>CAWUHW010000018.1:0-1200000 GCA_963922195.1 Panagrolaimus sp. PS1159
AAGCAGTGGTATCAACGCAGAGTACTCTAAGAAAAAAAATGAGAAAAACATTATTGTTTTCCATGGGCATGCACGCTATTTAAATTTTTTTTTGCAAATTGCAGTGTTTTTTTGAAGTTTGAATTTGCGGCATTTGTTTTGTTTTAACACGAAATTATAAGATCGCTTCCCGTTTTTGACAAACGTTTGAAAAATTTTTATTTTTTTTACTGCTATTTTTATATTGCTAAATTGTGTTGAATATAATTTTTAACGAATATTTGCGTGCTAATGTTTTTTTGCTTATAAGACGGTAAAATATAAATGTTTTTATTTTTTTCCATTTACAAGAAATCATCATCATTTTTTGTAAATGAATTCAATAAGCTCGTCTTAGTTGCTCAATAAGACTCAAAAAGTGTGGTTTTATTAAGTCAGAAAGAATGATCGTGCTGGACGTTACCGTAATAATCGTCCTCCTCAAACTGGTAACCGTAATCGTTCGAACAATCAGCGTAAAGAAAATGGAACCATCAAAGCTAAAAATTAAATCTGAAAGCAGAAACATGGGTTATAATTGTTTACGAAATCTGCTATGTGTAGTTTCTTTTCTATTAACGAATATTGTCTTTTGTATTTGTAATCAATAAATTGCAACAAATTGTTTGTTTGTTTGTACATAAAATTTTTATCTTGGCTTGTTTATCATATATTTTTTATTATTAAGCACAAAAAAACATTGTTTGTGAGCTACCAATTTATAGAAAAATAAAATAAAATTGTAGCTCACAAAAAAAATTCAATTTTGAGCGAAATACCGAAATCATATGTACTTTCGATTTCGGACTGAAAAAAATTCTTCTAGCTTTTTGGATTTTGATTTCCCAAAACCCTGATATTCATGCTTTAGCTAATTTAGCATATATAAAAAATACTTCTTTTTTTTAAATCAAAAAACTGTGGGCGCAACGGAAAAAGTGCCAACTAACAGAATGGAAAATTTTATTTTACAGTTAATACGAAATTAAAAAAAAAATCTAAAGAGTTAGTTGAAAACAAATGTAACATTATTTTTTTGAAAAGCATAGAAAACCCTTTTGAATGAACCCAGTTACCTAACAGAAAGGCAAAAATTTTATAACTTTTAATTTATAGCACTAATTAAAAATCAAAAAATGGAATTGATATAAGATAAATTTAAAGTTACTGTAGATTTACTGCAAGTTTTTGTACCCAATTTTGTTAAGAAATTTTGTGATAATCTTTTTCATTTCGTTTGATATACTGTAGTTACAGTATTTAATGGAAGTGGGCAGTTTTGATATATTTTTCATTTTAACGTTTTTTGAAATGGTTTGAACCTGATGATCATGATCTTTTTCTGTTGTTCTTGTTGCGTCCTTTTTTTTGTTTTATCAAAAATTTTTGACAAGGTACGTGAAAATCAAAATTGTTTTTCTCAGAATAACTTCATATTGACCAGTGTTTTCCCGATCCCGATTCCTCATAAGGGGATCGGAAAAGAATCGGAACGAGAATCGATGGAATCGGATCGGAATCGGAAAAAATGGAATCGATTCTAGCTGATGTAATTACAAAAATGCATTTTCGGTTAAGTAAAAGCTTGTCTAAGGATTTTTTATGCCCGAATGTGTTCAAAAACATGATTTTTATAGTTTTTGATCGATTTAGACAGTTTTAACGCAGAATCTAAAAAATATTTTTTAAGTTTTATCCTCGTGAAAAAGCTGAAAAATGGAAAAAAATTTTTTTCAGTTTTTGATCGCAAATGATAGACATATGTCTATTATTTATGTGTATTTCTGCCAAAAAAACATTATAAAACATCATTTTTGAAGCATTTTAAGCAAAAATTTTTTGAGGAATCGGAATCGAAATCGGAAAAGCAAAATGGAATCGATTCCGGACCGGAATCGGAAAAAATGGAATCGGGAAAACACTGATATTGACATCATAAAAATCATATTTTTGTTATTTACAAAACCGCAGTCAGTTTTTTGATAACTTTAACAGTCCTAATTTGCCACCCAAAAAAAACCTGGGAATTTCTTGAATCACTCTGTAAAATAATACAAATTATAGAAATACAAAGGTATAAAAAATTTAAAATACTGCTCGTTTCATTTTTAAAAATAAACTGCTTATTTGATAAACCATTTACTAAATTCATTGGCATTGTTATATCATACATTTTAAATTATAATTAAATACCAACAATTTTATCATAACAAACGCAATAAGTTGCTAAGAAATAGTTTTTATCAATAATACAATGTGGAGCCTCACCATATTTGTTGACATGTGAAATTGTTAACATATCTACTGTAACTTCATTAGCTTTTGAATCATATTGTACAGTAGCCTAAATAGTTGAAACAATTATTTAATTAATATAGTAGCACTACGTACTTCATATTTAGCATTTCCTGGTAAAGTTGTAAATGTAATCATATATGTTGCAAATGTTACTGTAGCATTTCCGGTAAATTTTGGAACAAATCCATCTCTATCCGATATTCCACCATATTTCAAACTTTATCATCTGGAACAAGCGTTTTTGCATCAATAACTGTTTGAAGACGTAAAGGAGCACAAAGTTTTCGTTCAGCTTCAGTGTAAGAATTAATTGTTTGAACAACAGCTTTTGCAAGTTCTTCAGCAATTTCAACATTTGCTTTTTGCCAATTTAAACATGTACACCAATGTGATTCAATTCCAGCTTGATCACAGCTTCGAATTTCAGAAATTGGTTGAAATAATGATAAGCCACGATTTGCAGAAGATTGTACTGTATCCAAATCATCTGGAAGGGATAAAATGTCGAGAAATGTTGCATGTCTAAATTTCATTACGGTAATTTTATTATAAATTAAACAATAAACAAAAATTACTTACATATCAAATGGTGTTGTAAGTCGATCAGCATTCGTCTTCAAATTTTGATAAACTTTTTGACCTTTTGGAGTTGATTTAAATGATTCTGGAAGGAATACTGACATAAATGGTAAACGTTCCTTCCATTTGTCCTTGTTGTGTTTCACGTAATACAGAAAATCGATGTCCATGATCGGCTCCAACAAATACAACAGAATTATCAAAATATCCACCTTCAAATAATTGTTCAAAATGTTCTTTTAAATCATCGTCAGCAACTTTAACAAGTGTAATATCATCATGTGAAAGAACACTATGATGCAAAACAGCAAATTTTGGCGTTTCTTTTGGATATTTTTCCATAAATTCTTTTCCATATCGAATCCAAGATTTGAATTGAGTTTCTGAACCAAAGCATTGAATAGATGGAAAAAATTTTTCTGATAAAAGAAAGAATGTTCTTGTATAATGATCAGTTGGTTGTTCTTTGAATCCTTTTAAACGATATGTAAAAGTTCCAATATTTGCACAATCTTCTCCATACATTGTTGCATAACCATTATCAGAGAAATTTTTCCAAATAAATGGATAAACATCAACAAAATTCGCTTTTCGATATCTTTTTCGAGTCATTGGAAGTTCGAGTTCAGTTTTTCCTGTAAGAATTGGAATATATGCTTGTGGAGTTCCATCTCCAACAATATTATATCCATTAAGAACAATAGATCCCATTTTCTTTTCCAAATATTCAGTTGTTTTTGGAAGAGAACGCCGAAATGCCATTTGCGAAAGTGAATCAATGCAAACCAATAAACTGATAAACCTGACCATGAAGCAGAATGTATTGTTTCTTTAGCTTTTTCAATAACATCTTTCTTTGGTGCAATATTCATAAATATATGCTTCCTAAAAACTGATACTGTAATGATAATGAATTATAGTAAATCCGTTACCATTTTTGATTATCTGCTGTACAATTAACTTGTGTAAAATCTCCTTCAGTTAATGGATATCCAATAGAAATTTGTCCCAAATGCTTCCATTTTAATTTCATATCTGTTAATCGATCAAAATAACTTGCTTCACATTTTATCTTTTCAACACCAATTGTACTATAGTAATATCATAAAAATTGCCAAGACAAACTAAAGCTTACTTTTTACCATATTCTGTTGCTTGAAGTTTACCATCTTTATCAATAAATAACCAATTTTGTGGATACTTTTCACAATTTAACGGCTTTGGTTTATGATATGCAGCAAGAATTTGTGGATTATCTTTTTCAAGTTTGGAATTTTACAAGTCTAAAATCATAAAATTGTATTAAAGTATAAAAAAAACATACCGAACTTTCAATTCTTTTTGATGGTTTTGTAACCTGTGATTCAACATCAAAATTTAATACATTTATTTTAAGAGGGAATAGTGACTGCTAAAATTGAATTACTTTAATGGTAAAGTTGCAAAACATAAAAGTTACATACGGTTGGAACAAATGGTATGGTAAAGAATTTCTGCTTGAATAATGCTGATTACTACTAATAAATTGATTATGGGTTTCAGAACCTCTTCCAAAAAATGTTCGATAATATATTACAAAAAGTATAAATGCAACAACAAAACAAATAAAAGTTTTTGGAGTTGGACGAAATCGAATCATTGCTTTAAAACTTTTTACCATAAACCAATTTAGAAAAAAATTTAACAAAAAGTCTGTTGGCGTTATGTTCTATCTCAATCGATCAAAAAAGAAAGATTCACATTAACACAATTGTGTGTTTTTTCGTAATAATTTTACTGAGAGTGTTGCATTTTTCTCTATGTTTTTTTGGGGACCGGCTTCACATTTTGCCAAGCCCTTTTTTTTAAAATTCGACGGTCATATGACGATATCGTCTGCTTATTTTGACAAAAAAATAAAATTTTAGTAACAAAAAAACTTTTTGAATATTCTGATAGCCCGTAAAATTCTAAGAATGCAACTGTCAAGAAAAGTATTAAGTATTATGCATTTACGTGGTGAAAATCCCCAAAAACCTCTAAAAATCATGTTTTTTGGGGATAAAAAAAATTTGCAGGTCGCAATTTTTCGCCCTTTAGATATATTATTCTTCCTGGTAAAATAGATCTTCAGAAAAAAATTAGACCCGCATCTGATCGGGAACCCTGTTTTTTTACTTAAATTTAATTAAAAAAAAGCAGGCGATGAGGCTTCTTTTTTGTTTTTTTTCTTTAAAAAAAAGCAGGCGATGGGGGAAAAAAACGCAAAAAAGGAGATCACTTTTCGCTGTAAAAGTGTTCCCCGTGCAAAGTCATGACCATTCTGACTATTGATAACAAAATTTCAGAATCCAATTGCGTTTCAGAAATAAATTTTCACAAATTTTTACTTGTTCTACGATATTCCCCGTAGCTGAAACTATATTACGGTCACAAAACTTTTTTAAACAAAAAATTTTCATTTTTCGGTCGACGGTCCTCTATGTTTTTTGCTTATCCAAGTTCCTATATAAAATATAAAAAAATAATCAATATTTATTTTTTTTGAAAATCAAACATTGCACAAAAAACGAAGATATTTATTAAAATTTTAATTTTTATAAGAAAAATAATCAGTTTCAAATTTTGGGAAAGAAAAAGAATGTTTTCCAAAATTGAATAAAGACCATGCTTTTAACATTTCATTTTTACTTCGAACAAGATCCTGAAAAATTTACTTTATTTTATATTAATAGTTCCAAAAAAATTGATTTTCTTTAAAGGAGATAGATCGAAAAAGGTAGTTTTGGCCGTCCTTAAAAATTGAATTTGAAGTGCCACATATGTCAGTTTTTATCACAAGAAATGGAAATTTTATTGTTGTCAAAATTTCAAAGATTTGTAAAAAATTTATAGATACAAAAAATTCTTCTTCCACCTTTAAAATTGAATCACTTACTTCAACCATTAAAGCAATTTTGAATAATTTTGATTGCCTTGAAGCATAATTTGCCATTCTTAATTTTTTAAAATAATATTCGTGTAAATTTGCTGAAGCGTCTTCGATCATTGCATCACCCAAATTTCGTGTTGATTGACTTATTTGTGGTAAACATGAAAATCAGGGCATATTTTAAATTAGGGCAAAAAATGCCATTTTTCAAGGCTTGAATTTTTGACAACGAACAAAATCGAAATCAAATTTAAAATTTTTGAGTTTTAAATCAAAATTTTTAGGCAGTTTTTTCTTTTGTTACGCAAAAGCCAGGAATAAACTTACTATGAAATGACCAAATTGTAATAACACAAATATATGAAAATTCAAAAAATGTTGGTTTAACACTTTTAACTTCATTACAAAAATTTGCATGTTTTTGTCCATATGGAATTAAAAAAACTCGATATCCTTCATTCTTCATATCTACGGCCATTAAAGCTCCAACAGTTTTTGCATCAATAAATTGAAAATTATCAATTAAACATTTAAATTCAGATGGATCTTCTCCACAATGTTCATATGAAACAAAATAATCTCGAAGAAGGAGAAACATTTGCCAAAATCGATCATGTATCAGTAACTAAAAAATAAGGGGGTATAATTTTTAGGGCTTTGTAATCGAAAAAATTTTATCTTGGTAAATCGAAATTTCTTATTTTCATGTAATCCAAAAAATTTTTTTTACATTTACATACCTTTTCATTTATCGGCAACTTTTAAACGAGGAACAACTTAAAAGAAGGTTTTGCAGAATTTTTTGCAAAATTATTAAAAAAATATGCAGATTTTAATGTTGTTTCCGGGGATATAGAAAATGGAATCCATTCTTCTTTTGGGCATTGAAGCTTCAATAAATTTTGAAATTGTTTCAGAAAAATCCATGAATGAATTTGTCGACGTTGAAGAAATTGGTAAAGAATTATGATTTTTCTAAAAATTTATTTTTAAAGGAGGCGGATGTTTTGATACAGTTTCGAAATCTTAGACTTTCGTGATTTTCAGGCAAACAGAGAGTCTTGAAACGAAAATGACACTTTTTTACATTGTTTTTATCAAAAAAGACGCATTTTCGTTTCGAGACTCTCATTTTGCCTGAAAATCACGAAAATCTAACAAGGGAACCTTCAGGATTGTCTCTGGAGTTAAGGCCCCATATTTTGGGTAATGATAGTACTCCTGCAGAATAGCATTGTGAAAAAGTATGGGCTGCCCATGGCCCTCTTCTGGATTTAACAGACTTCTGAAGTTGACAAATATATCGTCGACCAGGGGGTCGTGGATATAAGGAGAAAAATCGAAAATTTTTGTTTTGCTTTTTTTGTCATTCAAATTGCTTAAAACACTTATTTATGCAATGTTTTGACCGATTTTGGCATTTTATGGCATCTGGAGCCTTTTTTTCATTACTGGATTCTGAAGGCCGATATATGGGAAAATCCATTTTTTGCAAAGTTTTATTTAATTCCCCGTATTTATAGGTTTTCAAGCATGGGAAATTCAGTGGTGACCCTTTTTTTTTTACAATAGTAATATTTTAATGCCAAGATTCTGATTTTAACAGAATCTGAAGTTATAAACTTTCGTCCAATAATAAAAATTTGTTTTTGAGCTTTTTTTAAATAATTCTTTTTATTTCATACGTTTTTAATCACGGAGAATTATGCAACATAGTCTAATCTTGATTAAATGTTTTTATTATATTTTGATTTCACATAAGATTAATTAACAATTATGTAATTTTGTTACAAAATGAGTGAAACACAATTCTTTTTCGCATTTTGCACAGCAAATAAATGCTCGTTGTTGTTGACCTTGACAAACACGAACTTTGAAAAAAACACGAAGATATTTAAAAAAGCTCAAAAACAAATTTTTATTATTGGACGAAAGTTTATAACTTCAGATTCTGTTAAAATCAGAATCTTGGCATTAAAATATTACTATTGTAAAAAAAAAGGTCACCACTGAATTTCCCATGCTTGAAAACCTATAAATACGGGGAATTAAATAAAACTTTGCAAAAAATGGATTTTCCCATATATCGGCCTTCAGAATCCAGTAATGAAAAAAATGGCTCCAGATGCCATAAAATGCCAAAATCGGTCAAAACATTGCATAAATAAGTGTTTTAAGCAATTTGAATGACAAAAAAAGCAAAACAAAAATTTTCGATTTTTCTCCTTATATCCACGACCCCCTGGTCGACGATATATTTGTCAACTTCAGAAGTCTGTTAAATCCAGAAGAGGGCCCATGGGCAGCCCATACTTTTTCACAATGCTATTCTGCAGGAGTACTATCATTACCCAAAATATGGGGCCTTAACTCCAGAGACAATCCTGAAGGTTCCCTTGTAAGATTACGAAACTGTATCAAAACGTCCGCCTCTTTTAAATACTTTTAGGGGGTACAGTGAAAGACAATCAGATCCGGAAGAAAAAATCCGATCGATAAATTCTCAAAATCTTTGGTGGATCGGATTGCTTTTAAAAAATTACTAACATTAAACAAAACATGTATTTGATGAAAGAGATCATAAATATTCCATGGATTTGAATTATCTGGTTCATATGAAATTTGAAGAGTATTAAATTTTTGACAAAGTTTATTTACTTTTAAATGCAATTCCAAGCAACGATTAAATCGGCATAAACGGCATAATCCAGTTTTTGATGCGCCTATAAGTAAAAATGAGGTGGAAATGAGATTGAGGAAAAAATTTCTGGAGATAATTGTTTTGGAAAAATAAAAATCGCAAATAAAATTTTTAGCCGCTTTCAAAAGAAAAATTTTTAACACGTCTATTTTTTTAGAAATCAAGAAAAAATAAATTTCCACAATTTTTTAGCTTGGAAAAAACAGGGTTTTTCTAGAAAATTCTAGACATGTATAGAATTGAAATTTTCACGAAAATAAAAGTATTATATACCTATCAGATTACATTTTCCTTTGCCATTTCGGCATTTATAATTTTTGCCAGAATTTACAGATCTTCGATAAAATGCTGCACAACCATAACAAATTTGTACCTAAATATATTTTTATTATCAGAAAAATAGAGAAAAGAATACAAACTTGTAAATGCAATTTTTCAGTCGTTCTTCCACAAATTAAACACGGTTCTGACATATCTCTTTTTTTTTATCAAACCCGTCAGTTAATAAAAAGAAATATATGTGGGAAAAATGTTTATTGCAAAAAGGGTTGAAAAATGATAAAACGAATAATAAAAGAAATCGGTGCGCAATCAATAAACTCTTTTAATTTTTAATCTATTCCTTTTTTGCTGATTTTTGGGTGTGAGACCTTTCATGTCAAATGTTCTTTTGTTTTAACATCCTCTCCTCCCCCAAAAAGAGAATCATCGTTAACAATCAATCATTTCGGAATTTCGACAAACTTATTATTTTCAAATTTGCTACGGTAAAATAGACTCGTTCAAAAGCAATTTTCAATACGATTTTTTTCGTGACAAAAAAAACCAAAGAAGTATGCTGCAACAACTAAAACTTTTTCTTAAAAATTTAATTTCATCCAAATTTTAGGCAGATTTTGAAAATCAACTTATGAATGCCATTTTCATACAAAAGGTTAAAGAAAATGTGGTTTTACGTTTTGATGGTAATGATACAAGTAGTCATGACTTAATCCAGTCGAATAAATAAATATAAATTTTTTATCAAAAACTATTAAAAAAATTCAAAAGAGCCATTTTATGATTCATATTTTTATCAAGGAGATCAACATCATAGACAGAAGCAGCAGAAGTAGAATCTCTTGAGCATTGAAGGAAAAATTCAATACATTTTTTAAAAAGTTTAAAGCATTGAAAATTGTAGTAGTAGCTAATTTATGGGTTCAAATGCCCTAAATATCATAAATATTGATGTTAGAAATATAATTTATTTGATAGAATGTCAAAAAGGCCAACTGAAAAAATTCTGAAGAATGAAAAATGTCGGCCAGTTGGGATTCGATCCTGGCCATGCGGGCGACATGCATGAAAGGCTGAAGTGCTAACCACAGACACACCAAGTTTTGCACTCATCGCATGCTTGGGATTTCTGCTTTTTTTCTCGTTTTTTTTTGAGACAATGACGGTTCCTACCAAGGTGAAATTTTCATGGTGTATAGGTCAAAATAGCGATTTTAAAGCAAAAATTTGAATTTGGCGCGCTTTGGCGAGGTGTTCCCGAATGAAAAAATTTTGTGTATAAAATTAGCTCCCCACATTTATAACATACCTCTGAAAATATGAGCTCACAGAACTAAAAAGCAAAGGTTTCCTATCAAAAACAAGAAGTCAGTTTTTTTTTGAAAAAAATGAGCATTTCATTTTTGTAAAGCCTACAAAAGCAAAAAATAACGGAAAAATTCTAATCATTTTTTATAAACAATTTAAATTTTTGTCCTTTTTTCATAAAAAATCGATTGTCTGCAAAAGAGAAAACAATCAAATCAACGTGGCCACCTATTTTAAATGTTGGACACAAAAATAACACAAACAAGCAAGAGCAAGCCGGTTCATTGAGTGAACCCTCTGAATTTCACTCTAATACATTGTGTTTTGTCATTCATCCATGACTGCAGTCGTCGTTTTTTTCGGGCCCCTGCATTGCAGTGACTGCAATTTTCTTTCCATTTTTTCATTTAAAAAACGACATTTTTCCCTCGAATTTTTTAAGAACTTTTTTGTTAATCTCAAAGTTTAATTTAACAAATTTTAAGGTTAGATTAATAATTCATGTATGCTGATTACGAATATCTAAATTTTTATAAAATTACTTTATTAATTTTTAAATTATTAAAATACATCTTTTTATCTAAATTCCATTTCGCCAATGAATTTGACCAACCAAATGCGATATATAAATTAAAAAAATATTATCTACTTACTTTTAGCATTCAATCTCATTTGATTTCGATTTTTTCGTTAACAAAAAAAATAAATGAAGCTGGATTGGAATGTTGGAGTTTATTGTAAGTATGTAGCTGAACGAACTCGACCATCACAAGAACTCCTTCAACGAATTCCACCGATAACTGTAAACTATGTAACAGATCTCGGATGTGGCCCTGGAAATAGCACTGAACTACTTTATAATGCATGGCCAAATGTTAAAAAAATTATTGGAATTGATTCTTCTGCAGCAATGGTCGAAGAAGCTCAAAAACGTTTACCAAGCTGTCAATTTATTAAAGAAAATATTAATCAATGGAATTTTGATGGCATCAAACAAGATATCATTTTTGCCAATGCATCTTTACATTGGCTTCCTGATCATGAAAACCTTTTTCCACACTTAGTTTCACATCTCAGTGATAAAGGAGTTTTAGCTATTCAAATGCCGAATAATTTTGATGAACCTATACATAGTTTGATGCGAAAAGTTGCAGCTCAACCAAAATGGAATATTACACGTACGTCAGCTTATAAACGACCGTTATCCGCCGAAACCTATTACGATATTCTTTCTTCGAGTGGTTGTTCTTTTATTGATATTTGGCAAACAACTTATTATCATATAATGCCATCAACAAATTCTATTGTTGATTGGGTTCGCTCAACCATTCTTCGAAGCTTTGTAGAAAATTTAACGAATGAAGAAAGTGAAGAATTTGTGAAAGAATATTCCAAAGAAATTTCAAATGCTTATCCCCAAAGAAAAGATGGCAAAATATTGTTTCCCATGCCAAGATTATTTATAATTGCACAAAAACATTAATTTTCTGCAAATACAAAAACCATTTGATTTATAAATTTAAATGTGTTTTTCTTTGAACTCTTTTGTATTTTTATACATTTTTTCATACGTTTTTGTTCATTACATCGATAATAGAGTACAGTTATGAACTATGGCCCTGTCTCTAAAAAAACATTCCAATCCACTTAAAATTTCAGTTTTAGCCTACTGTACATTTACTCAAATTTTTTAATTGTACAAATAAAGTTGTATTTCAAATTTTACTTAAAACCACGCCAAAAACAAACGAAATGTAAAAAAAAACATAATTATAAAAAAAAATAATTTGCTTTGCCCACACTTTTTTCTTCCTTCTCTCGTGAGGTTTACAAGTTTAAAAAAATAAACCGAAAAAAGAATGAACACAGGTACTCAAATGAGACTAGTCGCGCAACGCCAAGAACAAAAATTGTAGATAAAAAGTAAGAAAAAACAGATTTTTAAGCACATTCCTTCAGAGTCCATGATTTACAGGCCTTATATCAAAAATCTAAATCGATAATCTTTTTTTCCTGGTCTTTTTACATATATATGCAAAGTACCAAGTTTTAAAAATATCTCGCAATGCTCAAACTTTCCCCAGAAAAAGTTAGTCTCATTTGAGTACCTGTGATAATGAAGAAAAAAATAGAGAGCGCGACAAAACACAAAAAGGAATAAACCTTTTCTACATCCTGGTGGTCAGAGCCAGAAACATGTGCATCAAAGATTATTTAGTGGTCCCCAATAAATTTTTGGCTACGAAAATCTTTTTTTGGAAAATTGGGTAATACAATAACTATGATTCATTTATCGCGAACAAGAAAATTTAAAAACGCACTCGTGTATTTGCTTGGTGACATTTTTTTTATTTTGTAATCATATTTAAATGCAAAATAAAATGGCGAAAATAAAAATTTATATAATTTACAGCCATTTCTTTAACAAAAAAGGCTTTAAAGAGTTATTATTTTTTTCCACAAAATGTCAACGTCGACACCAAAACAACTCTTAACTTTTAATAGCAATCCACCTTCGATAGTAATTTATCACGAATTTACTCAAAAATTTTGGATTGCTGGATCAATTTTTAATGTTTTGTTTATTCTTGCATATGCAAGGAATTTTTTGATTTCAAATAGCCCGGTTCGAGGATCGTATTTTTTTTTTAATTGCAGCAACAACTTTAATGAGAATTATACATTTTTTGTTAAACTTTTTTAGATTAGATGCACCAAGATATTTTAATGAACTTTCGTGTAAGAAAGTGTTTGATATCTGTAAAAATGTAATATTATGTTATTTTAGGGTTACGGTACGATAAATTCTTTGGTCTGTTTTATGAGTCTATCGGAGGCCAATGTAAACATTTTTATGGCATTATAATTTTCGTATTAGCGGCAAATTGTGCCACGGCATTGCTTTATCCAATAGCACATAGAGAGGTTTGTCGATCTTTGGCAACATATTTACCATAATGATTTTTAGATATGGAAATGGAAAAATTTCTCTATCATATTTGCCTTAATTTGCATTTGGCCATTTATCGTAAATCTTTCAACTGTCCATCTTTGGCATTGCTGTTACCCTACTGATATCGATGGAGTATATTGCAGAGAAAATTTTATTGGCACAAACAAATACATTCAAATCCCGAATTTAATTCTGCCTTTACTTGCATTAATCTTAAATTATGTTTCAATAAAAACATATTTTAAAAAACGTTTTACAACCAATACTTCAAAACATAAAATTGAAGGTCAACTTTTATATCAGTCAATTTTTTCAACCGTTACATTTTTGATTTGGACAGTTTTGGGAATGATAGATGTACCCATAACTGCTATGTAAGTATAATAAAAATTGTAGCACAAAAAATCTTAAAAATTATTTTTTCCGCGCTAGAGCTCAACTTGATATCAATGATCAGCATAAAATATTATTGATCCACAATTATGTTGGCGAAACGGCGACACTTTTTGGATTGGCATATTTTGAAGGTGGATTAATAGTTTTATTTATTTTTAGGTAAAAACTTTACAAAAATTCTTTTTTGTTTTTTTAATTAACTGATCAATATTTCCAGCACAATAATAAGAAAAACCTTTTTTGATTTTTATGGAATTACTTTTGCATTAAAATTATTCAATGTGGCCTAAGCCAAGATGGTAAACCATTCTTCTCAGTGTTGCAGCTCCGGATACGGTGCCGGAGCCAAAACATCAAAAAAATGCCGCATTGGTGGCTCTTGAAACAAGGTTGTATGCTAATTTTTTTTGATTTTAATAAATAAATCAAAGTCAGTTTTTAAGAATTAAACAAGAGGTGAAAACAATAATAAATGTAATAACAAATAATTTTTATTCGACATGGTCCCCTTTTTATTCATTTTAACTTTTCTTTCAAACATCATTAAATTTTGTGCACAAAGAAGTGTAAATATTATTATGAGGCGAGGTTGATTAAAGCACAAAAATTACAACAACAGATAATAAGAATTTTTGTATGAATAAAAAAACTAAATGGGGACTTTTTTAAATTACTTGCTCGGCTTTTTATAATCTTTTTTGGAATTAATATAGAATTTTAAAAAGAAGTTAAATGCAGCTAATTTTAGTTGACAGTAAAAATCACATATTGCTTTTATTCTTTGTTTGCCATCTACACTTTTTCTCTAATGTGCAAAATTTGTGCTACTTTTCTGACAGAATAAAAACGATGGAGATTTTTCGATTATTGTTTGATTTGATTTTGATAAAAAGTGAAATTGAAAAAATGAATTTTATTTATAATAACTGTCAAACATGGTTTATATAGTATTTACAACATCGAAATATTCGTTTCAAAGCACAAAGTATTTTTTTTTAATATTTCGTATTTGGGGGTCAGATGTCATGGCACCCTACAAAACTTTTTGATTTTGATTCTTCATTGTTGACCATCCTTTATTGGGATGGGGTCAAAATTTGGGATTTTTGCGTGACGTCACGTCTGGACAATCCCTTAAATCTTTTCATCATATAAGGGTGTTCCATAAGTTCGTGTCGCGCTTTCAACGGTTGGTTAGCCTGAACTTTTTCAAATCAAATGTGACGTTTTTCGTTTTTTTGTGAATTTTTTGATGCCTCTTTTCTCTCTGAAATACAATCCAGATGAATCCTCTTTTTCAAGGTCAAGAAAAAAATGTCGCATTACTTTTTGTATTGTCAATTAAAAAACAAGCCAGCCGCAAATCAAATATTGCTGGTTCAAAACTTTTGTTCAGCTCCTCTAATTTTATGGCAAAACTTGCATTTTGAAATGTATTTTTTTACGGAAATCCGTTTAAAATGTTTTTTAGTGCTGTAACTTTTGATATAATGGAATCAATTTTTATTTGTAGTTTTGGACACTTTTAATGCTTTTTTTATCAGCCATGAGTATTAACTCATGTCTCCATCACATAAAAAAATGATAGATTTTTGATAATTTTATGTCAAAAAGAACGACGAACAAACACGACAATAAAGAAAAGAACGGAAGTGAAGCATCTTTCAACAACACTCCCTTTTCAGTATTTTTATATAAAATCTTGAAATAATTTTTTCAATAGACAACTGATAACAGCACACCCAAATAAAAATGCTTTTCCAGTAATTTTTATCTTGAAATTTTCTTTGTCGTTTAAAAGAAAGGGTTTTTTCTTTTTTTTTAGTTATAGCATTTTTTTGCTTTAAATATAATTTTATTTTGTTTTTGTACAATTAGATTCTTTTTCAGTTATGTCGAAAGGTCAGAAGTTTCCTGAAGATGAATTTGTGAATGATGCGTTAACTGCTGAATTTATTGAACAAGATCCTGAAAAATTTGATGCAAAATTTGTGGTTGAAAACAAAGTAAATATTATTTTATTTTTAAACTTTTAAAAAAAAAAAGTTTTAGCCAATTTATGTCCATAAATGGATGCTTAAACAAAGATATCCCCTGTTGTTTCACATCTTTTTTGATTCCTTATCATCAAATGAAGCAACCATTTTTGATGAAAATATTTCGTTTGACGAATTCAAAGCGTTTTTACAATTTTTATACACCAATAAAATTGAATTGAATGAAGAAAACATTTTCTTGTTTACACGTTTAGGTAAAGTTAATTAAATAATAATTTTAAAATATTCTAAAAAATCAATTTTTAAGCATTGGAATACGGAATTTTTAAATTGTTAAAGCATTGCGACAATTATCCAGCTAAAAATTTCACGTTACAAAACCTTGAGCTGTATTTAGAATTCGCCAGAAATTTGCCAAAAACATATGGACATTTTTATAAATTTATTATCGACCATAAAATGGAAATTTTTAGTAATTCTAATTTTTCAAAACTCTCAAAATCGCTGCTCAAAATATTTATTAAAAGTCAAAAATTTGGTTTTGAAGAAGAAGAAAAGTTCGAAAAAGTATGTTTGTTTTTTCGCAGATAAATGAAACCAGGCCCGAAATCACGATTGCATTTTCGGGGAGAGGATAAACGAGCACAGTACCTCTCAGTTCAACTTTGAGTACTGACCTGAGCCGGTCAAAAAAACATATAAGACATTTTATAGGCATTAGAATGGGCAAAATTTCAATGTACTGCAAAAAATCTTGAACCAAATGGTGAAAATTGTCGAAATGAACTTGGTGATATTTTTAACAAAATAGAATTTGATAAAATGGACATAAAATTTGTTGAAACAACAGTTGGTAAGAAAAATTTGACTTGACTACGTTTTTAAAATTAAAATTTGTAATTCCATTTTTTAGCTGATAGTAGAATTTTGACAAAGATAGAACTCTTAAAAATAATACATGCTAAAAATTTTTGTAAAGAAAAATCTGTGACTGATGAGTTAAATGCTGAATTTATTGAACAGGATCCTGAAAAATTTGATGCAAAATTTTTGGTTGAAAACAAAGTAAATATTATTTTGTTTTTAAACTTTTAAAAAAAAAAGTTTTAGCCAATTTATGTCCATAAATGGATGCTTAAACAAAGATATCCCCTGTTGTTTCACATCTTTTTTGATTCCTTATCATCAAATGAAGCAACCATTTTTGATGAAAATATTTCGTTTGACGAATTCAAAGCGTTTTTACAATTTTTATATACTGATAAAATTGAATTGAATGAAGAAAACATTTTCTTGTTTACACGTTTAGGTAAAGTTAATTATATTGTACACTGTTTTACAAGAAATTTCCGGAAAGTTATTTTTCTAAAAAAATTTTCCTTTGGTCACTTTTTTGTTTCAAAAAAAAATGTTGGGGAAATGTCTCAGGTATTCTCGGAAACGCGGGCTGGTCTACTAAAAACGAGATTAATTCATACAAAAACTGGATTAATCCCACTGTATATACTAACATTTTATACATACAGGGGGTTAAAACTTTTTTAAGGGTGGCCTTTTTAAAACCCGACCTGAGTTTTTAAAAGGACAAATTTCTTGAAGCTCCCTATAAAATATTAAAAGCAAAAGAAATTCTTTTTAGCTTTTCAATATGCAATTATTTCGCTGCAGAAAATTTGTGAAACATATTTATCTGATCTTTCGAAAAATGTGACATTTCAAAATGCTTTACGGCGAATTGAATATTCCGAAATATATCCCATGCCCTGTTTGAGATCAAAAGTTTTTAAACTTTGTATAAAATATAAATCTGAGATTTTATCCATTATCTATGATTTGTCAAAGCCAATTATGAGAGCCACTCTTCGATTTTTGTCACCAGAAGAACGTTTTAAATACGTAAGTTCTTTTCTTTTTTTTTGACTCAAATAAAACAAAGAAAATATTTTTTTCAATTTTTTGGCCTTCCGTTTAGGGTTGTGCATAAATTTTTCGTTTTTTGTTGGTTTTAATTTTTTGTCTGTTCTTTTTTGTGTTATTTTTTGGCATCTAAAATGCACTCTTTTAAGCCAAAACATGCGCACAAAAACATTCTGGAAGCTAAAATTTATATAAAAGTAAAAAACAATAAAAAATTTATGCTCAACCCTACTTCCGTTATTTCCGAGGCTTTTTTGTGAAATTATTTTATAGGCATTAGAATGGGCAAAATTTCAATGTACTGCAAAAAATCTTGAACCAAATGGTGAAAATTGTCGAAATGAACTTGGTGATATTTTTAACAAAATAGAATTTGATAAAATGGACATAAAATTTGTTGAAACAACAGTTGGTAAGAAAAATTTATTGGCTTTTGAATACCTTCAAATTCTTAATTTCATTTTTTTAGCCGAAAGTTTCGTTTTGACGAAGATAGAACTTTTCAAACTAATACACGCTAAAAACCTTGTTAATGAGAAATCTCTGATTGATATTTTAACTGCTGAATTTGATTGTCAAGATCCTGAAAAACTGGATGCAAAATTCTTGGTTCAAAACAAAGTAATTAAAAAATATTTATGTTTTTTTAAAGTCATTTTTTATTCAGCCAATTTATGCATTTAAATGGTTGCTTCGAATTCAATGTCCAATTTTGCTTAAATTCTTTACCGTATCCAGTTGCTATTTAGATATTTCAAATGGAGTAATAATTGGTGGAAATGTTAAATTTGATCAATTTAAAGCTTTTTTGCGATATTTATACAC
Source organism: Panagrolaimus sp. PS1159 (assembly GCA_963922195.1). Taxonomy (NCBI): domain Eukaryota; kingdom Metazoa; phylum Nematoda; class Chromadorea; order Rhabditida; family Panagrolaimidae; genus Panagrolaimus; species Panagrolaimus sp. PS1159. The sequence continues at coordinate 18,183 of CAWUHW010000018.1, forward strand.
CAATAAAATTGAATTGAATGAAGAAAATATTTATGTGCTTACAGATTTAGGCATGTTTTTAGATCGAAAAACCTAAATACTGCATTTACAGTAGTTGGGTATCAAAAACCCAACTATTATAATTATTTTTTTAAGCCAATCAATATAATGTGTTGTCCTTGTATAACCGATGTGAAGATTATTTATGTCAAAATGCATTTTATCAAAATACCGAAAATCATTTCAAACTTGCTGCATTATATGAAATGGCAAAAGCGATTAAAATTCTTTGCAAGTACATTAAAATAAAGGATTTTTGGGAAACCAATGATTTACTTCAAATTTCAAAACCTTTAATGAAAGCATGCATTCAAATGCAAATGTTAAGCAAATCACCTGAAGAAGAATATTTTAAAGTCACAAAATTTTTTTAGAGAAGCATTTACGTGGGGAGCTACCAAAAGCTGGACTTTGACTTGGACTTGAAAACTAAAAAATGGAGTTGGACATGGAACTGAAATTTTTAAAAAAGAAAATTAAAATTCATGCATGAGTAGATTAGTTTTACGTAATGCCTATATTTTGGGGAATCAATTTTACCCTATAGTACACAAAGGTAAGTTCTATCATACTATACATATTTTTAAATATTAAAAATATTCACATTTGAATAAAATTAGAAAAAAATTAAAAATATGTACAGTAGGGTAAAATTGATTCCCCCCCCCAAATATTTACACTATGGTAAAGATAATATCTGTATGCATAAATTTAAACCTTCTTTTTTACAAATTCCAATTCAAGGCGCATATCCATCTTTTAGTTGTCAAGCCCAAGTCGGAAGTGCTGTTTCTGCGCCTGAAATATTTCCGCATCAAATAGTGAACCTTCTTCCAAGAAAGAAACATTTCAGGCGCAAAATTAAAGCCGCAAAAATTTTAGGCGAAAAAATATCGGGGCAAAAGCAGCACCGCCTCCAAATTCAGCTTTTAGTAACTCCCACATTTACATTTATTTCATGATGTATTTTTTTATTTTAGGCTCTTGAATGGGCAAAAATTCGTTGTACTGAAAACAATCTTGAACAATCTGTAAAAAATTGTCGAAATGAACTTGGTGATATTGTTGATGTGATACATTTTGATCAAATGTCACCAGAATTTGTTTCAACAACAATTGGTAATTGTGTCCTATCCTTTTTTTTCAAAAAATCTAATTTTGTAGTTTTCAGCTGAAAGTCAATTTCTTACTGATGAAGAACGTTTGAAAGTTTTAGACAAAATTGCTATAAATTTAAAGCTTCGGTAAAGGATGAAAAATGTAGCGGGATTTTTTTTATTGTTACGCTAATTGACATCGCCTCGGGGTATCTCTTAAAGGAGACGGGTGTTTTGATCCAGTTCAAAAATCTTGGATATTCGTGATTTTCAGGCAAACTGAGATTCATGGAACGAAAATGCAACCTTTTCGATTTTTATATTTTTCATTGAAAGAATGTAGATTTTTATAAATTTTTCAAAAACGGACATCAAAGAGCAAGCTTTTGTACTTTGATGTCCGTTGTTGAAAATCCTCCCGGCTACATTTATCATCCTTGTCATAGATCTTCATTTAAAATGAGGCTTTCATGTGAAAGCTGTGGTACTCGAGAAGTTCATGTTTTAACAGAAGGTGCAGATAAACTTTTACTTCAATTTTTCATTGAAATTGCTCGCCGTCAAAGGCTAGAATTTGGATATTGGTATACAATCAAAGAAGAAACGTCTAACAAATTTCTTCGTTCTATTTGTAATGAACGTTATGTTCCAAAATCAATTTCACCCGATTTAATAGAAGATGGGTCAATTGTTTTATTAGCTGAATTTAGGAATGAAAAATGCACTTCAATTTATTTTGAAACAATTCGAAAACCTTTGTCAAGTGACAAAAAAATATTTGGAATTTTTTATAATTACTCTTTAAAATATGATTACTGTAGTCCGTATCACTGTAATTTCTGCGGCGGCCCTCGCTGGAAATCAGCATATGTATCATATAAAGCCATGGAATTATTGAGATTAAATCGGTTTTAAAATTAATTTACTTTGAGTTGATTATCTATGTTGTTTTTTTTTAAAATTATTGTTACAGCTTATTTTTTATGAAAATTTGGCAATTTTTTTGAATATTAAATTTTTGTAATTTGTATTTGCATAAATCGTTTAAACCACAAACAAAACATTTTTTTTTTTTCAAAAAAGTTGAAACCATTAACAAAAAATGCAAATTATAAATTTAAAATAACTGCAATTAGTTTTTTGTTTGACCATATCTGAAAAAGTAATAACGATTTATTTCTAAAACGTTTCAAAGGTAATGTTTTGTCTTCGATGTTTTAACTTTACTTTACTTTGATTTTGTTATACTGAACAAGCGAAGAATCTCCTAGACTTCAATTCCTGCTTTGAGCAGACTCTGCTCCAAGCTTGCAGATTCTGCGCAGAATCTGCTTTCAAAAATTATAAAAAAGACTTCCGCAATTGTCTTAATACAATATGCCTATTACTGCTAATACTGCTTTTACCGACAGCGGCTACTCGGTATTATAATTTTATTTCTGTAGGTCGTTTTTATTATCAGTAAATGAAGATATCCTTCAGCAATGATATAAAAAGGGTTATCGCTCATTATACAGAAAGGGGGTATGTGGGATAAAGTAACTTGCTTTTTATTTTTTGCAAAAAAAATAAAAATCAATTCATTATTTATTCGCTGCACACATCGAATTGAAAATGAATAAATTGTTTTTATTTTGATCTGATGTCTGGCAACGTGCTTTTGTTGGCGTTGGAAAAACCGCCAAATTCAAAAATCTCTTGCTAAAATTTCTTGTGTTTTTCTCGGATAAAAAAAAATTTTTACAGAAATTTTCGAAAAAAACGAACTTATAGGGTGGCTAAAGATCTGATAAAAATCATTAACCACCCTATAAGTTCGTTTTTTTTACAAAAAAAAAAAACGAACTTATTTTTACAAAAAAATTTATCCGAGAAAAACACAAAAAATTTTAGCAAGAGATTTTTGAATTTGGCAGTTTTTCCAATGCCAACAAAAGCACGTTGCCAAAAATCAGATCAAAAAAAAGAATGTTCGTTTCGATGTGTGCATAGTTATTGTAAAAATTTCTGTATATTTTTGTTCTTTTCAAGGTCATTTCTCAAACATGCTTTAAGAGGTTAATTATCACTCATTATTAATATTGCAAATTGCTATATATCTTTTACACGCAAGCACTTAAAAGAAAAAAATACATTTGCCATAAAAAATAATATCCTAAGAGCACAATGGGCGGACATTACACAAATTCTAATAATTGTTTTATAGAAAAATTTTATCCAAAGTCATTATCATAAAAATAAAAAGGTGGAAAACATTTTGTTCGATATAGTCATTTTTGAAAAGCGAATGAGTCAAAAAAGGGGAGGAGCATGAATGTGTGTAACGTAACATGACCCCCTCAATTGTATCATAAATGATATTTAAATGATCATGTCTCTTGCCCATCAATTTGTTTTTTCAATGTCCACTAAACTTTTTGTTGCTATTTTCTCATATGTATTCAATGCACCGTGGATACTGACTTTATTTTGTGATATTTTTTTCGTGAATTTCTTTTAAATAATGAGAATATTGTTTTAGATAAAAACTATCGGAGACACTTTACTCATTTTCAAATATATCTTTCAAACTCGTATTCCACTGATGAGTCACACGTATGGTTGCGCATAAATTTTTCGTTTTTTGAGCAAACCTGTTTTCGTTTTTGTGTAGCTAAGTGTACGGGTTTTTCAGAAGTTCTCCAAATGCAATAAATTTGGTACCATTAAATGCGCAGTAAAAATATTGATGGAAAGAAATGAGTTAAAAAAAGTAATATTACTGCTTAATATTACTGTTAAAAAATAGAAAAAAAGATTTTTTTTCAGTCGGGAACCCAGACTCTCTAATCTGCTTTTCTGCAGTCACTGCGCAGTGACTGCAACGTGTCTGCCGCAGATATCTGCACACTATCTGCTATAGAAAAATGTATGTAAAATATCTCTTTTATAATGTTTACTAACATTAAAAATTTTTTATTTTTTCTTCTTTTTTTTCGTCAGTATTAATAATTATTAATTAATAAAATATATAAAATTTAAGCAGTATTTTGCTGTTTTAACGAGTTATTTCAAAAATTAAAAAAATTCGATTTTGGCAGATAATTTGCAGTGACTGCGCAGATAAGAAATGCAGTCTGCATTCAGTCTGCATTTCTTCTCTGCCAACTGTCTGCGCAGTGACTGCAATTGCTATGCAGAAGAGTCTGGGATACACATTTGTTTCATAAATATTTTCGTGTCGCATTCGCGCGTACACGTAGCTATTTTTGTGTAACTTTTTTTGGAAAAACTTGGAAAATTTTAAATTGATATTAACATATGTATTTTTATATAAGGAATAACATAATTAAAAAGTGGATGTATTCGAAAGAAAAAAAGTGGATCATCATAAGATGTTATAGAAATACAATAAAAAACTTTGGAACTACCGTTAAAATGCTAGAAAAAGCTAGTAAAAAAATACGATTCAGAATCTATGGATTTCTGTCGTTTTTTTTTTAAATTTTTTTATCTGTTCTTTTTATATTATTTTTTAGCATCTAAAATGCAATCTTAAAAAACAATTTGGGAGCTGAAATTTATATAAAAGTAAAATACAATAAAAATTTTATGCGCAACCCTAGTCTCACAAGGATGAAAAAAGAGAGAGATAATTGTTATCTGTCTGGGATTAAAGAGACGAAACAGAAAAATCGCAACCGGAAAACGGACACTGTATTTTAACAAATTATCAATTGATAACCCTTTAAATATTTTTGTCATGAATTTGAAAACCGTGTTTAATTTCGTGTTGTATTAAAAAATATATCTTCCAAAATGTTGTGTAAAATTTTTTTAACTAACAATATTTGTCAGCAAAGCTTAAACAATGGCAGAAAATCGGCCAAAACCTCTAAATCCGGCACCCCCATTAAATGATGTTGATTATTTTGATTATTTTAAATCACAAAAAGATGGAAGAGTTTATGATGATTTTGGTCAATCATGGGAAAAATTTGATATCAAACTTTTTGATAGTATTACTCATTATAATATTTTACAAGTTCGTTTTTGTTTTTTAAAATTAAATAAACAAATCCTAATTGAAATTTTTAAGGTGTATAAATTTATGGTGAATAAAAGGATTGAACATTTTAAAAGATATGATTCGCTTTCTAAAGTTGCAAAAGAAAAGGACCAAAAGATTAAAGCTTTTGAGAAACAAAAATTGGAAGCTGATAATAAAGAACGTATGGAAAATACAAAATTGGTAAGTAAACTTTTTTTTAACACAAATAATATCAAACTGCAACTTTGCAGATTTTTTATTTTCCGGGGGGGGGGGGGGGGGGTCGAAGAACCTTAATGATAAAACCTTGAAAAAAATTTTTTACAAAATATAGTGCGTTTCTTTTGGTTCAAAAACTATGTTTTCTTAAAAATTTAAAAAAAAAGGCGGGAACTTACTGCGCATTTGTTTCGTGATTTCATAATACCAAATAAAAAAGGCAAATGTCTTTTTGAAAACTTTTAAAACAATCAAAGATTTTTTTCAAATTCAACAAAAATGAAATATTTTAGAAAAGCAGAATTAAAGAATTGGAAGATTTATGGAAACAAAATTCTGACGATGGAAAAATTGTGGAATTAAAAGAAGAGATTAACCAATTGAAAGCTGATATTCAAAAATATCGAGAACGACGAGATTCAGATAAAAATCAGCTGAAAGAAAATCGTGAAAATCTCAAAAAAGCTGATGCTGAAATTAAAGAACTTAAAAATGCAAATCGAAAACTTGAATCTGATTTAATTGCTGCAAATGAATCAATTAAAATTCTTCAAATTAATCAAAATGAAATGAATCAACTCAAAGCAAATTTTAATGCAAAAAATATGAAATTAAAAAATGTTCAAACTCATCTTAAATCGGTTGAAAAAGAATTAACAAAAATCAAGCAAAAATGTCAAAGTTATGAAGAATCAAATGAACAGCAATCAGAGATAATCGAACAACTCCAAAAAGCTTTGACATGTTCATCTGATCAAAATGAAAAGCTTAAAGATGATCTTTTGGCAGCACAAAATGCATTTAAAAAATTAAAAGATGGAAAAACAACAGCTTTGAACGAAATTGCAAAAAGTTTAAAAGATTGTGGAAATCTTAAAAAATCAGTAAGTTTAAGATTTTTCGATTTCAACATTTATAAAAACGAATTTTAGGTAACAAAAACTTTGCCATCAAAGAAAGAATTAATTGAAAGATTAGATGCATTGGAAGCTGAAAATAAATTTTTGAAGGAAAAGAATGAAGAACTTCAATTTGGATTAAATGCAAATGCAAATCAATATCGATTATTATTTGATGAAAATTTGCAATTAAAAACTGATCTTGTAGCTGCAGAAAAAAGAAGAAAAAAATTGGATAAAAGAAATGAAGGAAGCAGAAAAAGATCAAAAGACCGTGAACAACAAAATGGAAATGGAGAAGCCTCAAAAAGAGTAAAATTTTATTTAAAATTTTTTTCGTTTTTAAATAAAATTTTTAGGCAAAACATAATGAAATTTATCCAACAGTTATATCTCCATTGGCAGCTCAACAATTTGGTCAAAGTCCTGTTTCATGTTCACCTCCAAATCTTTCACCTCAAGCTTCAAGGCAAGGTCCACAAAGTTCTAACAATGGATTTCAACAATCTCATCCAAATTTAATGAATAAATTGATTCAACCTCCAACGAATTTGCCTTTTCAAACCTTTTTTTCTGCACAAATGCATCCAAGTATTATACAACGACATCATCAACAACAACAACAAATGATATTGATGATGCAACAACAACATCAACAACAACAACAACAACAAAAACAGCAGCAGCAGCAACAAAGAAATGGTTTAAATCCGCCACCAAATTCTGGTAATCCATCAATGACAAATAATCCCCGACAACAACAACAACAACTTCCATCGCCAAATTCAATTCCAGAACTGTTTCCACCAAATTTGAATCATTTTCAGAATCAACAAATTCCAACCGGACAAATATTTTTCAGAAATTTTCAACCACACGTTCCTCCCGGTTTTATGGTTCCACCACCACCATCATTTCCTCAATTGTTACATAATGAACAGCAAAATAATTCTCGTTAAAATTTTAAAGCTTTATATAGCATCAAAATTTATTCCTGTTATCTCATATAGTTTTACATCCTATATTTTTTGTTGATCTCTTTTTATTATTTTATTTTATCATATTTTTTATCGCCTCATATTATTTGTAATCTTAAAAAAGATATACCGAAAGTTAAAATTCATTTCACAAATTTGTCATTGCATTTGATTTAATAACCCTCGATCATTGATTTTAAGACCCTTGAAATACAGAAGAAAAAATAGCAATTATTGAACGCTTTTTGCTTCAAAAACTTTGACATAAAATTTTTAATAATTAAAGTCTAAAGTTTTAATTTCTTTATTTTGGAATAAAAATGAGTCTTTTTTTAAATCTTCTTCATTTTTTAAAACATGATTTAGTTTTTCCTTCAAAGTCAATCTTTGTCCTTTCTGCGTTTTTCTTTCAATATTTAAATTTAATTAAATTTTGTAAAAAAAGGTGAAAGTGCAAAGATAAATAATAGCTGCGAATTTAATTACGCAAAAAACAGTTGTTATAGCAACAATTTATTTTAACAAAAAATATTATTTAAAAAAAAAGCTTTAAAAAGATTATACCTGCTGACATTTATTTTTTTGTAGCTTTAAAAAAGTTATAAACATGTTTATATGTATTTAAAAATGTGAATCCATGTGAATGCAATTACGCCATTTTTTGAGATATCCAATTTTCTAAAATGGCTTCTTTTTTTAAAAAACGAAAGTATAAAACAAAGAATGAAAAGTGTTTTTAACTCAAAATCGTGTGCTCTTTAGAAGTTTTGTAAAACTTTTTTTAGAGATTTTAGGTTTTTAAACATGTCAACAACAACTTCCGAAGTTGGTCCAATCACCCAACTTCTTCGTCGAACCTTTCATGATCCGGCAACCAATAAACTTTTGTCTACTGTTTGCGATTTTTGCTTTTATTTTATATATTTGGATTCTATTTTAGGGTTTAAAAATGTACCTGATTTTTGCGGCAATTCATAATATTCGAAATGAAAGAATTCTCATTCCCGCTTATATCGTTTATGGAACTTCTTTGGTTTATACAATTTTTGCGCTTTTCATCGGAATTTTCAAAATGGAAGAATCCTTTACAAGTTGCCGTTTGTACAAAAAATTGTTTGGTAATGTTAATTTCTATGAGTTTGTAAGTTTTGGCAATCGAAAATTTTTTCATTAAATTTTTGGCTCATAAAAAATTCATTTTAACATTGTTACAATATTTTTGATCATTTCCGTGTGGCACTACACCTCTTTGAACAAAATTTTAAAAATTAGTTTTTAGCAATCAACAATGGCCATGACATTAGCTTTGATGAATCTTTCTGGATTTGTTTTTGCTGCTGATAGTTATCGAACGCTTTTAATGATGGTTTGTTTTTTCAAACAAAAAAGAAATACAAAAAATACATAAAAATTTAAAGGTTTTAACTCTTCCAATTGTTCTTCTTCATTTGATTGATTGGTACATAAATTTTCAATCCACTCCAGCTTCTGACAATGAACCTGAATCAAACTCAAATGGTCACTTTTCACAATTTGTTACACACATTTTCAAAAAATGCCCAGTTTTTTTTAATCTCATTCAAATGGTTAATATTTTAACTTTTAAACTAAATAGTTTTGAAAAAAAGTTTTTTTAGGTTTGTTTCATCGTTGCAATTGTTTTTCTTGCAAAATCTAAAATGTTTTCCACTTTTGCCGGATACGTTTATTATTGTGCAGGATTTTCAATGCTTTGCTTATTTTTGCTTACTATCTTTCACATCGCAAATAAAAAAGCTGAAAAGAAATGTTGTAAAATGCATGCATGGGCAAGTTTAAAAAAAATTTTTGAAATTAAATATACGTTAAATTTTAGCAAAAATACTTGTTCATTGCTGTTGCAATTCATTCATTTTTGGCTTTGCTTTCATTTTCATTGATTTATGGCCGTTTTACTGTTGTTGAAGAGAAATGGTTTTTTGTTGATGGATTTAAAGAGTGTGTTTTGATTAGAAAAATATTTTATTTACTTAAATATCCTTTATAGGGCACCTCAACACTATGTTCCAAACACGATTTCAAGATATAATGGCCCTGTAATCACAACCACTGATGATCCACTTAATTCAACAAGGTAAAAAGCTTTTTAACATTTCCATTAAATTTAAATTTGTTTAACCAATTTACAGTCCACATTATTTACGTAGAATCTATGTTGGAAAAAATGCCCATGCTGTTATTGATCTTCCATATGCTTTTGTAAGTTTATAACATTTCCAACTTATTTTAAAGCAATGGAACTGTTTAAGGCTTTAACAGTTTTTGCTTTTCTAATCTCTTTTGTTCGAATTTTACCTGCAACAATGCCTTCAAAACCGAATACCAACGATGAAATTGTTGTCACAGATTCGTTTGAACAAATGCCGACAGCAGATAATTGTGACAAAAAATTCAACAATTTGCCAACTGTCATTGAATTCCTCCAAAATCCTAATGAAAACAAAAAACATCTCCCGTTTTAAAATATAAAACTTTTACATTCATTTATTTTTGTGTTTAGCATTATTTTTAATTTTTATCTTTTTCAACATTTATTTTTTATATTGCTTAACGAAATTTAATTTGTGACACTGCTTTTTTAACTATTATTTAACAGAATTTTTATGAAAAGTAAACGAGAAACATTTCTTTCACATACAATTATTTGTTTGATTTTTATGACTTTAATTTTTAAATCACAAAGTAAAAGATTTAATAAATTTGGGTAAATAATATTATTAGTCAAAACAAGAAGAATAACACTGACTTCATTTTATCACCAGTTCTGTTTTTTTTTATTCAAATATGTTGATAAAGGAAAACATTTTTTAAATGTATCAAAAATACAAAAACCAACTATCCCACATAAATGAATGGCCATAGATCGCATATCATGGCCATTGACTCCGAAAGATAAAAATATATATTTATTTACAAAAAAATAAGCAGTTCATCAACAAATCAATCAAACTGTAATTGTTTTAGCCAAATTAATGAAAATTATAATGATGACCACAAGGGCAATTGCGAAGAGCTTCTTTTACGTAACAGATATCACAATGATCATGATTGAGTTCACAGTCAAGCTTCCGAGCGACACAAACAGGATTCCAGCAAAAACCAGAGCATCCACATCGTGAGCAGCGTCGCATTTTGAATTCAAGTATTTCTTTCTGCAACAGTTAATATATTTTAGTATTAAAGTTTTTGAAGTAACAAATGCTGATGAATGCGCTGCTATAGAAAATGGTAAAAACGATTAAAATGTTCATAATTTTAATAAGGCTTCAGTTTGAATTGTTTATAATGACAACAAAACCATTTTAATAAATGAAGTGTAATGCATTGTCTTTGAAAAACAAATATTTTTTTCAAAGGCTTTGTTTTTACAAAACAAAAGTACTCAGCTATGAAAAAAAACAGGTTATTTTTTATGGAAATAAAAAATAACCTGTAAGTGTGAACGAGTTGTCTTTGAAAATATTTTAAAATATAATTATACAAGACAAATTTTAAACAAGGAAATGCAAATTGTAATTTTAAGAATAGATTTTCAAAAAGAATTGACAATAATATAAAAACATAACATTTAAAAATTAGGACACTTACTTTTTTTCTGAAATTAATTTAACTCCTGGAATGCAAAATGTTATAAAAATTGCAAAAACCGTCCTGTAGAAATTGTTACAAAAATGTTAAAAATTTTAACATTTTAATTTTTAAATAAAATTAATTCTTTAGAATTTTGGATGGTAAAAACTGAATTTAATACGAAGTGCAAATTTCTTCAAGTTTGTTATTTTATTCTCAGTTTTTTAAAAAAAATTTATAAATTTTAGGGAGTTTTTGAAAATGCTAATTTCGTTCTTACAATTGATTCCAGCCAAATTAAAATGCAATTGCTTCAACGCGTTAAAAAAAATATTGATGGATGGAAAATAAATAAACCAAAACATGTTCATTGTGGTTTCTGACATTGTGTTTTGTAAATTGTTTTCTACATTGTTAGTCTTTTGTTTATGAAAAGGAATTTAGCTTGTTTCTGTTGTGTTTTTTTCTATGGAAAAAGAATGTAAAAAAAAATTTAAAAAAAGCCGTGTTTTATTGTAACTTTTTTAGATTAAAAATTTAAAGCTTAATTAGTAGTTTCCAAATCAAAAAATGCTTAAAACTTAAAGCGAATTCATCCTAATGGGATGATATTGGATTTACAAGTTTGTTGACTATCATTGTTTTTTGTCTATTCCAAAAATGAAATTTTCAAACTATTTTCTTCAAACAATACTTCCATGAAAAAACAGGGGTTTTTAATGAAACTTTTATCGGATTTTATCGTTTTTTACCAAAAAATTATAAATATCTTTCCTTTGAAAATTTTATACTGTATATTCTCACGAAAAAATTCACAAATAAAATTCGTAATAACTATGAGTAATTGGATTATTCATCAACACTTGTTTCTTTGTCAGATGTGTCTTTTTTGGGATAAAAAAAGACCGATGTGTCCTTTCAAAAAAAAGCTGACTCTTTCAAACTTTTTTGAAATACGCACACTTTCTTTGTTACATCTTCCATACTGTAGACATTATTTTGCTCAAAAAAGTCAACGAAAAATAATATAAAATGGAAAAGGCAAAAAAATGACTAATAAAATTACTCATTTTTTAATAAAATTTTATTAAAATCGAATCTTTTGGCTGACAAATCCGTGGGAAAGAAAGAAAAGCAAAAAAATAGGCTGTCCATGAAACTTTTTTTGACCAACTCCGCCTTCAAAATTTTCATATGAAAAAAGACAACCGTCGAGCTTTATTTTCATATTTTATTTTGTGATTTTTGTTGCCTATGGTTTTTAAAAAGTGATCTTGTTATTTACGGAAACTTAAAAACCGTGGTACATTTTTTGATACTTGAGTTCTCTATTTTCCTTAAATTTTTTTCATACGTTTTTAAATATTTCCCTTGAAAAATGTTGAGTTTTTTTTTGTTTTAACCCTATCTTTCATTTTTTATCGAAAATCATTTTTCGGATAAAAAAAATTTTTTGTGCTTTGAAATCCACTTCTTTTTTTCATCGATTTTACGGTCTTTTTGCCCAAAAAATGTGACTATTCTTATTTCATAAAAAATGAAAAAAATAGTGAGTAATAAAGTTATTCATTCATCAACAAAGTTTTATGGCAATAAAACGATCCGTGGGAAAGCAAAAATAAAATTTATTTTTTTAACATTGATTTTTTCGTTCTTGTAAGGTTTTTTTCCAAAATAATTTTGAATTCCATAATCGTTCCTCTATTGTTATAAATTTTTTGTTTTATGCCTTTTTCGTTTTGTGTTTTTTATAATTTATTTCAATTTTAACACAAACGTCTTTTTTTAGAATGGCAACAAAAGAATTTGATTTTTCTCTCGGAGATACCAAACAAAAGTCTTTCAATGTCAATTCTGTTTCGAATCAAAATGATCAATACAGTAATTTCAATTTGAATGCAAATCTTAAACGTTCAACCGATAATCCAATTCATCCAAAAAATGAATCATTTCATTCAAAATCAACAAAGAACTATAACGGTAAAATAGGGATGCAATCTCTCTGTTTTGGGAAAAAAATGAAGCAGAATTAATGACAACTTGAGTTTATGTTCTCATTTAATTTTAAGAGAACACTGTGGGACACAGTGTTATCTTAAAATTATGGATTTTTGAAAAAAATTTAAAAAAATCTGAAATCCAAAAAGAAAAAAAGGAGGACGAATCCGGAAAGATTCTGGTTTGCGTATGGTGAAATTTTTCGAATATTTTTTAAAAATTTTTTTGAAATGTCTAGATAAACTAAATGAATTCGACAGCAAGGGAGTTGTGAACTTGAAAAAAAAAATTTTTTTTCTGGGATTGCAGCCTCCAATAAAACAGTTACAATTGTTGATGAAAATGATTCATCAAGAAAAAATAATTCTTGGAGCAAAAATAATAATAGTTTTTGTTCAAATGGTTTGAATGTTTTTGATTCACAAAAAAGCGATACTGAATACCAAAAACGATGGAAGAATGAAAAAACTTCATCAAAAGATAGCTGGAGTACCCTTTCACTTCATATTGAAGCATATGAAACTTCTGTTGAAGTTGAACGTGAACAAAATAATTGTGATAAATCTTTAAAGTCAAAACCGGTAATAATATAAAAATATTTGAAAAAAAGAAAAAAATCTTCTTTTTAGTATCAATTATATAAAACTTTGAAAGGTGTTAATGAAGTTTTTCGTGCTTTTTCATTAGAAGTAATTTTTAAATAAAATAATTTTTTATGTTTTTCATTTGAAATGGAAATATATTAATTGGTACCCCTTTTTCGGATGAAATTTACCCCTAATTTGATGAATTTCATAGTAAACTCACTCCTAATATGGATGAATTTTACCCCTAATTTGGATGAAAAAAATTAGGGGTAAAATTCATCCAAAAAAGGGGCGATGAAAAAATTAGGGATAAATTTAATCCGAAAAAAGGGTACCAATTAATACTATACCATAAATTTCAAATTGAAATTTATAGAATGTCTTCGAAATTCCAAGACAACAAGAAGATACTAAAGGTGAACCAGAAGTTATGCAACATCGAGCATCACAAAAGCTTCTCAATCCTAATGATCAAAGAAATTCAAATGCTGGTGAAAAAGGTTCAGAGTAGGTTTTTAAGCAAGTAAACAAAAATTAAAAGTTTGCAATATTTATTTGATTTTCGAAAATACAAAAAATAAAAATAATTAGAAGCCGAAAAGCGTTATTTTTAATTTATATATTTTTTTAAACCTTGTTTTTTGCAAAAGATTTACAAATTTACGAATATTGTAACTGGACAATTAAAGTGACAACTATTTACCTTTTTTAGCGCACCACCAACAATGGGTTCCTTAGTTTCGACTGTTTGTACTATTCGACGTGCTCTTGCAACTGTTGGAATGGAAAATGCAATAAATTTTCCTCAAATTGTTGTAATTGGTACACAAGTAAACTTGAATGACAATTTTTTTTCTTTCTTTATATATTATTTTTTCAGTCACATGGTAAGAGTTCTGTTATTGAAGGAATTGTTGGAAGGGATTTTTTGCCACGTGGTACTGGGATTTGTACACGTCGACCTCTTTTGATTCAATTAATTTATACACCGATGGATCATCCGAAACGTAAAGAAGATAAAAGTAAGTTTTGGACTAAACACGTTACCTTATCGGTTTTTATCAACACTTTATATTTGTTTAATCAAAGTTTGTCATCCAAATAATGGTGACTTTCTTATTAGCCCGCCCCCAAATTATTGTTACAAAAAAACGTATTTTAATTTACCTGTATCTATCTTTGCTTATGTGATGAAATGTTGGTAAAAAAGGTATACTTGTTTTTAGAATCAAAAAATGCTGATTGGGCAACTTTTGATCATTTACCTGATAAAAAATTCTTTGATTTCAAAGATGTTCGTAAAGAAATTGAAAGAGCAACAGATGAATTACTTGGAACAAAGAAAGTGAGTTATATTTTGACATGAGATTTTGGCTTGTTTTAATTTGTAAATTTAATTTATAGGGGGTTTCTGATGAAGAGATTTATCTCAAAATTTATGCTTCAAATGTCGTTGATTTGACATTGATTGATCTTCCTGGTTTTACAAAAGTTCCTGTTGGTGATCAACCTGAAGATATTGAAGTATGTTGAGTTTGAGTTAACAGCTTACGACAATGCTTATGTTTAGGTTCGTATTCGTGATATGTCTTTAAAATATATTTCAAATCCAAATTCTATTATTCTTGCAGTTGTTAAAGCTACAGAAGATTTTGCAACATCTGAAGCTTTGAAATTCGCTAAAATGGTTGACAAAAATGGTGATAGAACTTTGGGTGTTTTAACACAACTTGATAGAATGGATAAAGGGACTGATGCAACTAAAACTTTAACAGGTGAATTAATTCCTGTCAAACTTGGTATTATTGGTGTTGTTGGTCGTTCACAAGCTGATATTGAAGCTGGAAAAACTGTCAAAGAATGTTTGAATGATGAAGTTGAGTTTTTAAAAATGAAATATCCTACACTTGCTCGTGAAAATGGTATTCCTTGGTTAATTAAAACTTTAAATGAGGTAACCTAAGACATTCATACTGTAACTGTATAATT
Source organism: Panagrolaimus sp. PS1159 (assembly GCA_963922195.1). Taxonomy (NCBI): domain Eukaryota; kingdom Metazoa; phylum Nematoda; class Chromadorea; order Rhabditida; family Panagrolaimidae; genus Panagrolaimus; species Panagrolaimus sp. PS1159. The sequence goes on from CAWUHW010000018.1 coordinate 33,627, forward strand.
AAAATATCTGACAATTACAGCTTCTCTTGGAATATATTCGAAAAACTGTGCCTGATCAAAAAATTCAAATTGCAAAAATGACATCAGATTATGAAGCAATATTAAAAAAATTGGGTGATCCAATTGAAGAAAGCGAAAAAGATTCAAAATTGTTACGAGTTATTGGTGATTTTGTATCTGCACTTAAAGATTTACTTGATGGAAATTCTGATATTGTTGAAACTTCAAGATTGTATGTTTTTTAAAGATTTTTTATTTAAATTTGCACGGAAATGTTGAGTATTCATTTTGACGAGAAAAAAATAACAGAGAACATTTTTCTCTTCCAGATACAACGTAGTCAAAAAGGCACTTTTATAGTACCCCCCCCCCCCATTTTCCAAAGTTTTTTGTTTTAGAATCGGAGGTGCTCTTCTTTTCCAAGTTTATGAAGAAAGTTTTGCTGATGAAATGAATGCAATTAATGCATTAGAAGGATTGGATGAAAAAGCTATTTTAATTGCTCAAAAAAATGTACAAGTATGTTGAAGATGCACTTTTAAATTTGCCCTTTTCAAAACAATATTTTTTCTTTAGGGTTCAACAGCTGAATTTCTTATAAATGAAAAAGTCTTCAGAGCTCTTGTAAGAAAGCAATTATCATTATTAAATGATCCCAGTCTAAAGTGTGTTGATTCAATTCATACTCAACTTTTAAGTATTGTTGCCCATTGTAAAACTGAAATGCAAAAAAAGGAACCTCGTTTTCCTGTTCTTTTTGATAAAATTGAAGATGAAATTACTGCTTTTATTAAAGAGAGAATTGAACCAACAAAAGAAGTTATTCAAAAATTACTTGTTTCTCATCGGAACCGTTTTAATACCAATCATCCTGATTTTGCAGCACCAATTGCAAAAGCTATTAAAGATCAACAAGATTTTTTAAATATGAAAAAAAATAATGATAAACCTGCAACTCCTGCTGTTGCAGCATCCACTCAACAACAACAACAATCAACCGGTGATCAGCAACCAAAAAAAGAGCTTACAGAACGAGAAAAGAAATATGCCGAACTTATGAGTAAGTAAAAAATATACTTTTATATGTTAAACTCCTTAAAATTAGCAATGAATTTTAAACTAAATATTAAGATCACAAAACAGTTTCTGCTTTATTTTAAATTTTATCAAGTATTCATGCGAAAAATTTTTTCAGAAGATTTAGTTAAAGATGGTTTTAATGTTGTTCGCACATCCGTTCAAGATCAAGTACCGAAAAATTGTACACGGGAACTTGTTGATTATTTGAAGGAACATATTCATAATCATCTTATTGAAACACTACAAGGAATTCAAAAAGATTCAAAAAATATTGATTTATTTGGTGAAGGAAAATCAATGGCTCAAAAACGTAAAGAAGCTTCTGCAAAATTAGTTGCTCTCATCAAAGCCAAAGAAGTTTTAAATGGAATTCCTGAAACTATTTTGTAAATGAGCATAAATATTTTTTATCTGTTTTGTGCCATTATGTTATTGTTTATTTGTATTAACATGTTACCGTGTTTTTGAAAAATAAACCTTTATTAGTTTTAAAAAGTTTTTTTTAAAATATACGTGAATTACATTTCCAAAATTAAAAGATGGAAAATTAAAAGTTTTGTTTTTTTCTTATATGGCTTTAAAAATCATAATGATCTCCTTTTTAAATTTTAAAAACTATATGAAGAATAATTTGTTAAAGAACCGTAATTGTTGTTCTCACTTTTGTTGTGTTTTGTAAAGACGAGCATCAAAGCTAAAAAACAATATCCAACAAAAACGGAAATTCCATGATTCATTTTTGATTAAATTATTTTCGTCAACAGAGAAAGTACAAAAGCCTGAAAATCCTAAATTTAAATTTTTTTAACTTAAAATTGACATCTGTGTATAAAAAGCGAGTTACTCACTCATTTACACTCTATTTACTCTCCAAATCAATTAAAATACGCATATATTTTTGGAACCCATAAAAGTATATTAAAAAAAGGTTTCCGGTGACAGTTCAAAGAAAAAACTCTCTACCTTCAAAAAGAGAGAGCAAAAAAATAATTTTTTAATGACACACCTGCAATCAAAAAAACGAAAGAGAAAATGAGTCATGAATGGCCTCCGTTTCTTTTTTTATTATTTTTTTTGCATTCATTTTTTTAGAAAATACACTGACTCTTAATTAAACGCAAAAAATAGAAATAAACAAACAAATTTGAGATTTATATTTTTTTTAATGTCAAAGCCCTTTTTTGCTTTTTCGTAATTGACCTTTGCTTTTTTTTCTTCAACAAAAAAAGAGATGAATAATTATTTATTTTCAAAGTTTCAAAGTTATTCAGTAAAACAACATTTTTCATTTATTAGTGCAAATGATTAATTTTTCATACATAGTTTTTTTGAGTGCATTCATGTGTCTTTTTTTCAAAAAATGTGAAACAAAAAAAAATAATCAGGTGCAAATTTATCAAAAAAAAAATTTAATCTCAAACTAAACTCTTTCTTCTTTTGCAGTCATTTTTTTTGACAAATTATCAGCTTTAAATTTGAAAAATGTTTTAACCTTTGTCCTCCTTTCTTTTTTTGATTGAAAAGATAAAAACACAGAATTGAACGGACATAAATTATTTTATTTTAAAAAAGGATTAATTTTACTTGCAAAATTTTAAAAAAAGAGGATACGTGGAAAAACGAGAGACGAAATTTTTTATTGCAAAAAATGAATAATTCTAAAAGCCTAATATGTCAAAACCAGCAAAAAAATGAGAAATGAGAAATGAAAAAGTTTCATTTTACAGATTATTTTAAAGTTTTATCAGTCATTTTAGTAAATTTTTTCGTAGTTGGTACAATTTTTTACATGTTTTGGCAAAGTGTGTTTGAATGACAATGTTCGTTTTTTTAGTATTAAAATAATTTCATTGATTTTAATTTGTTTATTTTCAAATTTTGTCACTTTTTTGACCATATTTTTTTCCACATTTTTATTTACAGTCCCTTTTTATCAAATAACTTTAAATTTTTTACCTAAAAACACCATCATCGTCATTAATGGATTCAATTTGTCTTCTTCTTCTTTTATCGAAACTGTACAACCAAAAAAGAGAGATATACTTTTTGTTTCTTTTTTTTCTGTTTTTTCCCATGCTCCTATTTGTTTTTTCAGGGTTAAAGATTAACAGGACAAGAAGAAAAAATATAATTGCATTCAATTTTTCAATTTTTGTATTAAAAAAACATACATATAACTCGTTTTTTGACAATCTTTTTTTCTTATTTCCCTCTTCAATCAAAATCAAAAAAACATTTTATATTTATATTTTTTCTTCTTGTCATTTTTCAAGTGGAAAAAGTTTATTTAGAAGGAAAAAACGTCAAAGAAAATAGAAAAAAAGGAAGGAAAGAAAATACGTAAGAAAGTAAGTGGTAGAAAAAAAAGGTTTTTAATGAAACATGATATCTCTCTTTTTTCTTAAATAAAAGATGAGTGGGAAGAAGAGAGAATAGAAAAATGGAAAAACTAAAAAATTTAAAAATAAGTGTATTTTTGTGAAATATTTGAAAAAGCACTGATCTATTTTTGGGTTTTTATTTTATTAAAAAGTAAACTAAACTTCTAAAAATTTTTAAGTTTTTAAGTTTAAAATATATCATTATCGAACGTTGATGATGTCAGGAGCGATTTAGTCAAAAGCATACTGTATCAGAATTTTTAAGGCATATTTGAAATTTTTATTTTTAATTTACTTTTTGAACTTTAGTTGAGTAAGTTTCTACCACAAATGGCACAGAGGATGTTGAAAAGATTGTCATACGAAACTTAACATTTTTCTCATAAAAATATAAAATCATTGGTAATTGTCTGGGAGAAATTCCAAAATATCTCACGGAATTGCAAATTTAATGTAAAAAGTAAGACTTGGCTTCAACAAATTTCAATCTTTATCAAAAAATTAGCACAGTACTATAATCAATATCATTATTCATATAGTCAAAAGTTTACTTGCTTTATCAACATTTTTTCAAGCCTTAAAAAAGGAAAAAATATCCAGATGCAATCTTTAATTTTTAACCACTTTTTCCCATGGAATACTGTAATATTATTGCGTGACAACTCTGTTTTTTTCTTTTAAAAAGTGACACAAAAAATGATTTATACATTTCCATAAAAAACTCAAACATTTCTATTTTAAAATTTTTATGCAATTTAAGTGTCAACAAAAACTTCAAAAAAGTTTTTTCTTCTCAAAGACAACTTGTCAAAAAAAGAAAAGTTTGTTGTTTATGTCTTTTTTTTCAAACATAAAATTGAGCTCGTTTGTACTCTTTGACCTTTTTTTAAATAACAAAAATAAAATATAATTTTAGTGTTTACCACACTTTTTTTTAATATTAATATTTCTTATTTTATTTTTTTATTCAATGAAAACAAACAAATTTTTATAGCCCCTTTTTGTTGTTTCTTTTTGAGGCAAACAAAAAATACAAAAAAAAGACATTTTTAACTTTTTACTTCCTGTTTTTTTTTCTCTCTTATTTTTGTAATTTTATATCTGACCTTTTTCTTCTCTTTTTTTGATTCTATTGTGTCAAAGTTTTTTCAAAGCACTTTTTTTCGACAATGATTTTTGTACTTGGGTCTAAAAAATAAGTGTCCCATAAAAAAGTCGTTTTTCTTCATCATTTCCGAAAAAAATTTTTTTTTATATCAAAAAAAAGCATTGAAGAATTTTTCCCTAATTTATTTTCAAATTTGTGAAAAATGTTGAAAAAAAGAAAAATGATACGATCATGAAAGAAAAAAGAAAAACTTGAAATTAAAAAAGAAATATAAATTTATTTAAAAGAATTAAGGTTTATTGAGTAATAAAAAAAACGTAACGGCGGCAAAATTTGTGCACTATAATTTTAATTTTAAAATTGCAGCAATAATTTGTGATTCATTTTTATCAGAAAAGAGAAAAAAGTTTTAAAATTTATTGAAAAACAGCTTTCTTTGAAATTTTATTATTCATGAAAAAAGTTAAATTTGGGAGAGTTTCAATTACAAATTAAGTGGTAATTGAATAGTGTAATTCTAAAAACTTGTTACGTGAAGGCTACAGTATTTTCTAAAAAATTTTTGTGATGATGTAGTTTGTCATAAGATAAGAAAACAAAGGTGAATATTCGTAAAATCAGTACATTTTATAAAAAAAATGAAATGAGAAAAATCTCTTTGAGATAATTTTACTCAAAATTTTTACTATCCCTTTTTTCAGTTTTTCAAGTAGGAAAAAAATATTTGAAATGGTTCCATTTTTTTCCATACTGTAGATTTATTTTTCTTCAACAATTGTACTTAAATCAACAATAAAAAACTTTTTGCTTTGGACATTTTTTTAAAAAAGAAACCGAAAAAAGCCGATCATTCATCAAAGCTTTTTAGAAAAAAATACAAACGCAATTCATTGTTACAGAATCATTTTTGTGGTAAACAAAAAAATTTTTACAATACAATTTTCACTTTTTCTTTTATTATTTAAAAAATGGTCCCTTTTCTGAATCATTTTTTTTCTTCTGATTCTTTAACTTTTTTTTTCATTGAGAAAATATAAAACATTATTTTTGTGGTGGCAATTTTTTCAGTTGTTTTTTTGCATACAAATTTTAATCTATTAAACTTTGAAGGCATTACCGTTGTTTAAAAAAACATTTAATTAATTTTTAACATTTAGATTTTTAAAACAATGAATAAAAAATGGCATGAGTAATTTTTTTGAGTTTATTTTTGTCAATGTTTTTTTCATTGTTGAAAAATAAATATTTGATTTAACTTTCAAACTTTATTCTTTATTTTATTTTTTGAAATTTGAAAAGGTGCTTTTCGAGTTCTTTTTTTTATATTTTTGTGGTAAAAAAAGAAGTTTGTAAACATTTAAAAAAAATTTGAAAGAAAATGGGACCAAAAGTCGCCGCTTATATTTCTGTTGTTTGGGAAATGTGTGAGTGAAGGAGAAAAATGGATGACGAAGAAACATCCATTTGGTTTAAAGAAATATAAAGCTTTTATCGTTTAAAAAAATATTTACTAAATGGAAAAAGAAAAGGTAAAAACAGAAAGAAAAAATAACAAAAACCACTTTTTTTCCGGTGTCTTTTTTCAATAACAATTTTTTGTAGACTTTGAAATTGACTCTTTTGATTACTTTATAAATATCTTTTTTGGATGAAAGAATGAAAGCTGTTACAGTAATTGTGTTGCACTTTAAGTGCTAGGGCAATGCGTATAAAACTTTTTATGGTTGAAAACAAACGAATAGTACTGTGGCGCCACGGTGAGCTGAAATGTCCATTTGGCAAAAACTTCGCTTGAGTCCGCGAACACTTTTTCCCATATTAAATCTTTAAACATAAATTCTGAAGGCGCAAAACACTTTAAAAATAAGCTGTTGCTGCTAAAAATTAGCTAACGGGTACTAGAAGCTATATTTGCAGGGACTGAGAAAAATATGGATTCTGGAGCCCAGGATTCAGAATCCAAAACAAAAATTTCTTCCAAATGCTTCAAATTTGGTATCACTAAGTTCGTCTCGGCGAGTAGATTACAATGAATGTAAAATTGATCGTTGTAAAAGGCTTCAGAATCGAAATACAGAAGGCGAAAAATTTTTTGAAACATTTATTTTTAGATCACTGAAGCCTTTTGAAGCCTTTTACAACGATCAATTTTACATTCATTGTAATCTACTCGCCGAGACGAACTTAGTGATACCAAATTTGAAGCATTTGGAAGAAATTTTTGTTTTGGATTCTGAATCCTGGGCTCCAGAATCCATATTTTTCTTAGTCCCTGCAAACATAGCTTCTAGTACCCCTTTGCTAATTTTTAGCAGTAAAAGCTTATTTTTAAAGTGTTTTGCGCCTTCAGAATTTATGTTTAAAGATTTAATATGGGAAAAAGTGTTCGCGGACTCAAGCGAAGTTTTTTCCAAATGGACAATTTATAAGGGAGTCGACTCACCGTGCGTGGCTTTTATGCTGATTTTATAAGCGCAAAAATTTTCAACAAAATTTATTATTCGGTTTGTCAAATTAAATTAAACTTTTTTTTGTTAAAAACCTGGTAAATGTTATTAAAGCCAATTTTGTCACTATATTTTGTAGACGATTTTATCCCTGCCCCAAACTGCTCAAAAAAATTTTGTGATCTCTTTGGTTTTTAATTCCAAAAACACAAATTATTTAATTCTTTTTTTTTGAAGAAGAGCTTTTAGTTTGACCTTTTAAGATTTTACTTACTTTTAAAAAATAAATATAGAATCCCAAAACGAGCAAATGAGAAAACAGAGATAAGAGCAAAGAACGCACTTTGGTTACCGTTGGATTTTGAATTAGGAAAAAGGGATAAGAGTTTTGTACTTTTTTGTTCATTCGTTCATTTTTTAAGGGACGATAATCTTATTATTATTATTACACTTTTTTGCTTTTTTTGGAGTAAACAAGATTTAACTCTCATTTTTCTCTCTCAGACTTAATGTCGCCGAATGAAAGCACTTTTGTCCACAAAAGGTTTTTCAGCTATTGAAAAAGAAAGTATTAATCAATATTTTTTTGGGAAGGACTTTTTCTTTTGAAGAGGAGCAACTTATTTTAATGGTCACAAAGTAACATCGAAAATCAATCACCAAATTTTTAAGTGGTTACAGTAAAACTCTTTTTGAAATATATCGAATTTCTTCTAAAACTCTCACCACGAATTTAAATTTTTTGACTACAACAAAGACCACCTCAATCCAAACTGTACTTCGATAGATCAATTTTGACCTAAAATTTTTTTTTTCATTGTTTTTTTATTATATTGATTCAATTTTTTTTGTTTATTCAATGAACAAAAAAAATTGAATTGTAAAAAAACTCAATGAAGAAAGAAATCGGACGAGAGTGGTGGAGCTTTTGTATATAAAAAAAAGACCGCACACAAGGCTGATCTTATTTTTTTCATCAAATTTTTTTTCAATAAAGAAAAAACCTCTTTTTGAAAGAATCAAAGACTGTGGGTAGAAGAAGAGGAGAACCCCTCTCACAAATATAAATAAATACAAATTGCATCAATATTGATAGAATTTTAGAAGAAAGAAAAAACTTTTTTTTATTGACAAAAATTGAACAAACAAACTACGTTTTTTTTGCTTTGATTTGGGTTTTTTGTTGAAAAAACTTTTCTGATGGGAAAAAAGCAAAATACCCTCGGCTGAAAAAAATCTTTTTAGGTTTTAAACATTCTCTTTTTTTTATTTTAAAAATAGGTTTTAAAATTTATATTCAGTCTAAAAATAATTCAAATGCAAAAAAAAGGAGTGATGAAAATTTAATTTTTGCACAAAAAACTATTTATAAAAAAAAGAATACAAAAATAAGTGAATTATTTAAAACTAAATTTTGTGACTAAAAGCATAGAACAAAGTTGTTGAAATTTAATAAAATAAAATAAGTGGAGGGCGTACTGTATAGTATAGTTCTTAAAGCAAACTTTATTCGGAATTTTGTGTAAAATATTATTTTAAAATGCAGTTTAAAGTTTTGTGTTTTTTTAATTGAGTTTTCGTGCGAAAAGCTTTTTAATGAGCAGTCGGTACGGTTCTTATGCAAATTTTACCAGATTGACACCTAAAATCAATAATGGCATTTTTTTAGAAGACATATTTTATTTTATATGCAGTCTAAAAATTACTGTAGCCTAGCGGCTTCTTTAAGCTGCTTAAATTTTTATTTTTTGTTAATTTTTATTTTTAATATTTATTAATATTTCTTAAAATAGGATTTTTTTTGTTGTTTTAATAAAAATTTTCCCTGTTTTTTTCATTCATTCTTTTGATAAACCCTGTTTCCCGTTTTTTTTTATTCAAAGTGCTTTTTTTAAAACATCTTCCTTCTTTTCTTATTCGTCATCTTTGTCTTTTCTATTTTTACTATTTTAGAAAAAAATACTAAAAACGGAAACACAATACTAGATAGAGAGATGTGAAGGAGATAGCCATAAGTCTTCCATCCTGTTCTTTTCTGTCCTGTATATGTTGAATTGGATGAATATATTTATTTTATTTTTGGTTCCAGTTATATATATATATGTTTATTGTTTATCTGCGCAACAAATAACAGCAAAAAAGAAAAGAATAAAAATCAACTTCGCAAAAAAATTTTTTTTTGGCTGAAAAAGGAATAAACGCCATTCATCGTTGATGTCGTTGTTTGTACCATGTGAAAAAAAATAGAAGAAAAAAGCGTATAAAATGCAATTTTTGCCCGCAAATAGCCCCGATCAGCAGCAGAAACGGCGGTGGCGGTTTTGATGTTAATGTTTATTCTTCTTTTCTTCATTTTTCCTGTTTTTTTTCTTCTCCTTAATCATATGAAATGAATGAAGAGAAACGGAGACATTAAACACATGAAAGACGGAAAAACTGAAGAAAAGAAATTAGAAAATGTCAAATAAATTAGCCTTTGTTATAGAATATAGAAGGAAAAGGAGCGATTTTGAAAGCTACCATAAGAACGTTTAAAAACTTTTTCAGGCATTGTTCTTTTTGAGGCTATTGTTTCTATTGTTAAAAATGCCAAGAAATTGAAGCGAAATAAAAGGTTGAAAATCAAAGATGAAAAAAAAGTTGTGAAATTTGCTTAAAAATGGTACTCTTTTAGGTAGCTTTGATATCGTAATTTTTAAGGTTGTAGTATAAAATTAAATTAAGATGAATAATTTTTGTAGTACAGTAATGCTTTGAACTTTTAGATTAGCTTCTTTCAAAACATTTTTATTTTCATTTTTAAAATGCTGCATAGCTTCTTTCAATTCTTTGTATTAATTTACCACTTTTTTTTACGTCGGCAATTATTTCTCATTTATTATGAATCACAGCTATTCTCCCTAAAGACTATATTTAACTATAACTTTTAACTCACAAAAACCAAAATACAAAAAAAGCTAATGCATTAAAAAAGTTTTTTTTTTCAATTCATTGAATTTTACCCTTCAAAAAAATATATTTCTTTTTGTGCTAATTATTAACTAGGGAATTTTAGTCATAAATTTTAACATTTATTCTAAAAATTAAAACCTTAAAATGAAAAGTATATTCTGTGAAAAAAAAGCTTGCAAAAAATTATATTTATTATTTTTGCAAAAAATTTGTTTCCCCCCTGTTTTTGAATGGTTGACAAATATACGTGCATAAAATGCCAGCTGGCGGCAGTTAAAACAGCGGGTTTTGAAAAAAATGGGTTTATTTGTTTCATTTTTCTCCTCTTCCATATTTTTTTGATAGGTGATAAAAAAATGTATAAAAACAGCAGCGATAAAAATAACTTTTTTGGCATGTGATTAAAATTGGATCAAAGCCATAATAGATGTAAACACATTTTTTCAAAAAAAAATATTGCTTTGTTTTGGTTCCATAAAAAAGCATCAGCAGACGCTGGATTGGTGCCAGACTACAACACTTTTTTTGTATAAACGTAAAATGATTTTCCTTGCTTCAAAAGCATAAAATAAAAAGTTTATCAATATTTACTTTTGCATAAAAGAAAAAAATTAATGCCTTTTTTGATGCTAAATTTTAAATGATCAAATTTTGATGAACAAAAAAGAAAGGTGCTATTTTTAGCACTGATTTTTCCATTTTTTTATTGACAGCTTTTTTAAAGTTTTTATGCTTTTATTTTTGTAAAAGAATATTAATTGCACTTTTAAAAATCAAAAAGGAAAAGAAAGGAACACAAATTTTAAGGAGTGCTTCTTTCTCAAAAAAAACAGAGGGAAACGAATAAAAAATTCGCATTTAACATTTTTATTAATGTCTTTGTTAGAGAATTTTCAGGAATACTAACTACTCAGAGACAATAATAAAAATGTTAATATGTTTTTTTTCTTCTCATGGGATGGGAAAGACCTTTTAGATAATAGTTTTAAGGGGGTGAAGGAATTAAGAGATCAAAAAATATTATAATTAGAAAAGTAGTTGATAAATGTAATATTAGTAAAAATTTAGTCTTTTTGTTGCTCTTATAGTTCATATCTCTTGAGATTTATGCTTTTTATGTCAGCTTTCAAAGCTTACAAAGAATAATTAAGACTACGAACATCAACAGTATACTCCTAGACGATATGTACCGGTACGTTAAAGCCCAACTTTCGCAGGTAATAACTTTTAAACCGAAGCTTGGTAGTAAAATATTCTGTGATAAAATGTTTATTATTGTCATTTTAAAACATCTTATCACAGAATATTTTTCAAATCAGCTTCCGTTTAAAAGTTATTATGTGAAAACGCTGGGATGCAAAAATATATTTTTAGAACATAATATTTTAAAGCATTTTCATTCTATGGCAAATTTTTTCGTGCTAAGGAACATTTGTTAAAACCATTTGTATGAACGTGGACATTCACTTTAAAGACTAAAAAATTCTAATGAATCGAAACTTTGTCCATCAAAACCAGATCCAATTTATATGACTCGCATTTACCAGTTCTAATTCTACCATTTTAAAAACTCATATTTCATTGCAAACTTCAACCTACTTGTTAAACCTTTTGCAGTTAGACTCATATAATTATCACATCTCTCTGTTTTTTCCACAAAAAAAAACTTCAATGCCATTCAACAATGCACCTTCTTCTTTTTCTTCTAGTTTTAACCTAAAAAACTCGATAATTGCTAGTCTAAATCTTTTGAAGCGAAAAAAATATAAGAGTAAAAACCAATTTATTTTTCTTCCTTTTTTTCCATCTCTGACAACAACAAAGGAAAAAAAATAGACAAGACTAATTGAGTATTCGTGTTTTTAATGGAGATTTTTTCTCATTCTTTTTTGACACGAAAAAAATACAAAAATCTGCCAGTTTTTTTATTGTTGAAAAATAACAACTATGTCAATTTCGGTCAAGCATGAAAAAATTGGTTGAGAATAAATGTGAATGTAAAATGTCCTTGTTCGGTCATCACTCATTCAGCAAGTTGAAGTTTTGTAATATTATTATTATAATTCATTGCTCTTGTTTTATTTTTAACCCCCCCTCTCTCTTGCTTGGGTATAGAAAAAAACTGTCATCATCAAAATCAAAAGCAACGGGGAAGAGTCTTGCAGCTGTTGTCAAAAAAAGCAAGCAATCGGGTCTCCCCCCTGCTCTTTTTTTCCTCCAATATTTTTTTTGTTGTCTTTTTTTTTCTTCGATTCAATTTTGTGCAAACAGAGTTTTAACGTCCGCGTTGATTCTTCACAGAAAAAAAAAGAGAAGAAGAATTGAATTTTTGTGTGCATTGAATTTACACAAAAAATGTTGAAAAAAGCTTTGAGAGAGATAGGTTTAGATTTACATTTATACATTTTGAGAAGAAGAAGAAGAAGAAGGAGATCGAGAATGAAAGATCGTTTGTGAAAGAGCTTTAGCAAAAAACGAAGAAGAGAAGATGAGATGATATCAAAATAAATTTTTTTGGGTTAAGTTTACTCAAATCTGTGTGTTTGATTTTAAAACAAAAAACTTCGATCTCGAAGAAACTGTGCAGTAACGGCCCCTCAAGGATTGTTAGAACAAAAAAAACGTGTTTTCGTTGTAAGAGAATTAAAATTTTGCAAACAAAATGTTTGCTCAAGACAATTTTGATCAAAGTCCTTAAATGTATAATATTTTAATTTTATCATTGATAAACAACCTTTCACGAGTCCTTCCTTTTCTACAACCACCACCATAGGTGTTGCAACAAGGAAGTTTTTTTTATCACTGATATAATCATAAAACAGCTGCAGCAAAACATCCATCATTAAAGTGGTCAGCACTGATATCATTTTTGGAAAAAAGTGAACGGACGTTTTTCACACTTTTTTCGTGTGAATTGCGTCCGTTGTTTTTCAATGATAAAAAATACACTGATAAAAAAAATGTTGCGATTTTTGCAGATCTTGCAAAAAAATTGTTTTTTATGGAAAATCTTGTTGTTTTTTTTCGTTCAAACTCTCTGATGGGATTATTTTTGAGATTCGAGAATAACAAAGAATCAATAATGATGATGTCCACCTGCTGCTTTTCCTTTTCTTTTGATTGTAAAAAAAACAGATGCCCCTTTTCTTCTTTTCTACAACGACCACCTAAACGGATTTAACGCATATTAATTGAAAAAACAAGTACCCACTTAAGTGAGAGAGAAAAAAAGGAAAGAAAAGATGACGGATGATCAATGAAGGCAAAGAGAGTGAACGAAAATTGAGACCACCGCCGTAAAAAGACAAAAAAAAAGAGATCGAAGAATTGTGTCAAAAATAGGATGAAGTGAATTAGATCTCATCTTCTTGTTGTTTTTTTTTTATTTCACTTAAGCGGATATTCGAGCTAACAAAGAGATAATCATAAATTTTTCAATGAAAATCTCGAGCAGATTTTAGTTGATCAAATCAACAACGCTGAAATAACCTAGTTTATGCTAATTTTTGCATATCTGATCTGATAATCTTATGTAAACTTTCCAAGTTTAAAAAGGTCAAGATTTTTGAAGCTTTGATTTTGTTAAAATAACTGTTTTTCTCAGCTTTGTTCCTTTCTATTTATAATCAAAATCAATGAACTTTGATGTTTTTTAAGAAAGCTTAAACTTTAAAATTTTTTGTATGTTTGAAAAAATGAAACAGCAAAAAATAACAACAAAAATAGCATCAGCAAAATTTGTATTTGGTCATCATTGTTTTCCCTTTTTTTCATTTTGATGGGGAAAAAAGTTGTGTACAATTTTATTTATTTTTTTCCGTACAATGCAAAAGATTTTTAAACAAAGAAAATTTCCTTCCTGGTCTTCGGTTCGTTAAAAAAAAGTAGAGGGAAAAGGTCGTTGATATATTTTTTCTGCTGCTTTGTTTCTCCGATTCAAGGAAAAGAAAAAGTGCCTTCAATCAAAAAATATATTTCATAAAAAAAATATGTTGCCGTTTTTAGCCTCTGCTGTTGAAATTTTGCCTTCAATTTTTTTCTTGCTTTTTCTCTGATTTCAGCTACAAGGAAATTGGAGAAACAGAAAAAAAAAGTTTTTATGTTTTTTGATTCCAAATTTTTTTTGAATGAATGAAATAATATAAACTGTTTATGTTTTTTTTTTTCATTTTTTGAAAGGAACAAAAAAACCAAAATTGGAGAAGAAAGAAAAGAAATAGAGAAGCGTGAAAGTTGATTGATGAGTTTTTTTTGGTGAGGGATGCAATAACACTAAAAGGCAGGCGTTAGAATGATTTAATGAAAGAGAAAAAAAGATTTTTTACAACTTTTTTTCCCAAAAAGAGCTGATTTAGAGTTGATTGAATTATTACCGGATCAGGATTTTTTCTTAAAGTGGATTCATTTTTGTGCCATTTTTGCAGAAAATTGCTCGTTTACAAAAAAGAACGTTTTTGGATTAGTAAACAAAAAAAAAGTGTTGACCTCCCATAATTGCGTCATCTCACTGAAATAGACTTTTTTCGTCATTCTTTTTCCCGAAAAAAAAAACATGTTTCCGATTTATTTTTTGCAATTCTAAAATTAAAAAAGATCTTGATTTTTTTTGCATGCTTATTTCTTTCTTTCGTTCATTTTGGACATCCCTGAATTCTTTGATGATTTGTGCAGTTTTTTTCTTTGATAAGCATTATATTTTAATTACGTATTTTCTGTCATTAACTTTGATAGAAAAGAAATGAATGATTTATGGCTTTAAACTATAAGACTCTATTTGGCTAGACATCAAAAACTTGTTAATTAAGACTCCTTTTTGTTTCATACAGAAAATAGAGACAATAAAAGTTCTTCATTTTTTGAGAGCTGTATAATTCAATCCTTTCTTAGAACGAAAAAGAACACTTTCTTTTTCCCTAATTTTGTTTTTTTCTTATCACTTTCTTCTTCCACGTGCCTTAATTTTCTTCTTGTCAAATATCGCTCTTTCCATGTCTATATTGATGACTGATAGGTTTAAAAATTTTTTAGAAGGAGATAAAACTTTGATAACAAAAAAAAATAATATACGCCTTTTATTTTGTGTGTGTTCCGTTTTTTATTTCTTAAAGAAAAGATGACTGAATGCATCTAAAACAGAAAAGGGTGTAGTTTTTGAAAAAAAAGTAGAAAAATTTGAAGAACTGTATGTTGAAAATACAGTTCTTCAAATTTCAAGAACTGTATTTTTTACATTTTAGGGAACAACAAAAATATTCTTTCTAGGATGATCAAAACTCAAAGTTGAACAAAACGTTTTTGTTATCGCTTTGAGAGACACTTTTGTTTCCTTAGACTTTCTTAGGTTACTGTAGCTACCAGGACTTTGGACATTTTATAAAAGCTTTCAAAAGGCTAATTTTTAAAAAGGACAACAACTTTTTTTTACCCTTTTTTTCTTAATTTGAATTCAATTTCAAAAAAAAGTGTAACCTTTTCAAGTGTAAATAACATATTTTTTTTCTTTTTTTTCACACTTCTGTAACCCTATCTTCCATTTCATTCATTACGTCTTCTTCTTTCTGTTGCCCTTTTAAAAAATATCCCTCAACTTTTTTTTCTTCCTTCTTTCTCATTGCCATCATAAAACAATTCAAGTGTAAAAAATAGAAGCAAGAAAACGATCTTGTTTACATCAAAAATAAAAAAGAATTGTATTATTTTTCACACTTTTATGTATGTTTTTTGCCGCTGCTGCTGTTTTTCTGGAAGAAAAACACCTTACAAATTGCATCACCCTTTTCTTTTATTTCTATTGTTTTTTATTATTTTTTGCTTTTTTTCGAGAGTAACCTTTTTTTGGTTGATTGAAAAATTGTATAAAAGAAAAAAAAGAAATGTATTATACAACTTTTTTTTTGCTTTTTGTGTGTGGCATTTCTCTTTTTTTTCTTTTGTAGTTTTTTTGACTAATTAAAAAAAAGTTTTTTCACGAAATGTCATAAAAATTTTGGAAAAAAAAGCGGGGCGAAAAGCGTGTATTATTGTTATTAAAAAAATATTTATATTTTTTTGTGTATTGTTGTTTGTTTTTGTTGCATATATATTTTGCATTGTTTGAAAGCAGCAGTAATATCACTGAAAAAGTATAAAAGTACATATATAAGGGTGAAAAGCTTTTTAGCATATTGCTATGGAAGCCAACTACAAATGAATATTCAGAAAAGCTCCCCTCTAAAAATAAATAACAAAAACATTGTGGGTGGCAAAAGCGTTGACAATGTTTGAAGGTGAACTTTTTTTAAGGCCTCATAAATATGCAATTTTTTGTTGGCTCAAATTTTACTTTAGTTTTTTTAAAAGACTTGACTTTTTTAGTTTTTGCGTTTAATACAAAAATTATGCAAATATGCATGATTACTATTATTGTTCATTGCAGGTGGAACTAAAAATGGGGAGCGTAAACAATAAGTCATATATAAAACTGGATGTTTCATTGCAAAAAAAGTTTACTTCGATATTTCATTGAAATATTGAAATTGATTCAATGACGTCCTACAACGATTATCTTTTGATAAGTCATTCATTGTCCGTTAGGTCATCACTGCAGTAGGTGAAGTTGATGATGACTAAACATGATGGACTGACTGTTTTTGGTAATATTCTTTGATTCGGTCAAAGGTTGTTATTTCTTAATATTTGCAAAAAATAAAGTTAAATAATCATCAATGACTTAGACGACCTCCTACTGTGATTGTCTGCTACTTTTTCAAAAATGTTTAACCCTTTTTTGAAGGTTTATTTTTTCAAATTTTTAACACTATCAAAAAAAAAGAAGTAACAACCAAATCAAATTAAAATGGGCAAAAAGCCAATGGCGCCAAAAACATTCCACATTTTTATCAGTTTAAATTTCTTTTCAAAGAATTGATTGTGGTTAAAATTTCAAGACTTGTAAAAAAGACTCCTAAAAATGGGTATTGCAATAAAAATTAGGAGACAGAAAAATTGATAAGCAGCAGCAGGGAAAATTTTTCGTTGAGGTTAATGTTTTAAGGGGATTTAAGCCTTTAAAGATGCTATTTGGAGATTTTTAGAGAGCAAAAGTTCATGGAAAAAAAATTGTTCTAAGTTTTTACAAGGTGTTGTTAATTTCCGATTTTTTACTTTTTTTAACAACAAAAAGTTGACAGACAATTTTGTGATTGTTTGAAAGCAGATTGTTTTGAGAAAATTGTGAAAAAAACAAAATATAAAAATGAACTGTGTTTTGTATGGATCGATTTTTATCTTTCGATCGATCTCCCTTAAAGGCATGGAAAAACACAGATGTATGACAAAAAAAATGGCCAGATGGTTTGATTGCCCAAATTTGGATCAAGTGGCATGCCACTTTGAAATGTCGGATATACTTTTATGTCTTTGATCTTTGAAACTTTCCATATCCCCTGTTTTTTTGTCAATGAAAAATCTCTGCCATTTGATCTCCCTTTTTTTCCATTTTCACTAATCCCAATTAAAGGCCCCTTTCCCCTTCCCCGTCATCATCTTTCTTGCATCATTCTGGACTAACAAACACAACAAAATTATTTGCAACAACAAAAATAATTATGTGCCATAAAAAAAAGTTTTCCCTTTAAACAAATTTATAAAAAAGAAACATCTTGAGAAAAAAAAATGTGTTAAAAACTTCTGCTCTGATTTTTTTTATAGTTTTTGCTTTAACTAATTACCTCTTTTTTTGCCATGTCTGGGTTTGGCAATTCTTTGAAGAAGGCTGTGAAAAAAGAAGTAATAATTTTGATACTAATTTGTTTACCATTTTTTTTTTCTTGGGATTAATTATATGAAAACTTTTATTCAAATAATAAGGTTTAGTTTTTTTTTTTGCAGAATAGTTTTATATTTTTTAAGTGTTAATCTATTTTTTAAACATTGAAAATTTGTACAAAAAAGGGGAAAGAATTCTCTAGAGAGAGAGAATACAAATCTATCTCCAAAATAAAAAAAAGGTTTATCTTTTGACTTTTTAAAATTCCTTTTTTTCACTCATTCATTTTTCTCCTCTTTCATCTTTTTTTTTCACTGTGTTGCATTTTTCAATCTTCCAAACTTGTCAATTTTAAATTTTCCCATTTTAAAGCTAAAAGCAAAGATAAAGCTTGATAAAAGTCTCGGCTTTCTTTTTAAAGAAATAAATACAAAATGGATGAATGTATGTCTCTTTTTAATGTTTTTTTTTTTCAAAAAAGGATATATCTCTGTTTTTATCAAGATTTTTTTTAAAAAACTGTAATCTTTTTTGTTTTGAGAAAAAAACTTTTTTTACGTATTTTTCGTTTTTGGAGAAAAAAGTGGAAAATGTCCATCCATCCATGGATGGCTTTTTTTGTTGTTGTTGTTCTTGTTGAAGAAAAGGGAGAAAAAAGGGGTGTCCCAAAAAAAAATCGTTTTTTTCCTATTTGAGTGCGCTCCGCCCTTAAAACTCCTCCTTCTTTTTTCTGAATCTCTCTCTTTTTTTCCCACTTATATTTTTTCTTTTCTATAGAGGCAGCAGCAGCAAACAAGCAGGCGAGTCGACGACGACAAAGGAAAGAGGGGCGGCAACCAAAAAAGAGAACTCTCCCTTTATTTTTACTACCATCATCCAAGTTGAGTCGAGCATGCAAGCGACAGAGGAGGAGGCATCGACAAAAAAACGGGGCAGTCGATGTTGTTGTCACATTTTGCAAGGCCAGTTTTTCGCGGACGGCTGGTAAAAAATGTGGAGACTTGGTTGGGGGGAAAGAGTGGTTGCGCTATTTATTCCCCTATATTTTTTTCTATCTCCATCTTTTTATTTTGCTTGTTTGCAGCTGCAAAGAAAAAGGATAGAAAAAGACGGAAAAAGGATTTTGAAGGAGAAAAAAAAGAGAGCAAGGAATATTATTATATATATAAAAACCAAAACGTGTATATATCTCCGAGTTGTCGTTGTCGTCTTTTATATTTTTTCTAAAAACATCAAAAATGTCTTTGTATTTGTTTTCTTTAAAAAAATATTGTCTTAAATTTCAGTTTTAAAACAAACTTACTAACTTTACTCTTTTCTTTGTTACATATGAAACTCAACCTTAAAGAAAAAATACGATCTTTAAACTTGTTTTATTTTTTTGTAAAGAAAATTTAAATTTTGATTCAATTCGTTTAAACTTGATACGTTCGTAAAATTGTATCGTTACTGTATTCTTTTTTCGTCTCGAGAAATTTTTTTTATTTGCTTGTTTTTGTAGAACAAACGTGTCCAATCTTGCAACTTAAACGGGTCAAAAATGGATGCAAGTCGTCCAACAACAACAAAAATAAATTTTTCATCATTTAACTATTATGATCGAGCTCAGGAAAAATTAATTAGGCACAAATTATTTTTATTATCATGTGAAAAATTGGCTGAACTTCGATCTTCAAATGCCGGAAATGCATTAAAACGAAATTTGGCAATTTTAAGTGTCTGTAAAAAGGCTCGATCTTCTGATTTGTAAGTTAACACTTTTTTTATATGAAAAACATATTTTAAAAACAAAAATACCGTATACTTTTGGCATTGCGTGAAACAGTGCTAAAAAAATGTAATCTTTGTACCCTCAAAAAAGGCTTAACAATATTTTTCTGCTATATTTTCTTTTCTGCTGCAAAAAACCTTGGAAAAATTAGGAGAAAAAAACTATAATCAAATTTTCTCATTTTTTGGTCGAAAAAAAAATAGAATTCTTTTTTAATTAGCTCTTTAACGGAGACTCTTCTTTCTTTTTTTTCTATTTTATAAAAAAATAGCCCCAAAACACACATATCCATTTTGAATAATATTAATTACCAAAAAAAAGAATCAAAAGAGCACAAATCTTTTATTTTTGACGCAATAAAAAAAAGTTTTCCTTTGGGAAAATAAAAATATATAATATTTTTTTGTTGCATTTTAAAAGCCTCTCTCTTTGGCAGCACGCGATCGTTATTTATTTGAGAGATTTCCTAAAGATATGTGTGTGGAAGAGTAAAAACTTTGCCATCCAAAAAATCTTTGCCACTTCGAAATTGAAAAAAAAGAATGAAGGGAAGAGATAAAAGTGAGATAACACCTGACAAAAACAATGTCTTAAAAATTTTAATGACGGCTATTGTTTTAAGTTTTGTGGTGTTTTAATTGGGAATGTCAAATGATTTGGAAAGAAAATGCAATAGTAATGCCATAAAAATTTGTAGCAAAAAAAAATTTATTACACAATTTTTGGTTACTGTAGCTTGTCTGAGAACTGTAACAATTTGTTTGAGGGATACTGTAACCTGCCTTTAAGGAAGTTCATAAAAGTCAAGTTTTTTTCTATACTTTTTTTTTCAAAACATAAACACACATTTAAAAAAGCTGCTTTTGCAAAAACTTGCTTTTTCTTTAAAATTCTTATTAATGCCATAAAAAAATTTACGTCAAAAAAAACTTTTTTTGCTTTAACGGAAAAAAACATTAATAAAAACCAAAACCACTCAATATTCATCGCTTTTTTTATATTTCCCATTTTGCTTTTTATTTTGCCTAAAAAAATATAAATGTGTTTAACGCCCAAGGCGTTGTCACTTCTTTTTCTCTCTTTCTTGTTCCGTGTCGTCGTCGAAACAAAAAAAAAGTTTGTATGTATGCATATATGTTTGCGACAACTCAACGAAAAAAAATATTGATTGAATTTTTAGAAACTCTCTTTCTTTTTATACACTGCAGGGGGGCCTCTGCTGCACTCCTCTGTGTTCAGTAGTCTCTCTTTTACTTCACTTTTTTAAACAACTTTGAAAATAAAAATGTTAAAAAAGAGAGAGCTTAAAAAGCAGAAAAAAAGTTGAGGGGTGACAAAATTGTACAAAGTCTTTTCGAAAGGCAAAAAAGTTTCAGCCTTGTTAAAGCTTAAAAGCTATAAATTTTTTTTCAACAAAAACTAACATTTTTTTCACGCACAAACAAGCTTTTAATTCATGGCTTTAAGCCACAAATGGGATATCCGTTGCTCGGTCAAAATTTAAAAAAAATTTAATAAGCTTCAAATTTCATGCTTAATTAAATGTAATGGCAAGAATGTGTCACAAACGGAAACAAAAAGTCATTCATTTTAAGTCTCTCCCACATGGATTTCCTTTACAAACAAAATTCTTTTTATACGGTCAAGTTGCAAATTTTTCAAAGCCTAAAAAAGCGCAAGATATCGCCTTTCCTCCCTTTCATCCCCCAAAAAAGAAAGATAATTAAATTAAAATAAAAGAAACAAAAAGCATCCTTCTTTTTTCGGACAAAATTAAATTTTAATTAATTAACTAAAAAATAACCGCAAAAAGAAAAAAATGTATAAAAATAGGAATTTTAATTTGTCTTTTTTTTCTTGAAAGGCGGAATTTTCTTTGCATTTTTGCAGCAAAAAGTTTTTTTTATCAAAATTACTGCTGCTTTTCTTTTTTTTTTGAGTGTTGAATTTTTAAGTTTTTGATCTTTTTGGTTTTCTTTAATGAAAATGAGAAAAAGCAAATATAGAATCGAATTGGACGAGAAAAAAATTGTCAATATTTCGGGTCTTTTTTTAAGCATCGAAGAAAAAAGAAAAAAGCAATGATCGGAGAAAAGTTTTAAAAGTGCAGCATCAAAGAAAATATATTTTTTTACGTTTTGCTATTGATAGCTTTTACAAACAATCACTTTGGGATTACTGTAGCACACTTAAACAAAATTGAAGTTTCATGTAGCCTACAGTAAATTTTGAAACAACTATCATAGGGTCCTACAGTAAACCTGTTCCCTCTAAAAATAACCTAATTCCATATTTTTTTGATCGGTTAAAAAAATCTGTTTTGTTTCTATTTTTATCTTTTTTTCGATCAAACAAAAAAAACAAATATCTCTCTTTTTATGGTTTTTTTAAGCTACTTTGAATGACTGGTTTTTATTTGAATGAAAAATAATTGATTGAATTTTTTTCTGAATGCATTAAAAAACAACAAAAGCTTTTTGATACCAGTTTATTATCATTTTTTTGCTGCAAAAAAATATTGTTTTAAATACAAAAAAAATGTTTCTTAAAAAATCGTTCAAAGACCATTAAAAATGTGTCTGTTTCTGTTTTTAGAAAGAAATTTTTGTTATTTTTGTAAAAATATTTAAAAGGGTGCCCTTTTTGTATATTTATTGCTTCTTCTTCTTCTTTTTCTGTGCGAAAAAGGTCAATATTTCAATTCTTGCTCTTTTCCGTTTTTTTTTGTGAAATGCAACAAACAACAATGATTTTTTTGTTGTTTCACGCTTTTGATTGGGGGCAATCTTTTTTTTGCTGTTATTTGGTTTTTGCATATATTTATTTCGAGTAAAAAAGAACAAAACAAAATTGCATTGTTAAAAGATCAATGATTTTTATAATATATATTTCTTTTTTGATAAACAACAATGCCAATGAATGCATGAAAAAATATTAAAAACTTTTGGTGTCTGCAAAAAGTTTGGAAAAAAACAACTTTTTTTATGTGTTTAATATAAAAAGACTACAAAAAAAACATCGTTTCAAATTTGTGATCTATGAAATTTTTTCTTTTTGGAAGAAAAAACTTAAAGATCTTTTTTTTTCTTCAGAGACAGGAAGAGAGAGATAGGAGATGTAAAAACAAGAGTATAAAGTTTATCGATGTCTCAATTCTTTTTCTTTGAGGGAAATACCCTTTGAATCGATGTTACTGATATCTCTCTCTTGTCTTTTCTGTTTTTGCAAAAATTGTTTGTCAGAGAAAAAAAAATGATCGCACTACGTCAATACTTTTCTCTACCACCTCTGCTTCTTCCCCTTCGATGGTTGCTAAAAATTTTTTTGAGGGTGGAAAAAGCAAAAACTCAAAAGAAAGTGCAACAGCCTAAAATTCTGTTCTCTGTCTTTTCTTCTTTTAACAAGAACCAAGCAAGCTTAAAAGGTTTTCCAAAAAACACTTTTTAAACTTTAACATTCAAATAAAATATCAAAAACCAAATCATGAATGACTAAACTTGAAAAATTTCAATTATACTACAAAAAATTACCAAAAAAGGAGTAAAGGCAATAAATAAAAATGCAGTCAGTCTCCCTCTCTCTCGAACTTGATCATTAAAGAAGAAAGAAACCTGTCGGGTTATTTTTATCTTTCACCGAAAAGCAATAAAAACCACCAAAAATAGAAAATAGTATTTTATTTTAAAAATAAATACATCTGAGATCACATCTACAGTAATCTCTTTTGCATAAAAGTTTAAGACCACAATTACAGCCTCAAAAAAGTTGTTTATATTTATTTATGAAAAAGACAAGATTATTTTAAAGCTTTTCTTTTTTTTGCAGCAAAGAGTCATTAGCTTTCTTTCTTTACTATTTTTAATGGTTTTATGAGGCTAATTAACGTTTTAAAATAGCCCCTGTTTTTATTACATCTGAAAAAAAGCGATGTTTTATGGCTGCTGTTTTATTGCGTGATTTGTAAATAATCTTTTATTGTCTATGCCTTCAGGGTAGGGGAAGAGGATTAAGATGTATGTGTAATGGGGGGGGGATTAAAAAAGTGGGACAAAAAGTGAAAATATATGGATTCATTGAGGGTTTAAATGATAACAAAGACCAAAGATAAACAGATTAATGGCAAATATATATTCTAATTTTTATCCATTTTTAGTTATCCTGTCAATGAATGCTTAAATCTTTTAACATCTCGAGAATCAAATACTCGATCGGGTCCATTATTTACACGTCGATCAACTTCTTCATCAAGAACAACTGTTGCATCATCTGGAATCTTATCATCAACTACTACCTCTCGAACAACATCATCCCCAAGAACTAATACTACAATGCCGGTCAATGTAGTATCTGCTTATACCCCACAGCCAATTGTTGTTCCACAAGCTGTATCAAATGATACAATGATGATGGATGAAGAAGAAGAAGATGATTCATATCCAACATTTATGCCAACACAAAAAGTTAAACAACTTTCTTCAACAAAAATTTCTTCAACTCATCAAAAAACAAAAATTGAAAAGAAATGGTCTTTAAGTGAAGAAATTTTTGAACATTCTGTTAAAGATATTAATGGTCGTTCCCTTCAAACATTTGATTTTGATACATCTGATACAGAAATTGAAGAAGGCACAGATGCATTGGATATCTTTTTTATGGATGAAGATGGAGCTTCAATGGCACGAAAGCGTAAATCATTTCAATGGGATTCTGTAGCTGAAAAGCGGCACTGTGATGAAGAAGTTATTTCACCAAAATCTACTTCAACACCAATTCCAATTCCTCGTCCAGTAAAACAACCTGATCAAGTTGTGCTGGACACACTTGTTCCAATGCGAGGTTTTTTTCAATTTCGTTAGTTGTTATACATAATTTCTAGTTGTTTTCACATTTATATATATATTATACATACTGTAATATCTCTCTTTCTGTCTGTCTATCTTTCACACTTTTCTTTCTTCCTTCACCTTTAATACTTTTTTGTTAGCATTGAAGATGAGAAAAAGCTTCTTTTTTCGTTGCAAGACTTTTTTTCTCTTTTATTTTCCATAGCACTTCATAAAAAAAATAGTTCAATTTTTTTCATTAAAAACTTTTTCTCGATCGATCTTTTTGTCTTTTTGCACATTTGTTTTTCAAAAAAAGCCTTCCTTTGTTAGTTTTTTTATTGTAATAGAAAAAAATTACCCGTCAACGGCAGGTCCCTATTAAAAAAAAGGCCCCGGAGGCCATTTTTTGTTTTTTCCCTGTTAGTTTTCTTTTTACCTTCGATACGAGGTTTTTTAAATCCATTTTTATATTGTTTTTTATCGGTCAGAATTAAAAATTCTTAAAAAAAAAAATCAAGCTTTTTCGTGTTAGAACAAATTTTAGTAAAGATGATGCAATCTTTACTCATCTCTGATCTTCATTTCTCTCTTTTTAATTTTTAAACGTAGCTTTTATTAAAAAATTCTTTCAAAATTCTCTCTTATTATTATTATTAGCTTATATCTCAAGTATGAAACAAAAACGTTGTTGTGTGTGTAATAATTAGTCAGGGATCACTCATTAGAAAATACCTATATCTTTCTTCTTTTTCCATAACTTCTAAAAAAATAGGATAAATTTTAAAGCTCTTGAAAAATTCAATAAAAATTTCGTACTAGGACCCAAGAAAAAAGTCTTTTATCTGAAAAAGACTCCTTTGAAAAATAATTTAAATATCGAATTTCATTGGAAAGCTTTTTAAATTTATCCAAACTTTTTAAAATTATGAAAAAAGAGAGGTTTAGCGTTTTTTCTAAGCAAAAAAAAACTTCCGAATTCGAGTCATTTTTTTTCTCCGTTGTTTTTTTGTTAGTTTTATTCTTTTCTTTTTTCTTAAATTATCCGTGGTTTTTTTTTACCGTTGATCTTCAACCCGTTTGTTAGAAAAAAAAATTATTTTTTTCTTCAGTTCATTTATTGCTACTTTTTTGCTTTATTCCAAAACATTTTTCCTGGTTAGATACAACTTTTTTGATTTAAAAGTTGTTTCCATAAAGTTTAAAAGGGTTTTCTTTTTTGAGATCTTCTTTTTCTTCGTGCAAAAAACAAATAAAACTGTATTTCTTCTTATAAATGAACATTGAAATAATAAAAAAAAATGTGGTCTTTTTACTTTTTTAAATATTTTTTTTAAAAATCGTATCGATCTTCGCTTTTCTTTGTTACTGTAGTTTCTTTTATATCTTTTTTCGTTTCAAGAGAAAAACTTGAATTATCTGTCAAATTTATTTTTCCACAAATTTTTGTGTATTTATTTTTTGTCAGTTTTCATTGTTTTTACTTTTTGTTTGAACGACGTAGTTTTTTGATGAATATTTTTTCCCTTTCATTTTTTTGAATAAATATGGGTTCAATTTTAAACGAGAAAAATTTGTGTTTTGAAGCAAAGCAAAAAATAAACGAGGAAGAAAAAAACAAAAAGCAATGAAAAAAAATATATTTGAAAGACGTTTTTCTTCCGTTTTTTTGAAATAAAAAAGGTTTGAAAAAAAGCAGGAAATAAATAAATGAATGACAGATTTAAAAAAGTAAAACTGAAATAGAAATAAAAAATATAACAGTATCCAAAAAAATACATTAAAGCTAACAATCAAAAGCTTTGTAAAAAAGTGAGGAAGTGACTCATTGGCGGATTTATGAAATCCAATCTTTGTATTTCCCTTCTTTCAAAATATCCCATTAAAATTCCATTCCCTGATTTTTAGGGAAACAAACAAACAAAACCATAACTTTTTTGACCAAATTTGTTAAAAAAACTGTTGTTTATACTTTTTTTTTAACAAAAAGAAAAGCAAAAAAAGGGATTAGAAAAAAAGGAAGGAAGTTTGACTAACCTTTTTTTGTTCTTTCTTTTCTTAAAAATTATATACGAAAACGAATATGTTTGTTTCGGACACAAAATTTTGAAAACAAAAAAACTATAGCTTTACAAAGCGGGATATTTATTTCTTTTGTTGTAAGAATAAAAGTAAAGTTCAAAAACAAAAGGAAATAATTTTGCAAAGTTGTTTTAACGATTTTTGAATAAAACCAGAAATGTACTGTAACTTTCGTAGATAAACAAAGTTGTTAATTTCGTTATGGGACAAGTTTTTTGAGGCAATTACCGTAAAATTCTATTATGTCCAATTTTCAATTTTGCAAAACACAAAAAAAAGATTGTAAACAAACTTTAATTTTTTGAAGGTCATTGAATTATAATCAAAAAACGTGAAAAATGGAAAAAAAAACCTCAATCATTTTTCAGTAAAAATAAATTTTCTGTCAAAAACAACTCAAGAATTTTTTGATGTTGTAGGAGATTTTTTGGATTAAAAGTCATCGGTCAAAACTTGAAACGTTTCAAACCACACTTTTCTTCCTTTCTTTCTTTCAACAAACAATTTAAATGTCAGTTTTTTGCATTTTATACCTTTAAAACTAAAATAAGATTTTTTGTGCTTTGACGATGGATGAATAATTGAAGGGATAAAAAGAATGATGGGTTAATTTTGTTTAAAAAAAGCAATGATGAATTTTTTTGAGAGCGGTTTAAAAAATATATTTTCAAAAAAAAAGATTATTTACGTTTTTTTTTTCGAGAATAAAGTGCAATTGCGGAGGAGCGCTAAGAAAGGGAAAAGAAGCAAACGTGGAAACCATTTGCTTTTCCTTTTCTTTGATGTTTTTGTGAAATTGAGAAAGTAGGGGAAAAGTGAAACAAAACACACACGAATATCGATGAAATATTGCACTTTTAAAGGATATTGTAAAAAATGTAAATTGGAGCTTTCATAAAAAATAACAGTTAAATGAATTACAAGATTTGTTTTTAAATACTGAATTATTAAATTTGTGTTGTTCATGCATATAATTTAAAATGATGTATATCACTTTTCATGAAACACTTATTCACTTTTTTTTCAACGCTCCTAATTGTATACTTTGAATAAACTTGAAAATTTCATTTCTCTTTTTTTGGTTCGTTAAACAATAATGTTAGTTTTGAAGAAAAAATTATAAAATATAATCAGAAAAAGAAAAAACTGATACAAATTTGCTTTGATTAAATTAACTAAAAAACCTTAACAAAACAATTGTTGCAAAAAAAATTATAAATTTTTACTGGGATAGTTTTTTTCCGTCTAGACATTTTTGCATTTAATATTATTAATTAATAAAAATTTGTATCTTTGGAGAAACTGTAATAAGCTCAAGATTACTCAAAAAAAATTTTCCCACACATTTTTGTAAAATGAATTATTTAAAGTTTTTAAGCAAATTAAAAGGGTTTTGATTTTTAAAACTTCATTGATCAAATTTGAATTAAAGCTCAAAATTTTTGTGGTGGTTAAAAAGCTTTAAAAAGTAGCCCACTTAAAATTTCAAATTTTTTGCAATTAGAAAAAAGAAAAAAGTTGAGAGATAATTGAAAATGAGAAGGAAAAATTGATCTTATTCAAAGTTTTTCGAGAGTTTGTTTATAATTTAATTTGTTAATTAAAGTGTTTTACAAACGAAGCAAAAAATAAAATGATCGAAGGAGATCAAAAAATGGTGAGCCTAAAAGAGCAAATTTTCTCAAAGAAATGATAAAGGAATATTGGGTTACTGCAAAGATATGAATCTGGAGTTTTTCTTGTGTAAAATAAATGTCACATTTGCATCAAAACTTAAATTGACAATATTATGGTTAATTATTAAGCAATTTGATTTTTAGCACTATTGTATTTGTTTTCTAAAATTCTATTTTTGCACCTTTAAAAGATCAAAAAATGTGCAAAAATATTTTTATTTTGCAAAAAGTGTCCAATGTTTTCACAACTGTATCTACTTTTCAAAACAGAGAAAAGAAAAACTGTTGATACACTAAAAAATTAAATGTGTGATGAAAACGTATCATTTAATTGCATCATCAAACTTTCACCGTCATTTTACAATGGACATAAAACTGGAAAGAACAAGCTAATAAATCTTCTTAAATGTCAAACTTTTTATCATTAATTTTATTCTTCTTTTTTACGTCACCGTTTTCAAACAAAAAAGAGAAAAGTGTCGTATGTCTTTTGTACATCATTTTTTTTTGATTGGAGGAACTTTTTCTTTGTGTTCGTCTTCAAAATAAACTTTCTGCTGTTTTAAAAAAAATATTTATGATGTTCATTCAAAAAATGAAAGAAAGTGGAGCGAGCTATTACCACTTCAAGAACATACAATAATATAGTGTCAAAACAGTTCAACCACTTAACTTCTTCGTTTTTTTTCACGATATATCCTTCTCTATTTTCAAATGAAAGAAATTGAATCACAAAAAAATATATTTCATATTCGTTTACTCAGATGCTCGAATATTTGCTGCTTTGCACCAAACATTGAAAAAAAGGGTGCTTATTCTTTTCTCTCCCTTTTTTACCCTTGCGCAAAGCAGGCCCACCTAGGGTTTTTATTATTCTCGATTGTTATTGTTCTTTTTTTGCTTACCTATTTTTAATTTTGATCAAATATGGCCTATATTTTTCTGTTTGATTGTTTTTATAAAAGTGCAAAAACCGAAAAATGCAAACATTTTTTGTAAAAGCTTTAAAAAAATAGAGACACTTGTTTTTTTATGGCAAAAAAGATCATTGAATTTGATAGAGGCATTTTTGGAAAGAAAAAAGAGAAGTCTCAGTTTTCATCATTTATCTTCCTCAAACTGAAGAATCACTGTTGCATAAAAAACAAAGCCAAATAAAGATGCCCATTATGATAAAGAAAAAGAGAGGAAATTCGGTTTTTTAATTCTGGATCTTTGGATTGGGAAAGAAAAAATAATTATTGACAGGCAAGATTTGTACATAAATTTAACAAATAAAACCAGGAAGTAATAAAGTAATTAAAAAATATAAAAAAGTAGACATTTGGTTTTTTTGCAATTAAAGCTATAAAATGAAACACGTATTTTTGAGATTTGTATTTCAAGATTTCATTAAGAGTTAAAGAAAATTAAGATGATATTTTTAACGTTTATTAAAGATTAATAAATCAATTTTAAAAAAAAATAAAAAAGCAGTATTAAAGAAGTTTCTTTTGACTGTTTTTTTTTAAAAACGTAGCTACATTTACTAAAAAATGTATTGTTTAATTGGAATTTTTAAAATAATCCATTGTCTGATCAAATAAATTCGTATCCAAAAATCCCATACATGTCTGTGATTTAATTCATGAATGCCATGATTTGTACGAATTTAGACGATCTTAACTTTTTGTAAACTGCCAGTATAAAAATTATGTTGTAAAACTACCGTAAAAAAACAAATTTCGCAAACAAGTTTTGAAAACATTTATTTTTTCAAGGATAAAAATAAACCAAAAAAGCAGTAAAATATTTAATTTTAGACTTCCTGCAAAAAATAAAAGAATCCTATTTTTACAACTCTTAAAAATTTTAAGAGCCTGCAATTTTGAAATCATAAAATGTAATTATGTATTCTTATATTTTTTGTCGAAGATCATAAAATATTTAAGTATGAAAAAAATAAAAAGACAGAAATCAAAAGACAGAAAAAAAGTGCAGCAGTTTTTGCATATAAAAAGTTTGAGGGGTGTAATAAAAGTTGGACTCATGTTTTTTTCTCCGCATGTCTCTTTGATCCCTTACGTCTCTTTGAGCATATGCAATTTTTCATTGCCACCATTTTCTGCTTCTTATAAAATATAGAATCAAATAACATGTATTTAATCAAAAAATCTTTCTTGATTTTTCTCATTGCAATTGCAATGCGTTTTTTTGTAAAATTTCTGCAAGGTCAACTACCGGTGAATGAGTAAAATTATTTTCTTAAGAAAACGAGAGAGAGAGAAGGGCTTCCTGGTGTGCTTTTGATGAGAATAAAAAAGAAGAAGAACATTGCACATCAAAAAAACATATTGAACGCATTCTCAGATGCGTTTTATATATAATTAACTTTTATCTGATGCCCTTTTTAAAAGCTCAAGTATAAAAAAATTTGTTTCCAAAGAAAAGAACTGAAGTTTTATAAACTTTTTTAAAAGGAAAAAATAAAATTTTGAAAATTATTCAAAATGTAGTTATTATTTTGATGGAGGGATTTCCCATATTTTTAGAAAGATTTGAAAATTAATTTAATGTTTTGAGAAAATCGTTCAATAAGCATAAAGAAACAAAAAATTATTTTATATCTTGCTAACTGTGTATAAAAAAATTGAACGTGTTATTAGAAAAAGCTTTATTCCGTCCGAAACATATATAAATAAAAATTTCATTTAAAAGTGATATTTGCAAATTCCATAAAGGCTTGTAGAACAATTCATATTATTAGCCATTCCATATGAACTTGGATTGTAATAATCGCCCCAATTAATTATAAGATTTGCACAAGATGGTCCTCCTTTATAAGGATATCCTGACATCCAATATGAAAAATCATAAGGTGAACCGTCATTCCATTTCCATGTACGTCCCTCATTTGTTGAATAAAGTCCTGTCCAATAATTAGGCGATGTTGTATTTGAGGGGCCTTTTTGATATAATTTGTCTACAATCGTATAAAGTTCACCAAAACTATGAAAGGATGTTAAATGGCCTCCACAAAGTTGACAGTATTCTTCCGCTGTTGTTAAATTCATCATACCTAAGGGGATAAAATAGGTTGAAAAGGTAAACACATTATCACACATAGTTGTTGTTTGTATTGTAGTTGTACTTGTGGGACCTGACGTTGGCGATGTATCAAGAGGAGACTGTTTGCAAACTGAAATATATGACGCTGAGCAATCTGCGTTTTGAAAACCATAAATGTATTTTTGATAAGCTTCATTGTAGTTGATCGCCGAAGTAGCACATAGCTTGTTATTAAGCGAAGGGATACCATTGATCCATGGAGTATAATAACCTGGTGTATTATCAGTCCATTTCCAAGTTGTATTAAGTTGCACCGGATTATCTTTAGAATATAACCCGATCCAAAAAGTAGAAGAAGTCACGTACACTTAAAAAATCATAAGCGAAAGTATTAAATAAAAATGCCTACCCAAAAATTTTAATTCATTAATATCATGGATTGAAGGCAAATGTCCGCCCACTGATGTGCAATAAGTTTCAGCAGCGTTTTGAGTAAAATTTTGCGTTGGCCCCAAATAGCAAGAATTAGTTTTTTTATAGTAAGTCCACCCAGCAGGACATTTGAGAATAGGGGGAGAGCCTGTTGTTGCAACAATTTTCGAAGAAGGTTTTTTACATACACCTGTTGCCATTGAGCTGCAATTGATGTTCCAAATATAGTATTGTTCAGCTTGAACACATTGGAAGTAGGAATTTGTATAGGGAAAATTATAGTCTCCTTTCCACGGAAGATAATCTAAATATGATCCATCAGTCCATTGCCATTCTGTATTAAGTTCAATGGGGCCCTTGTCAGCATGAAGGCCAACCCATATATTACCATTATAAATAACTAAAACGATGTTAAATTTATTCTCTGTATTAATTTTTTTTCCTACATTTAAAAAAATCCATTTCTGCAGAACTATGGATTGATGTTAAATGCGCATTTTGACTAACACAGAATGCTTCAGCTGTTGCCCAGTCAGATGAATCTGTCCAATAATAACATGAATTAGTTTCATTAAAATAATACCATTCATCTGAAGGACAAAGTGGAGCCGGATTGTTTGATGTTGTCAAAATAGGTGTAGGTGTCGGAAGCATTTCAGATATTTCACAAACATAAAACCTTTTTTCAGAACATCCTTCAATAAACCAGTAACCATTTGATAAACTCATTCTACCACAACCGTTAAGATTGCTTGAATAAGGGAAATCATTGTAATCGTAGGGACTTCCATCAGTCCACGAACAATTGCCAGAAATGCAAGAAAGCCCGATGCTAATGTTAAAATTACTGGAAAATATAGACTTTGCTTTATCTGAAAAAAACAATGTATTAAGAAATACAATTTTTTAAATTAGGATCGGATGTCTACATCTAAAGAAAACCTCTCACTTAAAGCTGTTTTTGCGTATAATTAATGCATTTCAAAAATGTGTCTCATATAAAAAGTTATGATATTTAAAAAAATATTTTCGAGTAAAAAAGGTATTATACTTTTAATACAAGTACATTGTGCAGATTGGTATTAACCGTGTAACAATGAAATACTTAGAAAAACCTACTAAAAACAAAGACATTTGCAAATGAGTCATGAATTGAAGCAAGATTGCCATTTAAATTGTTACAAGAATTCTCAGCCTGCGTAAAATTTTCAAGATTTATCATAAAAAGGTAACATGTTGACGACCATGATACAGAACCAGATGGACAATCAGCTGTAATATTTGGAATAAACAAAATCAAAAACAATAAAGAAAACATTTTCTTTTAAGAAAATTAAACTGATAGAATTTAAGATAGAAGAAAAGCTTTTTGTACACATTAAATATCGGAATACTGTACCGATGTTTTGTAGTATAAAATGATAACAATATTTTTGCTTTAAAGATCCGTGTTTTTATTCAAAAAAATATGATAACATTTGGTCATTTTCCCAACTTATCACTAGCACCGAAATTTTAGTCTTTAGTTTTTTTTGCAGAAAAATATAAACAATTTTTTGCTATCGAAAAGTTTTTGCATCATAAAACACAAAAAATAATTAATCTGTTGTTTTTTTAACCAAGTTTCTAATAATATAAAATCTAAACACAAAAAAAAATTTTAAAAACAATTGGATCTACCAAAGTTATATTATTATGAATGAAGAGAGATGACATGTCATCTCTTTTCATAATATGTTTACCTGCAGCTATATTTTCTTTATTACTATGTCTTCGTCCCGCAAAACTTAAAAAAAAGCTGTTTTAAATTTAAGTTCCGTTTCCAAGTTTTGACTCCGGTTTTGGCATTTTTTATTCGCAAATGTTGTGTATCAACAGCACAGGTGTTTCAAATGGCAGATTTTTCAGAAAAATTCAGAAAAACGCGTTAATTCAGCATATGCTAGCAGACGGCGATTTTTCTGTTGAACAATTTTCGAGAATTAATTAAGCAGATTTTTACTTGTATCAGCAGATTCTTAAGTTACGAAAAAACTTTTTTCTTATGATTTTTCCGAAATTACAATACGCTGATATAAAATTGGTGATATTTAAAATTTAAGATTGGCTCCCATACATACGATTATCCCCCGTGTCGTAATAGAGGGGAGCAGGCTGTTCGAGATCCCTAATCAGGGATTTTTGTTCCGAATAGAAATCACGAATTTTTCGG
Source organism: Panagrolaimus sp. PS1159 (assembly GCA_963922195.1). Taxonomy (NCBI): domain Eukaryota; kingdom Metazoa; phylum Nematoda; class Chromadorea; order Rhabditida; family Panagrolaimidae; genus Panagrolaimus; species Panagrolaimus sp. PS1159. Next base: position 67,386 of record CAWUHW010000018.1, read on the forward strand.
CCGGGATCCGGTCCAAAATTTCTTGAAGCTTAGCAAAAAAAGCTATAACAGTTGTGTGTTCCTGTTACACTTTAAGCAATATACAAAAAACACAAAAAAAACTTTATGAAACTGTTTATTAAGATACAAAAAAAATGAGAAATTTAGATTCAGTAACGCTTACAAATCGCATAAAGACTAGTAGTAAAATCTAAATTGTTCGTCATCCCATAGTCCATATTGTAGTCATAGGAAAAGATATAAAGTGTTGCAGTAGGTTCGCCTTTTTGATTAGGATATCCTCGGTACCAGTATGAAAAGTCATAGGGCGAACCATCATTCCATTTCCACGTTCTTCCATTGTTATCTGAATAAAGTCCAGTCCAGTAATTAGAAGAATACAAGTTTTTTATGGGACCATATTCATTGACATTACTTGCAACAGAAGAAATCTCATTATAACTATGAAAGGATGTTAATTGGCCTCCACAAAGTTCACAAAATTCTTCAGCTGTTGTCCAATTCATCATAACTAAAGGGATAAAATAGTTTGAAAAGGTATACACATTATCACAGAGAGTTGGCGGTTTAAATGTTGTAGTAGAAACAGGGCTTGATGTCGGTGTAGAATCAAGAGGTGGTTGCTGACAAAGTGTTATATAAGAAGATGAACAATCTGTGTTTTGGAAACCATATCTTGTTGAATAATAATACTCGTATTCACTGTAATTGCTTTGAGAAATTGCACAAAGACTGTTATTAAGTGATGGTATAACATTGTACCATGGAATATAATTAACAGCAGTCTTATCAGTCCATTGCCAAGTTGTATTAAGTTGTACAGGATTATCCGTAGTATATAATCCAATCCAAAAGTTTTTATTTAAAGTTGCATAATCTGAAAAAGTCTAAGTTTTGCATAAGCTACAAAAAAAATTCACATAAAAACTGGAAATCATAAGTGCTGTGAATTGAAGGCAAATGTCCACCCATCGATGCGCAACTTTTTTCAGCTGCACTTTGTGTTAAAGCAGGCAATGGTCCAAAATAGCATAAATTATTTCCTTTGTAGTAAGTCCACCCAGCAGGACACGTGAGAATAGGGGGAGAGCTAGTTGTTGAAATGATTTTTGTAGAAGACTTTTTACATATACCTGTGATTACTAAGCTACAATTTGTATTATCAATTCTGTCTCCTAAATTCTGAACACAGCGATAATTGTAACCGAGAGTTGGAAGACCATAGGTCCCAATCCATGGAAGATAATCTAAATATGATCCATCAGTCCATTGCCATTTGGTATTAAGTTCTATCGGTCCATTATTTGCACGAAGACCAATCCAAACGTCACCATTATAAATAACTAAAATTTGCACTGTTTTATATTTCAATCCATGCATTTGCTTACATCTTAAAAAATTCAATTCAGAATAACTATGAACCGATGCCAAATGTGCATTTTGACTAACACAAAATGCTTCTGCTGAATCCCAATCAAAAGCGCTTGTCCAATAATAGCATGAATTAGTTTCGTTAAAATAAACCCAGTCATCTGAAGAACAAGGAGATGTAGATATGCTTGGAGTAGATGTAGCTTGACTAGCTGTTGCTTTTGAAATTGTAGTTGTTACAGGGGGTGTAGACGCAATAAAATTTTCTGTGACTTGACAAACGTAAAACCTCTTGTAAAAACAGTTTTCAATATTCCTGTTGCGGAGAATCACCGCAATTTGCATAATTTATATGCTTTTGTTCTCATTTCTATAAAAGGACTTTTTGTCCATTCATTTTCGAGCATTCACTTTATTTTTATTTCCTTCTGTTTGGTGATTCATCTTTTTATGTGTTATTATTAAATCACTTTATTTTTATTTCCTTCTGTTTGGTGATTCATCTTTTTATGTGTTATTAAATAAAGTGTTTTTATATATTTGTTATTCGTAGTAACAAATTGGTGCCTCTGGAAAACAACCTCTGAAAGTTACTGCTATAGCTGCTTTCTGTTTTACTTGCAATATTTTGGTAGTAGCTGAAAAGTTGCTAACCACGGATTTTACACATTAAATTATTATTGCTTAAACTGATAAAGTTTCTTGCTGAACAATTATTTTCCTTATTTTTACCATTATTTCACCACAATTGCATCAAAAACTGTGAAGTTTTAAGATGTCTGAACGAATTTTTACAAAATTGGATGCTTTAATAGTTGCAACAACTAGACGAAAAAATGACTTCCAACAAGAACTTGATCGTACTCCTCCTCCATGGTCAAATGTTCAAAAAGTTATGTTTCAAGCACGTATTCAAGAGCTACAAGATGATTTTGATTCATGGGATAGTTCTATTGAAAGGCTTGAAGCAAAAGCGAATGTCATGAAAGCAGATGATCCTGCAAAACAACGATTGTTTGATCGAATTGATGCATGGATTGGACAACAACAAGATTTAAAAGATCAAATTAAAAGGATTATATTGGAAGGCAACGGATACTTAAATTTAACTCCACAGATTAATGATAATGGAAATAATTCAATTATTAGTGATATTACTCAAGCAGATAGTGTGGTTACTGTAACAGTACCACCAATAAATTTACCAAAATTTAATGGCGATTATTTGAAATGGAGCCCTTTTTGGCAAAGATTCGAACATGCAGTTCATTTACGACCATATCCTAAAATCGAAAAACTGATAAGTTTACTCGGTTATCTTGAAGGAAAAGATTTGGATGAAGTGGAAGGTTTTACTGTGGCAGAAGAAAATTATGATACAATTGTTCAAACACTTATTAATCGTTTTGGAAAGAAATCATTAATTATTCTTGAACTCCAAGCAAAGCTCCGTGGAATTGAACCTGCTAAATCTGATCCTGAAAGCTTTCGTAACACTGTTAATGCTATCTGCAATATGTGCCGTCAACTCCAAAATCTTGGCGTTGAAGTTGATAATTATTCATTGAAGATGGATATTATTGAAAAAATGCCGCATCGTGAACAACAAGAACTAAAATGGTTGTTGATTTCTGATACAGAAAAAACAACAATTGAAAAGTTAATGGAAAAGATGAAAGAAATGGCATTGAAGGCTGAATTACTTCCAGAAAGATATTTATCCGAAAAGAAACGTAATTTTGAAACAAAATTACCACCTGCCATTCAACCAATTATTCCACCAACAAATTCCAAATTTAATGGTAAATCTGATACAGTTTCCAAATTCAATTGTAGTCTATGTGATGAAAATCATTTAGCATCAAAATGTCCAAAATTTGTATCAACTGATGAAAAATTAAAACAATTAAGATTGAAAAATTACTGTACAAAATGTTCTAGCAGAAGTCATGATACAAAAAGTTGTCGTTCAAAGATTGTATGCCGAGCATGTGGCGGGAATCATTATCAATTCTTATGTAATAATATGTCAAACAAATCTACTGCTTTTATTTCGATTGAAAAGAAGCAAGGAATGTTAATGACAAAAGAAGTTAAAATTGTTAATCCTGTTTCAAAAGAAACAACTGAAGCAGTTGTTATATTTGATTCTGGATCACAACAATCCTATATTTCAAATGATATGATACATCAGCTAAAGCTTAAAACAATTCAAGAAGAAAAGCTTTGCGTTCTGGGTTTTGGAGCTAAAGCATCCAGCTACACTTCAGCTTTGGTAAATTTTCAAGTTAAAACAATTGATGGTTTTACAGAAATACTTGCTAATTCAACAAATAAAATTGCTGCAACTGTGCCAGTTGTACTTGCAAAAACATTTGATTCAAGTGATATAAAAATTGTAAATAAAACACCAGATATTCTGATTGGTATGGATTATTTTCTACAATTTATTTCATCATTTGAAAAAGCTGGTAATGATATCTATATCGTTAATTCAATTGTTGGAAAAATGATTTGCAAAAATGTACCAAAAAATACAACAACTACAATAACCTCATTAGCTATTGAACCATCACATGATTTTCAAGCCGATGATGATTTACAAAAATTTTGGAAGTTGGAAGATATGGGTATTAAAGATGCAAAGTCAAATGATGAAGAAGCCGCTGTACTTGAAAAGTTCAAGCAAAAAGTTCGATTCAAAAATAACCGATATTATGTTTCTTGGCCTGAAAAAGAAGATCATGCAGAACTTCCTACAAATGCTGGTTTAGCTTTGGGAAGGTTGATATCAATGTTCAAAAGATTTGATGGTAATCCAAAATTAATAAATGATTGTGGAAAAATTAAAATTGATCAAAAAGACCGTGGAACTGTTGAAGTTGCACCTAAAATTCCAAAAGGAAAACTTGTACATTACCTCTCATCACAAGCTGTTATTACTCATGGAAAAACGACAAATAAAGTGAGAATGGTATTTGATGGTGGCGGGGAGAGGCTCTTTGAGCAATACAAAAGAACTTCAGATTATTTGAATAAATTCTGGAATTTATGGAACAAAGATTATTTGAATTTTCTTCGAGAAAGAAATGTTGATGAACATCGAAATCGCCGAGGTTCAATAAAACGTCAACCAAAAGTCAACGAAATTGTATTGGTTTATGAACCAGATGTTGCTCGCGGATTATGGAAAACGGCAAAGATAATTGAACTTATTTATAGTAAAGATAATGAAATTCGATCTGTTAAGATTGAATACGAAGATGGATTTACAACTCGTCGAGCAATAAATCATTTATATCCAATTGAAGAAAGCAGTACCGATCTTGCATCTGTATCAGATCTTGATCCTTCAACTTAATGATCCTGTGGCCCGGAGTGTTGCGGAGAATCACCGCAATTTGCATAATTTATATGCTTTTGTTCTCATTTCTATAAAAGGACTTTTTGTCCATTCATTTTCGAGCATTCACTTTATTTTTATTTCCTTCTGTTTGGTGATTCATCTTTTTATGTGTTATTAAATAAAGTGTTTTTATATATTTGTTATTCGTAGTAACAATTCCAGTAGCCCGTAGCTAAACTCATTGTTCCACAACCGGTTTGATTAGAGGGAAAAGAAAAATCATTGTAATCGAAAGGGGTTCCATCAGTCCATGAACAATTTCCGAATGTGCAATTTAATCCAATGGTCATGTTAAAATCCTTAGAAAATAAAGAATTTCCTTTGTCTAAAATTATAAAATTTTGTGATATTTATATTTATAAAATCAGCGCCTAGGGACTAGTTCAGTCAATGCTATCAGAATCCATCAAAATTTTTCTACCTTATCTGGTTCTTAAAAAATTTTTGTTCTACAAAAAGTGCAAAAAACAGCACTTTCAAAGCTTGGCGGAGTTATAATTTTCAAAGAGAAAGTTTTAGAGGGGTCATACAAAACTGTGACAATATCCCTTATAATTAAGTTTAAGGGATGTTTGGTTTTGTTTAATATGTTTTAAAGGGATAACGCTTACTGTAGATAAAAGCATTTGTAAAAGAATCATGAACAGAAATAAGATTTCCTTGTAAATTATTACAAGAACTTTCAGCATCGGAAAAGTTTTGTGGTGTTGTTAAAAAAGAGTAACACTCTGACAACCATGAGACAGAATCAGATGGGCAATCAGCCACAACATTTGGAATAAACAAAATCAAAAACAATAAAGAAAACATTTTCTTTTAAGAAAATTAATCTGATAGAATTTAAGATAGAAGAAAAGCTTTTTGTACACATTAAATATCGGAATACTGTACCGATGTTTTGTAGTATAAAATGATAACAATATTTTTGCTTTAAAGGTCCATGTTTTTATTCAAAAAAAAGACGATAACATTTGGTCATTTTCCCAACTTATCACTAGCACCGAAATTTTAATCTTTAGTTTTTTTGCAGAATATTATAAACAATTTTTTGCTATCGAAAAGTTTTTGCGTCATAAATCACAAAAAATAATTTATCTGTTGTTTGTTTTAACAAAGTTTTTAATAACATATGACCTTTTGAAAGCAGCATTGACACAAAAAATTGTGTAAGCCCTTGATTTAAGGTAAACACATTATAGCTGAAAAGAGATGACAGTTGTATTATCTTTATTTTATTCCTTCTCAAAAACTTACAAAAATGTTTTACATTTACCTTCTTTTTTTACATTACGACCCTATTTTTGGCGTTTATTTTTTTCACAATTATCACAAAACCCTGAATTTTTTTTTGAGCACAAAAACTTATTTTAGTATTTTTTTGGAACATAAAATATAATAAATATTTGTTTTCAATATTTGATGCACTTTTTAATGACAATTTACATGGAATGCAGTGATCAACGGTGGTTGTTTCCATTAAATATAAAAAGGATAAAAAATTTGTTTCTTTCAAAAACCCTCACAAAATTTACAAAAGTTTAAAAACAAATTTTTTTTTTGGTGTTGGTAATTTCAATGCTTTATCTATCGCCATATTTTATTGAAAGAGGAAAAAAACAAAATCAATTCAAAGTTTAAGTAGAATTGAAAAATATTTTTTTGCATTTGCCTGTCTTTTATTATATATAATTTTATGTTCAAATTATTAAATAAAGATATCAATTAAAAACGGAGTCCATTTGGAAGGGGGTTACATCATCATTTTAGTCTGGCGATATTTACAAATTCCATAAAGACTTGTAGAACAATCTAGTGTATTAGCTGTTCCATAGCTGTATGTGGCATCGATCTGGAAGTTCGCACAAGATGCACCTGCTAGATTTGGGTTTTCTCGATACCAATATGAAAAGTCATAAGGTGTTCCATCTTTCCATTTCCATATGCGTTTATTATTGTCTGAATAAAGTCCTGTCCAAAATTTCCATGCAGTTCTATGTAAATTTTTTGCAATCACGGTGAGCTGAACTGTCCATTTGAAAAAAACTTCGCTTGAGTCCGCGAACACTTTTTCCCATATTAAATCTTTAAACATAAATTCTGAAGCCGAAAAACACTTTAAAAATAAGCTGTTGCTGCTAAAAATTAGCTAAGGGGTACCAGAAGCTATATTTGCAGGGACTAAGAAAAATATGGATTCTGGAGCCCAGGATTCAGAATCCAAGATAAAAATTTTTTTCAAATGCTTCAAATTTGGTATCATTCGATTCGTCTCGATGAGTAGATTACAATGAATGTAAAATTGATCTTTGTAAAAGGCTTCAGAAAGCTTCAATCATCTAAAAATATATCTTTTAAATAAATTTTTCGCCTTCTGTATTTCGCTTCTGAACCCTTTTACAAAGATCAATTTTACATTCATTGTAATCTACTCATCGAGACGAATCGAATGATACCAAATTTGAAGCATTTGAAAAAAATTTTTATCTTGGATTCTGAATCCTGGGCTCCAGAATCCATATTTTTCTTAGTCCCTGCAAATATAGCTTCTGGTACCCCTTAGCTAATTTTTAGCAGCAACAGCTTATTTTTAAAGTGTTTTTCGGCTTCAGAATTTATGTTTAAAGATTTAATATGGGAAAAAGTGTTCGCGGACTCAAGCGAAGTTTTTTTCAAATGGACAATTTATAAGGGAGTCGACTCACCGTGTGCAAAAGTGTTAAGCTCATCCTTACTATGGAACGATGTTAAATAACCTCCACAAAGTTCACAATATTCTTCAGCTGTTGTCCAATTCATCATTGCTAAGGGGATAAAATAGTTGGAAAAAGTTATCATACTAATATCACATGGGTTTAACGGTTTAAATGTTGTTGTAGAAACTGGATTTGATGTTGGTATTGTTTCGAGTGGAGGCTGTTTGCAAACTGCCAAATAAGAAGCTGAACAATCAGCATTTGAGAAACCGTTGTAATTGCTTTGAGAAATTGCACAAAGTTTGTTATCCAATGAAGGAATAACATTGTCCCATGAAATGTAATTAACAACTGTATTATCGGTCCATTGCCAAGTAGTGTTAAGTTGTACAGGAGAATCCGTCGTATATAATCCAATCCAGAAATTATTATTGGACATTTCATAAGCTAAAGCTTTTTTGAATGAAAGGTTTTTACTTAGAATTCTTACTCAAAAAATTCAATTCGTCGGAACTATGAATCGACGGTAAATGTCCACCCATTGCTGCGCAATGATTTTCGGCTTCGTTCTGGGTAAAATTCAATGTGGTACTCGTATAGCAAGAATTTGTTCCATTGTAATAAGTCCAACCTGTAAGACACATAGGAAGATAAGGTGAACCAGTCGTGAAAACAATCTTTGAAGAGGGCTTTTTACATATTCCATTAACCAGAGTACTACAGTCATAATTCAAAATTGTGTTATGCGAAGCTTGAACACAGTGATAATCATATGTTGTATTTGGAAGGTTATAAATTCCTCCCCAAGGAAGATAATCCAAATATGATCCATCGGTCCACTTCCAAATAGTTGAGAGCCCAATGAATCCATTATCTGCATAAAGACCAATCCAAACTTTACCATTATAAAGAACTATAAAATTTTGTAGGTATTTCGAATTTTAATGGGGGCGGACTTTTTGATCCATTTCTTAAAAAAGAAGGATTTTGAAAGATTTCTTTTTTTCCAACCCTTCGATATTCGTGATCAGGCAAACTCTTGAAACAAAAAAATGTCCGTTTTGTTAAAAAAATAAAAACAAAGGAAGCTGCATTTTCGTTTCAAGAGTTTGCCTGATCACGAATATCGAAGAGTTGGGAAATATTTCGAAATCCTTCTTTTTTTTAAATGGTTCAAAAAGCCCGCCTCCTTTAATATGTATACTAACATTTAAGAAAGTTTAATTCTGCAGAACTATGAATTGATGCTAAATGTGAATTTTGACTAACACAAAATGCTTCTGCTGTTGTCCAGTCAGATGAATCTGTCAAATAATAACATGAATTAGTTTCATTAAAATAATACCATTCATCTGAAGGACAAAGGGAAGTTGGCGTGCTTGAAGTTGTCGTAACTTGAGCAGTCGTTGTTTGAACAGTTGTAATAGATGTAGTAACTGTTAGTGGCCTTTCACAAACGTAATATATTTTTTCGGAACAGCTTCCAATATTCCAATAACCAGTAGATAAGCTTATTGTTGCACAACCAGTTTGATTATTTTGATTATAAAAATCATTGTAGTTGTAAGGGCTTCCATCAGTCCATGAACAATTACCAGAGATGCAAGAAAGCCCAATGGTAATGTTAACATTGTTGGGATATACAGGCTTTGCTTCAGCTATAATAATAAATTTTTATTTTAAATGTTTGCTTTATGGTAATAATCATGTAGTTGTATTTCGGCCACAACCAAAACTTTTTTTACTATAGTTAAAGTGAAAAAGATCTTACTGAAGATAAAAGCATTTGTAAAAGAATCATGAATAGAAATAAGATTGCCGTTTAAACTATTACAAGAACTTTCAGCATCGGAAAAGTTTTGTGGTGTTGTCATAAAAAAGTAACATGCAGACAAGGGTGACCATAATACAGATCCAGACGGACAATCTGCAACAATATTTGGGATAAACAATAACAAACACAATAACCAAAACATTTTTTATCTTTAATTATGTTTCACGGGACTTAAACACAAAAACAGAATAAATAGACACAAATTTAAAAGCAAAAAGACGTTTTTTGTACTCATTTATTTTATTGAAATTACTGTGCTTTTATTTTGTAGCATAAAAAGATAAGAAAATTTCTGTTTTAAAGATCCGTGTTTTTTATGCAAAAACAGATCATAAACTTTGCATTTTTTCCCATGCTATCAGTAACGCCATGTTTTTGGGTCTTAGTTTTTCTGCAAATAAAACATCAATTTATCATTATCAAAATTGTTTGTAGTTAAAAAAGCTTTTATTTTGAACAATGAAAAAATTAGAGAAGTTTGGTAGGGTAAAATTTGAATCAAATAATCCAATTTTGCAAGTTTTTTAATTTCAAAAAAATTTAAAATGTTATTATTTTTTGAATATGTCATTTCCTGCTTTTGCTGTTGCAACTTTTGAACTTATGTTAGGCACATTTGGTTTTTTTATCGCAAGCATCCAAATCGATATTTAAATCATTCGTTTTTTATGACAGTATGTACCATTTGATCAAAGGTTATTACCATTAAAAAAATTTTTAAATAAATCAGACACCGTTTGTCAATCCGATTGTCTGGGATTTAACTATTTTTAAAAATCAATTTCGGAGGTCATTTTTATCTTTTTTTCTGTTTTACTATTTTTTTCATGAGGTACAATTTACATTGTTTGAACAAATACAAAAAAGAAACAACAGTATTAAAGTCATTCTTTCTATTGTTGATGGAATACTTTTTTCCATTTTGTAAAAATCTTCCATCAATTAAAAACAAAGTTTCAACGTTTCAAATGTTTCTTTCAAATTTCCACGAAAAACGAGTTATTTCATGAAAAAATAATACATGGACTTTCATTGCATGAAATTTTGCATCAATGAATTTTGTATTTTTTTTAAAGTTAATTTGACATCAAAAAAGAGTGAAGACAGATTGGGCATTGTTCATTGAGTTTAAAAACAAATTGGGTGATGTAAAAATATTGAATATCTCTCTTTGGAGAGTTACCATTTATTAAGGCTTAGGAAAGAACTGTCGCATATTACAGTAATCAACTTTGATGTAACATTTTGTTGTAAACAGTGAAAAAATGGATACACTTGAATAATCTTCATTTTAATCGCTTCACTTGTTCTTGTACCTTTTAATTATAGACTAAAGGTTTTATAAATGTTAGCGTAAAAATTATAATTATTTTTGCAGCAGTTGAACCTTATCAAAAAAAAGTGCCAGCAAAGAAAAAACGATTTTAACAATGCCCTCGTTTTATTAGGTTTTAGGTTGTTAAAAGAATGTATAAAAAATAATAATTTCAAATGTCGGCGAGAAAAAAGAACAAAGCAAAATGAAAGCAAGGAAAAGGAAAATTGCAGTAAAAATAATGAGTATCAGTTTTTTTTATTGCTTTTTTTACAAACCAAAATTTTATGTTAGCCTTTTAATGTTTTTTTTTTCTGTAAAAACAGAATGCAAAACAGATTTCTGATGTTTATCGAATTTTGGTAAAATTTTGATAGTATTTATCTTTGATCTTCTTTTCTGTGATATAACACGTGAAAAACAAAAACTATTTTGAAAGTTTCATTTCCAAAAAATGATCATCAAAAATTGGAAATTTCTGACACTTATAGGCGCTTTGTAGTACACTTATTGAGCAAAAACGCCTATAAGTGCCAGAAATTTCCAAATTTTGATGATCATTTTTTGGAAATGAAACTTTCAAAATAGTTTTTGTTTTTCATGTGTTATATTTCAAAAAGGATTTAATGATTATAAATTCTTTACTAATTTTATATTCATTACATGGAGTTATTAAAAGTACAAGGACATCTAATAAAAAGCATTTTTCCTTTATCTCCAAAGCTGCTTAAATCCTGCAACCAAAACTATATATATTATGTTTACTTTATGTCTTCTTTTTTTTCTTCCCTAATTGTTCTTTGATCATCTTTTTTTTCTCGGTCATTTATAAACTTTACACCTTTTCTCGAAAGAAAAAGAACATATTTGGTGAGTAAATAATTAATAATAATAAATGTACATACATCTTCAAAAAAAGTTTTTGATCGGTCAGTCTTTCAGTCGGAGTGACTTTGGTCAAAATTAATGTCATCGTTGATGTTCGAGTTTGAGAGAGATGGAAGTGGGAGATATTTGTAAAACAAACAGGTGTGGTCAGACTTTTTTAAAGAAAAGAAACTTTCCGACGAGAAAAAAAGTTAAGTGACCAGACATAGGCTTTCTCGATGTTCAATCGGAGACCCCCATTGTTATTTACCTAAGTTGGGGAAAAAAGAAGAAAAAGTAAAATGCCCTTTTTTCAGTTTAATTTTTTGAAGGGAAAATATTATTTTTTTTAATTTTTATTAATAATAGTGGTAATAAAAATAATACTGATATGTTAAAACTGAATAAATAATAGTGAATTATAATTTTGCATAATATGGTGGAGATGTTGTAATTGGTTGATATTGATTATTACATGGTGGACGATCTTCCAATTTTTCTTGAACAAAATACACGGGAGATCTCAAAGATATAATAAATGCCAAAATAAATAACAAAATTGCCATCACAAAAAATACTATTAAAACTCCTGCAAAAAACATTAATTGTAAGAAAAAAAGAACGAAAAATTTAAACTTATAAATATTTATGTCAAAACTTTTTAGTCTTTTAAAAATGCCATGTATCCTTAAAAAAATTAAACTTACTTTGCATCTTCTTTTTCTTTTTTAATCTGGGGCTTAAACTTTATATTAAAAAATATAATTTTACGTCAGCTTTTATTATTAATTTTGAATGAAATAAATACATTTGATACATGAAAAATTGCATTTAACGCTTCCATTCCACATTATTATTTTTTAAAAAAAAAGAATAAAATGAAATAAAGAAGAAATTTATTTTGGCACAAAGTCAGCTTTTTTTGTTGTTGTTTGACCAAAAGCGGCTTTTATGTTTTTTTCTGCTTTTATTATTGATTCATTTTAAAAGAGTGCCGTTTTACTGCTTCTAAAAAAAAGGGAAAGTAGAAGTTTTTGAAAAAGGAAGATGCTTTTGAAAAATGCTCGCATTTGTTTTTTGGCAAAAAAAGTTTAAACGTAATTGTTTATTTCAGATTTTAAGTGAATAATAAATTGTTTTTACTGAAAATAGTTGAACTAAAATAGTAAAGAGGGAAGTAATAAAACGTTGGACTTGAAAAACTTTATTAAAGTAAAAAACTTATTTTTGAAAGAAACTCCAAAATAAAAATAAAACAGATTACTTATTTTTTACTTTTTTAAGATAAATGCATTTTATTTTGGCACGTATTTTTTAGAAATTCTAACCTTTTTTTGTTAAAGTTGGGGTTTTCAAAGTGAACTTTTAGTGCTTTGATAAAGCAAATTTTTTGTTTTTTAAAGCAATTTTAACAAAGGAAAAAACAGCTGCAATTATCTTTTGGGATTATTACAAAGTTTATGACTCAAAATTGCGGACAGATGTAAAAAAACAATTTCTGAACCATTAATTCAAAAAATAACCTTTGTTTGCTATTCTAAATTTTCAGCTGCACTTTTATTTCAAAATGTCCCATTTTGAATCTCAAAATTAATTAAAATCTAACATAACATTTTTCAAGCATTAAATTAATTCTTTAAAATTATTCTCTTTAATATTTTTCAATAAAAAACATAAGTGTAAAAAGACCAAAAAGCATTTTCAAAGTCTAACAAAATTAAAATTTCAAAAGTTTTTTTTATTTAAAATAACAATAATTTTTAGGCGAAAAAAACGTGACCCAAAAAATACAACTTTAAATATTTACACAAAAATGAAAGTAAGAAATATTAGATGGCAAAAGTTTCTTTAAAAAAGAGAGAACAAAGGTCATGATTTTTTATAAAAGCTTTAAAAAAACAAAAGCTTAAATTACAATTTTTCAAAAAAAGTTTTAATTTCAAGTTTAAAAAATGACTACTGTTTTTAAAATATAAAAGTTTATTTAAAATATAATTAATTTCGTTGTGCGACTCTTTTACAAGTGTAAAGGAATCCAGTGGCACAACCGTGGGCATCTCGAGCTTCAACATCATATCGGCATCGGCAGGTATCATCAATTGGAAAACCAGGATATTTTAATTCACAACTGAAGTCATTATTTGGTGATGGTCGACCATCTTCAATTGGGGTTAAAACTCGACAATTATATGTTGGTCCACGATATCTTTGTCGGCCATGATGAATAACGTGAGGTTTATATGTTGGACGAGAAGTTATTCTTCGAGTTGTTGATGTTGCAGTTGAGGGGTGTTCAGTTCGAGTACGACTAAATGATCGATGTCTTGAAATTGGTGATGGAGTTGTGCTAAAACTTTTATATGTATTACAAAAACAACTGCAACCCAAAAACGTTTACGGATTTTCAAAAGTTGTAAAAGTACTTGTTGAACTTGTAATTTTATGACCATTTGCATCCCATGAAGTCCGAGATGACCATGAACTTGACCATCGATTATTTTGAACTTGTGGAGCTGGAGTTGAAGGTGGTGGTGATGAAGATGAAAAGAGGCTTGGATTTGGAGTTATATTACTTGGAAGGAAAAATGGATTCCTAAAAGATAAAAGAAGCTTTTATGTGAAAAATATGCAAATTTTTTAATTCTTACTTCTGCGCTTGAAGAATAATGGCATTTGATTTAACAGTTTGTTCAACACCTCCATGTCCATTAGAAACAGCAATTGGACTAAAAAATTTGATTAAGATTTTATTTCAGTTTAGTTCAAATAAAATTATGTTTTCTTCCATGATGTAATTCGAGAGAATTTTGTTCAATAAAAGTTCGTAAAATAAAATAAATGCAAAATTAAACAAAAGAAAGTTTCAATAAAGCCAAACTTAAATTCAAGCAAAAAAGTTTTTACCTTGCTGTAACAGGTGTTACAATAATCGATCCTTGAGGGGTTGTAGCATACGATGGAATAATTCTTCGAATTCCAAATCTTTCAGCAAATTTACTAAAATGAAAATTTCCAAGTTTTGAATCCTTTGAATTTAAATCAATTGGGACATCTTTTGGTGGAAGTGCTTTTTGATGAAATGAAGGAGAAGCATCAGAAGCAGCATCAGAAGAAGTAAAAGAAGAAGCAATAGATCGCTTTTTTGCAGCACTAAAATTGTTCGACTCTATTCTTCTGTATAATTTTTTGTTTGCTTTATTTCCCCTTTATTTTTTTGATGATATTCAAGCAAGAATTTAAGTAAATTTTAGTGGTATAAATTAATTATTTATCTGTCGAACAATTTTAGAGTTAAACAAAAAATAATAAATTAAATAAAGCAACAAAATGACTGATAAAAATAAATAAGCAAAAAAAAGAAACAAAAGCAAGCAAAAATGAATGAAAGCAAAAGCATGTCTGTATTTTTTACTTACTGTTTTGATGAAAATTCTTGATTAAATCCAGCAGAAAAGGATAGCTTTTCTTTGAGTTTTCTTTGAGCTTCAATTTGTTGTTGTGGATTTAATTCTTCTGTTGGGGGTTCAGCGGGGGAAGGATTTGTAAAGACTCTAAATCTCCGAGGCATTGTTGGAGTTGGTTCTCGGGTTGTTAAAATTGGTCGAAGTCGTTCTTTTAATGGAAGCATTGTCGTTGTTGATTCTTCTGTTGTAGTTGTTGTAGGTTTTGGTCTTCGAGTTGGCTTCCATTTAGTTGAAGGTGGTGCTTCTGTTGGAGCTTCTGTTGTTGATTCAGTACTTGTTGGTCGTCGAGTGAAGAAGAATTTTCTTTGGGTATTTGCAACAATTTCTGTGGGCTTGGATTCTGTTGAAGTAGAAGTTGTAGGTCTTCTTGTAAACATTTTTTTTGTTGTTGATGCCTCTGTTGAAGATTCTGTCGTTGCTTTGGTACTGCTTGGTTTTGGTCGACGAGTAAAGAATTTTCTTTTTGTTGAAGGAGCTTCGCTTGGTGCTTCTGTAGTTGATTCAGTGCTTGTAGGTCTTCGGGTAAACTTCCTTCTGGTTGTCGTAGCATCTGTTGAAGTTTCAGTCGAAGCTGCTTCGGTACTGGTTGGTTTTGGTTTTCGTGTAAATTGTTTCTTCGACGTTAACGTACTTGGTTCTTCACTTGTAGCAGAAGTTATTGTTGTTGTTGGTTTTCGAGTAAATTGTTT
Organism: Panagrolaimus sp. PS1159; assembly: GCA_963922195.1. NCBI lineage: Eukaryota > Metazoa > Nematoda > Chromadorea > Rhabditida > Panagrolaimidae > Panagrolaimus > Panagrolaimus sp. PS1159. The sequence goes on from CAWUHW010000018.1 coordinate 83,025, forward strand.
TTTCTTTGTTGAAGCAATCGTTTCTTCTGCGGAAACTGTTGTGGTTTTTGTTTTCTTGAAGGATTTCCTTGTAAAATCTGTTGTAAAATCCTCTGTAATTGTTTCAACACTTGATGAAGTGGCTGGTTTTCGTTCTTTTGATTTTGTTACTTCTTTTGAAGCTTCTGTGGAAGCTGTTGTTGGTCGTCTTGTAAAGAATTGTTTCTTGATTGGCACTATTGGGGCTTCTGTTGTAGTTTCGGCACTTGTTCGTTGTCGAGTAATCGGAACCAATGGAGCTTCTGTTGTTGAAGTTTCTGCAGATGTTGTTGGTTTTCGAGTAAAAAATTTCTTCAATTTTGTAATTGTTTGTGAAACTTCTGACGATTTTGGAGTTGTTGTTGGTTTAACTTCTGGTTTTTTTGCAGGTTTTTCAGCTTTTAGTGGTGGCACAGAGAATTTAGCAATAAAGGTTGTCTTTGGTACAGGAGTTGTATGGGCAAGATTACCACGAGATGGAGTTGGTTTTGTAATTGGTAAAATTTTTGGTGTCCCCCATGTTTTATATTCTTCACCTCGTTGGGTTGTTGGACGTGGAGTTGACCAAGTATTTTCACCTTTTCGAGTCACAATTGGGACCTATAATTTTAGGGTTGTCATTAATGGGTTTGAGCTTTGATATGTTATAACAGCTCACAAACCCCAAAACTTACTCTAGTATAACCTTGATCAAAACCATTTTTATGTAAAATAAATTTTGGCAAATATGGCACCTTTTCATCATATGCATTTTGTAAATCTGTTTCATCTTGATCATCAGTAAATTCATATTCATATGGAAATTTAAATTGTGTTTCATCCACCAACGTTATTTCTGTAAAAAAAATAAATCAATATTTGTTTATTTAAAAAAATTATTGATGTCATCAAATAATACTTACTTCCACGTTGAAATACTTTAACATCTTTTGATTCTATCACTTCTGGATTAAAGGATAAAAATATTATCAGCACAAAACTGAATGCAAGTTTGAAAAGTTGCATTTCGTTTTGATTTTTAGGGCCCACCTAAAAGATAAAAAATTCAATAATCTCGAAAACTGGCCTGCAAAAAAAACGGAGGGAATCAAAAAAATCATTTTTTGCAGAAAATCTCGCGCAACGTTAAATTCTCTGCTGTTGCTTTCGAGGAGGGCTCGCGCAGAAAAAGAAGCTTTATCGATAAAAGCCATCTTTTGCTCGTCTCTCTCGAAAAAATATTATCTTCTCTTAAAAAAAATAAATTCAATAAATTCTTTCTAAAAAAAGAATGCCTGTCACTTTTTAGGAGAGTTCAATCAGAAGCAGAGAAAAAAAGTGGGACAATCTTTGAAACCCAAAAAAATTATAAAATTTAAACAAAAATTTAAAGTTTTAAAACAATCAAAGAAAATAATGAAGCTTGAAAAAATAGTATTGTTTTTACGACTCTTTCTTTGTTGAAGAATAATCAAAAAAGAGATGTGATAACCCGTTTTTTAACTTTACTTTTGGCCAACCACAGAGAGACATACGTAATGAAGAAAAAAAAACAAAGAAAAGGTCATAAAAAGTGAAAAGTTTTGTGGCTTTCTAAAAAAAACCGGCTTTGATTTAACCTCCCCAAAAAAAATGAAACAAAGGCAATTGTTTTGATTCATTTCAGTGCTTACCTTTTTAATAAATAATGTTGCGGTAAATTGAACTCTATTATTATTATTTTGTAATCAGTAATGAGATTTTATAACAAAAGAAAATTCTTTAGTAGTTTTAAGAGTTGATACTTACTTGAAATGATTTATCAGTGATAAGGAAAAAAATTCCAAAAAAAATTTAAAGTAAAATTCTCCAAAAAAATTTTTGAATTGCAAATATTAAAATTTTGAAAAAATAACTAAAAACGCATAAAAAAGTGGTTATTATTATTTTTTAAAATCAGCAAAATTTAAAAAAAATAAAAGCTGCAGTCGCAAAAAAAATTTTGCGCAAGAGTAAAAAAATGATGTTTTTAAATGGAAAAAGCCCTGAGGGGTGATTAGCGTGAATATGGATTTTGAAGCGGTGGTAAAATAATATGTTAAAAATGAGGAAGATTTGGTTTTTGACAAAAAGAGAAGATGTTTAGGTCAAGATGTTTCTTAAAAATTGAGAAAAAAGAAGTTGGATTCTTGGGCAAAAAAAAACAATTCGAAATAATTTGAATCATTAAAAGACATAAAATAAAACCGCTATTTAAATCTAACATTATTTGTCCTTAACTTATCCACTTTTATTTTTTATAATAATCCAGAAATACTTGTTTAAAGCCATTAAAACATTTTTCCCAAATAAACCCTCAATTTAAAAGAAGCAGCCTCCAACTGTTTTTCTCCCAAAAAAATATAAAGTCTCTCTTTCATTTTATCGTTTTATTTAATTTTTTCTAATTTATTGCCCAAAAAAACTATTAGAACCAAAAAAAAAGAAACAAGTATACATTCTTTTTTATTGTTCCAAAAAAAAGTTGGGCCCTCCTTCAAAAAAGGTATTTCAAACATTTTTTTATCAGATACTTGTTTTTCTGTTTCTAATTTACTCAAAAATTTTAGCTTTCAAATTAAAATGATTTAACTGGAACTAAACAGATTAAATTTTCTTTTTTGTTTGAAGTAAGTTTGTGGTGTTCAATTTTTAATTAATGCAAATTGATTTTTAACTTTTGTCGCACTCTTTTCTAATTGCAAAAAAGTTACAAATTTTCAGACAGTTCCGTTTTTTTTGATTGATTTCTTCTGTAATTTTTGTATTTTATTTTGAGAAAAACATTGGAAAAAAGTTTTATAAAAACCAATAGATATTTTATTTAAAAAGTATAGCGATTTCAAAAGTGTGAATACCGTATACTGTTTATTGTTCTCGAAACCATATATGATTAAGGGGCTGTCCAGATCTGACGTCGGGGTTTTTGGGGGGGGAGGGGTATAGGCCAAATCTGACGAAATCTGACGGGCAGGGGTGGGGGGTTTTTCCGAAATCTGACGTCGGCAAAAACTGTCAGTTGTGCATTTTTACGTATTTTAATCTGACGTTTTGCAATTAATTTTCTTTTTAACAATTTCTGTGGAATATTGAAAATTTTCTACAATTCTTTTTGCACAAACATTTGTCTCATAAAAAAGCCAAGTTTGTAAAGCATCGGATGACTTTCTTTTGGAAAGTGATGAAGAAAAAGAAACTGATGAAGAAACTGAAGAAACTGTAAATAATAATGATGTGGATGATTTGCCAGTAATTGATGATTCAAAAGATCCTGATGCTTATATTAATGTTTTTGAAAATCTTCAAATTTGAGAGTTTTTGAATAATAAATGATTTATTTTTTAAAACTTAGTATTTATTACATTTTTAAAGAATCTGACGATTTTTCTGACGCAGGGGGGTGGGGGGTTTTACCTGAATCTGACGCTATCCGATTTCGGGGGTGGGGGGTTCAAAAATTGCGACTTTTCCCCGACGTCAGATCTGGACAGCCCCTTACAAGAATTTAATAACTTTTCATATATTTGGAAAAAATTGTTTTTATAATAAAAATTTTATTCAAGTAAATTTTTGGGTTATATTTTGCCAAAAACGAAAAAATACAAACAAAACTAGCAATGTGCAAGGTTTTTTAAAAGTTCGCCAAATGTTATAAGTTTGGTAGCATTAGAATCGCCGTAAAAAAATCATTGGCAATAAAAAAAAAGCAAAAAAATATTAAAAATAATGTTTAATTAAGTGTTAAAAAATTAGAAAAAACTTTTTTTTCGAAGGTTCAAACTCCACGGAAAACACAAAAATACTTTTCTTACCTCCGATTGAGCTTATTTTTGGTACATATATGCTTTCAACAATGGAGAATCCAAAAATAAAAGCAGTTTGTTTTTTTAAAAAAGTTTACGATTTTCGGAGTCGAACCAGCGACCGAAGGACTGATAGACTGCGCCTCCCGCGCTCAGACACAGACGCAAATTTTTGAGGGGGGCCTCCGGGGAAATTTTAGGAATACTATTCGATGCAGAAAAAAATTCTGTATCCGATAGGCATAATCCCGAATTGGGGTATGGAGGGGCGAAAAATTCGTATAAAAAAACGGAAAAAAATACGGTTTTCTCTGAAAATTTTTATTTTTTTGCAGGAAAATGATATCCAAAAGTTGGATTTTTGGAATCTCCGTATTTTTTTACATATAATAGGATAAAAATCGAAATTTAAAAAAAAAAGTTCAAATTTCTACAGTATACCTCTCTTGCATTTTCTATTGACTGAAAAAAATGAAGGGGAACACTGGCGTTTGAGTCGCACGTGCACAATGCTAAACAAAACTTTTTGCAAAACTATTTTTTGTTGCCCAAAAATCTTTGTTTCAAACATTTGAAAATTACGAAATTAGCAGTAATATTTTGAACAAAAAAAATTATCAAAGCATACAAATGTACAATCAATCACCTTAGAAGTTACGGGTTTTGTTAAAAAGTACTGTTGCTCGTGTGAAAATGCAAATTGCATTATCTAAAAATTTGCTTCATTTTTTATTAATCATTTTTGCGTGTCATTAACTTTTTCACTTTCGAATATCATCATTTGCAATCATGAACAAAAACTTTTTACTTTTATGCTTTTACAGCTCAATTTTATATTCAACTGCAGCAAATTTTGCGTTTCCAACAGAAAAAGTTGAATGTCCATGTCCTCGAGGACTTAATGATGAATGTACGCCGCAGGTTATATGTGTTTATGGAATAAATGATGCTGGAGAAATTTTTCATAATGGAAAGAATGATAATATGAGTCTTACAAAAATTGCACTTCAAAGAAGAGAAGAAATTGGTAATAATTATGATGATGTTCTTGTAAATCTTTATAATCCATATAGTGTAAGTTGTTCTTTTGTTTACTGTAGCTTAACGTTGAAGCACGGAAGTCAGCGGAGGAAATTCTTTCGTAAGAGTTATCCATTGAAATTTTTTAGAGATCAATGGCAATATTTTATTATGGATGTCGAAAATGTGATGATCTGTTAAATTATGGTGGGAATACTACTGTATCAAAGTTAACAAAATTTTTGTTAAGTATATACAATCAAAGAATGAAGTATAATATTAAATATTCACAATCTGATTTTGTTTATTATGAAAATAGTAGCAGCAATGAACTACAACCAATGCCAGATATAAATGTTCGACCATTTTGGAAGAATCGATTAATGCTTAATCAAACATGTGCACATAAAAAGCAAAATTTTGTAAGTTTTTTATGATCTTTTGCTTTATTCAAGACTTTATTGTTTTTTTCTCCTTCTGTTAATCCTCGGCAAAGAGAGAGTGGAGTTCAGTGGATCAGCGCTAGGGCTCCCCCACCCCGGTGAACCTCTTTCCCCTCTCATATTGGAAGGAGAAGGAAAACTTAGAACATGGGGGGAGTTTGGTAAAAATGACCAAGGCGAATCTTTATTGGGTAGGCATGCGCTGTTGGATACATATATGTTTATTCATTGCTAATAAAAATGCACTAACTCTAATTTTCATTTTTTAGACTCAAAAACATTTTATTCCTGCATTTTTGACACAAGATTTATGTGTTTTGGATTATAAAATGACTCAATACATTAAAAATGGACAAATGGTTAATTCTTCACATACAAATAATGGTGAAATTACATATTCTTTAACGCTATCAAACAGTGATTTATACAATTATTATGTTATTATAAATTCATCCAAAGAACTTCCTGCAGAATTTCAAGCAGAACAAGAAATGTGCAAATTTGCATTTCGTCTTGAAGCAAATCGACGACAAATGAGATTCTTTTGTCTATGTAAAACGCATAATTGTACTTTAAAGATTCAACAAAAAGATCCAACAAAAGTTTGTCCATATGCATTAAGTGTTGAAGTTGATAGTGCTCGCATATATCAAAGTATTTATTATGATACAGCTTATATGAATGTTGAAAAGTTTTTCTTTCAAGATAATAATGATAATGGTGCTGATGTAAGTACTTTTTGGTGATGAATCTCGTTTTTGTTTTATTATATAGGTTTGTGCTTTTGTATGGCGAACTGAAAATACCACATATGAAGCATCTGTGAAAATAAAATCTGCACCTGTTGGTTATACTTTTGAATCAGGAGAACCTGATGGACCAAAATGGTTTTGTAAAGATGATGATTATTCAATTACAGAACTTGCACCACTTCATGCAATATATCATACTAAAAATGCCATAGAACTTCCAAATGTTGTTGTAAGTATTTTATTTTTATTCATTTTTTATATCACTTTGTATGTTTTTAGTTAAAAACAATACTTGATCATTCTCAAATTATTGGTGATATTAGACCTGTTGGTGCAAATTGTTCAATAGAAGGTCCATTATCTGATCCATTCTTTTCATCTTCTTATGGTTCAAACTCTTCAATGTATCCATGTTATAAATATTTTGATATTTTTACTATGGAACCCGTATATCCATTAATGGGAATAAATCTTATGCCAATTAAATTATACAAAGGGAAATATTGTTATTATTATACTGTAATCCTTGATGCAAATCATGTTCAAGCGTGTTCATATGGTTCTGATGCGGTTCTTGCATTAGTTGGATGTCCAGAAAATATGAATGTAAATCAAACAGAAGTTGAAAGAATGCAAGAAATTGTTAGTGCATGTCCAACAATGTTACCGAATGAAACTCAATGGAAATATGAAGCACCTTTTCCAGGAAAAGAAATTTTTTGTGGACAATTTTTACGTGGATTAAAATTACAAAATGGAAAATATGTACCTAAAGAAATTGAATTAAGAAGTATAGATCAAAAAGACTTATCTATGGTTGGAATGTGGGATGATAAGGAAGATAAATATGTTTCTCATGGATGCGGATTTAATTCAACACAAAATCTGACATTGTGTACATGTTATGCTGTACTTGGTGGATGTGAAGATTTATATACAGTTGGAAGAGTTCATTTATTAAGATATTTGCCATTTGATAATGCTACTACACATGTTTAATCTTAATTTTTTTGTAAATGTAATAAATTATTGTTTACGTTGTTTTTGTGTTGAATTCGAATATATAGCAAATTTACAGTATCCTTTCTTGAAAGGAAAAAACATTGACATGTGTTTTTAAAAATGATATTTTTTTATCAACAAAATGTTTAAAAACATTTTGTTGTATGATTCAACAACAAAATCTAGATTCTATAAAAATATTGTTGAAATTTTTTAGACTTTTTCGGAAGAAAAATAAATAAGTTGTGTTTTTGAATACGTCAAACGCCAATAAAAATTTGTACGGATTTCTTTCAAGGAAAAAGTTATCGTTTCTAAAAAAGTTTTTTTCAAAGTTTTTATACATTTTTTTTGAAATTTGAAACAAAATGAGTTTAAATGAAGCTTTTAACCTTTTGTCAATGTTTTTTAGACAAATGAATGCCAAATTCAAATGAAATGGAGAGTTAAAGAAAATGAAATAAAAAATTTTCGTGACATACGTCTGGAAAGTAACAAGTTTTAAGCTAATATCCCTGGGGTTAAGTTTCAAAATGACCAAAAATGTATATTTAAATTTTTAAAAGTTTCTACAAGATATACATTTATATTAAGCTCACCTCCATTTTGCTTATAGAGTCCGTAAAAGCCATTTAAGTAAAAAGCGCTCACAAATATTTTTATTTTAAAAGTTTATTTTAACTGCTATTATGTTGATGAACTCTAAAAAAGATTGTTGGAAGTGTTTTAGCCCTGTGGAATTGAGAGGGGAAAGATGCAATATTTCTCTGTTTAAAAAAATTCTTTAAAACATTTAAATGCAAAATTGTTTCATTAGCATTAGATTCGCTAAGAAATGTGATTGATTTAATCAAAGTTTACTAAAAAAATAAAAAAGGTAAAAAAAATTGGCTGTAATTAGAAAATGAAAAAACGGTAAATAAAGTTTGTCAGTCATTTACAATATGTTTTTTTTCGTGGAACAACTTTCATTTTGAGTTTGTCAAAGCCCAATGTTGCTTTCATTATTTCTTTTGTCTAAAAAAGGCGTTTTGTCATTCTTCAAATATATTATTATATTATCTATTTTACCTTAATTTCATCACAAACTTCGAATTTATATTCCAAAAGTAAACGAACAATAGTGGCTTTTATTTCATAAATAGCTAAATTTTTACCGGGACAAATTCGAAGTCCAGCACCAAATGGAAGCCATGCCATTGGATGACGATTTTCACTATTTTCTTGAAGGAATCGATCAGGATTAAATTCTGTAGCATCTTTTCCCCATACTTTTTCGTCTTGAGTTATCACAGGAATATTGGGTAAAATGCATGTTCCTTTATCGATATGCAATAATGTTCCATCAAATTATTTCAAGGTTGTTGGTTCAATTGCTCGTCGAGCTGTGACACTAAATATATATATATATATTAATAACTTTTTTTTAAAAATATGCTGACAGATATGCTGCTGGATGTAAACGAGCTGCTTCTTTAACAAATTGTTCCAAGAATTCAAGATTCTTAATGTTGTCGTAATCAATGTCATCCTATAAAATGTTTTAGCTGTAAGCGATAATCAGTCTGGCGGTAAACCAATTTTTTTCGATTTACGGTTTTCGTATACCAAAAAGCCGTTCCGTACAGAAATTATACCGAAAATGTTTATCCCAAAAGTTTTACTTTCTTGTTTTTTTTCGTTCACTTAAAAAAATGTTAATATTTTGCTAGGAGATTTTGATTCTGCCCAAAAAAGAATGTGGTAAATCATCTAGACTTTGAAATTTACCACAGTTTTTATGTGATGCTCTTCTGTTTCTTTCAAAACTCTTTGTTCCAATTCAGGATGTATTGCAAGCTCATATAAGCAATAAGTAATCAATGTTGCAGTTGTATCTCCACCAGCAAGCAGAAATGTATGTGATGAACCAATTAACTCATCTCTTGTAAGCTTTTTAGGGATTTTTGTATCAAAATCTGCTTTATTACTTATATCTAAATTATTTTCTTGAGCTTCACGCAAGAAATCCAAAAAATCTTGATGTCTTTTGCCTTTTTCTTCTGCGCTTTCATTTTCACGTTCAGTTATAACTTTCTAAAAATATAATTATTTATGTTAAAAACATTAAAATGAATATTTTATATTTTTCACTTGCCCCTATTTTTGTTTTCATTTCTTGAAGAAATCGAACATTTGTAAAGAAATGTAATATTAGAAAATATTTTGTTACACATAAAAAATCATAAGTTCCAGCAAAAAATGATGCAATAAAATTGTCAACTGTTTCACAAGTTGCAAACGCGATCATAATCTTTTTTACAAATTCACTTTTACCAAATTCTTCATTGATTCCCATAGCAGATCGAGATATAACTGCAAAAGTCATATCTAACATTAATCTATAAAAAATAATATTATGGATTTAAGCATTAAATTGGATGTGCAGTGTTTTGTTGATTCTGATTTAGATATTCTCAGGAATCCAAAAAATGACATCAAAAAAAATCGATGCTAAGAAAGCGTTATTAATTATTTTTTCAAAGCCTACACTTTGCCCTACGTGTGACTACAAAACTTATTTATTTAATGTATCGGGAATTAGAAAAAAATGTGGAATCGAGAAAAAATGATAGGCAGAAACCTACGGTTTAACATTAATAATTCCATTTTCATTTCTTCTTAAAACTTCAATAAGTTCATCATGTGCTTTTCTCATTATTGGATCAACAGATTTAATCTTTGAAATTGTTAAAGATGCTGAAAAAAGAGATCTTAGACGTTTCCATCGATTGCCTTGCCCTGTAAAAACATTTATTTGTGAAGAACCATTTTCTTGATCTAAAGCAATAGAAGGATGAATCATTCGAGCTTGAAATGTATGAAATTGTTTGATAAAAACTTCATTGAGAATATCAAAGTCAGAAGTAACGATAACACGATGAGCTCCAAGAAGTATACCAAATGTTTGACCATATATTTTTTGCCATTTTATAAGAGTTTCCCATTGTTGATGGTCTTTTTCAAATTCAATAAAATTTCCCAAAAATGTTGAAGTTTTTGGAGGTTGTGGTATACCAAGTCGTTGAAAATAAGTGGAACGATGTTTGAGATAAAAACTAAAATTTTTTGGCAAATTAATTTTCATTTTTACATATTTTGTCTTACTAATATGCAATTCCAAGAGGTAATGAAATCAAAAATATCCATGTCCCAATTTTAAATAAAAACAAAGCGAAAACTGATAAACATGATAAAAGCATGGTAAAATAATTAATTTACTTTTTTGATATCAAATAAATAAGATATATTTTTTTCTCTTTTAAACATTTTTTTTGACTCATCAAAATCAACCCTTTTTCAAAAAATTTGTGATTCGTGTGTTTTTGTTGGTTCTTTTAGTGCAAAGTTTGTGACTGATCTTTTGGTAAACGTAAAAAAAGAAAAACATCACTTGCTTGAGTTCTCTTGTCGACCAGTTCTTTGAAAGTTTGTTTTTTTTATTTAAATGGAAAAAATACATTTTTGCAACAAAAAAATAGTTCTTATTCTGTTTTGCTTATTCCCGTTAAGAAGATAACGTAAAAACAATATTCTGTCATTCTCTTTATCAAAACTTATTTATCATCAATTATTCCGTATTCAAACTTAAAATTAGCAATAAAAAGTGGCATTAAAACTAGAATTTGGATGCACAAAGTTTCACTTTTTTTTAAATCATTAAAAGTGCTAGAAACCTCGACAAAATTTTATTTATTTTTAACAAAAATGAGTAAAACTATTTCTTACAGTATTTTTTCCTTTGCAAGAAAAAAAAAGATGCATTAAAAAAGAGTCGTCTCTCATTGTAGACTTTTTTCAATGCATTTTTCACTACAAAAATTGATGCTTTTTTTCCAAAAAACATACATTTTTTGCTTTTAAGAAAAATGAACATGTTTTCTTTTCTGCTCTGTTCATTTTAGAATTTTTAAATAATTTTTAAAAAAAGGGAAAAACAAACACTTTTAAATTTATTTTAAACACATATCATTAATTTCGATTGAAAAATAAGATTTATTTATAAATCAGTGATAAATTGCGAATTGACATGGTAATCTGAAAACACAATAGCTGGTTGTGGTCATTGAAAAATATGAAATAACATTGGAAGAACGATAATTATTGAAAAATTTTTTGTCGCTTTCAATATGAATCAAGCTTGTTTTAATTTTTAACCAAAAAATTGAATGAAAAAAACGAAGTAATTGAAACGTTTTACCGTTGAAAAAGAAAAAAGAAAAAAATAGAGTTTTTAAAAACATTGACGTATCTTTCGGTGGTTTAATGAAAATGAAAATGGATGCTTTCCCATCAAAAGAAAAGGAACTGCATTTGATAACGCGACTTCTTTTAGGCTTCTTTTGTCTTAAAAAATAAACACTTTATATTTTCATATAAATGAGGTGAGATGGTGGAACAAATAACCCCATCCGTCAACAAGTTTACTCACGATGTTTTTTGTCAATAAATTCACCCAAATATGGTTAAAAGTGTGATCAAATTTGGGAGTAAGGCTTACAACATGCTGACTAGGTGGAAAAACTTAGGCCTTTTAACTATTTAAAATAAATATAAATCTTTTGCTTTAATGGAAATACTCATAAACAACAGTGCGTATCATGAATTGTGTTAAGGAAGTCGAAGTCTAACTTCCTGTTAAAATGTAAGTATAAAAAAATAAAATTTTAAAAAATTTGTTGAAAAAAAATATGTAAAATCTTTATTAATGTAATTTAAGCAAATTTTAGCAAACATCCGCAATTATTTTACATTGTTTAACCCAGAATGCAGTAAATAATGTGTACCCATTAGGGATGTTAGGGGGTGGCGCGCCCGGGCGCGCCCGCCCGGGCGCGCCCGGGCGCAAGGGGGTCTGCGCCTGGGCGCGCCCGAGTTTTGCGCCCGGACAAAAAAAAATAAAAAACCTAAAACAAAAATTTTGATGATGAAACTGCAGAATCTCTTGGTGAACCAACTGATGAAGGAAATGTTGTTACTGAATATCATTTTGAGGAAGAAGATCTTGAAGATACTGATTTAGAAGATATTGAAAGTGATAATGAACAATCTCAATTACAACTTTGCAATGAAGACATCGATCATTTTAGCAGCTCAGAAGAAGAAGATGTTAATATTATTGAAGATAATAATGAAGTTGTAGTATTGGAATAATATTTTTATTTAAACTGTTATTTTTCAAATAAAAAAAATTTTTTAATACTGAAATTTTTATTACAAATTAGTAAACTGAAAAACGTGAAAAAAGTGTTTTAAATAGTAAATTTTATACTTATTTGTGTTAAAAAGACTTGAGATTTTTTACTAGTATTTTACCAAAGTACTGTATATTAACATTTTTTACTACTAAAAGGTAGAAATTTACGTCAGTTAGTCAAAAAAGCATTTTTTTATCGTTTTGTATGCAGAAATAACATTTTGTAGTAATTTTTTATGTCAATCTATAGTATGACAGCAATTTTTGATTCCGGGCGCAAAACTCGGGCGCGCCCGGGCGCGCCCGCCCGGGCGCGCCCGGCTTTTTGAAAATTTCGGGCGCGCCACCAACCCTAGTACCCATTTTTTTCTTTTTTCAAGTTTTTTTGACGTTTATAAACATTTGTGTTTCAGAAAATTTACTTCCGGAAAAGACTACTGTAAATTAAATAGCCAATTTAGGCGTACGTCTTTAAAGAACGTACATCTTATACCAAGAAATTGAATGCCTAATCTTTTGAGCTTTTCTTTATAAGAAGCGTTAAAGAACGGTTTTAACTCTGTATTTCTCATAAAAATATACTTAACAGTTGCACTTTAGACTTTTTCTAAAAAATTATTTACAAGTTGTGAGAAAATTGCAACTTACAGCGATTAAATTTTCTGTACTGTGGATATATATTTTAATGAAATAATTGGGAACAAAAATGACGATAAAAAAATTGGTGTTTAGTTGTTTACGATTTTTTTGCAATTTTAATTACAGTTACGCCTTAAAACCATATTGGCAAAAATAAAAATATTTACTGTATTTAATCCTTCTAGGAAGATATTAAATATTTTAAGGAAACTTTTAATTGAGTAGACTCTTTGATATTTAATGATAGATTTTTTCATCTAAATTTTACTAATTCTTTTTTAAACACAGCATTTATCTGGCAAATAGTTATTCAAGCTTTGACAACTTTATATTTTTTTTACTTTTTATAAAAAAAAGCATTAAACTGTTTTTTTTTCAGCTGCCACTTTGGTGTCACATAATATTTTGAATTTATTTAATTTTTCCTTTTACAGAGAAAAATACAATGAATTATTATATTTTTGATCGAAAATCTTACAATCTTTATTACAATTGCTCATATTATAGCATTGATGAACATCCTTTGGAAGAACGAACGAATGTTGTTTATGGAACTTTTCTTGTTCTTGTTGGATTAATGTTTATTGTAAGTAAATTTTCAACTCATTTTAAGTAAGACTTAGTTTTTTAAATAGTGCAGCGTTAATTAAATCATCAAAATTTGAAGCTTATAAAAAAAGAATTGGTTGAAAATACCTGGGCGGAACTATGGTAAATTCCAGGTGGGATTTTCTTTGCGCGTAATTGTTTGCGCGTTTGGATTTTGCGCGTGGTTTTTTAAGCGTGTGACATTCGCGCGTTTGAATTTTGCGCGTAATGTTTTACGCGTAATTTTTTGCGCATAATTTTTTACGCGCATTTTTTTACGCGTTTAATATTTGCGCTTATTTTTTTAGCGTGTTTTTTTTAGCGTGTGACATTTGCGCGTTTGGATTTTGAGCGTAAATTTTTCCGCGCATTTTTTTAAGCGTTTGAATTTTGCGCGTAATTTTTTACGCGCATTTTTTAAGCGTGTGACATTTGCGCGTTTTTTTTTGCGCGCATTTTTTTAAGCGTTTGAATTTTGCGCGTTTTTTTTGCGCGTAATTTTTTACGCGTGTGACATTTGCGCGTTTCAATCTAGTGACCTCAATTTTTGACAAATTTTAGGATTTTTTTACATAAATACGTCTTAAATTTATTGGAGAATTTAAATTTGGGGATAACTTTAATACAACATGCATTTAATTGCATTTTTTAACAGATAAAATGATTCTTAATTAAAGTTATCCACAAATTCAAATTCTCCAATAATTTTTAGACGTAAATATGTAAAACAATCCTAAAATTTATCAAAAATTGAGGTCGCTAGATTGAAGCGCGCAAATGTCACACGCGTAAAAAATTACGCGCAAAATTCAAACGCTTAAAAAAACTCGCGCAAAAAAAACGCGCAAAATCCAAACGCGCAAATGCCACACGCTAAAAAAAACACGCTTAAAAAAACACGCGCAAATTTCAAACGCTTTAAAAAATGCGCGTAAAAAATTACGCGCAAAATTCAAACGCTTAAAAAAACTCGCGCAAAAAAAAACGCGCAAAATCCAAACGCGCAAATGCCACACGCTCAATAGTCACGCGCTTAAATTTTTTTCGCGCAAAGTTTGACGCGCAAAAAATTACGCGTAAAAAATTACGCGCAAAATCCAAACGCGCAAAGAATAACGCGCAAAGAAAATCCCGCCAAATTCCACCCTCGAAAGTTAGTTTAATGGGGAACTATTGTGAGCAAAAAAAGATGAAGTAAAACTTTTCATTTTTCATTACAAAAAAAAGGGATTTTTTACAAAGTTCTACCCCTCAATTTTGAGCTATTCGCGGCCCTGAACGTATATTATCCAATATTAAATTCTTTTTTAAAACAAACTTTTTGAACAAACTTGAAGCAAACCCGAAGATTGAAGTTGTTATTTTTTCTGTGGAAAGTACCAATTTTCAAACTATAAATCCAAAATTGATGCATTTGAAACGAATTTCTTTTTTGGTTTTATAACAATTCTTGACGTCAACAAGTCATCATTTCTGTAACAAAACGTAAAAACTAAAAATATTCCATCATATTTTTTATTCAAAAAAATAGTGGTTTTTTTTTCAATAATCTAAGGCATTCTTATATCTGTGAAATATTTTATGACTTAATAAATTAACAGCGGATTATCAGGGTAGCTCATGAATCATTTGTGAATTATCAGTATCTTATCAGTGATTGTTTTAAAATAATAACTAGATTTTAGACCTTTTACATTCCACTAATTATTGTTCTTTGGCAACCACAATTTCGAAAAGAAAGCTGCTTTCGAATTATGTCTTATATAGCAATAATAGATTTATTTGCAATAAATGTTGGAGGAATTATTACAGGATATTTTTCGTTTAAAGGTTTGGTATTTTGTAGTTCACCATGGTTAATGATGATTTCTGGAAGTATTTGCTATGCAGCATGGATTGCAGAAAGTGATTTAGCTGTTGTTTTAGCAATAAATCGGCTATTATTCTTTACAAAACCTCATCTCTGTGATCGCTTTTTTAATAATGGAAATCAAACATTGATAATTTTTATTGTTGCATTAATTCATGCATTTATTGTTCAAATTTCAACTGATGTTTTAACTTTTAATTCTATTTATGGCGCATATTTCTTTAATCCTCATCATGGATATCCTCAACCAAATTATAAGGTCAGTGATTTAAAAAGAGCAGTAATTGTTGGTCTCTTAGCAGTGTTTTTACAACATTTTTGCAACCAAAAATCTAATTGTAAAAGAAATTTACAACTTTCTTTAAAGACGGAAGCAAATCTTTGGTCACTTTTGCATTTATATAAGTGGAATATTTGAAGCATTAAAAATCTGTTGTTTATTATCACTTATTAATTAGAGCCATTTTTTTTAAATTTTGACATTTTGAAAAACAATTAAAAAAGGATAATTACCGGGTGGGATGTTGCTTTCAAAAGTACAAATCTATTATTCAAAAATAAATTTAATGAAAATTCTAAAAATAAAAGCAATTTTCAAACACACAGACCAGACATACAGTAAAAGTTTTGAAAAAAAATTAGCTGTTGTCGATTTTCAGCTGCCATTAATGACAATTTGCTTTTACTTCCCTGTCGAAAATTATATAAAAAAAACTATGACAACGAAATTTAAAATTTATAATATAAATTTCAGTTCTCAAATTTTTGGCATCCAATTCAAAATATCGGTGTCGCTTTACTTTTAGCTGTGATTTATTTAACTTTTCTTGTATATTTTATCAGACAAAAATCGAATCATAGTCAATCTGCTGAAAATGTTATTACAATTTCTGATGCTCCAATATTTTTACAAGTTTTGATTGTTTCATTATTAAATTTTTTCACTGCATTAGCATATGTTTATTTTCAACATTTTCCAATGCCGGATATTGCAGTTAAAGCCACACATGTTGCTTGGTTGTTTATTCATGGTTAGTTTAAATGTGAATTAAAAAATCTAAACCAATTTTAGCCATAGAAAAGTACGAAAAACTAATGATTTATTATTATTATAGAACTTTGACGTAAAAAAATTAATTACCGTTTACAGGTTTACCATCAATCCTATATGTCACACTAAATAAAAGCATACGAACAGCTGTTATGAAATTTATTAGATTTCCAAAATACATTGCTCCAATTTCATCAATGTGGAATATATCTGCACTTCGTCCAGTTTCAAGTCCCTAATTTTGAGATTCAAAAAATAACCATTTAACTCGAGTAATACTTTAAGTTGTTGTTCAGCTTATACTTGTTAATATTTTCAAAAAAAAATAAACACGAGTCCTTTTTCTTTTCATTTTTTTATCATCATTATAATATTTTTCATCTGAAATATATTCAATTTGTTTTGAGAATCAGAAGCTTTAAATTTATTTTAGTTATTGCATAACAGAAATTTATTATATTGCATTTTTTAATTAAAGTATAGAATAATTGGTGAAATATGGCTAGAATATGTAGAATAACACCTGAATTGTTTATTTTCGTCTCCAAATTAAAAATTTATTAAAATATGTTTTGTTGCTGATTAAAGTTTTAAGTGATTTGTTTTTACATTCAATTCTCTTTGAGTTTGAAAGAATAAGTTTTTATAAATTTTAGTTAAAAATAAGCAAACTGACATTTTTAATATGTAAAAGCTTTCTTTTTGCATAAAGTATAGAGTTTAGCATCACATGGAAAATCATGAAATCCATCACCACCTTCTGCGACACAACTTGATTGATTGCGAGAAGGCTGATTTTGACCCCAATCTGTGTAATTTAAAGGTGTACCATCTGACCATTTAAAACTATTTTCTCCATCAACAGAATAAAGACCCAACCAAATGAATGATTGGGCAAGAAAAACATAAGCTTAAAAAATCTTATTAATGATGAATTTTTTTTAAAAGGCACATCTTACATTTTACTAATTGATCTTCTGCAAAGCTATGTACTGATACCAAATCTCCACCTTGCTTTTCACACTATTCTAATGCATCTTGCCAAATAGAAAGAGTTGTGTTCGGATGATACCATGCACCGTAGCATGAATGCGTTGGTGGAAAATAAACATAACCTTCGGAACAGTTTACATAATTAGGATAAGTGATGGGTGAAGGTGTTGTTGTTGCTGCAATTAAATTTGGAGAAGAACAAACAAAAGATTTTTTCAAGAAGCAATCTTGTACTGCCCATAATCCATCAATCGCTGAAAGTGCGGCACAATTGGCTCCAGAAGTATTTTGTGGTTCACCTTTTCTCCAATCTGTAAAATCAAAAATACTTCCGTCTGTCCAATTCCATGTTGGAGGTTTCATTAAATTGGTAGCTCCAATCCAAAAATCCGATTCTGTACTTTTGTTAAATCTTTTCCCTCCTTCTTCTAAAATGCAAATTATACAAATTTGAGATTTCTAAAAAACATACGCGACAATAAATCATTTAAAAATCCATCATGTATTGATGCCAAATAACCTCCAGATTGTTCACAATATAATTCTGCATCTGCAAATCCTGTGGAATTTTCGAAAAATGTAAAACATTGTGAATTCCATTTAACAGAATTTGTAGGACATGTGGCAACAATTTTTGCAATCAATAAAGCAAAAATAACGCAAACAAACATGCTTTTTTAACTTTTATTCTGCTATTAAAAGTTTGTCATATTAAAAAGGCAAAATTTTCTTATCAGTTATTCATTAATATTAGTCTTCCATATGATACATTTTTTTGGTTATTGGAAAGCGAAACGAAGCGAATAAACACCAAACATAATTTAAATCGCTATAAAAATTTTATCCAAAACTGATTTTAATTGTAAAACCTTTTCCGTTTTGAACCAAGCAGAAATGTAAGTCAAATGAAAACAACCATCGTAAAACACCTTACACTTTTGGAACGTTTTTCTGGCGACGCTAGGCATGGCACCGGGTCGGGTAAACCCGGAAATCCCCGACCCCGGCCCGGCCCGGTACCGGGCCGGGCCGGGCCCGGCCTTGATTTTCACGATTTCTGAAAAAAACTGCACAGGGGGGACCAAGGCAAAATTACTAAAAATTAAATTTTTACCCGGGCCGGGGCTTCTTTTCACCGGGACGGGCCAGGCCGGGCATTAAAAAAGTCTCCCCGATGCCATGCCTAGACGACGCTTAAAATTCTTAATGAACTGTTTTCCGTAAATGTTTTCCTTACTCAAAAAGCGTACTTGATTCTTATCATTTTTTTAACAAGAAAAATCCATAATAAAATTAATGACAGTTTTTAGAAAGGTTGTGAAATAATCAAGTTTTAAGACAAAAATTTTTAGCTTTTTATTTCGGAGGAAATTCATATTCTATGTTTATTAAATTTTGTATTTCTTTTAAAAAATTGATAATTCAATCGCTGTGATAAATATTTATTTTTACATAAAAATTAAATTTTTAGAAACCCCAATGACATGTTAATAATTTTCAATGGCATTTTGAAAAATCTAATTAAAGGGAAAACGTTGTTATATTTCCAGTATGTCTGATCTTCAATATTTTATAAGAATTTATCCGAATGGTGATATTGCAGAAAATCGTGGAAAGGCAGCGATATCTTTTTTTCGTAATTCCAAAAAATGCAGAAAATAAAAGAAATATTACAGCTAAAATTACAATTTCTGTTAAATCTGCAAATTTTTCAAAATGTAGCAATATTTATTTTAAAAAAAATCCTGCAGTGGGAATTGCATGCTCCACAATTGCAAATTTTTTTGAATCAACGAAAAATTTCGATTAAAATTAATGGAACATTAAAAAATGAGCAACCATAATATTCTAACATTACCAAAAAATTTTTTAACTATTTAAATTCTTTGGTAGTCGAAAAAATTTCAACAAGATTTTCTAGTAAAACTATAGTACCATTGTTATTTCTTTACTTTTCAGTAATCTTTAAAATAATGGAGAACGCGATAATGTTATAGTTATATTTTTATGTTATTTTTTTAAACTTTTCATGTGTTTACAAATGGTAGGATAAAAGTATTTCTATATAAAAACATTAGTGTTCTATTTTAGTAGTACCCCTTCTTTTCGAACATTTTTGTTACAAAATTTGTTTTGCTCCAATTTTTTTCCACTGTAGTTTTATATTTTTAAATCTGTTGTTTTTTCAAAGATTTGTTTGTAAATCTTTGAAAAAGATAACAACTATGTATTAGGCAATACGATTTGATATTCTGGATATGGTTGCAACAAAATATCCAGAATGTCAAACCGTAATTGGATGGCAAAACCATCAATTACAAACTGGTAACAGTGACGCAACAACAGAAATGCGACAAAATTTAGCTGGTTACATATTACTGATCCCTTTGTTATTCGATATGGGCCGGAATTTTAGAAAACTGCCAAAAAGTGTGTTGTTAATGTTTTATTCTTTGAACAATGAATAAATTTTTTAAAAACCAATTTGGTACAAAAGTATTTGTTGATAGCAATACAAAAAAATTATTTTTCAGGTAAGAAATTTAATCAAAGCAGATAAAAAAAAATTGTTTGTAGATTTTAGAGAATTACTTAATTAACAAATGATCACGTACACCAATAAAATAAGACAAATATTTTTTTTCAATTAATGTTTGAAAAAATGTCATATTTTTCTACCAGAATTAATTATGTCGCAATTTACAACAGAATTGGCAATCGGTAATGTAAAAAAATTGTTAATTTTTTTCTACACTTTTTGATAACAGGTCTGTTTTTGCTTTTGTGCACTCTTCTGTATTGAATATGTTCTAAATAAATGTATAGGAAGAAGCAAACAATAAAAGTTGTTTTTTTGACTGATTACCGCTTATCAAATGCATTAAAGCATTTCTTAAACAAAAATCATCATAAAAACATAACTGCACCTTCTTTTTTTTATCATACGATTTTTCTTTGTATAATCACCTAATTAAAGGATTCTACAAAGTACAGAATTATGAAATAAATGTATATTAAATAAAAATGAACTTTGGCTTTTATTTATCACAGTGACTTTGTCGGCTTTTTTATAAGCTTACTTTATAATTTTTGTCATTGCCTGACAAATTTTAAAGGGACTGTCGAACAGGCAACCAATCGTGTGTGTACAACTTGTCACTTCAGATGGTATCCAATCTGTTTTTAAAATGAATATTATTTTTGAGATCACTAAAAAATTTTAAAAAAGCTATCAGAAATTGGTGTTTAAGAAATTTTTATAGTTTCGTTGAAACATGCAGTTGTTATTATTTTGCTTGTCATCGATAATCCCTTTAAAAAACAGAATTGGCTTCAACGAAATCTTTTCAAGACCGTTTTTAAGGAACTATTTTGATGCTTAACTTTTAACATTTTTTTCCAATTTTGTGATAATATCGTATATTTTATACCAGTAATAAATTGATTTTTTTTGTTCAGCACATAAAAGTGTATAAACATGTATTGTAATTTGAAATTTGAGATAAACAAAATGAGAGTTTTTTCAAAAAAAACGAGTTAAAGTTTTGTTAGAAAAAAATTACAAAACCTAAACGTGTTTTTTTCTTAATGTTTGTGTGATAAGTATGGCAAAATATCTTTTTTTATTGGTAATTAGGGAATAATGGACTACGATAAAGTGCTGCGCCAAAAGTCTATGGCTATCAAAAAAGTTGATTTTGCCCTTTTTTGAAATTTGTAGACCAGTATTGCCACAGTTTTCAAAACTTGTGATTTTTTAGTTGACAATAAAAATAGGATTGCAAGAGGCAATTAATTTGACAATTTTTGATGACAATACAATGATCAAAAGAAGGCGGATCAAAAATTTATTATAGAAAAATATTGCACAGGGGTGTGTTTGAAGAGTTGAACTGATAACAAATGTATACAAAATGCTGAGCAATTTGGTTGTTAATTGTCAGAAAAAAACGAAATCCCAAAATATTAGGTAAAAAATGTTTGACAGCGCCGTTCCCCAAATTGCGAGAGATTTTGGAGCTGCAGCCACCCCCCCCCCCCCGGCAAAGTTTTTTAGAATTAAGAATGCCCACAACCTTCAGATTTGATTGCTTTAGAAACTCCAATTTTTTTTGATTTGCCCTTCCCCTGCCCCCAAAAATCTTGGGTACGGCCTTTTTGTTTAAACGTTTCATTCTCTTTGCAGAGTTTGCTTTTTCTTTTTCTCAATTTCTTTTGCTCAGATTTTTCGACGTTTTAATTTTCATTTTTAACGCTTTTGCTCTAAACATTAATGGGGAGAAACACGCCATTAGTTATACATTTTTTGTAAAACTTCATTATTCTGACAATGAAAACAAAACTGTTAAAATATCTATGCTTTCTTCTTTGCGTTTATTTTGACTATTGATTAACAAAACTTTTAAACATACTAATTTTAATTTTTGTTTCAGTTTACAGCAAATAACTACATTCACTTAAAAACAAAAAAATGGAAAAAGTCCTTGCAACCATGAATGAATTGCAAGATGTCTTTGACACAATTGGTGATCGTTCCAATGGAATTCAACTCCCGGAAATTGTTGTCGTCGGTTCTCAAGTAAGCTTTTTGTCTTTCTCAGATGATAAAAATGAATTTTTTTATATTTTAGTCGGCTGGAAAAAGTTCTGTTATGGAAGGTATCGTTGGAAAAGATTTTCTGCCACGTGGAAGTGGTGTTGTTACTCGTCGTCCACTTTTGATTCGCTTAATTCATACACCCTTGAATGACCCAAACCGTAAAAAAGGTTATTTAATATTTTATTTTGTAGTTTTTAAAGATCCCTAAGCCTATGAATTTAATTATATAAAAGGGAATGGCGCAACAAATACAAATTGTTTTACATTGCTTATAGGAATGCGTAATGTAACGAAAGCTTTCTTTTCTATTATTTTTTCTAAATGGTAAATAAGCTTGATGAACCTCCGCAAGCAATGATAAAACAGTTTGTATTTCCTGCGATGCTCACTTTACTAAATTACAGAATACGGTGACAATGATTGGGCAACATTTAAACATTTGCCCGATAAAGTATTCACTGATTTTCAAAAAGTCCGCGAAGAAATCGAATTTGAAACGGATCGAGTATCCGGTAAAAACAAGGTTACTTTTTTAAAAGCTCTATATACACTTTTTTTTGACAAAAACATTATTGTTTTAGGGAATTTCGGATGAACAAATTAGTCTTAACATTTTTTCTGCAAAGGTCGTCAATTTATCTTTAACTGATCTTCCCGGTATTACGAAAGTTCCTGTTGGCGATCAACCTGGTGATATTGAAGTTTGAACTATATTTTTTTTGTTTTTCAAAACCATTTTATTTTAGGATCAAATTACAAAAATGATTAAGTCATATATTGTGAACCCGAATTCTTTAATACTCGCTGTTACACCCGCAAACACGGATTTCGCTAATTCAGATGCTTTAAAACTGGCTAAAGAAGTTGATCCAGAAGGTGAACGAACAATTTGCGTTTTAACAAAACTTGATATAATGGATAAAGGTACAACTGCAATTGATGTTTTAACAGGAATTACTATCCCAGTTAAACTTGGAATTATTGGAGTTGTTAATCGCTCACAGGCAGACATAATTTCCAAAAAGTCGATCGAAAAATGCCTTAAAGCTGAACAAACTTTTTTACAAAATAAGTATCCTGATTTAGCTGAACGAAATGGTATTCCTTATTTAGCTGATTATTTGAGCAAAGTATGCAAACTTAAAATTTGCTTTTAAAAGACAATATTTTTAGCTTCTCATTAATCATATACATAAATGTTTGCCAAATATCAAACAAAATGTTGCAAAGTTGATTCTTCGAAACCAAAATATCTTAGCAACACTTGGTGAACCAGTTTCTGATAAAAATGCGACAATTTTACAAGTTATTTCACGGTTCTCTAAATATTACGCAGCTGCTCTCGATGGTACCTCAAAAGAACTTGAAAGCAATGAATTGTATGTTTGAAAATTTTAATGAACAAAAAAATAGCTTTTTTTAATTTTCAGAAGTTGTGGTGCCAGAATTTGCTACATTTTTCATGATATCTTTAATAGAGAAATGGATAACATTAATCCAACTGAAGGTTTGAATGAAAAAGAGATTCTTACAACAATTCGGAATGCTGCTGTAAGTTATTTCAGATCAACTCCAACTCTGGAGTCGAGGGACAGAACATTGGGTCGTTTTTTTAATCCTCAAGACATTTGTAGGGAACAAGACCTGCTTTATTGGTTCCTGAAAATAGCTTTGATTTTTTGGTCACCAAACAACTGAGCCGCCTTGAAAAACCAAGTATACATTGCGTTGACTTAATTTTTGAAGAGCTTCTTCGAATTGTTAATAATTGCGGTTTTGAAATGAAAGAAGAAAGAAAACGCTTTCCACGGTTGTATGATCGCATTGATGATATCCTTCTTAGATTTCTTGAGCCTCGAGTAACTGAAACGAAAGCATTTGTAAAGAAAATTGTTCAAGTCCAGCTTTCATATGTTAACACAAAACACCCGGAATTTAATAATTCCGAACTCGCTAAAATGTTGGAAGAACTTGGAAAAGACCTAAAAGAAGATGAAAAAGAAACTAATGTAATTCATGGACAATCTTGGGCTCCTACAACCCCATTTGTTCCAAAATTGCCTGACATTGGGATATTAGAACCAATAGAAAAACCTCAGTTGACAAAAAATTCTGCACCCTTATTTGTTCAAACTGTTTCATCTACTTTCCTTGGACATGGAAATCTTGGTGTTCAAACTACTCGACAAATAGAAGAATCACAGCGGCATCCTTTAACCAAACGTGAAAGACGAGATCAGATGCTTATCGGTAAAATTTTGATTGTTTTTTCCAATTATCCAACTTTATTGTTGGCAATTCAGTTCGAATTATTTTTGTTTAAAGAGCAGTCAAAATTAATTGAAAAAAATTTTAATTTTTAAAACAAAAAAAAATATAAACTTATTATTTTAGAAAAACTGATCAAAGGATATTTTGCCATTATCCAAAAAATTATCAAAGATATTATTCCGAAAGCTATTATGCATGGAATCGTAAATGAAGTTCGGGAAAACTTCCGCGACGAACTCGTTAAAAATTTGCATAAATCCGCTGATATCGATGAACTGGTATCCGAAAGCAGCGCAACAAATGATCGTCGAAAGCGGGCTTCCCATTTGTTAGATGATCTTAACAAAGCTGACCTGATTTTAAACAAAATCCGTGAAAATACAATTTGAATTTGTTTTTGCTACAGTTTTAACAATTTTTTAACAGCATTTCTAACATATTTTCAGCGTTATTATTGTTAAAAAGAAGGTTTTTTTCAATTTCTAAAGTGCTTATAAAATTTTCATTTTAGCTTTTTTTGCTTTTACCAATTATTTTGTGTTTAATAATTATTGAATAAACTTTTTATCTTTATAGCATCGATTGTTTCAAGCCAAAAAAAATTTCAAAACGAAAAAATTTTTTTTTGAAAGAAAAACACGAATGTGTTGAAATTGCGTTTTTGCATAGATCTGACAAAGCCAGTTACATGTTTTAGGAAAGGATGATTAAGTATTTTTGAATAGTCTAAAAAGTAATGTTTTTTTAAAAATTCTTTTTTAAAAGAAATTTTTGAAAAACAACATTTTTTAAATCGGAAAAAGCAAAAAAAAATACGTCGCAGATTTTATAAATCTCAATTTAAACCCAGGAAAGAAATTAATGAAATAACTTAATAAAAAATATTAATTTAATCAGAACTTATTTTCTTTACTAACGTTAAGAAAATAAGTTCTACCAGCTTTTATAATAAAATATACAATTTTATTCCAGATTAAAAAACAATAAATAGACAAAAAAATTGTAAAAAATAACTAAAATCAATGTCTTATTTTTCGATCACCAACTCGGTGATGACGACATTGTGGTTGCTGACTTTTAGAATCAGCTAAAAATAAATATTAAAAAAATAATATCAGAACAGAAAGCAAAAACTTACAACTAAAATCATCATCAAAATTATCCGGCATATTTGTAACATCACTTACAGAATCATTGATATTTCTTCTTTTTTGACGTTGATAATTTCGATCAGATGAAAGTTGACTATTCGAATATTCTGAACCGGAATCATTTTCAGATTCTGATGATGTAACTTCACAAATTGTTGGAGAAAAAATTGGAGATTGACAACGTCTATTTTGATGACGATGTTTTTTGCGATCTTGAATATTTGATGATAATGGAATTTCTATAAAAATTTAAAAAGATTTAACTGAAAAATTTAAAAAACATACCATATTTTTCTAATGTATCGTTAATTGTTGATGAAAGATGATTATTTTTTTCAAATTTTTTTGTTTTTCTTTCAACAGTTATTGTTTGTGTTTCAACAATTTCATAATTTTTATGTCTGTTTTGATTCCGATGATTTTTGCTGGTTCTTCGTTTTTCTTTCTTCCTTTTTTCAACTGCTAATTCACTTTTTTCAATTTTTGATTCACTTTCTTCTGATTCTTGATGCTTTTTCGTTTGAATATTTTTTGCAATTTTTTCAAACTTTTTTGCATATTCTGGATTTGTATTCAAAATTAGATGAATTTGTGAAAGAGTTTGTTCTTTTTGAATTTCAATTTTTGAAGCTTGAATAAAACGTTCTTTTTCATTATTATTTTTCTTTCTTGAATTTGAATGATTTTCATTTGATTTATTTATCATCTCTTTTTGCTGTTCTTCAAAATTGACTTTTTTCGATAAAATTTCTTTTTCAAGATTATTCAAAACTGCCCATATTTTTTGATTTGATTCAAAAAGGAATAAATAATTTTCTTGTTGACTTTGAATTATTTCATTTAATCGTTGAATTTCAGTTTGTTGGTTTTCAATTATATTTCGCATATCCATTATATCTCGAGTTGAACCAACTGGTGCTGGTCGTCCAGATAACATTTTTGCAATCGCAATCGAAATGTAATATAATAAAAAAAGCTAAAATTTTTAGAAATTAATTAAAATTAGTAAATGAAAATTATTATAATCGCGAAAGACAATCAAAGAAAAACTGTAAAAAAACAAAAGAAATTAAACTTGGGTTTTTTTTCTGAGATGAAAAAAACGACAGACCTTGGCAAAAAAAAATCGATTCAAAAAAATGATACCATTTCAGTAAAATGGTGGGCACTTCTTTAGTTTAAATAATATGGGGTTGATTGCGCACAGAATGAAAAAATCAATAATTATTAGCAAATTTTTTCAAAGATTTGAAAATTTTTACAATGGTTTTTATTGTCATCAATAACAAATGTGTAAAGGACATGTAGCGTTTTTTTACCAAAATATTAATTTTTTTTTCTTGCGATGAAAAATTCCAAAAATATGTTTTTAACATAATACATTCCACCTCCAACAAACTCTTCAAATTTCTCTGTAATCTCAATTTTTGCCATTCAAACTATTTTAGCTTTTTGGTTCTTTAAAAATTCCAAAAAACACTTAAAAACATTTTTTACCCAAAAATAGTTACATTCGAACGTGCAAATTTTTGTTGTTTTTCCCTAATTATTCAAAATACGTTTTTTTCGTTTTCGTGAGAAAAAAAAATATACAAAGAAGATGTTTTTGGAACCTCCTCAAAGAAAGAAAGAAACCGCTTTTGCAAAATGTCGCTCTTCAAAAAACAATCCATTTTTAGAAAGGATTTTGTGGACGTTCTTTGTGATGGATTTTTAAAAACTTGTTACTTTAAAAGTAAAATAAGATTTCCGTTTTTTAACACTTTTCATGCCTTTGATTTTTGCGGCAAAGAATTTTTATCAGCAGCTTTTGCAAACTCCCATTTTTCTTTGTTGCTTTTTTCCCGAAATTCAATCTCTGCATTTTTTCTCATAAAAATCTCTCCCCTCTTTTTTGGCAGCAAAAAAAAGGAACAAAGAAAACACTGTTTCAACTGCTTTTTTTCTTTAGGCATTTTTGAACATGAAATTTGATACATTTTTACGTCGCCTTTTTTCCCATGCCTAAAAAACTAACAAAGAAAAAAAAACTGTGGATTCGCATGCTCTGTTTTTTTTACTTTTTTATTCTGTCTTCTTTTTTATTATTATTGTTATTAGCTGAACTCGAGCAAAAGTGTAGGTTATCGTTCGTGAGAAAAAACATGGCATTTTTTAAAGGTTTTTTTCTTCGTATCTTTTTTCTGTTTTTCTTTTCCGGTTTTTTATTTAAAACTTTTTTTGTGTGTCTATTTTTGTTCTTTTTTAAGCTAAAAATGGAAAATGGATAAATGTTAACAGAAAGGTCATTGAAGCGATTGAATGTTTAAATTTTATTTTTAACTTTTTTCTAAGCTTCTTACAAGGGAACCTCAACTTATTGTTAAATAATTTTTTTGTTGCAAAACTTGAAAACTTTTGTTTCAAAATCTATCACAATTTTGCTGTAGCTAATTATAACAAATTTGTGATAGATTTGTCCATGTATTTTTAAGTTGGCGATGCTTATTTCTTCATAAGGATGTTGTTTGAGACTTTAAACTTTACTTTAAAAAACTTTAGTTCTTAGAGTCCAAAAATTGATGTTTTTAAAGCTGTCTCGTCGAATGTACTTTTGCCTAATTTTTCGCGCAATTTTTGTCTATCCGCCATGAATATTACCATTTTTGGTTTAAACTCATTCCTAAAAACTCTTGCAAAAAGCTTCTTTTTTCTCTCGATTTTTCCACCATTTTTAATTTCAGTCTTTTTTGCTTAAGAGTTTAAAAATAAATTTTTATCTAAACAGTCAGAATATTTTAAAAAGCATTTTGATTTTTCTAAAACAGATAATCTAAAATTATCCTCAAATTATGCTTTCACCTTTTTCATTAAAGCGATATCAACAAAATTGTTTTTTATTTTTGAGCTGGATAAGAATGGATTTCGAAAAACTTTGCATAAACAAATTCAAAAGTGTTATGAATGTTTGATAATAAAAATAAAAATATTCACTATTAAAAAAGATGTTACACTTTCAAGTGACCAAAAACAGAAAACGAAAGCATTTTTATTGTTGAAAGTTTTTTACGTTTTTTGCTTGTTTGAACTTCAACGTCCGTTGCTTTTTTTAGTATAGAAAAAATATTCATGGTCAAAAAAGAGTCCGTTATTTTTTTTTATCCGAAGTAATTTAATTTTATAAGTTTTAGTCGGTTGGGGATAACTGTTACTTGGAAAATTGTTGCTTTGGATTTCTTTTTCGTAACTTTTTTTAGTCATTTTTGACCGTTGTTTTTTATACCCCTTTAGGGAGTTTTATTGTTATTTCTTTACTTTTCAATAATCTTTAAAATAATGGAGAACGCGATAATGTTATAGTTATATTTTTATGTTATTTTTTTAAACTTTTCATGTGTTTACAAATGGTAGGATAAAAGTATTTCTATATAAAAACATTAGTGTTTTAGTTTAGTAGTACCCCTTCTTTTCTAACATTTTTGTTACAAAATTTTTTTTGCCCCAATTTTTTTCCGCTGTAGTTTTACATTTTAATGAGTAGTTTCAACAACAGTTTTTTGATCATTTTGTCTTCTTTGAAACTACAAGCTTATAAATCATAATAGATCAAATAATAACATCCCATTAATATTCTTTCGTAAAAAATCGTCTATTTTTTCTATTGTTTCCGTTTTTCCATTTTTTATTGTTGCTCATCGTTATTATGGTTTATCAAATAAAATCGAAGAAGAAATCGTAAAAAATCAAGGAAGAGCGAAACTAATGAAAAAATTATATTAAAAATGCGGGAACGAAGAAATTTGCCCAGACAAAAATAAAAATACATCTGTTTTATTTTTTTTTTCGTTTATTGTTTAAAAAATGACGAAAACCAATGATCATTTTGTCGCCTCTCAAATTTATTTTCGACGCGTCATCTTTGAAGAAAAAAAACAATTTTTACAAATTTTAAATTTTAGTGTTTTTTTTTACTTTTACTTCTTTTCACAACTTTTGCTTTTTTCTGTGCCATCAGTAAATTTTGTTAAGTTTTTGTGACGTTTTTTGACGGCAAATCTTTTGTCTGCAAAATTTTGTTTGTTTCTTTAAATTTATTTTGAAGAAATATGTTTTTTTTATTTCAGAACAGAGATTTAAAAACACTGTATTATTTTTATCCTTGTTTCCTTTTTTGACATTTTTGAATTTCATTTTTGTTATTCAAAAAAATTTGAATTTTGTGCTGTTTTTTCTTTCCTAAAAAAGGTGCTTATTTTTTATTCGGTTGTTTTTTTTGTCTTTAACTTTTAATAATTCCGATAAACACTTATTGAAATTTTTCAAGGTGGTGGTCTTTTGTAAGTTGTTTTTTCAATTAAATTACAGATGTCTGGTTTTTTTTTTTATTTTGAGACTTAGACTTTCATTTTCATGTGCAGAATTTAAATTTTTTGAAATTTTGTTTTTAATAGTATTCATTTTTAATTTGATAAAATAAAAATGAATACAAATTTTTTAGTAAAACAAGCTTTTCCCTAAAATTTATATCCATTTATAGAATATTTATTACAGTATACAGATTTTCCCTTTGCATAACTTTGAATTTCCAATGGATTCATTCTTTACTCTTTTTTTGTAACTTTAAACCACTTTTCTTTTTTTTTAAAGTTTCCTATTTACTTTTCTGCAATCCTTATTTTCCGACATTGTTTTTTACTCCAAATTTTTAATTAAAAGCCCCAAAAGAAATGCCATTGTTTGAGGAAAGGTGACGTAAAAAAGCTGCTGCAGCTTTAAATTTCTTTCTTTGCATTTTGGCAAAAGCCAAAGGATTCGGTGTCGTCTGCTGATCTTACATTTTGAAAAATGAAACATTGAACTTTTTTCTTTTTCTTGTTTTTTGTAGTTTTATTATTATTGTTTTTTTAAACGTGACTTTTGTGGATTTATGCACTTTTGTTTTTGTTTTTTTTTTCATTTTTAAAAAGTGCAATACGTTTTTTTATTTTTAAACAATAGAAAGTTAGTGCCATGTTTATCATTAATGCCAAAGATTACGGTGGTGTATTTTTGTGGATTTAGCATTTAAAAAAAAAATATGCATTTCAGTGACAAATTTTGTTTTAATTAAAGAAAATTGAGCTTCATTTTTGCCATGACTAAATTTAGTTGAATAACTTACAGAGAAATTATCTTTATCTGAATTCTCTTTTCATTTATCATATTTATTAATATCCAGGCATACTTCTACTTTTCTTAATTCTTTAGAAACTAAACTAACAAGTTTCTACAAACTTAAGAAAACTAAGTTGTTAAAATGATTTCAAAAACCTTTTTTCTCCCCCTTCGTCTTTCTTTCTTTCCAATCGTTTCCAAAAACAATGGAAGCCTTAATTCTTTTTTAATTAGGGTATGGATTTGATAAATCCAATTATCAAAACTTTTCTCAAAACCAAAAATAAAACTTTCCAAATTTGTACTTTTTTATAAAAAACATTTAATTTAAGTTTTTATCTTATTTCATTTTCAATGACATTAGCATCTCCCTCTTTTTTTTTCTGCTGTCTTTCTTTTATATAGTTTGCATTAAAAAAAAACATCTTTCTTTGTGAAATGCGATAAGAATTTGCTTGTTTAAAAGACAAGGAACACGACAAACAGCAGCAGCCTCTCGAACGTTTGTTTCAAAGAAAAAGCAGCAGCAAAAAAGAGCAACAGAGTTGCTATTAAAAAACTTCTTGTAAAAAGCTTCCTCCATGTTTTCTTTGGGGTTTTCCAATTACAACTTTTTTTTTCAAAAAAAAGCGTTTGAATTTATTTAAAGTTTTCCTTTTTAGTTCATCGGAAAAAAAACAGAAATTTTTTTAAAACAAAAAATTTAAAGATTCAAAAATAAAATTTTACAGTTTTTCTTTATAGGAAAAAATTTTTTAGTAAATTAGAATTTAAAAAAATTTGAGAAAAAAAACATACCAAATAATAATTGGAATATTTCCATCTGCTGCTTTCTGAAGAAAATGACAATAATCTTTTTGGCCTGGATCGGTCGCAAAGCTGCTTTTATTCACGCTTTTTACAGACCTATCCAGGTCTTAAAGATTATATCACTCTGTTTTTTGTGGAAAAATATACATTAAAAAAGACTATTTGTTGATCAAATTATTTCTTGAAATACTCGATACTTTTTAAACAATAACATTTTTTATAAGGAATAACCACAACAGAGTTTTAAGAGGGTAAAATAAATAACAACAAAAAATTATGAGTAAAAAAAGGCGTGTAAAAAAATGGTAGTCAATCAATACCCCCCCAAACAGGATAATTTTTGTTACTTATGCTTTTCAAGATTTTTATCTAACAAAAAAAACTACAACAAAATTTTTTTTGATTATTTTTTTGGTAACTTTGAAACGTTTTTTGTTTTTGGGTTAAGTTTACAAAATTTTTAGGTATAATAAGAAAACTCGCGTCGGGACAATAATTAAAAATGATAAAATTAAAATCGAAATTTGCAGACGAAAGTATTGCAACAAAAATAAAATTTTTAGGCTATTTTATGGGATCGGTGTTAATAGAATTAAACATTTAAAATTAAAATTGAAACAAACCCTTTCTTGTCACCCTTTTTTCATTTTCAACTTTCGACTCCTTAGAAAAAAATAGACGCAACCAAAGTGAAAAAAATGGGAAAAAAACTGACAGGAAAAAAAAGCGTAGAAAGCATTTTTTTAGGGGGAGAAATAATGGGGTTGAGTGAGAGAAAGGCAGAGAGCAGGGCTATCTCCCTTCTTTTTTTAAAAAAACCGACCCAACTAAGAGAGAGAGAGTTCGAGGCGGCGGTGGCATGCATTCCATTGAAAGAAAGAAAGAAAGAAAGAAGGAAGGCCCCTCTTCCTTTTCCACACAACTCTTCCACCACTTTTTTTTGCACACAAAATGGATGTAACCAAAAAAAACTAACTAAAACAAACTAAAGAGGCAGACATTCATATTCGATTGCGATGATTTGAAGCGCAACAGACATTTTTCTCTCCGCCTTTTTCTTATATTTGCGTGTTTAAAGTGGAAAGGAAAGGGAAATATTCCAGAGACGACAGACAAAAACTCAACTACGCAATTTCCTTCCACTCATTTTTTTAAACTAATCAATGCCTTTGTGTGTTCACACAACCAAGCACCCCCAGCATCATCAATGAATTTTTTTTTGGAAAATAAAAAAAAATGGCTAGGCGGAGTTTTACCAAAAAAAAGTTTTTTCGTGTCCATAGTGGACTGTTTTATTTTGTAAATTGACAATTTTTGGAAAAAAAAGAGTAAAAGCTAAATAAACAAAAAACCTAAAATGATTAAATTAAATTTGATTTAAAAGTTAAAACCGTTCCGAAATAACCTTTCAACTTTAATTCTTTTCAAAATTCTATGAACTAAAATGAATCCATTTTTCATAAAGGGTGTTATCTTACTAAAAATTTTACAAATCAAATACAATCGGGTTTAATGTGTAAGAGTTTTTGTTAATTTTTCAGAAGACGGAAGCATCAACAGATTAGCAAAAATGACCCTTTTTGAAAATGGTTGGTCATATAAAATTTTGGATGATCATTAAGAAAAAAACAATATCTTGCAGCAAAAGATATAATATCTTATATCTTTCGCTATATGATATTTTAAATCTATAAAAAATACAACATCGTTTTTAATCCTTTTTTGTTCAGTTAATTGCCAAAGAGTCCCATATTTTTTTAAAAAAAGGAAAAATTGTTTTTGAGCGGTAAAAAATAGTAGGAAAAGAAAAATCGATTCAAAAAAAGGAGCAATGACCATTGAGCACTCAAAAAAAGGCGGAGAGATATCGGCAGGCAGCAGCTCTGCGAAACAAATCAATAATCAGTTTTTTTATTGTTCGAAACATTGACAGAAAAAATCGCAACAATTGACTAATCTTTTTATTGCAATTTTTTTCTCGCTTTAAAAATCCGTTACGTTTTTCCGTTTTCTTTTTTTCGCTTAAAAAAACAAAGGGAAAAAAAGAAGCCGATAAACTATTTAGAAAAAAAGGGAGTGCAAAGCTAAAACACGTTGATTTATACGGAAGCAAAAAACAATCATCAAAAATTGTTTAGAAAAAAATTTTGGGACCAAAAAATCATCAAAAAAAGAAGCATCAGCAATTCTTTTTAAAAATTAATTTTGGAAAAGAAAAAAAAGAAATAAAATTTTGCGAAAAAAGTTTTTTTATGTAAGAGAGCAGCATAAAACTACAGTATGCCGAGAAATGCGAAATCTATCATTGATTGACTTTTAAATTTTCAAAACTTAATTTTTTCTTTGCTTTCGCAATTGTATTTTTTCTTTCAATTTTTTATTATATTTATACCCAAAACCTTTGTATCTTTGTAATAATTATGGTACTCAATTTATCATACAAAGTACACTGACCGAAGTACAAAACTACTTGTTCCTCAAAACTTTGTTAACACATTGATTAAATTTTTGGATTTGTGATTTTATGATTTCTAAGAAAAACAAAATTTCTTTACTTTGGAATACGGTAGACCCTCCGACCCTTATAGCCTGACATAATTGCTTTTTTTTTCTAATAATATGTTTTTGAAAATGCTGCAATCTTTTTTTCAGCTGCAGTTTTAGAAATATAATAAATGCCTCTAAATTAGCAAAACAAAAACTAGGTTTTTGGTGTTACACAGATATGAGTAACCTAATAGCTTGAAATCTTTAAAACTGTGAAAAAGCACCATTTTTGAAAAAAAATCGTAAAATGGCGCCAAACTCAAAAACAAGAAAAGACAAAAGAAAAAGATGGATTGTAATGATATACGACACATTTTTTGAATAATTTAAGCAACACTGTTTTTGTCTTCATTTTTCCTAGGTTTTTGATTTCTTGATAGATAATATTCATTTGCATAAAAAAAGAAATGGTAAAAAATAAACAATCAACAGATGTTTGAAGCATCAAATATTATAAAAAAATGTTTAAAAGCGGCAACAATAAAAGCATAAAAAAAGATGGAAAAAAAGTCTGATTCAAGCTTTATATTTATGTTCTATATTTGGAGATCGATCAAAAAGATGAACTTTAAATGTTTTTGCTTTGAAAATGCCTAAAATTGTTTGAATGGGAAAATTTGTT
Source organism: Panagrolaimus sp. PS1159 (assembly GCA_963922195.1). Classification (NCBI taxonomy): domain Eukaryota; kingdom Metazoa; phylum Nematoda; class Chromadorea; order Rhabditida; family Panagrolaimidae; genus Panagrolaimus; species Panagrolaimus sp. PS1159. The sequence continues at coordinate 117,571 of CAWUHW010000018.1, forward strand.
TTTTGAAAAAATTCAAGTACATTTTGGATGATTTTTCATTGAAGTGTTCAACTTTTATATTATCCCTTTTTTGACCTTTAAATATTTCGTCAAAATTAGTCAACTTTTAATTTTTATTTTTTTTGCAAACCCCCAATTTCCATAAAGTTTATCATTTTGATTATTCTTTGAAACAAAGTCTAGACTCTTGTGCCACTGAGATCCCCCTTTCTCTCAATGGCACAAAAGTTATTAATTTAAATTGTTTTCAGAAAAAACTTTTTCTTCACTTTTCATAACTGAAACTTATGAATGAAAGAATTTTTAATGACGATGAAAAAAATTTAAAAACACAAAAAAGTCACACATTGTTTTGTCGGAAGTTTTTGGAATCTCTGAATGGCACTTTTTTCCTTTGAAGAAAAAACAAAGTTTTTATTTTTTTAGTCATAAAATTTTTTTATCACAAAAACAAAAAGAAGTGCAACAATATTATTATTATTCAAAAAATAATTAAAAATAATTGTAAGAAATAATAATAATAATTTTTATGCTATTTTATTTTTAAAAATGTCATCTTATTTATTTTGTCTTCTTCAAAACATGTGAAAAACAAGTGTGAAAAGTTTTATTATTTTATTGGTCTCTCTGGATACATGGAAGTGTGAGATAAAAAACAAATGTGGGGGTTGAAAAAAATTTTGTAAACAAAGAAGAAAAAAGCGATGAATAAAAATTTAATTTTCTGTTTTAGTCTTTTTGGTTTTTATTTTAAAAATGGCATAGTTTTTCAATAAAATTTCATTGAAAATAGATAAAAAAAGGAAGTTTGTTTTTTTGGGAGAATTTAGATGTAGTTTAAAATTGACTTTTGAACAAGGAAGAAGTTTGCATTTGGCATTTTAATGTCAGGACTATAGCGTGTTTTAAGAGGTGTACTTTGATAAAGGTTAAACACAGACATGTCATTAAATTATGTTTAAGCTAAAATTAGCTGAAATTTTTATTAGAAAAATTTTTGTTATTTTCTCATATTCTTTTTTTTGGAAATAAGACACTGTAGCTATTTCAATCTTGTTTATCCATTTTCAAAAAGTTTTCTGCAGACTTTTTGTGAGAATTTTGTAGGATTGAAAAACATTTCAAACACATGTAAAAATCAAATTTTTCTGAGTTTTTTAAGTTTAAGAATAAATTTAAAGATAGTTGAAATTTTTATATCAATGCACATAAAAATTTTTAAATTTTTAAATTGCTTATAAGTAAAGCTTGAACAATTTCATTTTATCACCACGAATTTTTGTTTTGATTTTTTTCCGTACAACATAAATAATCCGGCTCCTCCATGTTTTGCTTTTTTCTTAAATTAAAAAAATAATATATTACTAGAATTATTTTTTCAACATTTTTTTAGTTTGTTTTTCTCAATTTTTTTTCCATGATTCTAAATTATGCATAAAATTCACACATGTTTTTTTTTTCTTATTAATTATTTATGTTTTTTAATCCAATTTCTTCTTCTCCTTTTTTAAATTTATAACTGATTTCAAAAAACTGATTCTTTAAGATCTTTTAAAATTTTACGTTACTTTTCGGGTTTCTTCCTTTTATTTTAAAAAATATTCGTTTATAAATTTTTTATAAATATTAAGAAAAAAAATATATGACTGACTACAAAATTGGTTTTTTAATGAAAAACATTTTTTTATCTTTTCTTTTTTCCAGAAGCCATAATTTAGTTTTCGAAAATGAAAAGTTTGTAATTGCTTCCACCCTCGCTCACTCACTCATCATCTTCATTATTATTATTTTGGGGGTGGTTGGAAGCAGCAAAAAATATAAAAAGAAACATATCATTTGTGCTTTTTTGTTGTCTTTTTCTAAACAACAACACTTTTTTTAAATTATTTTTTACGTTTTTTGAAGTCCGTCAAAAATATTTCTGGATTTTTCTGGTTTTGAAAGCTGTGGTCATTTACTGGCAGGATTAATTCTTTGAACTTATATGGTGATTCTTAAATGACTAAACCTTTAACGTACTTATTCTCCCTTTAAAAATGAGCTTATAAAAACAATACAACGGACATAAATTGAGCTTTATCGTGAATGTTAAACTTCAGTGTCTTGCAACTCATTTTCGTCATTACTTTTAAGCTTCTTCTGTTTTTAAAGATCAATCAGTTAAGCTGTAAAGCTACTCCCTCCCTTAAATCTTTTTCTGGCAAATTCTAAAAAATCAAAAACAATTTTTTAACTCCAAACAAAAATAGTATAGGAATATTTTACATTTTTTGGCATTGAAAGTTATTTGAACTTTAAAAGATTTTTATTTTTTATCCAAAAATTATATACATCAAAGTAAATCCCTAAATAACTTGCAATCTGCTTCTCAAAACAACAAATAGAGTATAGGTCAATTTCTATCGTGTTTAACCCTTCTATGTCTTTCAACTCAATTTCGTCATCGCTTATAAGCTTCTTCTCCTTTTAAAGATCATTCGCTGCTTTATTATTTTAAAGATGTCTATTGTTTAAGCTTTAAAGCTGCTCCTTCTTTAAATCTTTTCCAACAAAAATTCCAAAAATCAAAAACCATTTTTAAAATTCAAATAATATAAAAGCATAAAAATTTTTTTTCATTTTTTTGGCATTCAAATTCTTTTTGAACTCTTTAATTTTAATTTTTAAATTTAAAAAAACATTTGTGGTTTTTTGCTTTCGTAGTTAACCCGTGATTTTGCAATTGAATGAGAAAAAAATATTTTTTCCCATAGAATATATGTGTTTCAAATTTTATTTTTTTTTCAAATACAAAAGCATGAAAAAACGGAAGGTAATTGAAATTTTTTAATTTTTTTGAATTAAAAAAGATGGAGGTTGGTTACATTTTTTTTTGTGTCACTTTCGTTTTTCATTCTAATAAAATTAAAGTTTTGATTGAGAATATTTAATAAAGACATAAAAGGTTATTAAGTAGTAAGTCAAGTGTCATGGGAGATGGCATTTCATTTAAATTTTTCAATTTATACTTTTTTTGAGTTTTGAGAATAGATATGTTTTTATTTAACAATGATGTTTTTATAAAAATATAAAATAATAAAGTGTTAACTTTTGACGATTTGTATAAAATCTCATGGGATACAGTAATATTTTTTGAGTTATAGTTTTTATTATTTTTTAAGATACCATTGTTGTTCAAAAAGAAAATAAACTTGAGACAGAAAAAAAAGACTGATGATGTTTCTTTTTCTCTCAAAATCCCAGAAACATCAACAGAACAGACAGAACTTTGTTTTGACGGAAGGAAAGCAAAGAACGGCAAAATTCTGAGTAAAAAGTTGTTTTTTTGCATGTTTTGGAACAGTTACTTGATTGGCTTTATTGAGGCTCTGAAAAAGTTTTTAAAGTAACATTGCCGATGAAAAATAATGAATTTCTTTTTTTTAAAAAATAAGTTTTTTGATGTTTGAAAACAACTTTTAAAAACATCGGAGGTACAAACGGGATTCATTCTCATGAGAGAACTGTTTCTGAAGAAAAAGTTTTTGGTTGTTTTTTGGATTTATTTATTTTTTTGTTGTTTTAACAATTCCAATACTTTTTTGTTTTTAGTCTTCGCATTACACTTTCTTTAATATCACATAATCTCCAAAAACGTAACTAAAAAATTTTCTTGAAAAAACCATTTTTAATTTTTTTCACAAAAATCCGTTTTTAGCCTTTTACAAAAAAAAGCTTAAAGTTCCGTCTTTTATCAATGTTCTATCAATTTTCATTTCACTTCCTTTTTTAAAATTTTTTTTGCAAAGCTTTTTTTTTAAAAAACGTTCAATTTTAAAAAATTTATTTATTTTTTACTTTTTTTGCTACTGAAAAAAGCACCGGAAGCAAAAAACATTGAGAATCCAAAAATTTGCGTGTAAAACTAATTTTTTTTCAAAACCTTATTCCATAAATCTGACATTTTTAAATTTAAAGAAAATAAGTCTCATTAACAGTTTTTTTTGCTTCCGTCTTTTTTTTGGACCTATCTTTTTTTCTCAAGGGATCTCCGAAATTGCTACCACCACTTTTTTCGCCTGGCTTATTTCAATAGGTTCCAATTAAGATTTATTTTTTTAAGACTTTTTTCGCTTTCTTTCATTAATACCACCATTTTCACATCGCCTTAGGGCATTTATTTTTTTTTTCAAACATGTATGAGTTTTTTGGATTCCAGACTTTCTTTAAATTTTAAAGGCTTTTTCGATAGTGTTTTTTCTTTGGAGTTTTTATTGTAAAAAAATTCTTACGTGAGTATTGTTTTATTTTCGGCGTTTTTGGCATCCATCATTGTTTAAATATCTCTTTCTTTCTTTGTTCTTGATTTCCCTTAAGAGTTTTTTGACGATTTGCAAATAAAAGAGCCCAAAGAAATCATTTCACTTTTTCCCTTTGGGCAAAAAAAGCTCTTTGTACTTACTTTTTTTTGCAGAAACAGAAACTGAAGCAGATTGTTTTAATCATACTTTTTTTGACGAAAAAGTGATATACAAAAAAAAAACGAAGCTTAATTGAAAAAGGCGTTTTTTGACGGCAAAAAAAAGTGGGTTTTCATATATCCTTTTTTCTCTCCATTTTTGAAAAGAATTCATTTGTGCCAGCTTTGATTAGACTTTCTTATTTCAAAAAAACTTTTTCTTTTCATAAAAAATATAAAAGCTTTAATTTTTAACCTTTCTTTTTTGACACAATTTTTGTTGTGTTCGAACAAATCTTGATTTTTGACTTTTCTCATATCTCGCTTTTGTTTAATCGTCAATAAACAATATTTTTTTGTTGTTAACTAACAAGTTTTAAAGTAAGTAACAGAAGTGTATGTTTTTTCTTTGTTCTATTTTAAACTTTACGTGTGTGAAATTAACGAAGGTTTAAAAATGTTAAATTCCGTGTTTTTGAACAATTTTAAAAAAATTATGTAAAAGTACAAAGCCGTTTTTGCCATATAAAAATTTATGTACTTTTCCTTCCTTCTTTTTATTACTCAGGTGGGTAAATCCGGTAATAAATATTTTAATTTACTTTTGTATGGTTTTAATGTAGCTGTTTTTTTCTTGAAATGCGTAATTTACAGTAATCCATTTTTTTGAGTTAAAACGCAATTATATTTTTGACGTCTTTTTTTGGGAGGAGAAGAATTGACTTAGAGGTCTTTGATTTTAGAATCTACTTATATTTAACAGGTTAAAATTTTTGTATTTTTTAATAATAAAATTCAAACATCGATGAACTCTCTTTTTTCAGTCTTTATTTCAGATTCTTTCTTCTAGTTTTTTCTATTATTATTTGTTTTTTATTTATTGTTGTTTTTCAATGTGTTCATTGACTCGGAATCAAATGAATGCCTTCAAAAAATGGAGCATGCTTTTCCAAAGCTTAATCTTCCCTTCCCTCTCTTTACACCCTCACTTATTCAATTCTAACAAATTTTTTGTCTTCTTCCTTTATTTTGTTTATCTCTAAACAAAAGCAGCTATTTTTCCAGAATCCTCGTTAAAAAAAGAATGCCAACACTCGCTTTACTTTTTTTACTAAAAAACACAACTCTTTTTTTGATATAGTGCTTTTTTGGACTTTGACATCTCTTTTTCTACCGCAAAAACTTAAATCTTTGCCCTTCCTTTTTTTCTCGAGATATTTTTTTGATGAAAATAAAGTTAGACATTTTTTTGCCTTCTTCTTCCTTGCTTCTGAAGGCTAATAAGTTGCAAATGTTTGCAACAAAAGTACATTTAACAGCAGGAGAAAAAGATTTATTCAATCCAAGCATGGATAAAAAAGATTGTGTTTACTTGGGTTCTCTTTTTTTGCTTTAAAGCTCATTTCATCCTTCTCGATGGAGTCCTCCTTCCTTTTTTATTTTCTTTCTATCAAAAAACCTCCCTCAAAAATTTTCTAATTTAACCAATTTTTTTTGTTTTTTCACAAATGTTCCTTTTTTTACTTTTGCAAAAATCTTTTTTCACGTGTTTTTTGCGCTTTTATTATTTGCATAATATTTTTTATTTGTTTGCTTTTTATTTAATTTTCTTTCTTTTTTGCAGCATTTTTATAAATCTCAAATATTATTATCAGACACAAATGCGCTTATTTGCGCTTCCCATCTTTGATGCTTCCGGTCATAATGAAACTTCAGAAATTATTTTTGATAAAGATGAACCATATTCAGAGGTAAGCAATTAATTAGATAATAAAAATTTGCATAATAGGTTACTGTAAAAGATTTCTTCCGCAACGAAAATTTTTACACTGATTTTTATGTGTCTCACAACGATTGTTTTTTGCTTAATCCTAAAAATTTTTCAGTCTTCATCATTCTTTTATCATATAATGTTAATTGTTGGTGGTTCATCAACAGCATGTTGTATATTGGCAAATATTTTAACCGTTTTTGTACTTATCCGGCATCGACCTCTGCAGAAATCAATATCCAATTTATATGTACTTTCTTTATCAGTTGCAGATTTATTTATTGGGATAACAGTTATGTTTCCAATGTTTTTTAATGAAATAAAAAATGGCTCAAAATTTGATGATTTTTTTGGACCATTTTGGATTTGTAAAAGTTGGCAAATATTTGATTTTATATTTTCAACAATTTCACTTTATTCCACGTGTGCCATTGCATTTGATAGAGTATGGAATTTAGAAAAACCTTTAAGAGTTTTTAAACGAAGCCGAAGATTGGCAAAAAGATTAATAATGATAATTTGGTTGCTACCTATTCTAATTTGGGCTCCAATATTTTTTTTCTTTTTGGAATCTGATAATCTTGGATCTGATGGTTGTTTAATGTCGAGAAATCGAGCACATTTTATTCCAATTATTGCAATTCCAGTTTTATATATTCCTGCAATGATTTTAATTGCAATGTTTGTTCGAATTTCGCTTGTTGTACATCGGCATTTAAAATTCCTTCGTGAACATTCTTCTGTTCCGCAACTCAATTCAAATTCCCCCCTTCAGGAAAGAACCCAACTTTCTGTAAATTCAATCAATAGAGATTGTAATTCATCACTTCGAGCTCCTGAAGCAAAACGGAATACATTTGAAAGTTTAACAACTGTAACATCTGGATATTGTACAACAACTTTGAGAACACCTCGAAGTAATTCTCCATGGTTTCCAAGGTCAACAGAATTTCAACTTGCTCCTTTAAGTGAAGAAAAAAGTAGTGGTCGTGAAAGATCACAATCAGAACAGATTAATTTAACTCCAGAAGTACAAAATAGTTTAAAGGTGAGCTTTTGGGTTATTGTAATTACTTTTCGTTTTGAGACTAAATTTTTGTTGGAAGCATTTTCTAATTCTTAAAAGTTTTAGATTGCTGATAGCCGATCTCATTCTAAAATTGATACATCTTTATCAGTTCCAACTCGTCGAGAATCAATTGTTGCAAAACAGCTACTTTTAATGCAACGTGCAGAAGCATTCTTTAATCGAAAGCCATCTTCAGAATCTGTTAGTCGATTGGTAAGCGTAAGCTGATAAGCTGATAGCAATTAATTATCAATGATAAATATTTTAGGCTCGAGCAACATCTTGCCGATCTCGATATTCTTCATCTGATTCAACAGGAAGTTCAGTTGGTGGCCCAGTTTCAATCCTTCGAAAATTCTCCAATCTTTCCCGTGCTAGTTCTAAAAGATTCTCAGTTATTGCAATTCATTCAAATTTAACTGATCTCCTTCAAAGGGAAGGCGTCTCACATCAAGTTAAAGCAGCAAAGGCAGTTGCATTAATTACCTGCTGCTTTTTATGTTGTTGGTTTCCATTTTTAATTGTTTGGCCAATTAGAATTTATTGCCAGTAAGTTTTTTTTCTTTTCCTTTTCAATGATATATGTCTATTAACCGATTATTCAATTTCAGTACATGTGTACCAGAACAATTTTATCGATGGTGTGTTTGGTTGAATTATCTTTGCTCGGCAATTAATCCAATCCTTTATACCCTTTCATCTCCAAGAGTTCGATCAGCTTTAAAAAAATATGCCACATTTGCATCATATCGTTCTAAAATGCGTATGAAAGCTGCAAGCTTTTATAAAAGTAATACACTTGTTTAAATTATTTTTATGTACAAAATTTAGTGACGGGTTAAATATGTAAATACGTTTTTTTCAAGAGATATTGAACTTGTTTATGTATGTATAATACCTGTTTATTAATATAAAATTTTTGTTTATAAACGAAAATTTAATATGTACATAAATAATAAATATGTTAATTTAAATTAAATTAAACAAAAACAAAAACAGGATTAAGAAAAGGAACAGTAATAGTTTGGCAGTAAAACAATTAAAATTGTCAGAATGTGTTAAAGTTAAACATAAGTAAATACACAATATTCATAAAGTTTCACGAGAAACAAATGCTCCAAAATTGCGTGGTGTTTGCTTTGATTTTATTCTTTCAATTCCAAAAAGTGAAAGAACTGCATTTGTACAAGCTAATCTCGATCCGGCAATTAGTGATTTATTCTAAAATTTTATTGTATAAAATTACTGTATTCAATTTTTTACATGTATTAATAAATATTTATTCTGAAAAGCAGCATTGATATATTTTTTTATTTAACTTTTGCTTCATAAAAAAGTCTTTTTGACATTGATTTTTAGTCAAAAATTTTACACCGGAAGTTTTACTTCTATTTTGCGTTTTTTGGTAATCTTTGGTTCTTTTTTATTCAATTCAATTTTTAACCGATTTTGACGTCCCTCATATTATTTTCTTCTTTTATATTTTGCGCAGCAATGTTTCTTTTAAATAAAAAAGTTGAAAAACTTTTCCTTTTTTTATTTTTAAAGTTTCTTTTCTCTCTATATTTTTTTCAACATATGTCTGACTGTCCGTTTATGACCGACAAACAAATACCAATAAAAATAAGTCATCTACAAAAAAAGCAAAAAAAAGAGACAACCAACTGCAGCCAGTCGTCTCTGCTGTTTTCTTTTTTCTCCAGTTTTTCGATTTTTTTTCTTTTAGAGAAGTTGCAACACATAAAAGCAGCGGTGGTAAATTTCTTTAAAAATGTGTTTTATTTTTCCTTTTTTGAATAATTTTACTTTAACTTTGCCGCAAAAAAATATATGTTTTTTTGAATTTTTATGGCAGTAAAACAGATATTTGACATCTGAAAAGACTACAATAGCAATTAAGCGGTGACGAAAGTTTTTTTAAGGCAAACTCACGTTGAAAATTTATGGTTTTCGCGTTTTTATCTAAATTATTTTTAAGCTACTTCAAAATTTTTTAAAAGTTCTATGAAACAATGCATTTTTACGTTAGTTTGAAATCGATCGATGCCACATTTTCTTGCTGCTTTAAAAACAGTGATCAAAAAAGTCAACGTTGCTTTTTTATTGAAAATGCTTTTTCTCCAAAAACAATCGCGCAAATCACAAAAATAAACATTGTAAATGTTTGTCGCTACTTTTAACAATTTCCGGCAATATTTGATTCATTACCTCTTTTTTTCCACGTGAAAACCAGCGCTTTGATTCGCTTTTTTTTAAAACTTTCTTGCTTAAAAACCGTAAGAAAAAATATAGATAAGACGTAAATTTTTGCTTAAATGCAATGTAAGCAGTTTCTGGACTATTGACGTCACAAGCACAAAAGAAGCAGAATCAACCCCCTACAGCTGAAAAGAAAAAAAAAGCTTTTTTTCAACTAGCTGCAGCAGAAAAATGAGTTAGTGCTGCCGCTTGCTGCTTTTAGCTGCATTTTGTTTAGTTTGTTTGTGCGTTTTTGTTGTGTTTGAAAGGAAAAAGGAAACTGCGTCGAGGCTGCCGCCTAAAAATAAAAAAAATTCAATATTTTTTCTCACTTTATTTTCTGTCTACATTTTTCTGTCTATTTTTATTTTTGAGTTTCTAAAATGCGTTTAAAAAAATGAGTTTTAATAATATTTTGGCAAAAAAAGTTCTTACTGTAGATATTTTAATCTTTAAAAATGCTTAATCAAAAATATGCTAACTTATTTTAAACGTTTGAGTTTTTATTACTTTTAATTTATTTGAATTCTTTTTTACCTAAAATTTATTAAAATCTTATCCCCTTTTTTAGTCCCTCCAGGACTTTAACAACAACCATGGCGAAGAAAAATGGAAGATCCGATCTTAATGATCTCAAGCAGGAAGTCTCCATGGATGAACATCAAATTTCCATGGAAGATTTAATGCGCCGTTATGAATCTGATATTAATGCTGTATGTTTATCATAAAAACAAAAATAATTTAAAAAATCAAAATAAAAAATTTTATAGGGTTTAACAACAGCCAAAGCTGATCAAGTTATGGCTCGAGATGGTCCAAATTCACTTTCCCCTCCCCGAACAACTCCAGAATGGATTAAATTTTGTAAAAATCTTTTTGGTGGTTTTGCTATGCTTCTTTGGGTTGGTGCAATCCTTTGTTACATCGCTTATGCCGTCGATTACTTTTCACTTGAACATCCATCAAAAGATAATGTAAGTATTATCTTTTATCCGAAATGGAAATAATTGAAAAAAATTTAGTTATATCTTGGTATTGTACTTATGACTGTCGTTATTATCACTGGTTGCTTCCAATATTATCAAGAAAGTAAATCATCAAAAATTATGGAATCTTTTAAAAATATGGTTCCAACTGTAAGTTTCACAATATTCTTTTAATAATCTCATTTACCACAAGTTTTTATAGATTGCCCTTGTAATTCGTGATGGCCAAAAAGTTCAATTACCAACTGAAAAGCTTGTTGTTGGTGATGTTGTTGAAGTCAAAGGTGGTGATCGAATTCCAGCAGATATTCGAATTATTTCTGCATTTGGTTTTAAAGTTGATAATTCATCTTTAACTGGTGAATCAGAACCTCAATCACGTTCCCCTGAATGCACAAATGAAAATCCCCTTGAAACTCGAAATCTTGCATTCTTCTCAACAAATGCCGTTGAAGGTACTGCAAAGGGTGTTGTCGTAAATACTGGAGATCGAACAGTTATGGGTCGAATTGCACATTTGGCATCTGATATTGATTCTGGTATGACTCCAATTGCACGAGAAATTGAACATTTCATTCATTTGATCACTGGTGTCGCAGTATTCCTTGGTGTTTCATTCTTTATTATTGCATTCATTCTTGGATATCATTGGTTGACAGCTGTTGTATTCTTAATTGGTATTATTGTTGCAAATGTTCCAGAAGGTTTAATTGCAACTGTAACTGTCTGCTTAACACTTACCGCAAAACGAATGGCATCCAAAAATTGTTTGGTCAAAAATTTGGAAGCTGTTGAAACTCTTGGTTCAACTTCAACAATTTGCTCTGATAAAACTGGTACCCTTACACAAAATCGTATGACTGTTGCACATACATGGTTTGATAAACATATTGAAACATGTGATACAACTGAAAATTATGGTGGAAAAGAAGCTGTTCGAGATCGTGGAGAAACTGAAAATGCCCTTCTTCGAATTGCAGCTTTATGTAATCGGGCTGAATTTAAACCAAATCAAAATGAAACACCTGTCCTTAAACGTGAATGCACAGGTGATGCATCTGAAATTGCCCTTCTTAAATTTGCTGAACTTTCACTTGGAAATGTTATTGATTTTCGTAATAAGAATCCAAAAGTTGTTGAAGTACCATTTAATTCAACAAATAAATATCAAGTTTCTATCCATGAAACATCAGATGGAAATCAACAATATCTTTTGGTTATGAAAGGTGCACCTGAACGTATCCTTGATCGATGTACAACTATGCTCCTCAATGGTAAAGAAGTTGAACTTGATGATAAACTTCGAGCTGACTTTAATACTGCCTATCTTGAACTTGGTGGAATGGGTGAACGTGTTCTTGGATTCTGTGATTATCGACTTGATCAAAATCAGTATCCACGTGGATATAGCTTTGATTCAGAAGAAGTTAATTTTCCTGTTAGTGGACTTCGATTTGTTGGACTTATGTCTATGATTGATCCCCCTCGTGCAGCTGTCCCAGATGCCGTTGCAAAATGCCGTTCTGCTGGTATTAAAGTTGTTATGGTTACTGGTGATCATCCAATCACTGCTAAAGCCATTGCAAAATCTGTTGGTATTATTTCTGAAGGCAGTGAAACCGTTGAAGATATTGCAATCCGTCGTGGAATCCCTGTTGAACAAGTAAATCCCAGAGAAGCAAATGCCGCAGTTATTCATGGTTCAGATCTTCGTGAAATGTCCGCTGATCAACTTGCTGATATCATTATTCATCATCGAGAAATTGTTTTTGCACGTACATCTCCACAACAAAAATTGATGATCGTTGAAGGCTTTCAACGACAAGGACAAATTGTTGCTGTTACTGGTGATGGTGTTAATGATTCACCTGTACGTTTAAAAAATATTTTTTAGAAAGAATTACCTTAATTTTTTACAAATTTTAGGCATTGAAAAAAGCTGATATTGGTGTTGCAATGGGTATTGCAGGTTCAGATGTTTCTAAACAAGCTGCAGATATGATCCTTCTTGATGATAATTTTGCTTCTATCGTTGTTGGAGTTGAAGAAGGTCGACTTATTTTTGATAATTTGAAAAAATCTATTGCTTATACTCTAACATCAAATATTCCTGAAATTTCACCTTTCTTAATGCATATTCTTTTTGGTATTCCACTTCCCCTTGGAACTGTAACAATTCTTTGCATTGATTTGGGTACTGATATGGTTCCAGCTATTTCACTTGCCTATGAAGAAGCTGAATCTGAGTAAGCTTATTTTTTCATAAAGTTTTTGAAAAAAATTTAATTTTAAATTATAGTATTATGAAACGTCTTCCACGTGATCCCCTTCATGATAAACTTGTAAATGAACGTTTAATTTCATTGGCATATGGTCAAATTGGTATGATTCAAGCTTCATCTGGCTTTTTTACATACTTTTGGATTATGGCTGATAATGGTTTTATGCCATGGGATCTTTTCCAACTTCGTGCCGAATGGGATTCACGAGCTGTTAATTGTGTCGTTGATAGTTATGGACAAGAATGGGTAATTTTTAAAGATAGCTGTAACTTAAGATATGCAAATTTTTTAGACTTATGCAAATCGTAAAATTCTTGAAAATACTTGCCAAACCGCATATTTCGTTTCAATTGTTGTTGTACAATGGGCTGATTTAATTATTTCAAAAACTCGCCGAAATTCTCTTGTCCAACAAGGAATGTCAAATTGGACTCTTAACTTTGGTCTCGTCTTTGAAACAATCTTAGCTGCATTCCTTTGTTATTGCCCTGGAACTGATCGCGGTCTTCGAATGTATGGTTTAAGATTTTCATGGTGGTTCTGCGCTTTACCCTTTTCAATCCTCATTTTCATTTATGATGAAGCTCGTCGATATTGTATCCGTCGGTGGCCAGGAGGTTGGGTTGAACGTGAAACCTATTATTAAACAACAAAAAAATATTATTCCACTTTTTTGCTTTTTTTCATTTTCTCGTAGTTTTTTAATTTAATTGTTTCAAAAAAAGCGTTGCTTTTTCGTAATCGTAGCAATTTTTTTATTATCGGTTTTGTAAAATTTGTAATTAAACAATAAATATATTATTTGGCAAAAAACAATGGGACTTATCAAAATTCATGATTTTGAAAGAAATAAATCGATTGCAACACTTTTAACAAAATTAAAACAAAACATTCTTGTTTGAAATTCTCAAAAAGTTTTTTGATTTTACATAAAAGTATTTATTTTTAATAAAAATAAAATAATTGCCATTTATAAAATTTTTTAAAATGGATAACAAATAAAGATAAAAATTTTTTTGACAATCTTGAATAAAGCATTTTAAAATAAAAAAAATTCTACGAATAAAATATAAAAAATTTTAGGAGGTAAAATACAAGTGCGGAATGTTGACAAAAAAAATATGAGAAAATATTACTAAAAAAATTAAAGCTAAAAAAGTTTAAAAATATAAATGCATGTAATTTTGGATAAATTAGCTTTTCGAAACTTGAAAAAAATGAAAAAAATATGGCTCAAAATAAAAAATTATTAATTTTTAGAGAATTAAAGACAATTTCATTGAGCTGAGCTTCCTGGATTATTGCTTGCAAAATTTTCAGGTGCAGAAAATTGAATGTCATTATTATTGGAATCTGGAAGCAGCTTTTCAGTAATATTTTGTTGTTGAACTTGTTTTTGTTGAGGATTCAAGCTCTTCCGTTTACGTTTTGTTGGAACAACCTAAATTTTTTTTAGGTTTTATTTCAAAACTTAAAAAAAAAGCTTTAAACTTACAACTTCATCATTGCCGCTACTGCCACTGCTAAAAGCTTCACGATAATATTTACATTCTCCAAAAAGTTTAACATTTTCAGCTTTTAATAAATTCATTTTAACACAAAAATCATTGAAAATAGTTACCCAAAACTTTTTTTCTTCAAAATGTTGTATATTTTGTTGTATAAGAAGAGCATGCTTTGAAATGGCAGAATTTTTTTCATCTTCTAATTTTTTACTAATTTGTTCATATTCTGTTTTTAAAGTTGCGAATGAAGTTCTTAAACTTGAATTTAAATGTTTGAATTGATTATTTTCAAATACCAAAAAACTATGATGTGCTTCAAAATTTTGAGTTTGATCATGTAATTGTCCATTAATGGCATCACCAGGAACTGTCGCAACATTTTGTCCTTGTTCAACATTTTCATAAGTTATTCTTCTTGAAGTAATACAACTTTGTTGTTCTTTGAGAAGCAGGTCATTATAATTTGATCGAGTTTCATGCAATTCTTTTTCATAATAATCAGAGCTTGTTTCAAGTTCAAAAACTTTTGCTTTAAGCTTTTGATTTTCTTCTTCCAAGGCATTAACTTTTCCATTCATTTCAGCAGAATTTAATTTTTCTTTTATTTCAAGTTCAGCATATTTTTGATTTAATTCTTCAAATTTTTCATTTTCAACATTTTCAACAGCTGAAATTTTTTCCATCAATGATTGCTTATCAGCTTCTAATTTATCCATCTTTAATTGAAGGTCAGCAATTAATTCCTCATTCTTTTGATTCGTTTCAGCAAATTTTTTTTCATTTTCAGATTTTTCATTTTCAAGGATTGAACATTTTTCTTTCAATGATTGCTCCTTTTCTGTCGAAATTTTCATCTTTGATTCACTTTCTTTTTTCATTTCTTGAAGTTTTTTTTGCAATTTAATAATTTCATCATTGGAAATACCATTCAATCTTTTAAATTCAACAATTTCATTTTCAAGAGTTGAACATTTTTCATTCAAAGTTTTTTCTTTTTCTGCATAATTTTGCATTTCTGTTTGAACACGTTGTTTTTCTTTATCCAATTTTTGAATTTGTTCTTGAAGATTTTGCAAATCTTTTTTATGTTGAAGCTCCTACAAAAATTACATAATATATATTTTTGTTAAAAAAAACTTTGTTTTACCATTTTTTCGATTTCATCATCTCTTGCAAAAAAACTTTGTTGAGCATTTTTTAATTCTTCTTCAAGTTCTTTAATTTTTAAAACATTTTCTTCATTTTTAGCTTTCAAAGTTCCATTTAATTCTTTTAATTCATTACAAACTTTTTCAACATTTTTTAAATCTTCTCTTCTGCTATTATATCGAATTTGAAGGTTATCATAATATGAATTTTCATTTTTAAGCTTTTTTGATAATTCTGCATTTTGATTCTTTAAATATTTATTTTCTTGATTTAATTGAGAATATGTAACATCACTTTCTTTGCCAGCAGCTCCATTTTGTTTATTTTCACTTTCAATTGCAATACTTTCAGCAATCTAAAAGCAAATACATAAAATTATTAAATGTTTTTTAAAGGAAAATACAACCCTTAAAAAATTTTTATGGCTGAAATTGAAAATCAGGCATTTTTTTAAATTTCCGAAAAAAATCAACACAAATCACACTACAGCCAAACCCTAATTTTTAGATTCATTGATAAAAATTTTTTTAGGATAAGACAGCACTAATTTCGAAACCTACCAATTTCGTAATCCTTGTTTCCAAGGCTTCAATTTTTGCATTTTTTTGCTTTTCAATTTTTGCAGCCTTTTCTTTTCCATCTTTTTCTTCTTTATGAAATCTTTTCATCCATAATTGTTCTAATCCATGCAAGCCTTTCATAATCTGAAAATATAAAACTTCTTTAAAAATCATTTTTCCTTTGGTACATAAAAAGCACTTACATCAATAACATTGTTTTTGACAATTTCATCAAATTCACTTGCAGGAAGCTTTTTAAAATGTGAATATGCAACTTCCAAGACATCCTTTTGAACAGTTGGTCCAGGAAAATTTGGCATTTTTATTGGATTTATTGGTAATATATGAATTAGATTATCATGTTCGGATGAAGAAGTTCTTGCGGATGAAGATGAGGAATCTTCTGTTAATGAAGCGGCTGCTGCTTCTTCCAAACATGGATAGGGGGAAACCATTTCCAAATTTGGGTCAATTAATTGTTTGGCTTCCACATAATCTGTATATTCGGCCATGGCTTATATAACATTTGTAAATTACAGCTTTTAAAATAAAGATGATGCAAATTTACCCTTAAAATTTGTAAATAAAACATTTTAAAGATTACAAAATAATTAAAAATTTGTAAAACACGAGAAAGAAAATGTTTTGAAAGTTACAGTAAACTATAATACAATTTTAACATTTCTTTTTATCCGTTCGAGACACACACAGATAAACATGATGAAATGGTTTTAAAGCCTGATGAACTTTTGAAAATCCTCAAAGTTTTATCTCTTTATAGTCATTTTTTTGGTTATAGAATTAGTAATTTAAAATATTTTTTCTCCTGAAATATTTCTAAATTTGTAAACACGGAAAATAAAAAGCAAAAATAAAACCCTATAATTTTTCTTTGGCTTTTCGTTTCTAAGGAACTTTAGAAACGCCATCCATTATGTTTAAAGAAAAACTATTTTTGCTTAAAATGAAAAAAATTAAAATATCAAAAGAGCCAAAAAAATGCCAGCCTAAAAACCAAAACCATAAAAAAAAGCTAACACATGTCAGTTTTTTAGTTTCTTAATTTTGAAATAACCAAAAAAATTGCGCACAAGAAATATCTTCTCTCTTTTATTTGCCGATGCTGCTGCTGCAAACACCTATCACACATAAACATTACTTTCATATTCTTTTTTGTTGCTCTTTTTTAAAATGCAAAAACACCGATCTCTCTCTCTTTTTCAGACATACAAAGAAAAAGGAAGTGTAAAAAAATTAAAAAGGAAATGTGTTTTTTTTGGCAATCGTATATTTTTCTCTTTAGGTTTATACATATATTTTTTTGAAGGCGTAAATCACGCTATTTCCCTTTCCTATTGCTACTTTCTGCTTTCTATTTTATTCATCAAAAACAAAAAAATTATGCTGTTTTTTTCGCTTTTGCTTCTTCTCTACCATTAAAATACATGGCCGTGGTAATGGCGGTGGTGGTTGAAGATCATGTAGATGTTTTTGTAATACAAAAAATATAGACAGTTTTGATTTTTTTTTTATGATTCATTATTTTTTATGAAACAAAGCTTTTTTTCATAGGTGAAACATAAATGCATGTATAAATAAATACGTAATATGAGAAATGAGGGGGCAAAAATGAATTATTTGGTTTCAATTTGATGAAAATGATGTGGCATAAAAATATCTCTCCACCCCTGTAAAAAAAAGCAATTATGATTCATTTATAAAATTTATATTTTCTCAGATAAACATCATAATATCAGGCACAAAAATATTGTATACCCTCAACAAGTGATTGATCTTTTTTTGTGCCATTCGTGGGGATGCATTCGAAATATCAAAAAAGAAGATGACGCAAATAAAAGTGTATATTTACAAAATGTGTACAAATTATTTTTTTATAGAAAATTCTTTTGATTCACATTAAAAGTCCATCTGCTGCCAAAAAAAATATCAGCAGACAGTGAAAATTTTTTATTGTTTTGCTTTTACAAAAATGTATTATCACATCACTTTTTTAAAAAATATACATGGAAATGAAGAAAAACCACATAAATGTATTTTTGTCTATGCTTTTCTTCAATCATTCTTTTTGTCCTTTTTTAAATGATTGAAAAGTTTATTGTTATTCGCTTTTGCGAATTTTAAAATTTTTACAAAAGTACAGAAAAAAGTCAAAAAGAAAGCAACAAAAAAATATAAAAAATTAAAAGCCTAGCCCCAAAAAAGCGGGGATCCAAAAATGGGTTTTATTTAAACAAAAGTTGAATCAGCCTTCTTTTTCAAAGTTGGGCAATAAACATAATAATATTGGTTCCAAAAAACGCAGAATCATTATATTAATACAAATTGGTAAAAAAAGTAAAAGTTGTAATTCTGATAAAAAAGATAATTGATAAACAAAAAATGAAACTACCGTAATTTTTTCATCCGAATTTTTTGCCCCTCCATTCCCCAATTTGAAATTGTGCCTATCAGATGCAGAATTTTTTTGAGTCAGATGAAATAAAAAATGAATGCGCGAAAGTGAACGGCTAATAGAATATTACAGAAAAACAAAAAGTCGCAAATTGTCTCTGCAAGTCTCTATCTTAAAGATTTTGCTGTCATTAATCACGGCAGACCAGCTTGACACAAAAAAAAGAAAGTGAAATCAAAAAGGACACGCATGTTTTAGTACAAAATTTTACCAACAAGGTTAAAGATTAAAATTTGAATCTTAAACCTTTAAAACAAATTTCAGCTTTTTTTAAATACATGTTCTAGATTTGAAAAAATATATTATCATATTCTATAATTTGTCACCCATCAGCTGAAATAAAAAAACTTCATATAAACGATTTTACATCTTAAAAAAACAAAAATACAAAGTCCAACACAATTAATAACATTACAAAGAACAATTTGTTTATTAAAATCAGAAAAGATTGAGCAAATCTTGTCTCATTTATCTTCTTGTTTTGCTTTCTTTGATGCAACATCTTCATATGTTTCAGCAACCTAAAAAATTATTAATATCTTTTTGATCAACAAGAACTTACTCTTTTAAGACCAACAGATTCAGCTTTTCTTAATTTTTCTTCCAAAATTGCAATTCTTTCTTCATTAATTTTATTCTTATTTTTTAATTCACTATTTTCATTTTCTTGAGTTTTAAGCAAACTTTGAGCCATTAAACGTGAATCTTTTTCTTTTTGAATTTCAGCACACATTCTTTTCTTTCTTTGTTTCTAGAATTTAAGATGCATATTTATTAAACTAAATTAAACTATCATAAACTTACGATAACAGTTAAATCACAACTTTTTGCTGATGTTGCCAAAGCATTAGTTGCTTTAAGAAGTTTTTGTTCAGCTTCAAGATTCTTTTCAGCTTCACATTCAAGCATCTTATTCTTTTCTTTCAATTCTTCATTTTCTTTTTTCAAAATAATGAAATCATGCTGCTCTTGCATAAGTTTTTTATTTTCTTCTCGGAGTCGACCATTTTCATTTTCCAAATTGCCATATGATTGACGTGCATCTTTTTTAAGCTTTTCAATATCTTTTTGTAAACCAATTTTAAGATCATTTTCATTTTTAAGTTGTCTTTGCAATCCAGCATTAGAAATTGTTTCTTTCGATAATTCATTTTGAAGATTATCAATATCTCTTTTCTAAAAAAATTATTTTTAATTTGCAGAAAAAACCTATAAACATACAAATTTTTCAACTTGAATGCTTGCTTGTCTTGCTGCTTCTTCTGCAATTGATCCATTTATACGTAAATCTTGAATTTGTTTTTCTTTTTGATGTAAATCCAAGCAAAGTTGATCACATTTTTGGCGATAATGTTCTGATCTTTCCTTACAAAAAACATGCTTTAAAACCTGCAAAAAACATACTATATTAAATTGAATTTACTGCAATAAGCCTTACCTTAACACCATTTGCACGAGCTTCATGAGTAAAATATTCTAGTGGAAAAACCTTGAAAGTTTGGTAAAAATTTGCAGCTAAACCAGGATGTCCAAAATCCAAACATTTAAAAGTAAGAGGATCAATAATTTTGCTTGTGCTTCTAGGAGTTGCAAAATTTGATGATGAAGAAGTAAATGGTGTTGATGGAGTAGCTGGAAAAAATGGAGATTTAGGAGTAGCTTGAACATTATTGAATGGAGAAGCAGTGGTAGATGAAGTATTTCGATATTGTGAAGATGAAGTTGGTCGAAAATCATTAAATGGTGAAGCTGCAGGATTGTTGTATGGTGTAGATTGGCTAAACAAAGATGATGAGCATTGTGGGGTTGATGAATAGGTATTCCGATAGCCTTCATCTAAAAAAAACTATTAATTTTTTATTGAAAGAAATATAAAACAAACCATTCATCTTTTGATAACGTTGACGAGGATCACGAGCATATTGACGACGTTGTTGAGGAGGTAATGGAGCTCGGAATATATTATTATCCATTGTACCCTATAAAAATATGTATATAAATTAAAAAGAAATTACGGTTAAAGTAAGATGTTAGCAATGTCATCCAATGTTTTAACATAGCACGGCAATAAATAAACGGAATTTAACGAGCACGGCTTATGCAAATTTGCTTCACAGAGTGAACATTTTTTTGCCATCGCAAGCAGAAAAGAAAGACAACAATTGTTTTTTACACTCATTTTTAAATTGTCATTAATCCTTGTTAAAATTATATCGTTTAAATCAACTCACATCGAACTGAGCATTCACTTTTTTGGACCGAGTCAGAAAAGTCAGACAAAAAAAAAGATCACTGTTAAGAAGAGAGTGCAGACTTTCGAAAATTTTCGAAACTCTGCGCTCTCATTTTCTGCTATCTTTTTTTTGTCTGACTTTTCTGACTCGGTCCAAAAAAGTGAATACTTTCCTTCAGCTGAGTTCGATGTGAACTTTCAAAATATTCAAGTTTATGCCACAATCAGGGTCGCAACATGGGGTCAAATTTCCAGTAGGGCTGTTTAATCTCCCGGGAGATTAAAAAAGTGGGAGATTCTTCCAATTTTTCAAAGTAGCTTGTTTATGCCAAAATTTTCCTTTTTTTGCCTATTTAAGGTTTTTGCATAACATTTTTATCAGAAACAAAGTATTGACAACAAAAACAACATTCAACTTAATTATCAATTAACTGAATTTGCAATTAAAAGTTTTACGAATCTCTGAGAAAGTTTAATCAGTGCCAACTTTGTTCTGGTGAAAACTTTTTTTTATAAAAAGAAATCGATTTTCACTTTTCCCGTATTTTAAAAATGCTTCACATGAAATTCGTTGTAAGAATTTTTTATTTTTAACAACTCAAATAATCAATAATTTGCTTCTAATGTCGTATGACCAGCAAAAACAAAAAAATTTGGGAAATCTCTCGGCAGAGGTGTAAATCGCGGCCGGCCGACATTTCTGGCCGCTTTTTACACCTCTGTCTCCCGGCAGATCTCCATTTGACAACCCTAATTTCCAGAGAGTAAATACACCTTGTAAAAAAGAAAAAAATATAGCACACGAAAAATTATAGAACGCAAAATTAATACCTGAAAATGGTAGCTATTTTTTATATTTTTTTATGCATGCAACAAGCAATTTCCACCCGTTTTTTCGAAAAGAACTTACAGATGAACCTAAATCAGATGGATGACTATGAAATTGTTGTTGTTGCATTTGAGGTGATACAAGACATGGTTGAACATTTGGATTTGACGGATATTCTTGATTAAAAAATTTAACATTAGAATCGGCAACAGGATTTGGAATATGAATAGTATTTAATGGAGTAGGTTTTCCAGAACCAAGTAAACTATTACGTGTTTTAAATCCCATCATTTCTGGCTTTTTTGCTTGATTTTCTTCTTGTTGTCTTGGGAATTCAAATGGATTCTGAAAGAAATGATGATAAAAAAAATTTTAAAAACTGTATATATTACTTGAATCATTAAACGAGGAAAAAGTTGTTTATCCATATTAATTTTATTCTTTTTAAATCCAACATTTCCATCATCAAGTGTATCAAGTCCAGTAATTTCTTTTGAATTTTCATATGCACTAATATGAAGGGAAAGGGTGCTGCTGCTAATAGAATCTGATAAGACATCTTTCTTCCATTTCTTCTTAACTTCTTCTTCATTTTTATCATTAAGGGTTAAAGTATTGAAACATAAATCAACTGATTTATTCCATGCTTTTGATTTTTCCCTTTTGTCATATTTATTACATACTTTAAAATCTTATAATTCAAATGTTGCTACAGTCTCCAATAAAACTTAAAATTTCCACGGCTATTAAAGTTTCTTCAAATTAAAATCAACAATTTTGGTGTAATTAAAATACAAATATTTCTGCTTCCATACAACTCTATCAAAACTTAAGCATAAAATTTGCGTTTTCGGCGGACTGCAATAATTTGTTTTACCACCATATTCATCTTTTTTGGATTGTTTGAATACTGAACAGGTATTAAAATTGGACAATTTTGATTTTGATTCAAATTAAGATTTGAATATTGACCATTTTTATCAGAAAATGAAACATTATTTGTGAAAGTTTGATGCTTATCCTTTGAGAACAAAAACTTGTCTTTTGTTGCCATCTAAAAATGGGTTTTTTTAGCTTTACCATTTCATTTTTATTTAAACAAATCGAGTTAAAAAAACAAGACAGAATTGTAAAAAAAAATTTAATACATCAAGTTTGCACATATATGTGTTTTTGAAATAACAAAAAAGGAAATTTCTACAAAAACTTTGGTTTTTCCAAGATATTTTCTAGAAATTTCATTTTTTTTATTCAAAAAAATACATCGAGCCTGCAGCTGTTTTTAAATAACAACAACTTAAAGATCAAAAATTTCGGCAAACGTCTTTCTTTTTCATTTGCGCAAGAAAGTGTTTTAATGAAAAAATTGGCGGATGTTCAATAAGAATGATGCAATGTAGAAGTTAGTATTCTTATTTGTTCCAACATATAAAAATATCATTTTTTTGATTTTTACATTTATAACAAAAACATACATTTCCCCAATGCAAAGAAAAAACTAATTTTCTGTTAATATTAGTTTTAACATTTTTTTAATTTTAAACATACAATTTATTAAAACAAAAATAAACCAAAAACCTTTCTTCAAGTTCTTGCAAACTCAGATTTGGCGCACTTATTACGCAAGACTATAAAAAAGTGTAGGATACTGTAACAAAAAAACATATTCTAATTCAATGAAGAGTAAATGATCGTAAACTACAAAAAAAATGCAGGATACTATGTTGTAACAAAAAACACATATTCTAATTATTCTTTTTGAGGTATTATCCGAAACTAAAAATTGATTTTTTAAATGTTATAATATTTTTGGTAAAACATTAAATGAAGAAAAACAATGAAAAAAGAGTAAATGAAAGGGATAAAATATTTTTATATTTATTTTTGAAATAAATTTTAACTTTTGATATATCTTTTTTAAGATTACAAAAAACATGAGGCGATAAAAAACATGATAAAATAAAATAATAAAAAGAGATCAACAAAAAATACAGAATGTAAAACTATATGAGATAACAGGGATAAATTTTGATGCTATATAAAGCTTTAAAATTTTAACGAGAATTATTTTGTTGTTCATTATGTAACAATTGAGGAAATGATGGTGGTGGTGGAACCATAAAACCGGGAGGAACTTGTGGTTGAAAATTTCTGAAAAATATTTGTCCGGTTGGGATTTGTTGATTCTGAAAATGATTCAAATTTGGTGGAAACAGTTCTGGAATTGAATTTGGCGATGGAAGTTGTTGTTGTTGTCGGGGATTATTTGTCATTGATGGATTACCAGAATTTGGTGGTGGATTTAAACCATTTCGTTGTTGATCTTGTTGTTGCATCATCAATGTCATTTGTTGTTGTTGTTGATGATGTCGTTGTATAATACTTGGATGCATTTGTGCAGAAAAAAAGGTTTGAAAAGGCAAATTCGTTGGAGGTTGAATCAATTGATTCATTAAATTTGGATGAGATTGTTGAAATCCATTGTTAGAACTTTGTGGACCTTGCCTTGAAGCTTGAGGTGAAAGATTTGGAGGTGAACATGAAACAGGTCTTTGACCAAATTGTTGAGCTGCCAATGGAGATATAACTGTTGGATAAATTTCATTATGTTTTGCCTAAAAATTTTATTTAAAAACGAAAAAAATTTTAAATAAAATTTTACTCGTTTTGAGCCTTCTCCATTTCCATTTTGTTGTTCACGGTCTTTTGATCTTTTTCTGCTTCCTTCATTTCTTTTATCCAATTTTCTTCTTTTTTCTGCAGCTACAAGATCAATTTTTAATTGCAAATTTTCATCAAAAAATAATCGATATTGATTTGCATTTGCATTTAATCCAAATTGAAGTTCTTCATTCTTTTCCTTCAAAAATTTATTTTCAGCTTCCAATGCATCTAATCTTTCAATTAATTCTTTCTTTGATGGCAAAGTTTTTGTCACCTAAAATTCGTTTTAATAAATTTTGAAATTCAAGAACCTTAAACTTACTGGTTTTTTAAAACTTTTACAATCTTGTAAACTTTTTGCAATTTCGTTCAAAGCTGTTGTTTTTCCATCTTTTAATTTTTTCAATGCATTTTTAGCTGCCAAAAGATCATCTTTAAGCTTTTCATTTTGATCAGATGAACATGTCAAAGCTTTTTGGAGTTGTTCGATTATCTCTGATTGCTGTTCATTTGATTCTTCATAACTTTGACATTTTTGCTTGATTTTTGTTAATTCTTTTTCAACCGATTTAAGATGAATTAAAACATTTTTTAATTTCATATTTTTTGCATTAAAATTTGCTTTGAGTTGATTCATTTCATTTTGAGTTTCTTCAGCTTTTTCATTTTGATTAATTTGAAGAATTTTAATAGACTCATTTGCAGCATTCAAATCAGATTTTAGACTTTTATTTCTATTTTCAAGTTGTTTCATTGAATTATTTGCAGCAATTAAATCGGATTCAAGTTTTCGATTTGCATTTTTAAGTTCTTTAATTTCAGCATCAGCTTTTTTGAGATTTTCACGATTTTCTTTCAGCTGATTTTTATCTGAATCTCGTCGTTCTCGATATTTTTGAATATCAGCTTTCAATTGGTTAATCTCTTCTTTTAATTCCACAATTTTTCCATCGTCAGAATTTTGTTTCCATAAATCTTCCAATTCTTTAATTCTGCTTTTCTAAAATATTTCATTTTTTTTGAATTTGAAAAAAATCTTTGATTGTTTTAAAAGTTTTCAAAAAGACATTTGCCTTTTTTATTTGGTATTATGAAATCACGAAACAAATGCGCAGTAAGTTCCCGCCTTTTTTTAAATTTTTAAGAAAACATAGTTTTTGAACCAAAAGAAACGCACTATATTTTGTAAAAAATTTTTTTCAAGGTTTTATCATTAAGGTTCTTCGACCCCCCTCCCCCCCACCCGGAAAATAAAAAATCTGCAAAGTTGCAATTTGATATTTGTGTTAAAAAAAAGTTTACTTACCAATTTTGTATTTTCCATACGTTCTTTATTATCAGCTTCCAATTTTTGGTTTTCAAAAGCTTTAATCTTTTGGTCCTTTTCTTTTGCAACTTTAGAAAGCGAATCATATCTTTTAAAATGTTCAATCCTTTTATTCACCATAAATTTATATACCTTAAAAATTTCAATTAGGATTTGTTTATTTAATTTTAAAAAACAAAAACGAACTTGTAAAATATTATAATGAGTAATACTATCAAAAAGTTTGATATCAAATTTTTCCCATGATTGACCAAAATCATCATAAACTCTTCCATCTTTTTGTGATTTAAAATAATCAAAATAATCAACATCATTTAATGGGGGTGCCGGATTTAGAGGTTTTGGCCGATTTTCTGCCATTGTTTAAGCTTTGCTGAAAAATATTGTTAGTTAAAAAAATTTTACACAACATTTTGGAAGATATATTTTTTAATACAACACGAAATTAAACACGGTTTTCAAATTCATGACAAAAATATTTAAAGGGTTATCAATTGATAATTTGTTAAAATACAGTGTCCGTTTTCCGGTTGCGATTTTTCTGTTTCGTCTCTTTAATCCCAGACAGATAACAATTATCTCTTTTTTTCTTCCTCTCGAGACTCATCTGTGGGATACGAGTATGAAAGAGATATTTGAAAATGAGTAAAGTGTCTTCGAGATAGTTTTTATCTTAAATAATATACTCATTATTTAAAAAAATTCACGAAAAAAATTACACAAAATAAAGTCAGTATCCACGGTGCATTGAATTAATGAGAAAAATGGCAACAAAAAGTTTAGTGGACATTGAAAAAACAAATTGATGCGCAAATTTGTTGAAAACACTTATGTAGAAACAAATCAGTATTTTTTGTGTAACTATCTTAAATGTAGGTTTTTAGAAGAAACATAATCACATAAATATCATTTATGATACAATTGAGGGGATCATGTTACATTACACACATTCATGCTCCTCCCCTTTTTTGATTCATCGCTTTTAAATAATGACTTCATTGAAGAAAAGCTTTTTTTCTCGTACAAAAGTATTTAAAAAAAAGGAACAAAGTTCAAATTGCTGCACTTTTTTTTAACAAACGTATGATTTCAGTTTAATTAAAAAAAATAAAAAGATGAAATTCGATGTGTTAATAAAAATTAAATAAATTTAAATCGCAACCTTTTCTTTTTTCTTAAAACATGATATTTTTGTTTTTTGTACACTGGAAGAAAAAAAAGACTGCTGCAATTAATTACATCTGAGAGAGACACCCATTTTTTTTGCTGCTGCTCCAATCTCGAGAAAAAAAAACTTTTTATCGGTCATCAGCCGCATTTTTTTCTAAAGAATTTTTTCGTGCAACAGACTGTTTTTTTTTCTTCTCACGTCAATCCTTCTTTTTTTGGATTAATCTAGAAATAAAAGTGATTTATAAAAAAAAAGAAAATTTATTATCTTTTTTGATCAAAGTTGAATTTCCATTAATATAATATTTTTAAGTATAATAAAATGTTTTCTATTGATTTTACAAAAGGAACAGTTGTTTTGCGGAAAATGTTCGGGGGTGAGTAAATGAATGAATATGTTGTATCAAAATGCAGCATATTCTCATTTATTTACTCACTTCCCGAACATACAATAAAAGACCTCGGCAAAAACAAAAACTAAAGGAAATTTTTTTTATACATTTTGTATTAAAAACGTTGTTCATATTTAATTATTACTCCCTTTGAAAAACAAAATAATAATGTTTAACAAATGTTTTTATGTTGTCTTTTTTGTCGGATATTAAAAGAGAATTTAAATTATCGGTTTTTTACACGCGAAAAAGAATATCAAAAATGCATACATATTTTTTATAAAAAAAAGCACAAGAAGAAAGTCAGGCCGAAAATAGAAGACGATTTTCACTTTTTTTGGAGATTGCGTTTTTAAATAAATTATAGAAAGTGAAAAAAAGAAAAAAAGGATATCTCTCTTTCTTCTTTTTTTTAGACACTACTACCATAAGAAAAAAAAAGCACAACTACCATAAGAAAAAAAAAGATGGGAGGAGCTTTAAGTGTTGTTATCTCGTTCAAACTTTTCTTTTTCCCTTTCTGTTTATAATATTGTCTGTCGGCCAATTTTTTTATGCCTGAAAGAAAATGTTGTCTACAAATAAATTTTTAGCGGCAGATGAGAGTCGTAAAAATTCTTCGACAGTGGCTGTTTTTGTTGGAGAGAATGGAAAAAAAAGGTAAAAGGTCATCTCTATTTTTTTTCTCATCGATGTTTGAAAGAAAAAAATTTGGTTTTTTCCTTTTTTTGGTTATTTTTCAGTTTGTGTAAAATGTTGAAGAATGACTGTTGCTGCCTTTTTTCATCCGAAAAAAGTTGTCCCAGGCATAACCAGTTGATTTTGTGTCCATTTGATGAAAAATATGTAAAAGAGTAAACCTTTGGAATTTTTTTGTGTTGGTATGATTCTATAATAGTGGAAAAGATTTTTTTCCAAGTATTTTTTATGCAAATTTTGCCTTTGAAAAAATTTCTTCCACTATTCTAGAATTGTTCATTTTGTGTTTTTTTAAAAAATTTATTAATTTTTTGGCGCTCTTTTTTCAGATGAAAGGATTTTGCTGCAACCAAAAAAGTTTCAAAATTGGAATCTGCTGACATATTATGTTTTCACAAAAACAATACAACAAAAAAAAGGAATAAGAAAGACAAAGAATGTCGTCGATGTGCGGCAAATGTCAATGATGCAATCAAATAAACAATGAATATTCTTTTGCCAGTATGTATTGAAAAGAATATCTCTCTTTTATCCATTAAAGCGTTATAAAAGAGATAGTTTCCGTTTCTTTCAATGTCTGAAAAATATTTTTTGTAAAGATAAACAATGATGGAAAAAAGTTCTTTGTTTAAGATACTTCTTTTTAAAAAAATCTCATACAGCAAGGACCTTTAAACACAATGAAAGAAAGAAATAAAAAATACAAAAAAATGTGAAAGTGACTGATGATTCATTGCCAAAAAATGAATTAACATGTAGCAAATTTTGTTGTTACACAATGTGTGACTATTTCGGCAAAACTTGTGAAAATAAAAATTCTTGTGCCTGTTAGTGTCTGCAGATATCACATTGACAAGGAAAAGACACGCATCGTTGTTTAAAAAATTTTATAAAAAACAAGGAAACAATTTGAAGCACAATGGACAACGCCGTATTTAGGGGGGAGGGCAAAAGAGGCATATTTTTAAAATCCTTTGATCTTTTGCCGCTTTCGGCAAAGATGAAAGAATTTTTAAAATTTTGCCCCCTCTGAAATGATTTGCACTTCCCGAAATTTTTTTCTGGATACGGCCTTGACAATGGAAAAAAAAACTCTGAAAGTGATCGATGGCGGCAAATATCATTGATAAATTTGCGCAAACATTTTAAATGTCAACTCTGTTGTTTTTTCACTGCTAACGACATAGTGTTTTTGTGAGATGGAAAAATGATCAAGGTGAAAAAAAAAAATAAAGACAAAAAAAATTTATCACACGCTGCAAAAAAGCGGCACTTTGATAAATTTTTTTGTCCGGTTTTTTTTGTCCTTGCACCAAAAAAGTAAGCAAAAAATCATTGAAAAAAAGAAAAAGTTATTTTTTGTATATTTCTGATCATTATTGAAAGTGATTTTTTATGTACAAAACATTTTAAATGCCAGCTTTGTTGCTTTCTTCGTTTTTGCAAAGATAAAGAAAACTTCTTTTTAAAAAAATCATACAGCAAATAGTGTTTTTTTTGTGAGATAAAAAAATGAACGCTGTGTCTTTTTTTCCAACCAGTCACGGTCACCAAGCTAAGGATGGACGGGGGCTCGGGGCTTTGTTTCAAGCCCCCAGCCCCGGGGCCGGGCCAAAGTATATTTTTGGGGGCTGGGGCCGGGCCTGGGCCCAAAATTTGAGCCCCCGTCCATCCTTATCACCAAGCTAAGAGGCGGCGTCTTTTTGTTTAGCTTTTTTATTGTGACCTTTATAAATAACATATTCAAAGACTTTTTGCTTGTTCTTAATTTTTACGTGACAAGAATACTTTTAAATAAAATATTTTAATGCATAATGAAAAATGTATAGTGAAAGATCTTTTGTGAGAGCAAATGGAATGTAACTTTCAGCAAAGGCAGTGAAAAAAAAGCTTTTGTCTGTCAATGTCTAGAGGAAGCTTGTATAAACATAAAAAACAAATGAAGTCGGTTTCGGCAAAACTGGTGGAAAAATCTGCTAGTGTCTGCAAATAGTAAATTATAAAAAATAAAAAAAGAAAAAAAACAACATTTTTCACACAAGGAAAAAAAATTGAAAGCACAATGAAAGAAAGAGGCAAAAAAAGCGAAAGTAATCGTTGGCGGAAAATGTCAATGATACAATCAACAAAATATAGTAAAAGAACTTTAGTGTACGCAAATGGAATGTCTCTTTCGGCAAAGGCTAGAAAAAAGTTTTTGTCTATTTATGGAGGAAAGCATTGTATAAACAAAAAATGTTATTGTTTAAGTTTTTATTAATAGATGAGGTAAAAACAAATAATATAAAAATGTTTTTTGTGATAACAATGAGATGATAAGGATCACAAAAAAACATTCTTCCAAGCATTAAAAATGCTTGGAAGAATGTTGCTAGAATGATCAATGAGATAATTTTTTAATGTTAAAAAATGTTAGCAAAAATTTTTTGAAACTATAATGATTGATTATGAAAAAATATTTAGGTTTTTAACAAAACATAAATAAATACCAGCCAACATCAAATAACAATCTTTTAAGCTTCCAAAAAAATATGTTCTACGATTTTCCCATAACTTTTTTTCCACACCTCGAAGTGTAAAAACTAATATTAACAAAAAAAAGCTTTTCTCAAAAATAAACGCGTTAAAACCCTTTTTTTTTCAACTTCGATTTAAATATTATTATTATTATTATTCTAAATACGCTAAATAACATGTTTAAAAAATTCCCGCGAAAAAATAACAAAGTTACGCAATGTTTTGCTTAACTTTTTAAATAAAAAATATACGTTTGCAAAAAAACTAAATTTTTCTTTGCATTGTTTAAATAAGAAAAAATAAGTAAGAAAACCTTTCTCCAATATCATTTACTTTTTACAATTTTTTAAGGAAATTTTTTATTTTTTTAAAGGGTGTGAAAAAAAATAAAAAGGTTTATCTTTATTTTAAAATTTGAATTTCGTCTTCATTTTGGTTTTTGAGAAGATTTAATTCTTTTTGAGTTTCAGCTGTCAATGCAATCTGGTTCTGTAAAATATGGGTTATATTTTCCAAGATCGGATTTAAGCAATTTCATAAGTATTTCTTTTTCTTCTACAAAAGCAATAGAGGTATTACTCCATTTTTGAAAAGCAGGACGAAAAAGTTACTGATTAAAAAATATGATAAATTTTAATAACCTTGAAATTTTTAAGGTGTTCAATCATTTCAAGTTTATTAAAATTTATCAAATTTTTTCATCAGAAATTTTTTTGATGGCTTCAAGCTCTCTTTTTTATGACGGTTCTTTTTTTTAAACCAAATTTGTCAACTTTTCTTTTGCGCAATGAGAAAACGTACGGCAATTGTGGTTTGAGGTTCTGAATTATTTCAAGGTTATTAAAATTCATCAATTTTTTTCATCAGTAACTTTTTTTGGTGGATGTCAGATATTTTTCTGAAAATAAGGAATATTAAAATTGATTGAATTCAATTACAGTATAAAAATTCTCAGTTTAAAAAACAAGTGAAAACCTAAAATTTCAATGTTTTCGCTAAAATATAGCAAAAAAGATACAAAATTTTGCAATTATATTTTCAGCTAACAGGATGTTAAGCATATCCGCTTGTTAAAACAGCAAAAAGAGCCAAAACATACATTTATGATAACTATTAAAGCTGCAAAAATAAGCAAAAAAACAAAGTTTTCTGCATTTTTATCACATCCATGGATTAAGCATATCCCTTCAAAACCCTTAATAAACAATAAAACCTGATTATTTGTATGTTTTTCATTAGAAAAATAGTAACTTCTTTTCGCGATTTTAGGTATTTTTTTGGCTTGCTATTTATTGCCACCTGTGTCCTTCAATTAGAATGTGTTTTCGGCATTCTTTTGAAGGTGTTAAAAAAACATTCTTTTAATTATTTTCACGAATCTTTCGGCATTTTTTAACAAAAGAATTTAATGATGCAATTTTATTTTGCACAATTACTTTTCATTTCGTATATTTCTTTTTTTTTCTGGAATTTATTCTTTTGCAAAAAACAAAATTCTTTGATGACCGCCTTTTTATTTCTAGATTTTAGTTGTTTTTTTTGCTTAGCTTTTATTGGCAGCTGTTACAAATGGATAATACTTTTGGTTTCCTTTTTTTATTTCATTTTCACTTTCGGCATTTCCTTAAAAAAAACATTATTTTAATTATTTCCACGAGCCTTTCGGCATTTTTTAAAAAAAAACTTTATGATACAATCTTTAAATCGGCATTTTTTAAAAGGATTCAGTGATGAAATTTTGTTTCTTAATTTTGTTTTGCGAAACAAAGATTCTTTTTTTATATACTTGTATGTTTTTTGCTTTTAAAAGGTTTTAAACATTTCTTGTTTCTAGAAATATTTGCAACTTACATTAATTTCAAAACAAATTTTTATTCATTCGTAAAAAAAGGCAAAAGTTAAATATATTTAGCATTGTGCATGCGCGACTCAAACGTCAGTGTTCCCCTTCATTTTTTTCAGTCAAAAGAAAATGCAAGTGAGGTATACTGTAGAAATTTAAACTTTTTTTTTAAAATTTAGATTTTTATCCTAATATATGTAAAAAAATACGGAGATTCCAAAAATCCAACTTTTGGATATCGTTTTCTTGCAAAAAAATAAAAATTTTCAGAGAAAACCGTATTTTTTTACGTTTTTTTGAAAATGATGTATTACACATTTTCAGTAACCTTCTAGGGACCTCACCTATTCGATTCAGAATTTTTTTCTGCATCGAATAGTATTTTTAAAATTATCGCGAAAGATAGCGGTCAAAAGTTTGCGTCTATGGCGCAGTGGTGGAAGCGCAGTCTATCAGTCCTTCGGTCACTGGTTCGACTCCAACAATCGTAAACTTTTTTTAAAAAAAGAACTGCTGTTATTTTTGGATTCTCCATTGTCGAAAGCATATATGTACCAAAAACCAGCTTAATCGGAGATAAAAAATATTTTTGTGTTTCTGGTGGGATTTGAACCTTGAAAAATAAAATTTTCTTTTGCTGCAAAAAAAGTGTTGTTTGCGAACGCGACACGAAAATTTGTATAAAGAAAATGTGTTCCCCGGCTGAAAAAAAATTCTTTTTTTTATTTTTTAACAGTAATATTAAGCAGTAATATTACTTTTTTTTACTCATTTCTTTTTTACTTTCCATCAATATTTTTACTGCGCATCTAATGATACCAAATTTATTGCATTTGGCGACCTTTGAAAAAACCCTGCACATTGCTAAATATATTTGATGAATCATAAAAATTGTTCAAACCATAATAAAGCAAATAATTTGTAAGGGAATTAGCATTGAAAATTCAACCAATGAAAAAATAAAAAAAACCTATTAAATAATTCAATCGAAAATATAAAAATTAAACATAATAGCATAAAAATATAGACGACAATTGATGTTAAGATAATTGTATTAATAAATGAGAATCCAATTAAAAAAAGAATAAAATCAACAGCAAGAAGAGATTTGAATATGCAAAATTTATAAAAAACATTTAAACCAAAAACATGGAATTAAAAAATTATTCTTGAAAGGCTTGTAATGCGAATTCTTAAGTAAATTTTAAATGTTCAGCCATTGTGATAGGTCGTTAAAACCAGATATAATAAGCCATTGCAACAATTCCAAGGCAATTCACAACAACAAATACCCATTAAAATATGCCATTAAAATTCTTTAACAGGCTTAATAACAATACGGCCATTGATTATGCTTGCATCATGTGGCACACATAAAACTGGGAGTTTATATCTTAAAAAATCATTCATTTTATATAATTAAAATAATTTTTATTGTGACAGATTTCTTTAAATGGTTGGCAGTTTGAACAATTACCACTTGGAATTCATTTCAATGCAATAGCAACAGAGAAAACAATAGATAAAATCAAAAGCTTCATTTTTGCAAATGTTCTTTTTTTTATACTCGTTTATATATCTATCGCTGCTGCTGTGGTCAGACAGTGACTAAACTTTTGTTTTTGCACAAAAAATTCTTTCGTAAAATAAATTTGATAAACCCTCTTTTTTTCTTTTTTAAAAAAATTGTAAAATCTAAAAGATTATTCATAACATTTTTTTTGCATCTCAAAAATCAAAGCAATAATATTGTAACCACTGACCAAAAAATTTAATGCATCATTTAAATACCTTTTGTGCTGTAACAGTTTTCCCTGAAAAGAGATATCCACTATCAATCGATAAAGCATACTGTAGCATACGGTAGTGTACTGTAGTGATCAAAGATCAAATCAATCGATAAATGTGACCGAAAAATAGGTGCATAACTACTAGCATTTCGTCGACTAACTTTTATTCAATTTTTTGGGGTTTTTCTTTTACAATGTTGTCCAATTTAAATGATGATTTTTGTATATTATTTTATTAAGGAACCAAGTGAGGATTATTGTGCTAACGGCTTTTGGATTTTATGACGTTTTATTTACAGCAATTTTTATAAAACCTTATCAAAAAGTTATATTTTATCCAATAAAAAAATTTATAAAAACCATGGTATCAAAATTTGTAAAACCATCAGTTTAAAAATTCATGTATATTTTTTTTAAATAAAAAATATAGTTTTGAATTTGTTTAAGTTTTTTTCTTTTTCTTTAAATGCTTTCGGATGAAATATTCTTGTTCGAATTTCTTTTATTATAAATAATAAAGCAAAAAAAATTGATAAAAATTTCTATAGTTTTAAAACGTATAATTATATTTTATAAAATAAATTTGCATACTTTAATCTAAATCATTTAAAAAGAACAAAAATAGAGATCAATTAAATTTGGATAAAAATTTGAAATTTTTAAGTAAAAAACGTATGTTTAAATTAATTGGGTTGTTCAACACGGGGATTCATTGCGGCAAAATTTGCAGAATTTATAATTTGTTGTCTTTGTTCTGGGGTTAATGAATTGAAATATTTATTGCACTGAAGTATTACATCATTTGATAAAGGTGCTGGGATTTGCATATTTTGAGGTTGTGATGTTATGCTTGAATGATTCAAAGTTTGTGGTGAATGTTGTTGATGGATGCCATTCTGAATTTGTTCTTGTTGAGGACTATTAAATCGTGAAGGAGATACAAGAAATTGAGTTTGTGGTAGAGTTGCTAATACATTATGAGGTGTTATGGGCGTACTTGAATGATTTAAAATGCCAGGATGATGTTGTTGCTGGTTACCAATTTGAAATTGTTGTAGTTGTGGGTTATTAATATGGGTAGAAGGTGAGACACCTTGAAATTGCTGTGGAATTTGCATATTTTGAGGTATATTATAAACTGCTTGTGGACTTGAAAATTGTTGATTTAAAAGTTGTCGTTGAGAAATTTGCTGATGATTTTGCTGTGAATTTGGACGACTTTGTGGATGTGCATGAATTTGTTGTGAATTAATAATTTGTGCTTGAGCAATTTGATTTTGTTGTTGTTGTTGAGAAATTTCTTGCTGTTGTAATTGATTTAAATGATGTTGCAATAATCTTTGTTGATAAACATTTTGTTGAGGAGAATAGGTTTGTGTTGTTGAAGGCATTTGTTGATTATTATTGCTATCGCTTGCTACCGTAATCCCATTGGATAATGGCATTGTAAGAATTTGTTGTAGTTGGTGCTGCTGGGGTATTGCAGAATTATTCGGTTTTGGTGGTTGGTTGAGATGTTTTTGTATTGCATTATTTTGATTGACAGCTTGTTGCTGTTGTTGAGTAGTTGATGGTATTACATCATTATTTCCACCATTTATTGAATTGAATTCATTTTTTTGTAAAACAACATAATTTTGTATTTCTTGTAATGAATGCTGCATACTTACAGACTTTTCTGGTGTAAATGATGGCAAATTTGTTGGAGAATTAATACAAGGTTGATGGAGTTGTTGTTGGGGATGGTGCTGGGGTGGTCGAAGGTGTTGAATTTGTTGTTGCTGAAACTGTGGATGTTGCTGTTGTAGCGGGGGTTGTTGATTTGCCATTGAAGTTGACGGCAAAGTTGTTACAACATGAGTATTTGGTCTTGGCTGAAACTTCAAAAGTTTAATTTCTATTTCAATTTTATTTAAAAAATTAAATAAATTAATGGAAAACTTACCCTTTTTGCATTTTTCAAACTTTCTGATTTTTCAGCTTTTTGTTGTTTTTCATAACTTTCAATTTGTTGAAGTAATTTTCGATTTTGTTCTGTCAATTTTTGAATATCTTTTTCAAAAAATGCCACTTTTTCATCCATATTTTTCTTTGAATTTTTCTTTTCTTCTTCCAAAAGTCTTTGCAATTCTTCGTTTATTGCTTTAAATTTTCCAACTTCGTTATGATCCTCTAATGCAGAATCAACCCATTTTTGAATAGTTTTATCAGAATCTGCTATTTTATTTTGCAATTCTGTTTTTTCTTTTTCCAATTGATCACATTTTCGATTTAATCCATTTAAATGAAACATCTAAAAAATAATTTTTTAGTTTTTTTATGTTTTCTTAAATTTTTTAAAATTTCTGTTTCGCGTTATGAAAAAAATGCTGAGGCACAGTTTTCAAAAAAGGTTATTTTTAAATTTTTAATAAATAAAAAATGTTTTAATTAAGTTTCAAAAAAAACTTTAAAAAAAACTTTAAATGCCACTTTAATTATGAGTCTTTGATACATTTTTTCATGGCCTTTTGAGTCAAAAGTTTTGACAATTTAAAAAACTTACAATTGTTCCATTTTTTGATTGTTCTTCTTCCAATTTTAATTTTTTAAATTCAATTTCGGCATTTGCTTTTTTAAATTTTTCTTCCATTTCTGTTAATGCAGCTGTAATATTTGTTAATTTATCCAAAAATTCTTTTCTTTGTTGAATAATTATTTTAAGCATCTAAAAATTAAAAAAATTGAAGGAGTTTGGCGATAATATTAATTTATGACACTCATTTTTGTGCCATATTTTTAATATTTTAGCGAAAAAGGTAATAACTTACATTAATGGCATTATTATGGACAACTCTATCAGGAAAATGTAATTGCTTAAAAGATTCATAAAAATGTGTAATAAAATTTGAATCTTTTGTTTGTTGAAAACGTTCTATAAATTTCGGCGAAGATAATGGTGGAAGTGCTGATGTTAAAATAATATCATTTTTAGTTTTAGAAGCAGATTTTGGAATTCTGCTATTACTTAATTTTGACATTTTCTTCATTTAAGAAATTTCTAAATTTATACAAAATAAATTTTTGATTAAATATTAATATGAAATTATTAAAATATAGCACGATTTAATATTTCTTTCAAGAGACAGTGGGCTATTTTTTTTGATAAAAAATAGAAACAATTTCTGTCTCCAACCTTCGGCTCTTAAAAGAAAATGATAAAGTGGTAAAATTGGAAAAAATCTTTAAACAAGAATTTTTCTTAATTTTTCCAACACGACAAATTTTGTTGGCCTACGTCAAAATTGGGATCAATCAAGCGAATGAAAAAAATTGCGATAAATTACAAAATTTATTTTTTATGTTGCTTCAAATCATTTGAATCAAATGCCGAGAAAAAAATGAAGGAAGCGACCTTCAAAAGCAGTCCTGATTTTTTTAAAAAAGATAAAATCTGCGCAGCTGCGAAAAAAAGAAAGATATTAATCTTATTTTTTAAGGTCAAGCTTTTTTTAAAAATTTTGATAAGCGTTAAAAGTTCATTTTTTTGGATTCAAAATATTAAACAGGCAGTCACAGCGGCTCTGTGTGAAAGTTTTATTTTTAGAATGAACCTGAAAGTCAGGAATTGGAAATTGGTAAGTTCTATTGATAAAGTAAATCAATCAAAAAATTACAGAATAAAAAATTATTTCGATCGCTGCATTTTTTTAGAGTTTATTTCCATTTTTAATTAAACCAAAAAATAGTAAAATTAAACTTTGAAGAATTTTTTGTTTTATTTTTTACGCTAAACCAAATAGAATAAATTTTTATGCAAATTTTTTGCAAATCCAAAATGAAACAAAAAATTTTTTGGGACGGCGAAAGAAATTAACAGGATTTTTACCCTTTTTTGCATTTTTTGCCTATTGAGCGAAAAACACGGAACCGATGGTCAGAAATTCTGTTTTGTGCTTTTTTTGAAACAAAATTTTTCTCTTTCTTTTTTCCATCTGTTTTTTTTCCAATAAAATGTGCAAATGCTATAGCAACATTTTGCCCGCCTGTTCTATCGTCGGGCAGTCTTTCCTTTGAATGCTTCGAAACAAAAAAAATGAATGGCAAAAAAGGGAGAGTTTTACCACCATCTTCCAACTCTCACCACCAACATACTGTGCAATAATTGATCTCTCGGTGGACACATATTTTGACTCCGCCTGAAAAAATGAAAAAGAAGACTGAAAGATTTCCGGGAGGGCGCAATTTGCGCCATTCCACAAAAAAAAACAAGGAAGAAGAAGGCCTGGAACCTCCTTTTCATTTTTACTTTTGCGCAAAAAACTGCTGAAAGATGGTTTTTTTTTTGGCTGAAGCACAGAAAAAAGAGAGATTGAAAAAAGGTATCTAACGTAATTTATCTCACTTTTTTCCAACAACTTAAAATTTTGGACGACACTTTTTTTTCTATTAAAAAAAGAAGCGCAAAAAGATTTTAATATTCTATTTTTTTTACTTTCTGAAATACGGAGTTTAAAAAATATTTAAGAAAAATGGAAGCATGGGAAACAGTTTCCTTGGCTTCTTGAAAATTTTATCAAAATGTTAGCCTTTGCTACCATTGTTAAAACTTTTATGGGTTATCCATGACGAAAAAATTAATAAACAAATATAAATATTATTTTGTTCTCGGTCAATTTTGGAAAGATTGTTCTCAGGAAACTGTTTCCAATGCTTCCTTTTTTCTTAAATATTTTTTGAATACCATAGTGAAAAAAATAGAATATTGAAATCTAACTATTTATTGTTTTTGCATTTCTTTTTTTAATAGAAAAATTTTAAGTTGTTGGAAAACAGAGAGATAAATTACGTTAGATACCTTTTTTTCAGTCTCTCTTTCGAAATTCAGTTTGTTTCATTTTTTAAATAAAAACAACAAAATAAAAGTAGTAAATTAATAATATAAATACATAATACAAAATGTTGTAAATCTTAAATTTGTGTTAGTACTTACCTGCAGAGGGCATTTCGACCGTCACCTTTTGACGTCATTCGCCTTAAAATATGTTAACAAAAATAAATAAAGTATCAGACAAACATTTCATTTCAGAGATTTCAAAATAATGAAGAGGAATTTTAACCTTTAAAAAATCTTTTAATTTAAGTGCAAAAGTTTATTGCAAACAATTTTTTGTACACTCAAATTCTACATATTATAATATAATAATAGACGAAGACTTAAATTTTTTGAAAGTGAAATAAGTCATTTAAAAAATTCTAAACATTTTGCAACCCCCGGATATTCATTATCATAAAAATAAAGCATAATAATTTATACAAACATAAAAAAAAGAAACAGTGAAAAAAATTTAAACAGACAAAAAGATTATTTAAAAAAAAAGTTGTAACAGTTGCACATTTGAAACAAATTCATTTTTATCATAGAAATCACAAGAAAACCAAGACATTTGTTTTAAAATTGTTTACAATTTCTATATCTGAATTTAATTTTTCAATTTTCAAAGTTCCTTCAAATTTTAAAGAAAATTTTCCATCAACAATTAATTTTTTGCTTAAATCAAATATTTCATCATCGATGGTACAACCAAAAATAAAAGTTTTCTCTTCAAGAAAACAAATTTCTGCATGATTCCAATTTGAAGATTTAACTGAAAATTTGAATCCTGCTTTAACATTTTTTTCATTTCCAAGTTCCAAATGTAAAAATATTTGTGTTTTTCCTGCATTATTTCTTCCATATGGATAAATTCGAAGAAAATATTGAGCACCAGAAGACTGAATAGCAGTAAATTTTTCACTATCCAAATATTTATTACCAGGAGAATTCTTTAAATCTTTGAGACGTTCTTCAGCAATTATCCATTCAAGACCAAAAGGATATTCAATAATCTATAATATTTAAACTGTAATAGTATTTAAAATATAAATGAAAAAAAAACTTACATCCTTAACTGGATTATTTTTTTGCAATCCAGGAACTGCCGATTGTGCAAAAAGCTGTCTTTTATGTGGCTAAAATTTTTGTTTTATTAAAAGAAATCATTAATGCTTTTCTTTCTTAAAGAAAAAAATCAAGATAAATCATTTTCAAACTTACTGGAATGTATTTACCCATAATTATAAAAACAGAAATTTATTTATTCTGATGCAGAAATCGAATTGTATGAAAAAAATGAAATAAAAATTTTTTCACTAGCCGATAAAATAAAAAAAAAGCGCCATCGTTGAGAAAGAAGAAAAGTGCTTTTCCATGCGAGACCGCTGCATTTGATTTTTTTTAGTTTGAATTTCAAACTTTGAAAATTATAAACTTTAATTTAGGTATACCCAGCGTATTCTGTATCGAAAAACAGACTCTGCGCATTGTCTGCTTTAAACCTGCTCAGATTCTGCTTTTCAAAGCAGGAATTGTTTTTTTTGTGCTTTTATTTGTAAAATATTCAGAATCGACGGGATTTTGATGAAAAAACATAAATTTAAAAAAAAATTATAAAAATTGAGAGCTTGATTCATATATTTCTTTTCAACAATTTATTGTACCTGAAATGCTGAAATATTAGACAAAAAGAAGCAGGAAATCAATATAGATGGATGGGTTCATGATCGAAAACAAAATATTCCAACACAACAAAAAGGTAGTGATTGTGGAATGTTTGCATGCAAGTTTGCAGAATATGCTTCACGGCGAGCAAAAAATGATTTTTATCAAAAACATATGCCATATTTTCGTAAACGAATGGCTTGGGAAGTTTTTCAACAACGGTTAATGTAATCTGTTTCACCTTTTTTTGTATTTTGTTGAATTTATGCCTTTTTTGTTTGTTTGTAATGATTTTTGTCTTTGTAAAAAAAGGATTACAACCAAATTTGAATAAATTATATCAAAAATTTTTTTTGAATATTAAATGAAGGGGGATTGAAAAAGAATTCATACTGTAATCCACTCTTGCTCCGAAATCTCACATTTATATTAGAATAAAGACTACACAAGCATATGTTAATCATTTGAATGATTTAATAAGAGCTGAATTCAATAATTTGATTCCAGAAGATGAAAAACCAGGCATTATCATCAGAAATGAAATAATTTTTGGTCACATTTGAAATAAATATATTAAATTTGTGAATGTGTAATTTTATTCGGAAGTATCTTCAATATCCAACTTTTTGTTTTTCCTTTTGTTGTTTGTTTTTAAAAAAAAAAGCTGCAATCAAAGAAACATTAAAACGTTCACAGGATATTTTTATTAAAAAAGTAAAACGGATTTATATCTACAGATAAACAAAACAAAACAAATGTAATATAAAACATGGCTTAGCAAAAATGATCTAATACAAATTCATATTCATTGTTGTTGTCGTTGTTGTGGTGGAGCAGAAGATTGAAAAAATAATTGTTTTTGTTGTTCAACAGGAAGATTATGAAATTGTTGTTGCATAAAAGCTTGTTGAGCGTAAATTTGCGAATTCTGTTGATGCAGTGAGAAAGGTGGTACTGTAATTGGCATTCTTGGTCCATTATGATATATTTGTTGATAATATGGAGCTAGAAAATGTTGAAAATTACCATATCCATTTTGATGTTGCTGTTGTAGAGGATGCATCATTTGATTTGAAGCAGAAAAACAAGTTGGCGGAATTGGTTGTTGACGAGAAGGTTGTTGTTGAAGTGGTATTGAGAAAGATGTTGTTGGAAGTGTTGGAGGTTGCAGTTTTTGAGGTGGTGGAACGCTTGCCGAAAATGAAGTTGATGGTGCAGAAGTTGATTGTTGTTGAGGTGAATGTTTTTCAATCTTATGCTAAAAATATAACTCTCCAACATGTCTTTGAATAAATTTAATCGCTTACTCGTTTGATAGATGGTGATGCAAGAGTTTGTTCAACAGTTCCAAGGACTTCTTTTTCGCATTCAGTAATTAAATGAGTTCTTTTTATATGCACTTGTCGTCGTTCTTCATATTCTTTTTGTTTCTTTTCAGCTTCTTCATGTAATTCTTCCTTAACCTTTAGCTTTTCATTCAAGTGTTGAATTTGTTTTTCACAATCGACATGTTTCATTCCATCACTAATGACTTCTTCTTCTTTCTTTTCTTCAACCATTTTTTTGTCTTTTGTTTTCTTCATTTGTTTCTGCAGCAAAAAGAACAATGAATCAATAAATTTTGATAAAAACTTACATTCAACAATGCAATTTCTTTTCCACTTTCTGCTGCAACTTCATTCAATAACATTTTTCTTTTTTTCATATCATTAAATTTTGTTGAAAGTTGTCCATTTTGAAGTGCTAAAGAATTGACTTCTTGCTGAAGCTGTTCGATTTGTGAATAAAGTAATGATGTTGCTGCTTCATGTTCTTTAACCAATTCATCTTGTTTTGATTGAAGTTTCTTTATTTTATCTTTCAACTCCTTTTCAATTGAATCACATTCGCTCGTTTTATCATCAAGTTTACCATTCAATTCTTGACGAAGTTCTTCAAGTTCTTTTGAAAAATCTTTTGTATTTTCAATCAATCGATTTTCAGCAGCTTTTATAATTTCATCCTAAAAATTGATTTTGCTGATTAAAAGGAAGGTAAGAAAAAGTCATTAAACTTACCGCTTCTTTGGCCCGATCAACAGATTTTTGAATTTCTGCAGCAAGGCTTCTATTTTCTTCTGTAAGATCATTAACCTTCTTTTCAAGTCTGCCAATATCATTTTGCTAAAAATAACTATTATTGATTACTAATTAGATAGAAAAAGAGAACATACAACTTTTTTCTTTTCACTACTTTGAAACTTTTCATAATGCGCTTGTTGATGCCCAAGATCAGCTTGAAGGTTAGAAATTTGTTGAAAAAGTTTCTGATTTTCTCCAACCAAATTCTTAATTTTTTTTTCTTGTACAGCAAAATATGCAGTAATTTGATCACACTTTTCCATAATTTCTGCAGCAGACATTTCCAACTCTTTCTTTTCAGCTTTCAACTTTTTTCTATCATCAACAAAGAATTTTAACATCTAAAAAAGTGTCATAGATTAGAAGAAATAAACAAACATAACCTTACCTCTTTAACATTGTAGTGAACCACGGCGCTAAACTCCGATATATTTAAATCACTAAAACATTTGCAAAAACATGTTAGGAACTTGTCAACATCATTACAATTCTTAAGTATTTCAATAAACCCAGGATCAGCAAGATCATTGTTGTTTTGATAAG
Organism: Panagrolaimus sp. PS1159; assembly: GCA_963922195.1. NCBI lineage: Eukaryota > Metazoa > Nematoda > Chromadorea > Rhabditida > Panagrolaimidae > Panagrolaimus > Panagrolaimus sp. PS1159. The sequence continues at coordinate 160,689 of CAWUHW010000018.1, forward strand.
CAAATGATGTCATGCCTGAAAAGATAAAATAATCATTAATAAAATTGTTTCGCACATGTAACACGAAAAGTTACATGATCAAAACAAGAAAGACGGACGACGCGCAAAAATGGTTTTAGGTACTTTCCTCATTTGACAACCGCAGATGAAGCAGCAAAGAGATGAAAAAGAAACTTGAATGATATGTCGCCGCGCTATTTATGCATTTTTGAAGGTTTTTATCTTCATACACATGCAAATCAACAGAATTTGCATTTTTTAAGCATTCATTTTTGCGGGGATAAACAAGAAAAGTGTCATGGTTTTTTATCTTGTTTTTTCATCCTCAAAAAATTCTTTGTTTACCTACAAAAAAACAACCCATCCATCTTCCTTTCAAGTTATATTAAAAGGAACATAAATAATAATGTTATTACCGCGCAACAACTTTACACATATTTAGTCGATTATGATTCCGAACCAACATAAAAAAAGTATGTCTTTTTTTTGTGCAACATTTGCTTATCAAAGGCTTTTTATCTAAAGTATTGCAAAAAAATTTGGCACAAAGTAAACATAATAATACTTTTTTTATAATATTATTATAAAAAAAGTAAGGAGAAAAAAGAAGAGAGATCTCCAGTAAAACAAAAAAAAACGAGAGTCAAAAAAGCTTTGATTTTTTACGAAAAAAGTTGTTAATGTTCAAAAAATTCTTTCCACGAAAATATAGAATAAAAGTTTACGAAATCGTAGCCTACAACAAAAAAGGCAGAAAAAGCTGATAGGTGCCATTGCATAATAAAAGAAAATAAAATGAAGTAGTTTCAGTTTTTCTTTTATAACTGTTGTTTGCAGTTCTTTTTATTTGGATATGAAGTATTTTGACCTCTGCCAAACTAGATTACCTTAGAGGAGAATTAAGTGCAATAAATTTCGGCACTTTAAAGGAAATTCGGCATTCTTGAATCACATTTTAAGCCGATAAGTGTGATTGAAAAGAGATATTTTACAACAAAAGGAATGAAAATAAAGGTAAAAATAGGCGTTAAGAGTTTTATTATAAGGAGTTGTTTTATGTACACCGGCGCTTTGTCCTGTAATAAATAAAAATTTATTGCAGTTTGTTTCCATTACATAAAAGGAGGATCAATGGGGAGAAATAAAAGAATGTTAAAAGTGAGTAAAGTTTCTTCGAAATAATTTTTGTTGTTGAGCAATGTCGAATATTAAAAAATAAATAAGCATTCAACATTGACGGCAATAAAAAATGTGAGAGAGATGTGATTTCCAAACAATCATTCATTGTTGATTGAGTGATTGAATTCAATCATTTATTTTAAATTCCCACAACAAAAAAAATTATTTATAAGGAAAAATTTCACCTTTTATAGTAAACCTTTTTCATAAAAACGTAGCGAAAAGGGAGGAACGAAAAAAACTTTAGCGCTTTTTTCCACCTCTTTTTGTAAATGCCTTCGTTTTAAAGGCGGAGTTTTGTTCCTTAGTTTTTTGGAAAAGTTGAATTTCAATCAAAAATTTATGTTTCCTTTTTAAATCAAAAAATGCAAAGGGCTTTTTTTTTGCTCATCGCAAAAAAAGAGAAAGTTAAAAAAGGTGAAAATAAAAAAAAGTTTAAACGCGTTAACAAAAATAGACTAAAAAACAAAAGAAACAGAAAATTTTATAGAAAGGAAAACTGGATGAAAAAAGAACAAAAAAATTAGAATTGATATAATTTTTGTTGCAGAGTATAAAAAATGTCTGTGACTGAACATTAAATTTTCTCTATTTTTTCAGTCAAAAAAAAATGCTCTCTTAAACTGTTTCTTATCAGGGAATGTTCGTTCCCGCCAGAAATAAGATCGAATTTTTATCAAATTTTTTTCTGTCAAAACTGTCAATCAAAAATTCCACACGAGTCTCATTTAACCTTTCTCATCAAACTTTTACCTTTTTTTGCTTAGTAAAGGAGGCGGACCCTTTGATCCATTTTTAAAAAAAAAAGATTTCGAAATATTTCTTTTTTTTTTCCGAACCATCGATATTCGTGATCAGGGTGACTCTTGAAACGAAAATGCAGCTTCCATTATTTTGATTTTTTTAACAAAGGAAATATTTTTTCGTTTCAAAAGTCATCCTGATCACGAATATCGATGGTTTGGAAAAAAAAGAAATATTTCGAAATCCTGTTTTTTTTAAAAATGAATCAAAGGGTCCACCTCCTTTAAGGGTAAAAACAAATAAGTGCAAAAATTTTCCTTTGCGGCAGCATGAATAAATTAAAGTTTGATCTTTTTTGTGGAAAAAGATAATGAACATCAAAATAATAAAAAACTTTGAGAAAGAGAATAACAATTCTTTCAAAAACTGAAAAGGCAAAAAAATCCTTTTTTTGCAGAGAGAAAATTTTTTTAGTGAGTAAAGTGCCTTCGAAATAGTTTTTGTTGTAGCAACAGGATTGGTAGCAACTTCTTTCCTAACGTTTTTAATGTTTTTGTTTAGTCGATATTAAAAATGCTTAAACACAAAAAAAAGCATAGATCTGTATAATTTTGGTAAAAAAAATATATTATAAGAAAAAATTACGTTTTTTACGGTAAAACTCAAAAAGAAAATTAAAAGCAAAAAGAGAAATATATTGATAATACAAAATGTGGTGAAAAAAATGGTCGCGCATATGGCATTTCCTCAATAAAACCGTCATCTTATTTTGTAACATTTGCCAAAAATTTGACAGGCGTTCAGTTTTGTAATATTTCATTCAAAAACAATTTTTTTCTTTCTTTTTCTTTTGATGACCGAAGACAGATAAAACAGTGAAAAACATTTGTTAGACATATGTGTTGAACCAAAAAAAAGAGACAGAAATTTTAAAGCATCAATTTTGTAAAAAAATCAAAAAAAGTGTGACAAAAATTTTGATTGTTAAGTGATTTTTGGAAATAAAGCTTTTAAGCACTATCTGTTGAACCCGAAATCGAATCAAAGTCATTTGCTTTTAAGAATTGCTGTTTTTTTGTTGAAATAATGTTTTTTTCGCAAAAAGTGCATGAGCATTTTATGATTATTTGTGTTACGAATTTGAAACACATAAAAAAATTCAATAGTTGTTGATTCAGCGATGATTTGAAAAAATGAATAAATAATACAATCATTTTTTTTATAAATTTTTATAAATATTGATAATTTTAAGTGCCCCAACTGTTAAAAATCATCTGAACATAATAGAAAACTTTGAGAAAGGAAATAACATTTCTTTCAAAAACTGAAAAGGGGAAAAAAGGCAGAGAAAATTTTTTAAAAATAATTAATACTAAAAAATAAAAAAGTATACATTAACTGTTTCGTCCATTACTCTAAAATTTCGAAAAAGCGTAAAGAATGAAAATTATATCAAACCTTCCGCGTCCTTTAAGAATTTGAAACATGAATTTTTTCGCGAAAAAATTATTTATAGCTGTAAGATTCTTTTACAGGGGTAAAAATAGAAAAGGAAAAACGAGAAGAATGAATCAAAAAAAAAACAGATCGTATGATGATCATCGGCATGACATTAATTAGTCAATCCTTTTATGATGACTTTTCAATCTAATAATGAAGAAGTTAATATTCCACTCTATTATTTTTACTACCTCTATAATTCATATTTTCCAATCCATTACTACTTTTATTTTTTCCCAAATGCTACTAAAACGCTACCGCTTTTTTAGAAAATATAAAAATAGCGGGAAAATAAACAAATAGATGCTAAACTTAAAAAATGGCGCCAACTTTTTTCAACGGTTGATTTTTGCTTTGAACTACATTATAAAAATAAAAAGTTCTCATCTAACAAATACTTACAAAAATAAAAATAAAGTTTTTTTTGTAAATATTTGTAAAAAAAAAACAAAGTTTTTGGTATACGAGAGGATTAAATTTTTTGGTAGATTGAGAGACGGTCTACTAGAGGATTAAAATGGAGCAAAACTGAAAATTTTTTTCCAGATTTTTTATGTTTCGTTCGATAAAACTAAGTGAAAAAACATTATTTTTAAGGTTTAGAAGTTATCTAACTCCATTTTCGCATCATATCAAAGTACAATATTGGTCAAAATTTGAAAAAATCAGGGAAAATCAGGAGCTGATTCAATCAAAAAGATATTGCTCATGATTATAGACATAACTCAGGGCTTTCAAATGGATGTTAAAAGAAAGTTTTAACTAGTTTGGAATATCGAAAAATTTTAAAATATTAAAACCTTTATTACAGTGAGATAAAACTGGATATTAAAACAAATACAAAAAATGGATTTTACTAAAAAATTATATAAAAAAGCTTAAAAACACAGTCATTTAAAAAAGGCAGTAATTTATTGTAAATAATGTTGTTGTTGAGATGGTGATAATTCTGAAACAGGTGGGGAAATTTGTGGCATTGGTGGCAAAACCATTGTTGGCATTGAATAAAATGGATCCATTGGAATTGAGGAAAATTGTTCAGTGCTGTTTGAAATCCATGAAGTTTGTGGTGGGGGGAGTGGAATTGCTGACACATTAAGAATTTTTGTTTCTGTTGCTGCGGATGTTGGTGCTGCATTTGAAGTTGTTGTAAGAGCTTGAGCTCGAATGCATGACATAAATTGACGAGTTTGTTGAAGGGATGGAAAACCAGTAGATTGTTGTTGTTGTTGTTGGGATTGTTGGGATTGCTGAGGCTGTTGTTGTTGTTGTTGTTGTGGAAGATTCATTGATGTTGTTGTTGTTGTTGCAGTTGCAGTTGTATATGTGCTTCTTTTAAAGATAGATGTTGAAGATCGTGTACAAAATTGTTGTTGTTGAATGCATGTTTGTGATTGTCGGCGACCAAATAATCCAATTCCAGAAGAAGGTGCAGTAAGGGGTGTTGAAGTTATATATGCTTGTCGAGTAATTTTTCTTTCCTATACATTTAAATACAAATGCCTATACATTTAAATTGTCTTTGAAGAAAACAAAAAACTTACAGTATGCTGTTGCTTTCGAAGTAAACTTCCTGATTGATCATGTCTTCCATCTTTTCTTGTTTCAGCAAGACTTTTTCCATTTCCAAGTTTTCGAATTTCTTTTTCAAGTGTTTCCTTTTCTTTTCTTGTTCGTTGAAGAAGAGTTTTCAAAAGTTCATTTTCTTTTTTGGAAAGTTCAATCGCTTCAGCCTTTTCCGTTTCAGCTTTCAAATATTTTCCATTAACTGCTTCCAATTCAGATTTCTGAAATTTGAATAATTTTTTTAACTTGTAACTCATTGGGAATTAACAAATGGTATTTGTTTGATTAAAAAGGGGCACTTACTAAATTATTAGTTGCAACATATTCTTCAGCTAATTTTTGATTGAGTTCAATATTTTCTTTCATTAATTGAATCAATTTTTCTTCAATCTTATTTTTCATCTCATCAGCTGCAAGACATCTTTCACCAAATTCACGTCGTTGATGAATTATTATTTTTATCATCTTAAAAGATCAAATTTAAAAATGTGTTTTTCAATTTGAAGGACAGTAGGTTATTCGTAAAAATCGGGGAAAAAATTAAAGCAAAAAGTTTCTCTTTTCAAAAAACGACTTTAAAATTTAGTAAATCGAATTTTTAGTCATTTTTTATGTTTTTGAAAAAATAAAAGAAAAACAAACCTCTTTTGAATTTTCATGAATTTCTTTATCAAATTTTGTTGTATCAATATTTTTGAAACAATTATAAAAATGAATAATCAAATTTTGATCTTTTGTTTCACGAAAGTATTCAACAAATTTTGGATCCGATAATTGCGGAAGATTCAATGCTTCAACAGGAACAACGTTTGCCATATTTTCATTTGACGGACGCACGAAAAAGTTTTTAATAAAACTAAAAAAACAATATTTTTTTTAAAAAAGTAACACGATTTCTTTGATTTTGTAAAAGATTTATTTTATTTGATTTACAAAATCAGTCTAACTTTTTTTTATAACAAAAGAAGGAGGTGAACCAAACACAAATGACTGCCGTTTCAGACAATTTTTGGCAGACGTAAAAATTTCATAATGAAACTGAGAAACTGAGAGTTTATTTTATGCAAAATACAAGTGACTGCCTTTCAAGTATTGCATCATCCTTATGTTAGATGTATTACAAAAGCGAAAGAAAAATATATTTTCAGATGACTAAAAATTATTTTTGATTTCTTCGAACGTATAAATGTTTTTGTTTTTGCGCAAAATGTAGCGTTGTAAAAACAAATCTTAAAAAAGAGCAAGAAAAAGATGTTAAAAAGAGATAGACATTTTTGCTTTTTCAGTTGTAAAAAATAGTAAAAAAAGCACGATAGACATTCAAAAACGTATATTTGTGAAAGATGTTGCGAAACTGGGTAAAAATATTTTTTCATAAGAATGATGCAATATTTTCATTTAGAGTTAGGAAATGAATGTAAAAGTTTTCCTGCGCGACGATATTTGAAATATGCCAATGTCATGATAATTGGTTTTTACATAAAATATCAATTGGTTTTAAAAAATCTATTGCTTAAAAATATTTTCAAAGCATTGAAAAAGTTTCCGTTTCTGTAGAAAAAAGGAATAAAAAAGAACAATATTTTTTGTCTGATTGAAAAAACTGCGAAAGAACCTCTTTTTGAATATTTTCTGATTTCTACACTTTTTGTATTTTTAAAAAACCGATTTAGTACTTTACTTTAAAGTTTTAATAAAAATAAAATCCCCCATCATATCTTTGAAGTATCTGCAACAACTGATTCAACTCCATCAAAATGCTATAAAAAACATCCAATATTTGATGAAAAAACCAGAAAAGGATATATTTTATTTTCAACAGAAACCAGAAAAAAGATTATTACTGGAAATGAAAATGCAGGATTTGTTGAAATTTCAAAATTAATTGGTACTGAATGGAATAAATTAAGCAATGAAGGAAAATATGAATATGAATCTCGAGCACAATTAATTTCAAAAGAAAGCGCAAAATATGTTAAATAAAGGTTGTAATTGGATCAACAGAAAATTTCATTAATAGCGGCAACAATGCTTCCAAAAACTTTAAAACCTTTTCTTTTGATTGTTTTTTTATGTAAATGTTTCAAGTTTTCAAAATAGATTTTGGTCGTTTTAATTGAACTAAACTAAAAAAAGCATATAACTCGATTCTTTTATGCACTCAAAAAATGACGCTGTTTTTCTTTTAGGCATTTTTCTTTTATTGATTTTTTTATGGAAGTCAGCCGTTTATTTTCTGCTATTTTTAACCGAATGCTGAACTCTAAAATTATGCATATATGTGTTGATTGTATCTCTTTTATTTTGCATCACACATTGTTGTCTTTCTTTGTAAAAAGAATTGTAAAATTTATTTTTGAGGTTTTTGTTTGAGCAAAATATGTACTCTTTTGTTTTGTTTCCTTTGCAAAATTATTTGTTTTTTTTTATTGCGCGTGTCTCTTGTGAAAATGAGCTCCATTTAAAAGGAAACTTTTTTCTTCTTTTTAATAGTGATATTTTCTTGTTCACAATTTTGACCAAAAAAGTGTTAAATATTTTACATCAAATTTTTATATTTTTTTCTTAATTAACGCATAAGTTTCAAAAACATGGATTTTTATTTTAGCTTCATTAAAGGGCTTTTTCCATTTAAATGAAGCTCCTATTAAATGGTTAGATTTCAAAATTAAAAATTTTATTTTCTTTTTTTTTTCTCCGATTCATTTCAGTCTTTACTTCCTTTCAGTCATGATCCGTTCGCGCCCAATTTTGATCTAACCTTAAAAAATTTTATAAAAAACCATTGTATTTGCAAATTTTTTCCCGCTATTTTTGTGGATAACAAAAACATGACTTATGTTACGAGAGAAAAAAAAAGATTTTTTTCAATGTTTAATAAATGCCATATTTTTTTATTGAGTTCAAAATTTGATAGACACCATTATTTTTTTCTCACATTTTTAACCATCAAATGATTTCTATGAAACAATATCGAGCATATTTTTTTGAATTTTAACTGTGTGTTTTAATTGTTTTTTATTCTAGATATGAATTTCCTTCCTCAACCTCCCACAAATGAAGAATATCAACAACTTTTTGAAAAATACAAAATTTTGGAAGAATCAAATTTAAAATTAAATTCTGAAATTACAGTACTCAAACAAAAAGTCAAAAATGTCAAAGAATTTGAAGAAATAATTGTTTTAAAAAATGAAGAAAATGAAAGAATGAAAAATGAGATACAAGATTTAATTAAAGAAAAAGCAAAAATTATTATTGATTTTAGTGAAAAAGTTTTAAATGAACAAAAAAAGTCATGGGATCTTGAGAAAAAATTAAAAGAATACGAAGAACGAAAAAATGTTTGCAATTCAGAAACAGAAAAAAGATATGATAAAAATGTTATTGCAGAAAATGGAGAAGATTCAAGAAAGCGGGTAAGGTTTTTGTTTTTTGATTTTACTCTAATTTTATGTTACTATTATTCTCGGAACAATTACGAAAATCAATTTCAATAATTTTATCTTTTTTTTTAGCCGAGGACAGCATCAATGAATTATGAAAATGAGCAAATTATTTTGAATGCATCAAATATTAATTCAAATCCACAAATTCAACCACCATTACTTGTACTCCAAGATCTCTTTTATCCACAAGAAATGTATTCACAAAATCCTCAAACAAATATTCCTCTAATTTTATCTTCAAATATTCCAATTACTCAAACATTATCTGGAGAGAATTCCACTTGTTATCATGAAAATCCTGGCACAGGAAAAACAAAATCTTCTGATGCCCAAAAAGCTGGTCCAAGTGCGCTTGCAAATGTTACGACATTGTCAAAACTTCAGAAAAATGGAAATAATAAAGAAGCTGAAGATTATAGCCTTCATTTGAATAATCTACGAACTTCTCTAAAAAAACAGTATAACATCCCATTTTTTGTAATAACATAAATGTTAATTTTAGTGTCGCCGATTTTTATTCATTGAATCATTGTCCAAAAAATATTTTTGAAATCCCCCAAGAAAATCCATGGTTTCTGCAAGCGAATGCACGAAGTCGTTGCATTGCTCCAACAATTTTTAAAGGCAATTTTCATGAACCTCTTCCAGTTTTAAAAGATGGTGAAGCTGTTTTTGCTTCAACTTCAGATGATCAATTGCTTTATATTTTAAGAAAAAATTATTCAAGTGTAATAATTGTTGCAGTTGGAGAAGTTTTTTTTGTAGATGCTTTAAATGAATCCTTTTTTCATGGTTCAATGGTTTGCCGAGATGAAGCTTGTACTTCCATAAAATGTTATATTTATGATGGTTTAATTTATATCAAAGAAAGGTTAATTATTTTATCTGCTATAAATATGAAATTTACGATGGATGTGGATTTTGTGCCAAGTAAAGTTGAAATCCCAAATGATACAAGTTTAACTTCTTTGTTAAATGTAAATATATTTCATTGTTCACCCAATGACTGCTAAATATTATGATATGTTTAGCTTTTTAACAATCGTAATGGCAAACTTGAAACTCAAAACAAAAAAGTTCTGTATTATTGCTGCTGTAATCGTCCATATATGAATTTTTTAAAAGATAGAAATTGGAAATTAGAAAACCAATCATCCGTTCAATGTTGCAATTGCATGGAATGGTATTTTTTTAAATGTGTTGCATTCTCTGATGAATCGGAAGATTTTTATTGCAAAAATTGCAGTAACAAACTTCCAGAAATGTATGAACATTGTAATTTGCATGATTGTGAATTCAATAATACATGTTTAATTGATTCATTTCTAACTGCTTCTTTATTGTATGATAAACAAAATGAAAATTGTCTTTCAAAGTATGTGCTTTCGTGTATTTTTTAAAGTTTAATTAAAATTGTTCCAGGACAATTAAAACTTATGAATCTAAAAATGTTGCTGAAAATGCTTTTCTGCATTTACTTCTTACAGATAAATCATTTTCAAAAAGGAGTAAACATATATTTTTAAAAAAATTGTTTAAAGTAAACTTTGTTTTTTTATTAAACAATGAAATAAGTTTATTTATAGGATCAACGAAATCTTTTTGGAGATGAAGAAAACATTGTTTTAAAACATTTCAAACATAGATATTTGATTTACGGTAATTATGAATGTCAAAGTTGTCATTTTAAAGGGGGCGGACGTTTTGATACAATTTCGAAATCTTAGATTTTCGTGATTTTCAGGCAAACTGGGAGTCTTGAAACGAAAATGATTCTTTTTTACATTGCTTTTATCAAAAAAGATGCATTTTCGTTTCGAGACTCTCAGTTTGCCTGAAAATCACGAAAATCTAAGATTACGAAACTGTATCAAAACGTCCGCCTCCTTTAAAGGCACAACTGAACCTGAAGATTGTATGTTTTTTGAAAGGTAATCCATTTTTAAATCCCCATTAGTTTTGAATATACAGATTTAGGGTATTAAATAGTGTTGAAGAAACAATAATAAAATCAATGCAACCTGAAAATATGTCAATTGTAAAAGTTTGCTGCAATAAAACTGTTGAAGTTTTGAATAAAAGATTTGTTGATGATATTCCATGGATTTTACCACTTCGACCCCTTGATTTTCCAATTTTACGAGATTTTACACCAAACATGATTGAACTTATTCCATTAACTGTTGAAGTAAAAAAACATTTCATTTTTAAACACATCTAATTTTACATCTCTTTTAGGTTGTAAACAGTGGTGAAACGATCACTTATAAACTTGGTCTTATTTCATTTGCCCTAATTGGACATTTTATTGGTTTAATTCCATCAAAAGAAGGTTGGATACTTTTTGATAGTTTTAAAGACCCAATACTTTTACATTTGCGTGATGCAATTCAACGTGTAACTGCTCAAGGCGGATTAATTAATACTTTATATTATTATGTTTCAATAGAATGAATATATTTGATGAAAAAAATTTTTTTTGCTCATATTTTTATATTTTTTACAAGAATAAAAGTAGATATAATCACCGGTTTTTCAAACTTTGGTAAAAAATATAATTTTGGTACAAATAATAATTGATAAAAAAAGTAATGGTAACAATACTGATAAAAAAGATATTTAATTTTTGTACTTGGACCATATGGGTCAAATAACAAAATTACTTTAGACGATCCAAATTTTTCTATAATTTATGGACGACCATGATTAAAATTTGTTGTCTTCTTTCAATTTGTTTTGTAACATAGCTTTATTTCTGTATTTTTTTTGTAAAAAGATGGGAAGAAAAATCTATGTTCTACATAAATGCGTCAACGGCAGATGTGTTGTATGTTAGCGCAAAATATTTTCAAAACAAGCATGTGATTTTTGAAAGTGTTTTAAAAATCAAAAATTTGCAAAAAAAACTTTTTTAAATTCGATTCTAAAGCAGAATAAAAGAATTTGCAAAAAAAAGTGTTTTATGGTAAAAATTACACCAAATAAAAAACACAACCAAAAATGATACGTATAAAGTAAAATTAAAAACGTAATCTCAACAAATAAACGGGAAAAACATTTGAATTACCTTAAAAGACTTGAAACAATAAAATCTGGATAAAGCAATTTAAAATGATCCATTTCTTTGCAAAATCTTAATTCCATTGCTTTTTCAACCATTTTTGCGCCTTTTTTCATATCTCCTTTAATTTCTTAACAAATTGCAAGATTCATATAAATATCTCCCATTCTCATAATATATTGAAGTGGATTATCCATCAATGTTAAAACTTCTTCCGAACATTCAATAGATTTTGAAATATTTTCGAGATGAGAGTACGCAAGAGATAAAGAAATAAGATTATCAGCTAATACATATTTAAATTCATTTCGATTGATATAACTTTCACGAATCTTAAAAAATACTTTTTTAAATGGCAAAAAAAAAGAAATAAAATTACCTTTTTTAAAAGTGGTTCACCTTTTGCAATTATTTCTTTTGGAGAAGCACCCTTTTCATATTTATTATATTCTTTCCGCGTTTCATCTCTTTTTAAACAATTTGGATCTTTTGATTCAATTTCACAAAGTTTGCATCGACAAGTAAATTTCCAACCACTGAGTTTGTTTTGACGATCCAAAAATCCATATAATGGATCCAAATATGAGATACAAATTTCTTCACCCTTTTTTATATCATCACTTGCATAAACAATCATGACATCACCATAATCATATCGAAAGGCATTAGCTGAAAATTACTATGAGATTAAGCTAAAATTGTTGGGGAAAAAAACTTAATAAAATTCGTTAAGAGTTTTACTGGCTTTTAATTAAAACTTCGATTCCAAAAGTTCAAGCCAAAATTTTATTACGGAGACGAGGGTTTTGGTGGACGGGAACCAGAAAACCGAAAACTTCTCGAGGGCTGGGAAAAATAGGAAATATTCAGTTTTCGGTGGAGAACTACGACTCTAATTACATAATTAAGGAACAAACAAACCTAAGCATGCATGATTAAAATATGATGTAAGAATGAATAAACAAGAATCAAGTTTTCCATTTTCAGAAGTGCCATAACGATTTGTTTCACAAATTTTTTGAATTAATGAAGCATCAATAATACCTAAAATATGCCCCATAGAAAAAACATACATATTTTTAAAAAATATACCAAAAGGAATCTCTTTATCTCTTTCATTTTCTTCCCCAGAACACAAATCATAAAGTTCTTTTGATCTTTGTGGATTATTTTTTAAATTTTTCATCGTATTCAAATCATTGTGCATTGTTGATGCACCAATTGCATCTGCAGGCATATTAAATAATTTTGAATCATAACCGTCGACATAACCACATGAAAATGCTTTTGAAACAGCAATCAAAGTTCGTTTTCTAATATCTTTTGAAGAAATAATTTCACGACCTAAACATAAAATTAAAAAAGGGCAATCATAACCATTAAATCACATTTTTTCCAGGAATATCTACAATTTCAATTGGTCCAATATAATCAGCAACATCAAGTTCAGGTTTTTCTTTTTTCCCTTCCAAAAAATTGCTTTAAAATCATATTTTCCATATTTTTGTTCAGATAAACGAGAAGTTGCACGTTTAAGTTGTTCAGATGCTAAGGCATTTTGAGGAAATTCTTTTAAAACTGATAAGAAAAGTTCTGCAGCTTTTTGCCATTCTCGCATACCATAAGCAGCTTGACCCATTCTAAAAAGCTTCATTAATATGCAAAATAAAATGCACCAGTTCTTAAACACGTTAAAGATTTATTCAAATATAAAACAGAAAGTTCAGGATTGCACCGAATTGCTCGATCATAAAAAAATAATGCTTTTTCAAAATTCCCATTTTTAAAGCATTCATTTGCTTTTTGTCGCCAAACTTCTGCATCTTTTGACTTTTCAACAAACCTAAAAAAGAGTATATGTTTTAAAATGAGTAAAAACTTTGTGTTACCATTTCTTTGCGCCAATTTTATCCAAAGATTTTTCGTCAGCAGAATCAACAAAAATAATATCAGATGGAGAATCAACTTTGAATGAAGGAGTTTTGCCTTGTGAAGTATATAAAAGCCATGGTTCTTTAATAATCATTATTGTTTCAGAAGTCATCCATTCAACATTAGCAAATTCATAAAGATAATTAAATGCATTAACTTCTTCGACATCACCTAAAATGTACGTTTTTATTTTAATAAACAAAAGAAAATAAGTTTATACCATTCAAATCTTGAATTAACATGCTAATGCCACAAGTGGAAAAACTACGTTTTTCTACAGGAGTTTCCATGATATTAATAATAGGTAAAGGTTTGCAAAGACATTTACATACTAAATATCGTCCAGTATGAATCATTGGAACTTTCATTTCTTTCAACATAATTGGTTTTAATTCATCAAATTGAGTTTTACAGCAATGACTTTCATCTAAAGAGATAAATGATAAACGTAAAAATTTTATATATAAAAGTACTTACTTGATGAATATGAAACTCCAGCAGTAGCTCGCTGTCCTTTTGAATCAATTTGTACTGACCACATTTCCCAAGTTAATTTTTCTTCAAGAGCATCACGATTTTGTCGAGGTTTTGGTGGTCCATGATTCAATCGTTCAGATTCTTTCCATTAAGCCCATTGTACATCTTGATCAGCAACTTTTGAATGCATTTTTTGAAGATAAATGCTTATCTCTGAAATAAGTAATGTAGTTCATTAAAAAATTTTTGTTAATGAATATTTAATAAATCAGCGCCACAAAAAATAGACACAAAATAATAAAAATATTGGAATAAAAACAAGGACAGAAATTTGTAAAAATTCAAAGAAAACAAAACGCAACAAAAGCAATGTCAAAAATTCGCGATCGTTCTGAATAAATTTTCCGCAAAAGAAAAGCCGAAAAGGTTATGAAATGTGGCAATGTGCGCCAGTGTTTTCCGATTCCGATCCGGAATCGATTCCATTTTGTTTTCCCGATCCCGATTCCATCGATTCTCGTTCCGATTCCATCGATTCCGATTTCTCATTGCAAAATGTTATAAGTTTGGTAGCGCCGTGAAAAAATGATTGGAAATAAAAAAAGAAAAAAATATTATGTTTAATTAATGATTAATTAAACATTATTTTATTTTTAATATTTTTTGAGAGCCGTAAAGAATTAAACCAATTCCAATCACTTTCTTTTCAACATATCAGATTAAAACATGTATCATTGGGTGACAAAAGTTTCAATACATTTTTTTCCATTTTGCACCATGGAACCTTTTGCCAAATTTTTAACCCAATAAATTTGGCAAAAGGTTCCATGGTGCAAAATGGAAAAAAATGGAAAATCATGGAAAAAAATGTATTCAAACTTTTGTCACCAATAAATTGAATAAGTATAATGTTTTTTCAATTTATTGGAAATGATGAAAATGTTTTTCGTCTATATTTTTATTTAAATATTAAATAAAAAATTAAACTCTTTGTAATTCGATATAAGTTTTAATATTACGTTATAAATTTACAAACTGTTACAACAAATCAATTAAAAAGTGACAAAAACAAGTATTTATTTATAAAAGTAAAATAACCAAAAACACAAATTAAAAATATAATATTATTATTATTATTATGAAAGTGTTGAAGAAGGTTGAAGTGGAGTTTCAAAATAATGATCAGGAAAATGTGATTTATCAGCTGAAATTGTGCGTTTTGGAGTACGACTTTCATTTTTATTATTATTAGATTTTGATGGTGTTCTATCACTATCTTTTCCATACATTGGTGTCTTTTCCCTACAACGAAATTTAAGATTTCGACGTGGTTTTGGAAGAACAAGCGTTGGTGGAGTTTGAATTGGTGGAGTTTGTAAAGGTTTTGATGGTTCTGCAGATGGACGAGGTGGTTCATGTTTTGATTTTTGTATTTTTTGTGCTGGAATAGATTTTGGTTGTTGAGTGGATTGATGATTTGTAGTTGATTGTTGAACTTTTGGAGGATTTTTTGTTGCTCCTTTTTTCAGCGAAAGTTTTTCTTTTGTTTTTTCAAGTTTTTCAACAATTTTTGATTTTTTTTCTTTTGATAATCTTTCTTGTAATACAGCAGCTTTTGCTTCCTTTGTTATTCGTCCAAGTTCTTCATCTTCCGTTGATTCAAGAGAAGGTGAATTTGGCATTTTCTTTTGGTTTTGACGACGCCAACGAAAATAAAATATAAGAACAATAATAACGACAGTAATTCCAACAATTCTAAAAAAATGAATACAAGTGTTAAAGTACAAAAAAAGAAAAACTTACAGGATCCCAATAATAAGAAACCACCACCATTCAATTTCTGCCGATTCAACAACAGGTGTAATAGGTGGTGGTATTGCAGTAGCCACAGAAATTGTTGTATTTTTTAAACTTTTTGTTGTTGATTTTTTTATTTGAATAATCTTTGATCGATCGATTAAAACTTCCGTATGATTGTCAATATCAGAATTTAACAATAATATTTCAGCTTTTTCACATTCATTACTAGCATTTTGAAATGGTACAATTCGAAGAACAAATTGATCCAATGAAACATCATGAGGATTTGATAAATCACATATTTCAAGAGATTTAATTATCAAAAATGAATCAGGTGATAGAGCTTTTATAGAAACATATTTCCCACCAAAAATCATTGAAGATAAGCTACCTTTAAATTCGATCTTTGATGTTGTAGTTTTTGTTGAAACTTCGAATCCATTTTCACCAAGTTTTACAAAAACTTGACATTCAGGTTTTAGATTAAGATATATCCCAAATTTTGTTTCTTTACATTTTTCACCAAAGATAAAATTGAATGTTGGAATAAATTGCTCAGAACCAATACGAAAAAAATATGGAAAAGTTGGAGTTGAATTTAGAATATTAATTTTAACATTTTTAGATGAATCAAAAGAAATTGAATCTGGAAGCATTAAATCATTATCAGATTTCCACCAAAATGTTTCATCATGTCCAGCAAAAGTGCTATTGAGTTTAACTTTTGTATATTCTGGAATTTTAACATCTTCAATATGCATATATTCTGGCTAAAATAGAGACCATTAGAATCAAAGATTTAAAAAAAAACAATTTACTAGAATCATAAAAACTTGACATCCAAAACCATTCGGAGAAGGCTGTAATTCCATAACATAATTTGTGCCATTTAAATGAAAAGGCACAACATCATCATCTTTAAAGCATCTTCGACCATTACCTTCTAATTCAGCATAATTATTTTCAATGATTTCTGTAACATAATAATTTTTGCGTTCATCACCTAAAAAAACAATAAATTATCTATCATAACTATTATTATTAGTTATGATAACAACCAAACATGATATTTGCATAAAATGTGTCTTGTAGTAAATACATAAACTTGAAAAAAAAGTACTTCAATGAATGTCGTTTTGACAAATTTTAAATGCCACGGCTTTTTTCTCTGCCATTGAAAAACCATTTTTAACTCTATGCAATGCCTGTAAGACACATGTCAATATTAATATCATGTCGGTTGTTCCATTGTGTGAGTCAATCACAAGGGAATAAAAAAAACGTTTTGTTTCGTTTAAAATTATTATAAAACAAATGTAAAAATTACCTTCACACTTTTCATACATAAACATTGTTAACAATTTATCATCAACCTCTATTTTACCACGAATATATTGTTTATCGCCATCAAATGCGAGCGTAAAATTCATAGTAGATTTTGTATCAGGACATTTTACATTTCCAGCAGGAGAATACAATTTAATATCGTTTGCAATTTCAGCAAAAGTTTTATCACTTGGAAAAATAACTTTGACCCGTTCATTCAAAATATGTAATGCTACGAATCTAAAATCATAAAGTAATTTATAATTTTAAAAGAAATAAAACTTGCGTGCTTCCATTAGAATCCACAGTAGTCCATTGTCTTCGATTTCCATGATATACAACAGATGATGCAACAGTTCCAAAAATAAAAAGCAGCAAATAAAATTGTTTCATTTTTATTCTTTGTTCAACAACCCGCAATCAACAAACGAATATAAAATGAACAAATGAAGGAAAAATATTGGTTTCATTTTTGGTATATTAGAATTTGATGAAATTTTTTATGCAAATTTAAGCAAAGAAAAGATCAGAAAAAAATTTGTTTGATATTGTTCACACACAATATCAGATTGAGTTCTGCATTGGAAAAACTATTTGATAAAACAGTACGAAAAAAAACATTAAGTTTTAAAGCAAAATAATTTATTGATAAATAAAAATTACAAACACGATAGAACGTTTTGGAACATTTTCTGCAAGTTTTTAAAAATCAAGATGATTGTGGTTTAACAAATATGTTTTATTAATAACAAGAAAAAAAATATGTTTTATTTTTATAAATTCAACATGCGTTAAGGCATGTAAATAAATAATTACAGAATTACGGTAATACTGTAAAACCCAAAAGTAGTGAATAATATTTTTCAAAACTATGTTATTCAAAAGTGTGAACATTTTTGTGAATATTTAGTATACGGTAAAAATTCTTTCAAAGAATACTTGGAATTTTTTTAGCAACAACAAAAGTCTCGAACAAAATTTCTCACTTAAATTTCAATTATATTTCTTTTTAAAAGCTTTTTATGGCATTGTTAAAAAATGACCTAATAAATAAGGATAATAAGATCGAATCAATATATTTTAAAGGCAATTGTTTTAAAGAAAAAATAATTACAAATTATTATATGAAATTGTTCATTTATAAATTTTATCTTTTCATGTATTTATTAGAAATTCTTAGAAATCCATTTTTATTTTTAAAAATCAATTTAAACTTTTTTGATTTTTATTTATATTTGGAAATTTTAGGTATTATTAAACACTTTTAACATCTTTCAAGTTTGTCCATGAATCTTCTTCTTTTTCTTTTCCTGTTGACTTTAAACTTGAATGTTTTGTTAAACTTTGATCGGATAGAGTTTTTCATAAATCCGAGAATGGAGTATCAGTTGTATTATTTGAAGATTCAGATGATGATTTTCGTTATAGCGGTTCATTATCAGTAGTTACAGCTTTATTAATCTAAACCGATTTCTTTGCGCGAAAATTTATTTTGCTTGCTAAAAAAAAGTTGCGATTTGTAAAAAAAATTTGTGTTTTTTTTGTTGACACAAAAAAAAGTATTTGACATTGATGTGATCGTCTGAGAAAGTCGCTTATATATTATATCTCTTTGTTGCGATTTGTAAATTTCTCTCTATCTTTAAAAATATGACAGATATTATTGAAGAACTTCAATCTAAATTTGCTTCATCGTTTCCGATAAGAAATGGTGATCTTCTTACTCCACAATCTTCCACCTATGATAATGGTGAACAACAACTTGCAACAACTCCACAGAGTGCTAATAATCAAAGAAATTCAACCATTTCAAAGCCTTTAGGTTATCCAAATGCATTCTTAAATAATTGTGGTACAATGAGCATCTTTCTTGAACCAAATGTTGTTGTTGATATTTCTGTAAATCGAGTTATTCGAGTTACATGTGTTGGCAAGTTTTCGGTATGTCTTTTTTTATCTCTTTCATTATTATATCTTCTTCACATATCTATATATTTTATATCTTTTATAGGCAACCATTGGTAGTGACTTTAAGGTCAGTCTTTCTCATGAACTTGCTTCTGTTTATCAAACTGATAATTGTATTTATGCTGCTTTCCGTGTTGGTGATGTTGAAAAGCAAGTCCTGATTGGAGAAAGTGGTATTGTTCTTTCTATGGATACCTTGGAAAAATCTTATGTCCTTTCAAAGACTCTCCTCAAAGGAAATGGCCTTGTTCCTGTTCAACGTCGCTTCTTTCCTCCATTGAAATTTGACTTTTCGTTAAAGCATTTTTATACTGCTGCAAATTACGGTGAACGGTATCTTCCAATTTGTCATAAAATTGTTACACGTGCTCATTTAACTAATCTTAGTAATAAGAAGATTGTTGTTATTAATGGAATACATATTCGTGTTACACAAAATGGTAGTGTTGAAATTACTTCACAAAATCGTCTTATGCGTTTTGCTCCATTAACTGGTGACGTTCAAATCAAGACACCTATTATTGATGTCGCGGTTGATGTAAGTTTGCTTTTTGCAAAATCTGTGGTCTTCATAAACTTTTTTTAGGCTAGTGGTAAAGGTTCTATTATCAAAAGTAAAAAACGTGTTCATGCTTCTACCTCTGGGCTTGTTGTTGCTGATGGAGAACGCGTCATTTCAATTGATACTGCTGGAAATGTTATTAATTCTGCTACATAAAAGAAATAAAGTTTTTGTTTAGTTTTTTTATTCTCTATTGTTTTTGTATCCGTCTGTGTTAGAAATTATAACGTTAAAGCAAAAGTTCAACAATTGTTTTTTTACTTTAGATTTTTATTTAGGAATAAAAAAATTTACAAAACAAAAACAAATGAAAAGTAGTTACAAAATTGACATAAAAATTGCCCAAAAAACGAAAATTCACTTCAACGATTTTGCATTCTTTTTTTCTTTTCCTAAAAATTGCAAGATTAAATAAATTCAAAAAAATTAAAAACTTACAAGTTCTGATATTTTTGTTGCACATTTCATTAATTCATTCAAAGCATTAATTCTTTCTTGCATTTTATCATTTTCAATTAAATCTTTCCAATGAATTTCATCCCAAGTATTTGAAATTATGACAATTTGATTTTTTAAATATTGATTTTCTTCCTCAAGTTCTTTATTTCTTTGATTAAGATGTTGAAGTTCTTCTTCCATTTTTTTGGTTAATATTTGATAGTGACTAAAAAATAATCAATAAAATGATCAGTGATAAAAAATGGAAGAGAAAAAACGTTGTTCAAAAAACCGATTTCGAAATTTGGCCTCAAAAAAACGAAGAGAAAGGAAAATATTCGCAAAGATTTCGAAATTTTTTGGGACAGTTTTTTGTCAATTTTAAGGGCATTAATTCATGTTATCATTTAATCACTTCGTTCAAATAACAAAAAAAGTAAATAAACAAAATTTTTGTTGTATCAACGATTGAATCGTGAAACATCTTAGAAATTATTAAAAAATAAAAAAAAACCAGCGCAGAAATTTATTTAAAGAATAAGCTCTTGAATTCAATAAAAGAAATTTTTCACGTTTAGCTTGACGACGGTTTCTACAATAAAAAACACACATTTTCCGCTTTTATCTTTTTTTGTGCTGCGCACCAAAAAAGAATTTTTGAAAAAAAAGCAATCGTTTCAAGAACCAAAAAATGTTTTTGTTTTTTTGCGCGAAAATTTCAACTTTTTGATTGATTGTGTTTTAGACTAAAACTTTTAGTACAAAAAAAGCTGACATATTTCAAATGTTTTTTTTACATAATTTTAAAATTAATGCAGATAAATTTTTTAGTTGATTTATTTGAGTTTTATAGAAACAACCAGGTTTTTACATTTTAAAGGAGGCGGACCCTTTGATCCATTATGGATCAAAGGGTCCGCCTCCTTTAAAGATTTATTTGATTTACAATTTTACAAAGGCTGAATAATTTATTAGTTTTAATGTTTGTATTATTTTTAACATTACAAAATTTTTTGTTAGTTTCTTCCATTTTATATTTCCCCAAAAACCGTATACCCGAATATATATATTAATTGAGGGATCAATTTTACAGATTACTAATTATTTTGTTTTCGTAATCCATTGAAATATAAATAATCATCGAATATGAAGTAAATCCAAGAAATTTTGTAAAATATGCATTATGGCATCTTTTGAAAATTCTTTGACATTTGGTAATCCAAGAGATTTGGCATTTGTAAATTCTTTAACTTCAATTTCGCTATCATTGATAATCAAAAGTGGAGATTTAAATTCTTTCATTTTTCGAAGTGAAGTTTCATTGAATCCAATTAAAATTGCAGATTCAATTTCTGTATTTTGTTTTGAAAGAATTTCAGAAATTTGACTTTGAGATGAATAATCCGAAAGGACTGAATATTTTTCAAATGATTCTTTGGTTTTTAAAGCTTCAATTACAGATGGAATTGTTAAATCTTTAAAGTTAGAAGAAGCATTTAAAAGGACAGTTTTATGTCCACTTGCAGCAAGCATTTGATGAAGTGATGGACGTTCAGAAGAATATAGGCTTGGATTTTTTGTAAAAATTAAAATTATTCCACGTGTTTTAATTGCAAATGGTGGCTTTGAAATTGAATATTCTATGGCATTTTCACCTAAAAAAAGTAAGATATGCTTTTTGGGTCAAAATTTGTTATTAAAAATATTTCATAACTATATTTTTTCCAACCAAAAAAGTTGCCTCCTTTAAACTTAAAGCGATATTTCGTGTTCAAACAAATGATTTTAAACAATTTTTTCTTCGCACGAAAGAATTTACTTTTGAATGAAAGTGCGTTTATTATGCAAATATATATTTTCAGAACAAACTTTTTTAAAACGCATTTTCATTATAACGTAAATTTTTCCGTGTTAAAAAACATTGGTTAAAATAATTTATTCGAACGTGGAAGATCCCTTTAAATATTATTGCATTTCCTAACTCAGTTTAAAAACTTACCTATTTGAACTTCATTTTTTTCAATAACAGCATGTTTTCCATTTGCTGTAATATATAAATTTAGGCGACGATGTGTTAAATGTGATTCTGATAATTTTTCTATTGAATCTTTAACTGCTTTTGAATGGCCTTTTGGTGAACAAGATGGAAGTAAAAGACAAATTAATGGTAAAAATATTGAAGCTGATGGTAAAAACATATCTATTATTTATTACCAACTCAAAAGAGTAATAAAATTTTAATGATGCAAAGCTTTTTCAAAAAGAGGCAAAAAAAATCGTGGAAAATATTTTTAAAATCCCAAAACAATGACCTTATTTGATGATAATCTCCGCAACCTAAAAAAATAAGAAGAGTTAGGTGTTTCTTTTTTTGGAGTAAAAAAATCAATCAAAAAAGAGTAAACACGCTTTTAGAGATTTTTGAAACAATGTAACCAATTTAAACCTAAAAAAAGATTTTTTCGTTCAGTTTAAAAAAAATTTAATTTAGAATCAAAATTTAAAAAACAACTTGATAAAGTTTATCAAATTTTGTTTTCGTAAAATGAAAAGACTTAATTTTTACACCTAAAGTTCAGAAACATTTCAGCTTTGGCTTTAAATACTGAGAAAAAAAATTTGAGCTTATATATTGTTTATATTTTTGATCAAAGTCGGTTTAGCTTTTTTGATGTTGGAGGGAAAAGGTGCGGTGGGGGTACTTTGAGCAAAAGATTACAATGTTGTGAAATTTTACACACACACCTTTTGTTAAAAATAAAGTTCATAACAATGAAACACAAAATAGGTTTTCCGGAAAAAAAAGATGCAAAAAAAGAAAGAGAAACATTTTTTGCACCTTTTTTGTTGCTTTGAAAATACACACCTTTAAAAACGGATTGATAGAGAAATTTCGAAATACTTGTTCCAAAAAAGAATACGATTTCAAAAAACCACAAATAAAAAAGAGTTTATTCAGCTTTAAGAAAGAATATTTTTTAACTTATGACAATGAATAATTATAGTGTTTTTAAAACATTAAAGTAAAGCTAATAATTGAATGGAATAAAAACAAAACATTTTTGTCACATTTTTTGCAAAGTTTTTTATTAAAAAAAATAATAATGGCAGTCATGAAAACACGCATTTATAGGATTAAAAAAAAGATGCATTTTGTATATTTGTAGTAATAAAAAACATTTTTTAGTGTCATAACACACATGTGATTTGAAAAAAATTAAATTTTTTTTTAATATTTTTATGATGAGTAATTTTTTTAAACAAAAAACAAGCAGCAAATTTATAACATCAGAAAAATATATTAAAAAATTACTCAAAAACAGTGTTCAAAATTTAAACTCAAATTTAAAATTATTTGATTATGACTTTTAAAGTATTTTTTAACGTTGGCAAAATCAATATAATATTTTTTTTCAGACGTTTTCATTAAAAATGTTTGAAAAAAATCATATATTAAAAAAATGAGGAAAAACATCTGTTTTTTACCAAAAAAAAATTTTTCACTGGAAAAAAATCTTCAGCTAAAAATACATTGTTTAATGCATTTTTAGCTTTATTTTTGCCTTAAAAATTTATTTTTATCTCTTTTTGTTGTCATGTATTCTTTTTTTTAAATGGACTTATTGTCTTTTTTAATGTTTGTTTTTGTTTTCGCCCTATTTTTTTTTGCTATAAATTTTTAAAACCACAAAAACATCAGCAACGACGTTTGTAATAAAAGTCCATCTCTGTTAAAAACAACCGCAGTTTCTACTTTGTAGTTTGTAACATTGGAAATAAAAAAAGATTTAATTTGTTGTCAAGGAAATTTTTATATTGATTTACTCGCTTTTTATTTTCCCCCAAAAATTAGCTGATGTCACGTAGTTTCACATGGGAAAAAACTTATTTAAAAGCTTTGAAAAAAATGGAAAAGTACTTCATATTATAATCGTTTAAAAAATTTTTTTTATGTTTCTCTTTTGTTTCTATCTTCTTTTTTGCATTTTCGATAAGCACGGGGTTGAAAGAAAGACGTAGAAAAATAGAGACGAGGTAAAAAAGATAAAAGGGAAATGATTTCAGTTAGAAAAAAAAATGTGGCTCACAAACTTTGCACTGATTTTGTGATCAAATTTTATGTACCACCCGATTGCCTTTTTTTGGAGGTAACCGGAACTGCAAAAAAAGGGAAAACATCATTATTGCTTTTTGTGTGGTTTTTTGTGGCAAGGAAAAGCATCAATAAATCAGGCATATTTTTGTCTTTTAAATTTTCTTGCAGTCTTTTTTTATATTTTTTTTCCTTTGGAGCCCTTTTATTTGATTTTTAAAATATCTTATTTTACTGGGATCCAAAAATATATCTTTCAGAATTTTTTTTTAAAAAAAATTGAAAATACGAAAAGTTTTTGTTTAAATTTTGTAAAACACTAAAACGCTCAAATAGGCACTTTTATCATATTTTATTAATTTGAATTCTGTATTTTAATTTAATCTATTTTTAAAAATTACGGTATCCGTAAGTTTCCCTTTTTTTAAACAAAAACATTTAAACTTTAAACTTGTTTTTGTTTCCCTATATTTTTTGTTCAAAACAAAACACATTTTTTCTTTCTTCTTTTTTTAAATTCAGCTGTTTTATTACCATTTTTTTGATCGATCAGTTAAATATCTGTCATCTTTTTTATTGCTCATTTACCCGCCTGTCTAGACTTTTTTGCTTTTTTCTTCCATGTTTTATTGATAATCCGTGATTTTAAATATTTTATGTTAAAAAAATTGTTCCATAAATTTAATGCTTAAAATTTTATAGCTTTGTTTGTTTATACCCCCTCCTCTTCAAAAAAGAAAAGAAAAATGTTTAATTATCCAGCTTTACCCCAACTTGTACAAGAAATGATAATCTCTGAAATATGTGATAGAAATCATCCAAAAGATGCACAAAATTTTGCTTTAACTTCAAAATTAAATTATTTCATGTTTAAAAAATTAAATCGTGAACGAACAGAAATTCAACAGCTTCCGCTAATGATTGGTGGAGATATTTATTTATATTTAGATGAAATGCGAGATTTAAATTCAGATGATGAAGTTTTGGATTATATTTCAAAGTTATCTGTAACTGAATCAATTCATATCGAATTTTGTACACAACAACCAACTTCCACTGAAGTTTTGCATCGAGTTATGCCATATATTATTGGAACAGCAAGATATGCAACATCTGTAAGTTATTTTGATTGGTCTTGGAACGAAAAAAATGAAAATATTGTGTCTCAAAACGAAAATATAAAAGTACTGTTTTTAGGTTGCAATTTATACAACATATGAATTTTCAAAAGAGCATGAAAAAGAGTTTATTTTTCTTTTGAGATCTTTAAAATCCGCAAATAAATTGCATGTTTCATTGGTAAAAGTTTCGGATGGAATTCCGTTTAACATTAATCCGCTCATAAATGCAACATATCAAATTAAAGCAATTCAGTGAGTTTTTAACATTTTTTTTCAAACTTTTATTTAAAAAACATATTTTTTGTGTTTTGCTAAAAATCTGATTTCTGTCTTTTTTGATTTTTCCCAAAAATTTTTTCAAAAGTACAAAAGAACAATTTTCTGGTAACTTTTTTATATGTTATCAGAAAGCTGCAATAAAAAAATGGGTGTGGCATAAACAGAAAATCTTTTAAGATTAACTCTTTTGAGACCAAAAAGATATTTGCTTCAAAAAGAATGATAAGATTTTTTCCGCAAAATTTTGTTTATCTATCTTTGAAAGAAGTTAATGAAAGCTTAAAAACAATTACTGTATGGAATTGAGTTTTCTTGCAAATTTGATTAGCTAACAAAAAAATAGAATTACGTCAATTTTCAATAGATTTTTGACGTCAAAAAACATATACATTGACCTTTTTTAATAGAATAATTTCCATCAGTGTTCTGCGGTGCTGGCGCGACGCGCCGCGCCGCAGTCGCGCCGGCTACATTTAAACTTCTATTAGATTACAGATTTTCCTACAACTTTGGTAAAAGATATTCAGCTATAAAGGCTATCACGTGGAATTATTACTTTAAGTTTAAACTTAATTTCTAGTAGCCGGCGCGACTGCGGCGCGGCGCGTCGCGCCAGCACCGCAGAACACTGATTTCCATATTTCTTATAATTAATTGGCCAAAATGAAAGTGACCTTTAAAGGGTTGAAACTAATTCACCAAAGCTTTTGTTGCTAGTAAACTGCGAACTTTTAAGATGCCTTTAAACGCAATGTTGCATCATGCTTATGAAATTTATACAATTTATCCTTTTTCTTATGATTAAATTTTTTCTGTGCTTTAGCTTTAATGGCCGACTTGCATTTAACGATGACAGCTGGGATTTGCTTGCCCGTAAAAGTACATTTGATACTCCGATTGAGTCAATAAATATTCCATATTCTGCTGATTTTTCATATGGTTCTATGGAAAGATTTTTCTTGGTTTGTTTAACCCTAAAATATCACTTTATAATAATCCCTGTTCATTTTTATAGTTAGCATATCTTGCCCCAAGTGTAAATATTCGAATTACAGAAGCTGATGAAGCTAAAACTATTGCATATACAGAAGTCTTGCAACGAATTGGTCGACCAAAAACACTTAATAAAACTTTTGCTTCATTTTATATTCGTCGTTCGGTTGTTACTTTACATTTTCAATCATTTTATCCGGTTGGATTTGAAAGATGTCATGTCCCTGTTCGAGCATATGATCCTGAAAATCCACATCCATGTGATCCTCCAAAAACTACTGTAATCCCAATTACAGATAAATCTGCTCGAGTTCCACGTTTTATGCATCCTTAAACTTTTTATTTTGTATTTAAAATCATTTTTTGCGGGTGTTTTTTTTAACAACAATAATTTATCATTTTTGATTGATTCTGTAATTTTTGTCTAAAAATTTTTACCAATAAAGATAAATAAACAGTTCACTGAAAGTTTAAAATAAATTTTTTAGATCTTTTTTGGTTATGTCAAAATTTGTGAAAAGTGCATAAAAGTTGACTTAGGTTACTCGTTTTTTACAAATCAAAATTTTTTATATTATCTGAAAAATTTTGAGCTGTTTCAATAATGATTTTTTTTATTCAATTATGATCGTCAAATTAAATTTTATTTAAAAGTTTATCCAAAAAGGGTTTAAAATAGTAATCACAAAATTTTTAGAATGTGGTGTTGTTTTAAAAAATGCAAAAAATTATGAATTTGTAACTTTTCCATTGTTATCTCCTTTAATTTCAACTCCAGCTTCTTTTTTGCTTCCACCAACTTTAACATCAACACTTCCATTTTGCGGATTGGAAGGATCATTGGCAGAAGATTCGTTATTTCCTGTAATAAAATCACTAACTGCTCCAACAACTTTTCCAACTAATGTTTCACCAGATTTTTGTTGTTCTTCCCCACCACCGCTAATGGCACCACCAGCACTAGATTTTGGGTGATCCAAAAAATTATCATTTTTTTGTTCATCGTCTTTATTGGCAGCAGTTTTATCGATTACAGTTCCATAATTTTTTCCGCCAATATGAACTCCAGCTGACTCATATCCAGGTTTATTATTCATTTTTGTTAACTGAAAAAGTTCATCATTTGAAAAAGATATATTTTTAAAACTTTTTTTTAATATTAAAATCTTAAAAAAGGGATTACGAATCAGATAAACGATATTTGATCATTATAGACCTCAATGAGAATTATTAAAAATTAATTTATTTCATTAAAATTAGTTCAAATCAAATTAAACATTTTAAAACATTAAAGGACTTTCTTTTTTTTCACTTTATTAAAAGTATTTAAATAAAAAAATTCTTTAAAAACCAATAATCAAAAAAGGCAAACAAAAATAAAAGTTAACAAATTTCTCGTCAAAAATAAAAAACAAAAATTACAAGTCAAAAAATAAAAAAAAATTTATGACAGAATTTTTATCTCAATACTTTACATGAGCAAAACAAACGCATCAGTTTCACCGTTTTTTTTTCTTTTGTCAAGCAGTTACAATCAAATTATTTAGAAAAAAAATGACAAAAAATAAAATCATTGTTTTTTATCGGAAGATTTTTTGTTCAAAACAACTCTTTTATATTTTAGTCCAGAATAATTTGGAAAATTTTTAGGCGTATTTTTTACACTACAAGAATTAAGAAATGTAACGCTAGAAAAAAAATGTTTTTTCTCTCAAAAAACTAAAAATTTCATGATAAAAAATATTGTGTTTGTTGTTTACCTCTCTATTTTTTCGTCCCATTTGCTTCCAATTTCTAAAGCAAAACAACTATTTTTTAAATCAGATTGAAAATTAAATATATTTAAAGGACCATAGGTTTTATGCTTTGTATTGCCTATTTTACAAAATTCAACATAATGCTTATAAAATTTTATTTTTTTAGAAAAAAATAGTAAAAATGGTTGACGAGAAAAGAGCCTCGGATTCGGATGATGGTGACAAACCAGAAGAAAATGATTCCAGCAATGATTCAGATAATGGTGATAAAGAATCAGATGGAGGAAACAGTTCAAACAATGGCGTTCAAATTGGCGGAGATAATAATGGCGAAGTCAGTAATGTTCCAGTTGATATTAATGTTGATGTCAAGGTGCCACTGGTTGGATAAATATAAAAAACTTTTTTGGGACACGATAAATTAATTTTTGAAAAATTCTTTTTTATTTTCAATTTCAAACTGTTTATGTTTGTTACTTACAATTTTTTTCGTTGTTTAACTTATATAAATGCATTGTCCCAATAAAGAAATGCAAAAGCTATTAAAAGATAATATCAAATAAAAAAATACAAATGTTTTCAAAAAACACGTTAAAGGACCCAAAAAAGGACATTAAAATTTTACTGTGAATTATAGCTATTTGGAATTAAAATTTTGTTTTTATTTCAAAACTGTCAGCTTCAATTTCTTTCATAGCTGGTAGAAAGAATAGAAACTACTACCTCTCTAATATTTTTAGAAAACACAAAAAAGATGTGTTTTTCCAATTAAAACTGATTGATGACAAAAATCATCGATAGTATCGCTTTTTTAGCAAAAAGGAACAATAATTTTTTTCTGGCTATTTTTCCTGCATCAAAAAATAGATTACTTTGACTTAAGATTTTCACAATGAATTTTTTTAGTCGCAAAAATTTTAATTTCCACATTTTGATTTTTATTTTTAACACAAATATAATTAAAAATTCATTCGTTTTCAAAATTCAAGCACTTTATTTAGTATTAATACTAGTATTGTTAATTGTTCCATTATTATCTCCATCAACTTCAACACCACCGCCATCATTGAAAATTTCAACATTTGTAATATCACCATTATTATCACCTTCAACGTGGGTTCCATCACCAGTAAAGGGATCAATGTTAACAATGTTATCATCATTATCTCCTTCAACTTCTGCACCACCAAATGACACCTTTGTTTCTTTTTCAGAATCCTCCGACATTTTTTGTTCTAAAAATTGTAATTAATTTTGAAATGTCCAAAAAAACAAGATATAATTGAAGCAAATCCAAAAACGGAGTTAAACTTTTTTTGATGAAAGTGCTATAATAGTTAAATTGAATAATTCAAAAACTTTAACATCAACACTTTTAAACGAAATTTATTAAAAGAAAAATTTTATTTTCAGATCTATGAAATTGGAGGAGTATCACTATGGACAAGAATGTAAAACATGGATAAAAATTTTTGTTTTTCAACTTTGCAATTACAAGATAAAAAATAAGAATGTTTTTTCCATCACATTTCTTTTACATTATTTTAGTGTAAAATTTTGAAATGATTTTTGTTTTGACGACATTATTTTTTCGTCAAATTATCTAATAACATTTTTTTTAAATATTACATGATAAAAAACAAAAATTTATTTTTTTAGTTTTTTTGTTCACAAAAAAATTTCTTCTATAAAAGAAAAATTTCGTCTTTTTTATGTCTTATTTTTGTTGCTTTGAAAAAGAAAATTTCTATTTAATTTTTTCTTTTCAGATATTAAAAATATGTTTGGTGGAAATAGTGATGATAAAAAAGATGATGGAACAATGATGAACAGTGCTGTTCAAATCACTGTGAAAAGAGAGTGATCTCTAAAAGCAACAATAGAGAAAAAAAGTGAAAGTGAAAAATCTCTATTATGCAAAACAGTGAACAATCTCTTTCACTGTTTTCTTCACTGTGACTTCACAGAGATTTTCACTGTTTTTAAATTTTTTTCGTGTCAAGAGATTTCATTTTCTTGTTCAACTTTATTTTTCCAAAAATTTTTTCTGATTTTTTAATGTAAAGATTTTCTTTTTGATGGCAAATTTATGATATTCAATTAAAAAATTTTAACAAAACAAAAATTAAATAACAGATGATTGTGCAAAAAGCTGTAAAGAACGATATAATACAATTTTCAAAAATTTATTACTTTTTTTTAAAAAAAATCTTGCCTGCCAATAATAGGTTTTCAATTAATAGACTTTTTTATAATTTTCCTATGTATTTTACTATTTTTTACCGTATTATTATTATTTAAGAAAGAATAATATCGTAGTTAATTTGATTATATATTAATATATATATGTATGTAGAAATAAAGTTTAAAACTTTTAAAACTTTAGTTAAAAAAAACAAAAGTGATACGAAATGTTAAATAAAAAAATTTTGAACAAGCAAAATAACGGAGTAAGTTTAAAATGATAAAAATTTTTTCTTCGATGTTTTTCGTCAATTACTGTTCACTGTTGTCAAAAAATATACTGTAACTTAATTTTTCTAGTAAAAGCATTTGATTTTTTGAATTAAATTTTCGATAATTAAATTTTGCAAATTTTTTAAATTTTTGTTTAAAAATTATCAATTACAAAAAATATAAATGCTGTCTTTTTTTTAAAAAATTGTACTATTACTGAATTCATACATTTTTTCATTCAAGTTACAATTTTCATTTTTTTCTGTACATGGAATTTTAATGAAAAAAGCACAAAATCACTTTTTTTTCAATTACCACTTCCAATATTGTTATACTGTATGCAACAGCTGCAAAAAAAATATTTAAAACCCTATAAAAGTAAAGATAATTTATTCAAAATATTACAAAATCTTTTTATAACAAATTTTATGCATTGTTTTTTATCTCTTGTAACCATATGAAATTGTTCTACCCAAGATTTTTCCAAAATATATTGACAAAAAATATATAAATTTGCCATCAAAAAGAAAATCTTTACATTAAAAAATCAGAAAAAATTTTTGGAAAAAAAAGTTGAACAAGAAAATGAAATCTCTTGACACGAAAAAATTTAAAAACAGTGAAAATCTCTGTGAAGTCACAGTGAAGAAAACAGTGAAAGAGATTGTTCACTGTTTTGCATAATAGAGATTTTTCACTTTCACTTTTTTTTCTCTATTCATTTTTTTGTGAAGTGAACTCTGTGATTTCACAGCGTAGAGATTTGAACAGCACTGATGATGAATAAAGTTGTTGATTTCGTTAAAGATAAAGTAGAAGACGATAATGGCACTTGTATTAAAAGTGATGGCGGCGTAAAAATTGGTGGATCCAATAATGGCGAAGTTTTTAATGCTGGAACCAAAATTTGATGCATTAAATGTGTTTTAAAAAAGGAAAATTTTTAAAATGGTTTATTATTTCATACAAATAAAATCTTTAAAAATTCATCTGTGATTTATTATAAATTTTTTTAAACATAAAACGAAAATTAAATTTATTTATAATTTATGTAAATCAGGGCCGCAAATAGGTCAACCGTAAGGGGGTGGAGGTTTGCCAAGGGGGTGGAGGTTCCTTGGGAGGTTTTCAAAAAATCTCTAGTATGAATTTAATTTTTTCACCGTAAATTTGGCACTAAGGGGGTGGAGGTCTCCCCTACCTCCACCATGCAATTTGCGGCCCTGATGTAAATTACACCCCAGGGTGCACCCCCCCTTTTTTCCCTCTCCCTTGATTTAATCCACTAAAAAATTTTTGCCGCCAATTGATATACGAAAAACAAAATGCATAAAACAAATGTTTGCAATTTATATAAATTTTTTTATCTTTAGTTGATACATATAAATAATAAAAACAAAACAAACTCAAATTCTAGATTAAAATAACATCTTAAAAGAAGAAATAACTCAATAAATATAATTAACTACTACTTAAAGCAGCAACACAATCATAGACTTTTTTACACAGTATCAAAAAGAAAAAATTTTTATTCAGATTTTGTATCACTTGATGATGGAGTTGCTTCTTGTGGAAGGAATTCACGTGGAATATAACGTCTTGGATATACAGGTATAATTTCATCCATATCATGTACAATTTGTGGATAATTTTCTGGTTGTGCAAGTGAAAATGGTGAATGTGATAAAGCTAACATTAAATGACGATCATATTTGATACGAGTTGTTACTTCTCCAGTTGGAAGACGAGTTCCAACAATTGTAACACCATGTCCATTTGGAAGTTCAGATACCTGGAAAATAAAGTTATTAATGAATATGTATATAAAAAAGCAAACAAAAAACTTACAACTTCTGGTGCAGGTTCATCAAGTTTAAGTGTAGAAATATCAAAGTCATTAAAATCTTTTCGATTTGCACGACTATTAACACGTGGACGAACCATCTTATTTGATTCTAAGAGAATATTGATAATATTATTCGTAAAAGCAATGTGTTTAGTAAAAAAATCAGCAACCAAATTAGAAATAAGGAAGGAAGAAGAAAAGTGAAAGAGCGAGAAAGAAGAAAGTAGCGTAAAAATGAGGCGCGAGTTTGGAAGGCATTTTTTTTAATCTCTCGCTCACTCTTTTTTCAATAAAAAACGTCTCTCTCCTTTTTTGCTAATGGAGTCCGAAAAGAAGTGGATATTCTAAGATAAGAAAAAACTTTTCCACAAAAAAACTCTCTAATTTCAACAGTTTTTTCAGGGCTAGAAAATATCTGAATATGAAAAGTTAAAGGTATACCTGGAGACGAATCATGAAATGGTGCCATTAAAGCTGGATCACATACAAAACGTTCAGCTTCAACTAAATCATATAATTCTTTAAAACTATTAAGGAGAACATCAATATCATCAAATGCAAAGAGATCACTAAAACATTGTGAAAATTTATTAATGTAAAGTAAATAAAAAAACAACTTACTCAGATGTACTTTGAGAATATGGCATTGGCATATAAGATGACGAATATCCACGCATTCCATTTCCACCTAATTGGCGTCTTGATGGAGCTTGTGGTGTACTATAACCTGGTGTACCTTTTGGACGACGAGGAATATTTCGACGAGGTGTTGTACATGAACGAGATGTTGGAGTTTGATCATGATAATTTCTTCCAATACTATCACCTGCACCACCATGATGTTCTCTTTCTCTTTTTGGAGGAGTTTTATTAACAGTTGTTTCAGCATTGGATGTTGAATAAGATGACATGTTGACAGAGAACTTTTAATAATTTTTATGGAGAAGGATTTAAAAATCAACCAACGTGAAATAAAGTAAAAATGAAAGCATTTCCGTAGTTTCTTTCCAGTATTTATACGTATTTTTCATTGCATATTTGTAAATTTGCATACAAAGAATAGTATTGTTTTATTTTCTTTTTAAAAGTTTTAACACACAACAACCGTTACTGCGTGCACCATGCAAATGAGAGTAAAAAAACAACAAAAAATTTCAACACGCATAATGCGTGACGCATTGATTGAATCTTTTTAACTTTTGTTTTTCTGATTTGATTTGGACTTTTTATAAAAAAAAATTTTACACTTTTATGACAAAGTATCACATGCATGTGTCACATGCATGACTTTCACCAGATTTGTTGCAGGAAGTCTAAAATATGAACATATATAAATAACGGATATAAAAAAATAAGCAAACGTTGATGGCAAAGATGTAAGCATTTTACGAATTGTTTCACGTAAATCTGCCATAGTTGTAACATTTTGTGGAATAAAATTTGGAACAATCAAAATTATATCTGCTTGTGGATTTCTATTCAAAGAGCTTTCATTAAGTGTAGTTTAATATCAGTATATGCACATGCAAAAGTTCCAGTTGTTGAAGTTTTTGCTGATGCTGCTGCAGTAGATGGAGGTAGACCAGCATGGCCAGCAGAAGCTGTTGGATAACTACCAGAAATTGCACCACCCCCAGAAATTTCTTAATTCGTCCAAAATCTAAAACAATCAATTAAAATACATTATTATTCAAAATAAAGCAAACCTCTTTTAAAGAAAACTAAAAACTAGTTGTTTTTCCCTTTCTGCTAAAAAAAGCACTCTCTGTGCTAACGTTAGCATTCCCATATGCGATTAAAAGCAAAAGCAAAAAAACAAGTGCTTTTTTTCACCTATGTTTTTTTAGCAGAAAAAAAATTTTGCGGCGAAAAGCATTAGCAAAAAAGCAAGCAGCCGTGCTTTTTTTGCTTGCTTTTTTTTTCAAAAGCATTTTTGACACCACTGGCATGTGATACTTTGTTGTAAATTTTTTTTTCGATTTTTGGTGATTTTAGGAACACATTTCACTGCCAATTTTTTTTCCGCATCATTTTTAAATTCTTCTCGTAAATATGTTCTACATATCCCTAAAAACATTCCCTGAAAGTTTCATCCAAAACTGTAAACATGCGGCAAATTCCCATCTGTTTTTCGGTGCTGGAGTAGTTTAAAATTAAAAAATTTCCAAGTTACATTTGGAATAAAAAAATCTTTTTTAGTCCATTTTGTAGCTCTTTTCTCATAGATTTTTGTAAAAACAGTAGTTTTTAAAAAAAATTAAATGTGCGACCGCATGGATCGTTTGTCCATCATTTTCCCAATTAATAACACTGCTTTATTTCAACAAATATGGAAGAAAGGTTTTAAATGTTTTTTTTTGAAGCTCAAATCCCCCATTATTTAATGCCAAATAATTCATAAATTGGATACTCAAATGTTATTTCCCATCGAAAATCGTTATAGTTTTTGATGCAACTGAAAATCTAACAAATACAAACTTAAAAGTTGGTTCAAACAAATATCTCTTTTTTGACATTTTCTTTTTTTTTCATTTCCATTTTTAAGTTTCAAATAACATATATGATGAATCATCGATTTGCCTTTTCTGTACATTTTTAGAATGAAAAAAACTGTTTGCTTCAATTTTTTTCCTTTTAGTTTTCTAGCGGTTTTGTTGAACGTTTTTGTCCTTTGATTAAGTTTTTACTTCTTTTAAGATTAACTCTTTTGGGACAAAAAAGATTTGCTTCAAAAAGAAAGATAAGATTTTTTTCGCAAAATTTTGTTTATATTTTTTTGAAAGGTGTTAATGGAGGCCTTAAAAACAATTACTGTATGGAATTGAGTTTCCTTGCAAATTTGATTAGCTAAAAAATAAGAACAGAATCAAGGTTAAATAATAAATCGTAAAACATGAAATATTTATTTCAACAAAAATTATTCTTTCAGTTCAACACTGTTTATTTCTTATTTCTAAATTTAGTTTATTTTGATAATATTTGACCGCACCTGAAATAAAAACTTTGTTGAACACGTAAAAAATGTTTATTGTTGTCTTACATTATTTTATAGCTATTTTATGGAGCGAAAAAACTAAATTTTCAAAGAAAAAGCTTTGCGACAAAGTGTTTTTTGTTTTGTATCATTTCACGTTTCCATTTAACCATATTCGTTTGCATTGAATCATCTATTTGCTCTTTGAACATCAAAAAAGATTCCTCGATTTGTATATAAACAGTTTTTCTTTTTTTATTTTATTTTCAGAATTTGTTTTTAGTTGAATTCGCGGTGCTAAAAAATTTATAAAAAATTTTTTTATTTATTTTTATAGGGTTAATTCCGTCATGAGTAAAAAACAATATCAACCATCACAACCAAATACTGTTGGCAAAGATATGGCACGTGCTTTGAAGGGTGATGTTCAAGGCACAATTTCTGGAAATTTTCAAGGACGGCCAGGAAATGCTAAAATAGACTATAATCCACATACACCGAATCCTAAACCTGTAGATGAATGGACGAAAAACAGTTTAAAAAAATCTCGCGAAGAAGCAAAAGAAAAAAAATAAGCAGTACAGAAAAACTAATTTTAAATGAAAAATTATTTTTTATTGTTTATGTTTTTAAAACGTTGTTTAATTTAGAAGATTTTTTATTGTTTTTACCTTTCGTTTAAACATTTTGTATAAAAAATAAAATTTACGGGGTTTTTTTTATTTGATCAACTCAATCAGGGATGGATAAACTTGTAAAATTTATGACATGGTTTTTTTAAACATTTGTTGTATTTTCTTACAAGTTTATTGAGTAATTAAAAAACTGATTAAAAAATAAGTAACAAATTTATTCTTTAATTACTAAAGAAGACAATTTTTTTTCAGAATTGTACAAAAATTAAATGCAAAAAACAAACAATAAAAAAAAGAAGATTAAAACTCGAACCGTAATTAGAGAAAAAAAAACAAAAAAAAAAGATTCTGGGATACTTTATTAATATTAGTAAAAATCAGTGCTATTTTAGAAAAATTAAGTGATTAAGATAATATCATTTTGATTATCACAAGATCGTTGATTATTATTATTGTTTTGATTATTGCTTTCAGAATGTGCCGATGAAGGACCAACATATCGGCATGAATAATGACTTGAAGTTGATAGAAAAGTTCGATAGCAATTTGCATTTGTTAAAAAATCTGGCAAAGCGGCAAGAAGCCCTGGAAGAACAAGTAAACCATGAAGAGTGCCCCATGCAACAACCAAAAATATTGTTTTAACAAAAACAATTGGAGCATATGAATTGAGAAATAGTAGAGGTAAAATGCAGACAATTGTTGACGTTGCAGCTTGACACATTGGCCATGCAATATTTTCAAGTGTATGAACAAGTTTTTCTTGTGGACCTTTGATTGGAACTTTAATAACTTTACCATTTTTTATTACTTTCTTTGAAGTAAGTTGATAATGATATGAAACATGTGCCTAAAAATGATATAATATGTTATGGATTTCATATATCCGTTAATCCCATCTATATCAAAATTCATGGATATGGTGTAAAATGGATTTCATATATCCGCTATATCCATCTTACAAGGTATAACTGCTATTATGTTTTGAGGATTTCATATATCCGTTAATCCCCTATATGTCTTTATCCCTTTTATATAAAAACTTACAGTAAAATCAACACTTAAACCAATTGACATTAAAATTGCTGCCATTGTAACCGGATCTAAATCCAAATGCCACCAAGATAAAAATCCCAAAACTCCCATTGAAATTGATGCAATTGCAATTGATGCAGTAATTAATGAACATGGATTTGGAATAAATACTGCACATACAACTGCCATACATACAAGTGTTAATAAACCAGTTTGAAGTGCAACAGTTTTTAAGGATAACATTTGATCAATAAAAAATGCATTCGCTTCAAAAACTAAAAGCAGAACATGAATGGATTAATTTAAAAAGGATAAAAAACCAAACCTGTAACATTCATATCAGAATATCGTGAAGCAATTTCTCTCCATTTTATCATTAAATCAATTCGTGTATCCCATGATGAACTATTTTGATATGATACAGTAAACCAAAATGATTTCATATATGTTTCATTATTGTATGGTCTAAAAAAAGGGATTAAAGAAGATATATAAAATCCATTAAAAATACTTACCCTTTATGTCCAACTTTTAAAAATGCTGTCCAATGTCGTGAGAATGGTGATTGTAGAAATGTTTCAAGTTTAGAAAAATCAATACCCGTTGAAGATGTAACCGTTTCATTTTCATTATTACCATAACCAAAGAATCCAAATAATGCTTCCATCATATCACCCTGTTTAAAATATGTTTCATAATCTCGAAGCCAAAGCAGTGTTGAAATATTTCCTTTACATTTTTCCATTGATTCAAATTCATTAACTAAATTCCAAAATCTTTCATATTCGACAGGATTTGTAATATCCAATGGATTATTGACAATTACCGTCACAGGATGGTATTCATGCCATACTTCAAGAGTATTATTATTATATTTCATATATCCCATAAAAATTAAACCTACTAATATCACTTAAAATTTTATTCGGTTTTTGAATTGGTGAATCTTTTGGTAAAATTTTTTCAGAATCTAATCGGGTTTGAATATTCAATGTACCATAAATTGCAAAATACCAATATGTCGCAGTTGCCGCCAATAAAAGGAATGAAAAAATTCGATGTCCAATAACTTTACAATATTGCCGTAAAATCCAATCCGCTGTTGCCATAACTCGCTTTCTCCAACCTTTTTCAAAAATTTCTTCTCGACGTGTTTCATCTTTTGGTTTTTCGAATTTTGTTGCAAGTACAAGCATTGGTCCAAAAAGAATCAATTCAAAGATATAATCAATTCCCATTGCAATTGCAGTTGTCATACAAAATAGCCGAATTTCAGGGGTTGGAGTTAATGCACCTAAAAACAACATATTATATTAAACATAAACAAATATTTAAATACCAATTCCAAAACTAATAAAATTTGTTAAAGATGTAATTGTAATTGATGGTCCAACTTCTTCATAAACTAGTCCCATTCGAGTTCGAATTGAATATCCATGTGGAGCTAATCTTTGCCAAGCATGAATCATTAAAAATGCATCATCAACTCCAAT
Organism: Panagrolaimus sp. PS1159; assembly: GCA_963922195.1. Taxonomy (NCBI): domain Eukaryota; kingdom Metazoa; phylum Nematoda; class Chromadorea; order Rhabditida; family Panagrolaimidae; genus Panagrolaimus; species Panagrolaimus sp. PS1159. The sequence goes on from CAWUHW010000018.1 coordinate 199,374, forward strand.
TCCACATATTAAAAATGGTGAAACAAGTACAAAAGAATTAATTCGAAATCCAAGAAGTGAAACTAAACCATATGTCGTTGATACAGCAATCAAAGGACAAAATGTTGCACCAAAAGAGATAAAAACTTTTCCAATATCAAATTCATCGTATAACAGTGAAGTTCCAATAACAGTTATTACAACAAATAACATCATAAATCCAAAACCTGCGGCAAAGTACGGTGTAACCTGAAACAAGAGCAATTTATTTTATTTTTGATAGTAGAATTTTTTGAGCGATAAATCTCATATTTGGATTACTATCACTTTACTTTTGATAGTACAAGGTGGAAGTTAGTGAAATGAATTTTATATATCCAAATATATATAAAAACTTACACGTTGCCCATCCCGAATCATTTCTTGATCTAAAACTTCTGTTCCAATAACTTGCATATCAATTTCTTTACTATCATATTGGGTCATCGCAAAATCATAGACTGCAGTTTCCCATTTTGATAACATTTCACCTTTTCGAAAGCTTGTTCGATCACCACGAAATATCATCATTATCACTTTAACATATTCCAAATCAGTCACATATTGTTGTGCAGTTAAATTTCTTTCAATTAATTCATTTGAACCAAACTTTTTTCCAACATATTTTTGATTATTGCTTGGAAGAGGCTTTTTTTGAAGACCAAAAAATGAACGTTCAAGATGAATTTTAAAGCCTCCAACTTGTGATACAGGAAAGCTTAGAATTGTTTCATCATCCAATGGTTTTCCATTTTGAAGGAGATTCATTTGTTTTTGTAAACCTTCATAAAAGATATTTAAAACATAATTCATATTACAATAAGGAAAGCAGAGATCCTCATATTTAACTTTTTCTCCATCAAAATCAAGTGTAAAATTATATAGCAAAAAATCATGCAACCTCACAACTTCTTTTATATATTCATTTCGAAGCATTGAACCATTGTCTTTTGCTGTTAACAATACAACAGACATAATTGGATCACCAGATGAATTCCAAAATTCTCTCATTACATCCGTTTCATACCTAAAATGCATCTATAACATGATTTTTATATATAAAAGTATGATACCTTGATGGAGCATTTGTTGGAGTATAACCATCACGAATTTGATCTTTAAGTACCATAAAATACATTCCAAATGAAAGTGATGCAATTAAAGCTGATACAACCAAATATGCTTGTGGACACATTGCAATACTACGTCCAAGAAGATGAAAGACACCCTTCAGGGATAAATATTTCCACATCCATGCGAATTTTGGTGAATGTGAAGAGGATTCAGGAGCAACTAAAAAATATAAATAAATTCATTTTTGTAACAAAAATTTTATTTTAAAAAAATTTAAAACTGTGTTCAAATTTTTATTGGAACGAAAAAAGCAAACTGTAGATGGCTTTGTTTTTTTCCCACAAACTTTTGAAACCAACTTACTTGAAGATCGATGTGTATGTGTTGCTACTGTCGTTGAATCATCCAATGGAATTTTTTCTTCTACTTCATATTCATATCCTTCATCTTCATCCCCTTCTTCATCTTCTTCTTTATCACCCATTAAATTAAGCTTTGGTATTCTTATATATTTTTGATCAGGTGCAGTCGTTAAATATTCAACATTTGAACTTGAAGTTGTTTGTTCTGGTGATAGAGGTTCTCGAACACTTTCAGCATTGTTTTTTGGAAGCCTCATTTTTTGTAGAATTCTTTGGCATTAATGATGGAAATAAAATCACATGGAAAAAAAGTTGTAGAAATTTGTGATTTTCAAATGTCGAGTTTTTGTATGCTAAAAAATTATGAAAACTGTTTTACTTTTTTTTGTCTGAGAATAAAAACAAGAAAAAAAAGAATGCATCAAAAAACAAATGTAAAAATGTTTTTTTTCTTGAAGCTTGCGAACTTCGAAAAAGCTGTGAAAAAAAAAGAAAAGAAAAAAGGGGGAAATCCCTTTTTTTGCACGTGTCTCTTTTTTTCTCAGTCTATAAAAAGAGATAAAAAAAGGAGATAAATAAACAGCTGTGTTTGGAGACGACAGAGATGATGTGCGAAGAATCTGAGATGAAGTTTAAAAAATGCAGGAGAAAAAAAGATGGCATCAAAAAAAGCCTTCAGGAAAAAGGAGCACAAAAATAGAACGTTTTGAAAGAATTAAAATAAATATTTTATAACAGTTTGTTGAAAGCTTTTTTATATTTGTTTGAAAAAAGCCTCCTTTTTTTGAAAATCTTCAGGGGGCCCAAAAAGTTTATCGACAAAACTTTCAGGAATCAAAAAAAATATAAGGGCATATTTTGGGGCACTAAAAAAGTCGGTTACTGTAACTTAAAAAACGAACTGAAAATTATTTTATTCTGTTCCAAAAAAAATTAAAAATCTTTTTGTATCATTTATAAAATTTTATTAAAATCAAGATTAAAGCTTTTAGAAAGCAGTAAATTAATATAGAAACTCATAAAAAAAATAAATCAATTTTTAAATTTACCTTTAAAATATAAAAATGTGACTTATGACTTCGATTTTTGTGATACTTTTACGCATTTTCTTTTTTTTCATTCATGAAAATTCTTTCCTTTTTACTTTTTACAAAATCTCAATGCTGAAACTACAAAAAAGCGTCCCACCTTGCTTTTAAAAAATAGTAAATCTGAAAAGTAAATAAACTCAACTTTTTTATGCTATATTTAATGTTTTGTGACTTTAAACTTTGAGATCTTTCATGATGCATCTTGAATGAGAATGGGAAACCCTTTCATCAAAAAAATAATGAAATTTTCAAGAGTGTTTTAAACGTAAAAGTGTCTGTCTCCTTAAAAACATGAAAAAGCTTAAAAGATTTCTTAAAAAAATAATATTTTCACGGAAAAAAAGCAAAAAAATAAATATCTGTTTTTATATTAAAAAAGCTTTTAAAGGAAAAAACTTTTTTGTCACTTTTTTGTTTCAAAAAAGACAACTTTTTTTTATAAAATTTTTACTTTTTTTTCATTGAATGGGATTTACAAAAAATAACAGGGAAGAAAAAGCGAGACAGAAAAAAGCGGAAACAATTTTGGTGTTTTAATTGGTAAAAAAAGGTGAAAGCCGGGGGAGGGAAAAATATATACAGGCTAAAAAAGGTAGAAATAAAACAAAATATTAATTTTGATGTTTTATAAATTAACCCTATTTTTATCAGAAGCAATTTTTTTGCAATTTTAAAGGCGTTTATTGCAGTGCTGCATTTTTTAAACAAGAAAATTGCGGTTATGTAAAAAAATGAATTTATCATAAAAACATGCTTATTGAAAAATAATACCTGAATCATAAAAATAAATGTCTGTCTGACAAAAAATAACAAAGAAAAGAAAATAATTCATAAATTTTAATGTTTTTTATAGTCTATGATTCTTGGTAAAAAAATTTATTTACTCTCTTTTTTCGTTGAAGGTTTGTCACACTTCAAAAGAGATACAAAGTGATAATTATTTGTAGCATTTTTTAGAAACACAAAATATATTTCTTGTGACTTTTTTAATGGTTTCATAAAATCAAAAGTTTTATACTTTTATCAAAATGACGACTAGTCGGTTTCAAAAAAAGTTTAACTACAGTATCTGTCAAAAAAATGGATGACCTTTAAAGCTAAAACTTTTTATTTTTTTTGAAAATATTTAAATTAAATTTTAATAGAAACATTTCTATAAAAAGAAGCATAAACGTAATAAACCGAAAATAACAGAGCAAATAGGAAATTAATTTTTTATTGAATATGAAAAAAGGTAGAGCAAAAAAAAGAGTGTTGCACGTACGTAAATAAAAAATTTGAGACTAAAAGCAATTGTAAAAAAGATGCTTTTTAAATATGTGAAAATAAAATCGTTTAAAGATCCTAAAAAAACCACCCCATTTATTTCTTTCGAAATAAACTGTCTGAAACATAAACAATGATAAAGATTTAAAGACGAAAAGGATCAAACTTTTGCTAAACAAGGAAGATGATAAAAATAAGATTAAAGGTGATATTAAAAAAACATATTAAAAAAAGCAATTTTGCAAGCGCTTATTATTATTATTCATCGTGTGAAAAAAATATATGTTCCTGCATAGAAAAAATGATGTCGTTTATTTTTTGGATGATTGTACAAAATCACCTTATTATTTTTAGAACTGTTAAAAATCAAAGCTCTTTGAAGAAAATGAAATTTTGAAAAAAAAAAAACATCATATTTATAATAAAGAAATATACACAGCTTTAAATCCTTAGGAGAGAGTGACTGTTAAGACATTAGTATTTTTTATTTGCTCAAAAATCGAAAACATAAAAGCTGTTTTACAAAATAACCGATTGAATAACAACGATGTCGGAACAAAAATGAAGAAAGAAAGAAAGAGTTGCAACCTTTTTTTCTGTTCAAAACATATGAACAGAAAATAGAAGAAATGCTCGAAGCTTCTTAATCTTGAAAGAACAACAAAAATGTTTGAATTTTGTTAATAGTTTGTTTTTACTGGGTTTTAAAATGTGGAAACCACAAAATTTTGATTTTACAAAAATCATGTAAACTTTTGAGAGGTGTTAAAAGTAGCATATTTGCAGACGCAATTGTGTTGGTAAATATTGGCAGAGAATTTTTTTTCATAGTTTAGGATTTTAGAAAAAGAGCAATTTTGTGTTCTGTTAGCCTAATTGATTGTACTATCATGAATTATCTCCAAAAAACATCGTCGATGATAGTAACTTCGACATACTAAAATCATAAAATTAAGGTTACTATCGTAATTACTATAGACCAATTTTTAAAAAAATAAAAATTCTTGTAATTTTTTTCAAACTAAAATGTAGAAATTCAGGATTAAGCTTTCTGTTTTAAAAAACCAAGATAGAAAACTTCTGAATTTTTTTACTTCATCCATTTGCTCTCATTTTGGCACAATAAAATAAAATCCCTCCAACTGTGAAAAAAAAAACGAAAATCACATGTGCTTTTTTCCAAAAAAATGTGTCATAAGTGTTAGAAAACATGGGAGCGAACAGAAGCAGCAAGGAAGCAATTATTGGCACTTTAAAACTTTTATTAGCTTAAACCGGAAGAAATTTCTTTTTTTCATGTTTTTATAATTACTTTCTTTTTTCCTTAAAACAAACTTCAACGAAAAGAAACAAAAGTAGGCGGTTTTTATTTTAAAAATTAAACTGTCGTAAAAACTTATAATTAAATCTTTTAAAAAAAACTTTGTTAGCTATCATTTGCATAACCTCAAAAAAGAATGAATGAGTGTTCAAAGCAGTAGTCACATTTTTAAAACTTAATAAAATTGTGACGTCAAAAAAAGTTGAAAGTTAAAAATGTTTTTCAAACAAAAAAAATAAGCACAGAAAATTAAATGAGTTTTTATTACTAAAAATTATTTTTTGACAGATTACGAAAAAAAAACCGTAGATTAACTTTTTTGCAAAAAAAATGAAGCAATAATTGTGCAAAATTATTCTATAAAAAGAAAACAAAAGGAAGCCGTTTGCAAAAAAAAGAGGTCAAAAACGGTAAACAGCAAATCCAAGTCTCAATACCGCCAAAATTAAATGTGTTGAATATTTTTTAAAAGGGGTTGAAAGATGAGAAGAGAAAAATATTAAAGCAAAGAAGGAAAAAAGAAAGGAAGGTTGCCATGCAAAAAATTAGTTGTCGGCAAAAGCAGTCAATTAGCTGTAGCTGCGGCAGTTCCATTCATAAATATACAGCAGCGCTTTCAAAGCTTTATTCACCGCCTTTTTTTTAGATAAAAAACTTTTTACCCAATTTTTAGAAAACAAATGAATGATTAATTTGTAAATTTGATATCTTTTTATTATGGAATTCTCATTAAACACGAAAAAAAACATTTCTATAAGTTTTTTAATTTCTTAAAATTTTTAATTTTCAACATTTTTCAAAGAAAAACAATTATTGGTATACTGTAGCTTAAATTTTTAAAGCGTTTATTGTAGAATAATTTTTTGATTATTTGAACTTGAAAAATGCATTTCAAAAAATAAAAGTTTTTAGCTATAAACAAAATCTTGTCTTGACCAGGAAAAAGAAAAAGAACACTAAATGTTTTTCACTTGAAGTGTATATTTGTGTAGTTAAGAAATAGAAAAAAAACTACTATTCTCAATAAATATGTTCAAAGCCCAGGTATTAAAAATGTAGGAAAACAAACGAAAAACACAAAAAACGAGTAAGCGTTGCAAAATATAAAATTAGTTTAAAATACAAAAACAAGTATTTTGAAAGCTACAGTATTTAAATATCATTTTTCCAAAATTTCAACATTTTAAAAAACGTATTCTAACTTCCTGAATTTAAATAAAACTAAAAACACAAAAAAAATAAAAGGATTTACGGTTCAAAAATTTTTTGAAAAAATCAGCTAATAAAAAAATGTAGAAAAAGTTCAATTTTAAAAGTTTGCCAAAAAATCGTAAAAAAACGTAAAACAATACAAATTTTAAAAGTCACAAAAAAAGAAGAAAAAGCAAAGCAGCATCGTTTAAGTTTGGTTTAAACTTTTCTTATTTATTTTCCGATTAAAAAAAAGGATAAAGAGCTCTTTTTTGTACGTTCATAAATTTTTAAGGATAGCTGCTGCTTAAAACAACAAAAACTCAAAAGTTTAGTACAAAGCTGGCTAGTTAGTACCACTTGAAAAAGTAAAATTTGTTAAATACGTATATAACATAACTAATATTTAAAAAAATAAATGAAAAAAATAAAATTTTTTTCATTTAGGTCATAAATTTATTATAGTTTTTGAAAAAATGTAAGCAACTAACTTTTGATTTTAACTTTGAGATTTGAAAAAAATTGAAAAAACACATGACCCAGGTGGATTTTTTATTTAAATTAAATTGTTTAGTACAATTTTTAAACAAAAAACAAAAAAGCATACAAATCTTTAAAAAAGGGTTATTGAATGAAAAAAAATGGCAAACACCTTTCATAAGTTTTTTTTGTGTTACAAATTATTATTTTTTTCTTTCAAAAAAACACTATATTTTTTTACGTGAAAAAAATAAATGCAAATACTTATAAAAAAAGCTGTTAGCAGCAGTTTAGTTTATCCAAGCGGAATTTGATCTTTTTTCTCCACCTTTTTCAGACAAAAAGACTTCCAAAAAATAGAAAGGTTGCAAAAAGCTTTTCCTTTTTTGTTACTATGTTTTTTATACTTAACTTTTTGTAAAGAATTTATGCCATATGACTTTACACGCTTTATTGAAGAAAATCATGTGTTTCATAAAAGCAAAATATTTTTGTAGTTTACAATTTTATTGTTTTTGGCATTTTTGGTACAAAGCAATTAAGGATACTGTAATAACCTTTCTATTATATTTGGATTATAAAAGCAAAATTCCTATGAATCTTTTAATTCGGGATTAATTACTTTATAAGCATAAGTGCATATGAAAAAACAACAGTAATAAAACTACTTTAAAATTAAGTAAAAGTATATAAATTTGCAAAATCTTTTATTTCAATTAATACTATAAAATTATGAAAAAGTACATTCTTTTTGTGCAACAAAAATAACAATAAATCCATACAAAATGTTTTTTCTCGATTTGCAGCTTTTCTTTGCACAAAACTTTTTTGACGTTTTATTTTTTATTGAATGCTTTTTTTTCTAATATTTATTTTTTGGTATTATTTTCAAAGATTCTTTGTTTGTCAATCTTTTTAAAAGAAGAGCCTTATTTCAATGATAACCGTTCAAAAATAAAGGAAACTTCTTTTGCCTATCATTTTTCAGTTTAAATAAAACCGTAACAATAGATTTTTTAAAAATCACAAAAGCTTGCACCAACTTTTTGCAACAAATTCAAAAAACCCTGAAAAAAAAACCAAAAAGTTTTAGTTTTTCAAAAAACATATGTGAATTTTAAAATCAATATAAAAAGCCAAAGCAAAAAAAGAAGAGAATTTCCACAAATGATGCCTCTTCAAATGCATGCATGTATGCAAATGACGCATGTTTGACATTCTTTTCTTTTTCCAAAAATAACGTAAAATTTAATATTACAATTTTTTTGACTTTATTAGAAAATCATCAAAACCTTCAAAAAGTTTTGATCTATTTTATCACAGGTGTATAAAAAAATAGTGGTATGTAAAAAAATCAATCAGATACAAATAGTTATAATAAAGGTTCATTCTGTTTATACAACGTCACAAGTCATTCTCGTAAAATGACTTCACATGAAATAACAGCATAATAGCGGAAATATAAAGTAATCAAAGAAGAAGACAAAAAACGAGATTATATTAAGCTTCTTCAACCGCTCATGGAAGATTACGGGAAGCTGAAGCACTTGGAACAGTTTCAAGGTTAGTTGTAGCAGAAGCAGGAACAGTTGCTGCAGTTGTAGTTGTTGGACCAACACCTTGACTTCCACTTCCAGCTCCACCATTTGCACTTGCCTTTTGTTTTAACATTGTCCAATCAAAAGTGTAATCATATTGATGATTCAAGGTACGGAATAAAATACGGAAGAGTTGACGCAAATACATATAATCAGGAGCTTCATCAAATCGAAGACCACGACAATAATTGAGGTACATTGAAAATTCAGATGGAAAACCTTTGCACAAAGTTTCAACAGGTGTTGTCATTTTCTAAAAAAAATTAAACATTAATGACTGTAATCACGAGAAAAGCTACTTTTTTTAAAGAATGGCACCCCAATTTCACAAAAAAGGAGCGGGTGCCATTCATTATAAGGGTACGGAAAAAGCAAATTTTACCTAGACTCAATCTAAATTAAAGTAAGAATTTGGAGAATGAGGGGGCTGAGCATGGCACCCTCTGAAGTTGCAACATTAGGGAAAAGTAGTAACATACCTTTTCAGAAATCTTTTCATACTTTTGTTTCTTATTAGCAGCTTTAAGACCTTGCCAAGGAAGATTTCCACGATTAAAATACATAAGAACATATCCCAATGATTCCATATCATCACGACGACTTTGTTCAATACCCATATGTGCATTAACAGAAGCATAACGAGCAGTACCAGTAAGATTCTTATTATCACGATAAGGAATATGAACACGAGTACGAGAATCACGATACTTTTTAGCAAGACCAAAATCAATAATGAAAAGCTTGTTGCAATGACGACCAATTCCCATTAAGAAATTATCAGGTTTGATATCTCTATGAATAAAATTCTTAACATGCATATATTCAATACGTCCAATCATTTGATCAGCTAGCATAAGAACAGTTTTCATTGTGAAGCGACGACTGCAGAAATTAAAAAGATCTTCCAATGATGGACCCAAAAGATCCATAACAAGGCAATGATAATCACGTTCAATTCCATAATATCGAATATGAGGAATTCCAACACCACCATGAAGAATTTTGTATACTTTACTTTCATACAATAATTGAGGATGTCGAGCCTAAAAAAGTAAATCTGTAAAACTATCATAAACAAAGTGCAACACAAACCTTAATCGATTCAAGCTTTACAGCAACTTCTTCACCATTTTGAATATTGATGCCCAAATAAATATCACCAAAAGAGCCACTTCCAATTTTTCTCTTCAATTTGTATTTAATGCCAACAATAAATTCTTTTGAAGCCATGGCTAAAGCCATGTAATGTAATCAATAAACTTTTTATATGGACCAATTTTTGTGCTTAATTAGAAATATAATTAAGCAATAAGCAATATGATGGAAAGACCAGCAAGTTGAGAGGAAGAAGCAATCTCTAAATTAGAGAGGTCGACCACTAAAAAAAATTACTGTTAAATGTAAAAGAACGCGAATAAACAATCAATACCACACTAGTCAAAATTAAAAAATATTTATGTAGAAATAAAAAATGACGTATCAAGACAAAAGAACGCTATGGAACAAAGAAAAAAGTTGACAATCTCATCAAAAAACAAGTGGGAAAAAGAAAAAATTAATAAATTTTGCATAAAGGAAAAAATGATAAAAACGAACTACAAAATTTATGAACTAATAATAGCAACCACGCGAGTGTTCCATATATTTTTAAACTTTTAACGTTTTTTTCTATAAAATTCAAAACTTGCGCAAAATTTTACAACTCAGCTGAGCATGCCAGGTTTGCCCTATCTTTTTTTGTCTTCTTCTTTCCCAATCTATAACACACAACGCTGCACAAAAATTTTACATCGATAGATGTGTCTCCCCTTCTATTTTTTTTTCTTCTCCCTTTTTTAACTGAAACGAAAAACCAACGAAAGCGCCTGAGCAGCAGCATGACAGACAAAAAAGGCCTCATAGTCTTCCCCTTGTCGTATTTGAACACACATTCTATATGAACAAAAGTCGTCCCCGACCATACTGCCTTGGTTATACAAAAAAATAAAGACTAAGAAAATTTAAGAAGCAAACTCTCGACTCATCTATGCAATGCGATTTTAAAAGAAAGGAGAAGGAAAAAAACGGCCGTGTTGCAGTTGGCTTGCTTTTTCATCATCGACAGCATACACTGAAAAGGAAAATGAACAAGGGGAAAGGGTGTGGTAGTAGCAATAATGTGCCTACGCCTTTAAAAATTTGCGAAAATATCAAATGCCGCACGTTTTGGCTCTTTAGCATGACAGCTCTTTTTTGGTACAATCAAGTACAAATTTGGTGCTTCTTTTTTTGAATAAATCCATACAACAAAAAATTATAACACCTAAAAAATTGTACCCATTTTTGAGCGCGAAAAATATTTTTCTTCAATGTCAAGCGATCAAAAATAGAGAAAAAATTGTGCTTTTGCGTGGTTATTAACAGATGTCAACAAAAATTTATATCGCGTGATAGAGGAAACTAACAGTTTACAAAATTTATACGCGTTCGTCATATACATAAAAATGATCTAAAATCGAATTATGTGACATCACCCAAATAAACGTCTTTAAAACTGGTCAAAAACAACTACACGCATTAGTCAATTTTAGCATTAGTAAAATTTTAAAGCAATGAATCGACAAAAAAACTGATAACGTAAACAAGATAAATGAATTTGATGAAATTTGCTAAAAATAAATTTTAAAAAAGCATGGGAAAAAAAGCTGTCACAAAAATTTTAAACATTTGTTTCGGTTCAAGACCGCGCAAATTTTTAATGATTTGTTTTTGCAAAGAACGTCTGTCAAAAATGAAAAAGCTCCAAAAATTGCAGAAACAACTCATCATTTTGTGGAGTCAAATAGCACAATTAGTAAACTATAGAAGCTATTTAAAAGCAAAAAAAGTAATAAGCAAGATAGAAAGGGTAGAAAAATTATAAGTAAAAAAGCAGCTTTTTAAAGTTAACAAACTCCAAGTAAAAACCAACAGCTGAAAAGAAAGGGATAAGAGCTACAAAGCGAAAAAGCCAAAAATCAAAGGTTAAAAAATAATATGAGACAAAATGAAAACAAAAATATGTATATTAGCGAAACCAACGCCTAAATAATTACAACAAATTAGATACATGTAAACAGTAATTTATTTATGCAAAGAAATTTATAATACTCTATTTTAAAAAATGTCTATTTTAGTACAATCAGTGCAAATCCAACCCTATCTTGATAAACAAACTGCATTGAGGCATCGTCAAAGCTCGATAAGATACTTTTCTTTTTTTCATGGTGCTAAAAACATAATTTTACAATTAATCATTTTAATGAAAAAAAAATAAGCTTACATTTTTTAAAATCTTCATAAGTTCTTTTAGCATGTGCAACACCAGTCCTTACAATATCAACAGTTTCGTTAGGATAACAGAATGCAGCCATAGTACCAAGGCCACCAGCAGCATAAATAAATTTACGAATACCATATCGTCGTAAACCTAGCACAAAACCAGCCATACCACCAATAGTAATTGCAGCTGCTTTTGGCAGTACGGTCCATTCATTTCGAAGATAATCATCAGCAGCTAAAAGTAATGCGGATGAATGGCTTCAAAAAACATTGATAAGAAACATACCTACTACTGCAGACTTTGTTTTCGTTAGAGCTTTATCAACAATGCCAAATCTTTGCTAAAAAATAAAATATTGTTAAAGAAGAAGATAAGACAAAAACTTACAGCAAAAATTTCATAGCTATCTGCTGCTGCATATCTAATAGATGCAAATTCATGTTCTAAAGGTAATTTTTCTTTTTCAACAAATTTATAATCTACAGCTTTATCTTTTTCGTTATAAATTGGCAACTAAAAACGATTACACATTAAATTAAATCATTGAAATAAGAACAAATTACATCTTTAATGGCAACAAGCTTTGGAGGCAATTCAGCATTTTTCCTATCTGCCGTTGCAAGGGTAAACACACTTTTACCAAAATTTGTAATCTTTGTTACCAATGGTTCGTTATCTGTTGACATAATTTAAATATTTACAAACGGATATCCGTAAATTAAAAAATTTCACAAAAATCCGGATTTGCAGAAAATTGTGAAAAATGTTCAACTACAACAACGTTTTCGTTTTGGGAAAATTGAGTGATTTTTTTTTGCTGCAATTTTTTTCTTTTTTTGTGTTTGAAATTTTAAAATTTATATTTTAAAAACAATTTATTTATTTTTTTCAAAAATCTAATTGCACTAAAGTTGTAATAATAACAAAAAAATAATATTGCAAACATGTCAATTGATTGGGATTCTAATTTTATTATTTTATTTTCGACCAAAACCGGGAAATATGCCACCTCCTTGCTAAAAATTTATTTAGTTTTATCGTTTTCCATTAATTTTAAAATATTTTACCTGTCCATTAAAATTAAACAAATTAAATAATCCACCAAATAGAGGATTTTGAGTAACAGGTGAAGCAAAACCGTTTTGATTGTAAGTTGGTTGTCCAACTTGTGGAATCCCTTGATTATTGTTATTTCCAATTCGAGTTCCAGTTTGTGCAATATTTGCAGATGAAAGTTGTGCTTGGGCATTATTAAATGGAATTAAAACTTCTGATGCTTCAGTTGCACCACCTCCAGGAAGGGGAAGATTTTTTTGTGGTGGATTATCAGTAAAATATTCACGATTTCTGATAGCAACAAAATCTTCGTAATCAGTATTATGTGGATTTCCAGGTTGTTGAAGTTCACCTTGTGCTCGACCACGTAGCTGGGTTCCTGTAGGTGGAGATTGTTGTAGATATTGTTGTTTATAATGTAGTCTCCAATCATATTCTTCAACTTCATGCAAAAATGCTGCATCCTGTGGATCACGATTCCATGGTTGTGGTGGAAGAATTGGAATAATAACTGGAAGGGGTTGCCGTTGTTGGGGTGGAAGTTGTGGGAGTCGTTGAGGACGAGATTGTTGAGGACGATTTGGTACAACTCTTTGACGAATTTGTGGTGGTTTTGTAACAACTTGTTTTTGTTCAGGTTGAAAGGTTCTTTGCTTTGAAGCATAATCAAAGAAATGTTGTTGCTGTGGTGGTTGAGGTCGTCGAGGTTTAACAACTCGATTTTGTGGTTTTACAACATTTGGTGTTAATGCAGATGCAGGAATTCGATGCCGTTGTTGATTATTATTTCTACGTGGATGAAGGGGTTCTGGAGTTGCAGTATCAGCATTAAATCCAAGAGCTCCAAGAAGAAGTTTTGTTGTCAATATTTCTCGTCGGTTTGATGGTTTTGGTGTACCTGGTCCAATTGGTGATACGACTTCTGCTCCACCATTAAATTTATTTCGTCGACTTTCTCCAGCATGATCATTATCTCGATGTTCATCAATAACTTTATCAATTGATTCAATAGATTTTTCTGATAACAAAGATGCATCAATTGGCTTTGTTTGATAATTTACTAATTTTGTTGCAGTTGTTTGCCATTGTCTTGCATTTGTAGGTCGATGGGGGTGTAGTAGTTCTTCATCATCTTCTGAACTTTTTGATGAATGTAAATTTGATCGAGGGGTTGATTTCAGAGGTGGAGGTTCCGCTGTAACAACGGCAACTCCCCTGGCATTTGCATATGATCTTGGAGGGTCATCGTGTTGTGATCGGAGAAATAGATTTGGGACCGATTTAAATGGTTCTATTTTTACTCCATGTATCTAAAAAAAATTTTTATAAATTAAAAGCTTCAAGTCGAGGAAAAGCAAATAGTTTAGGGTAAAGAATCTCGAAGCGAATACAGTATTTTAGATTGTTGTATTCGCTTCAAAAAAAAATTTATTCAAAAAATAACTTACTCTATTTTCTAAAATTTGTTTATCAGGTTTTGGAGTAGAATTAGGGACAAAGTTTCCATCATTATCATATTTTCCATCTAGACGAGATTCAGGAATTGGGGGAAGTTCTGGAATTGGATTTACTCCACCAAATGGTCCTGGAAATCCTGGCAGTCCAGGCAATTGAGTCATAGGTGGAAGGGTAAACATTAGCTGCGGAAATGTATGCAACCTTATTGGCGCCAGCGTTGTTGTGGTTCGAATTTGATCCGCATCTTCTGGTAATGGAGGTAATCCATAAAGAATTTTAGGTCTTTCTTGAGCAAATATTACAGTAACAACAATAATAACATTTATTAATATACAATATATATTTATCAAACCCATAGTTATCTATTTATTCAAAATATAGTCCAGTATAAAGATACAATTAAACTGGAATTGTTTTTTTGTTCAAAATTAGGAAGAATGACTACCGCTTCATAGTTTTTTTTAAACCTGAAAATGAAAGAAGGGGGGTGTAATTACGCAACTTTCAAAACATAAAAAGAAAAGGGTGGGGATTAACCGCGACAATGAATGAATGAAAGAAAACGAGTGTGATCGGATATTATTATTATTGTTGTCCCAAGTAGTTTCGTGTTTTATATGGACAATTAACTTTTTTGAGAAACACACGCACGCACATCGGCTTCTATTGCCCTAAGGGCAATTATTCAGAAGCACCAAAAAAAGAAATGAAAAAAGGTAAATTATGACTTCATTGGTCAAATTACATCGTTTGTTTGGGAGCTATATTAGATAAAATTAACTGACCAAAAATGGACATTCAAAAAGAGGGATATCAAAATAGAATAAAATTCATTTTGAAAACAAATATAGAAAAAAAGAAGAGATAATTTTAGGAGTCGTTCATTTTGTCATATCCGCTTTTTTTGGAAAGAAGAAAAAAACTTGTTAGCATCTTTTGGGTTGGATTAAGGCAGGAAGGAAGGAAGGAAGGAGAGATATCAGATCGCGCAATCGCTTCTCAATTTTATGTTTTTGTTGCTTTACGCTCTAACAAAAAAATATTTATACGTTTTTATGT
Source organism: Panagrolaimus sp. PS1159 (assembly GCA_963922195.1). Classification (NCBI taxonomy): domain Eukaryota; kingdom Metazoa; phylum Nematoda; class Chromadorea; order Rhabditida; family Panagrolaimidae; genus Panagrolaimus; species Panagrolaimus sp. PS1159. Next base: position 214,649 of record CAWUHW010000018.1, read on the forward strand.
TTTTTTGAAAGACGTTTTTTTAATAAAAAAAAGGAATATGGAATGTTTTTGAAAATAAAAGATGGAAGCATGATTTAAGATAAGAATCAACAACGTTCCTCGATATTGGGGGATGAATGAATAGCATAGGGTGTGAAAAATGTATTTCAATCAGCTAATTTAAACAGACGAGTGAGAAGATCTTTATGAGATTATAAGCCAAATCAAAAAATAAGGGAATACTTCGATTACAGTAAACAAAATTTTTTTCACCAAAATTGCTCATTGTCTTATAACGATTATCTTTAACTCTGTAAAAATTAAGATTGATTCTGTTTTTTTAAAGAATAAAGAAAGTTGATCCCTTAATTTTTTAAATCTCAAATCTCGTTTTTTATACATATCAATTTCCGGAACTCTACAAAAAACGGAAATAGTGGCGCCGACAAAGTTTCTTTGGTTTTCAAAAATATTTTTTTATCAATGAAAAAACAAAACTGAAAATTATTGTTTCAAAAGTTGTTTTAGAAATTTATAGAATTAAAGATCTAGAACTAATTTTGCCTAATCTCTGAAGCTAAAAGCACACTGTAGCCATATTTCAAAAAAAGCAAACTTCTTTTTATACCAGTTAATTTCAGTTCTCAGCAGTATCAACAATGTCCAGATCTCTAAAATAATCCAGTCCATAAAAAAATATGATTCATTCAAGGCAAAAATCTCTTTTTCTTTTTTTTTGATTTACTGACTATATTACTTTTTCAATGGGAAAAGTCTATTGCAATCACCTCCGATCAAAAGAAGAAGCGTTTGATTTATTCTTTGAATAATCACTTTTTTATTAATAAAAAAAGCAAGTTATAAAATTTAAAAAATTTTTTTTCATGCTGCTTTTTTTGGGGATATTATTTCAAAGCAAAAATGCTTTAAGTCAATAAAATTTACTCAGGATTTATGAAATCTTTTTTGGATCAAAAAATGTTCCAAAATAGTTTTAGTCCTTTTTTAGTTTCCAAGGAAGTTTTTCAAAAGACGACGCAATCGCAGCCATTTTAATCCGCTCCCTTTTTTTATTCCAGTGTTTTTTTTTCTTTTTTTAATTTCCAAAGGCAAAAACACGTTTTTCCACCCTTTTTTTTCTCCCTTCTCTTTTTCATGGTCAGTTTTTTTAATGTCCAAAAAGTATAACTGCAATGACGCGAAATAAAACAAGAAATATTTCTGCTGTTGCTGCTGCCATCTGATTTCTTTTTATTTGGTTTTGTTGATTTCTTGCGTGTGTGAAGCCAATGGGCTTTTCTTTTGAATTGAAGAAGAAGTTGTTAAAAACCGTGCAATTGGTTTTACGAGTTTTTTTGCAAGAAAAAAAAACAAAGGCTTGGGCAAATTGCCATAATTTGATCAATCAAACAAAATGAAGGAGAAAAAAAGATATGTATTTAAAAGGAATTTGGTAAAAAAAGAAAGATTCTGGAGGAAAACAATGCAATGCTTTTTAGCAAAAAGAAATTTTTTGAAAAATAAAAGATAAAAATATCAAAAGTTTTAAAAAAATAGCCTGAATCAAATACTCTTACTTCAATTTCAAAGTTTGATCCTTTCTGATAAAAGGCAAAGATTTTTGAACGTTACTGATTCTAATAAGCATAAATTTACAAAGAATAATTTTGAAGGCCGATAGTTACAAAGTAAAAAAAAACATTCTAAAAAAATCAAACAAGCAAAAATTTTGTTAAAAAACAAATTTGACTTTCTTCTTGAAAACTAAAAAAGAAGATTATTCAAAGAAAAGTGAATCTTTTTTTAGAAATTCACTTTTCTTCCTTTTATAGAAGTGCCCTTGAAAAAAAACATTTTAAAAGTGGATGACCATGAATAAAAAAAAGAGATGATCGCGAAAATGTGCTATAAACGGATCCCACAAATTAAAAACACAATTGGCTTCAAAAAAAACACTAATTTTCAAAAGAATCAAAAAATAACGCTACAAACGGTTTTTTTTTTAAATGACAAGGTCAAATATTAGACAGTTTGAAAAGTATATCTAAATTTGAAAAATTTTTATGAGATTATTAGAGTTCTGATTTTTTTTTATAGACAGAGATTTTCATTCAAAAAATATATCAAGAATAATTTTTGAAAAAACAATAAATCAAAAATAATTTCTTGCAAGCGTTTACAGAAAAATATAAAATGGATGAAAAAAGAAGATTCAACTTTAAAAAGATTTAAAAAAGATAAAACAAAGTGATAAAAACATTTAAAATCTGAATGCCACATTTATATGGAAAAATACAGTAGGCTTTACAAGCTTTTCTTCGATGCAAAAGAGAAATCCAATTCCCAAAAAATAAAAATTGAAAAAAGTTTAAAAAATTGTTGAGGCATGAATAACCAAAAAATATTGGAAAAAAATTAATAATAAATTTAAAAACAAAATATGATTTTACTTTTTTTTGATTGTTATGTCTGCGAGAATTTGATTGCGGGAAATAATAAATAAAGACATATATGCCGCTGGCGTTCGAACTTGCAACACCTCCATCAACAGCAGCCAGAAAAGTTGTCGTCGCCTTTTTGAAGGAAAAAAAAGTTATCGTCGTTCGATCGACAATATAGTTTTTTATGGAAGGAGATTCATATCCTTCGAAAGACTTCGTTCATTCAAGAAATTGAAAGAAAGGAAAGATTTCCAGTTTTCTTATTTTTTTTCTCTTAAAAGATTTCACTTTAATTCATTCAAACGGAAAAATATATATAAAAGGATGCTTCTTTTATTTTTTCGAACTGTTTAATTATTAATTTTTTTGTTCCAACGTTTTCGTAACTTTTTTAACGTTGAAAAACATACTGTATTAATGTGTTTATTAAATTCAAAAATATAAACTAATTTAATTACTTTATTTATACATAATAAATTTAGTTTTATAAATACAATATATTAATTTTTTATTCTTTTTGATTTTGACTATCAGTTGTTGATGGCTTTTTAACGGGAAGAAGATTAGATAAAAATTGCTTCATAACTGGAAGTGGTGGAATTGCTGCAGTTAATGAAGAAGTTGTTGCTGCTGCAGAAGCAGTTGCAGGAGGTTTTCCTTCTTGTGAATTTGGTTTTTGAACTTGTATATGCTCTTCTCGACCACCAAAATATACTTGATCAGGTATTAAAAATTCTTTCTAAAAAAACAGATACATTAAAGTTATAAATGATTTCTGAAAGCTAATATGGCATAAAATGTCAAAAAAATTTACATCCAGAAATGGCACAAAAAGACTCGAAAAATGCTTTTCTAAACAACAATTTATGCCATTTTATGCCACACAAAAAAGAAAGACATACTTTTCTTTCATCTTCCATTGCTTGAAGCTGATTAATAAAACTAAATTGTATATCATCTTGTGGTTGAACATTTTTTTCAACTTCTTTTGGTCCAGATAATGGCTTTTCATCATTTGATTTTAGATCATCTTTGCAAATGCTTGTATTACTTTTTGTTGAAAGTATCATTGTTTCATTTTCACTTTTAACATCTTTCAAATTTGTCCATGAATCTTCTTCTTTTTCTTTTCCTATTTTATTCAGAGGTTAAAAATTGGGCCGGCCTTATATTATTTTTTAAATCTTTAATGTCTCGTTTAATTATGCTATCTTTTTGAACAAAGGTTTGAAAAGGTGCTTTACAAATTGCGTTTTAAATTTAAAGAAATAAGAGCTACATTAGTTATTTCCAAAGTAGAATCAAAAATTTTTGAAATTTAGTAAACTTGAAAAAATTTAGGTTCGACCGAGAAAATTTTGAGCACTGCCCGGCCGTAATCTTTGGCCGTGTTTTTTCAACCCCTGATTGTATTTGAAGTTGAATGTTTTGTTAAAGTTTGATCAGATGGAGTTGTTGATAAATCTGAGAATGGAGTATTGGTTGTATTATTTGAAGTTTCAGATGATGATTTTCTTGACAAAGGTTCACCATCAGCAGTTACAGCTTTATCGATTGAAATAAAATTTTGTGTTTCTTTATTATTTGTTTGAGATGGATGTACAGCTAATTTACGATTATTATTATTTCCAGTTGAAGCTAATGTTATAGTTGCAGTTGATGAAGATTGTGGTGATTGATTTGGTGTTGAAGGGCCACCAGTAAACCATCCATAAACAGATTTAACATATGATTGTACTTGATGAGCTTTTGGCAATCCAATATAATCTGATAATTTTGATGGTGATTGTTGAGATGAACTTTCTTTTGACTAAAATATATCCTTTTTTTAATATCGCACGTCGAACTCAATACAAAAAAAAGAAAACCAACCGATCCAGAATGTTGAAGAGATTGTTGATGTTGATTTTGTTGATTTCCACCAGGATTTTGATGCATTTGATTAGGATTAACTAATTGTTGGGATGTTTTAAATTGCGCAACTTCTGGCCCTTTTGAATTTTCTTGCTGCTGTCTTGGAAATTCAAATGGATTCTATAATTTAATATATTAATTGTTAAAAAGTTACAACAATATAAAATGTTATGTCACATGAAAAGCCGATGTTGAAACAGCAAAAATTTGCTTTGAATTTTCTTCTTCTTTTGTGCTTACAATCAATTTAGATGCAGCTTCAGCAGAATTTTTATAAGTTGAAATATGGAGGGACAAAGTGCTACCAATGATGGCACTTTTATATTTCTTCCATTCATCTTCATTTTGATACCCAACAATTTTTGCTGATTTCTTCCATGAATGTGAATCACTTTTTGAATCATGTTTGTTTGAAAAATCTAACAAAATTTTGTTGAAGCTGCAGTCCTTTTCAGCTTTTTCAACTATGCTGATTAAGATAAAAAAAAACGCAAAAACGTTTATGCGTTTCTATCTCAACTTTTCAAAATTTAGCCAGGTTAAAAATACATTAACATCCAAAAATTTATGTTAGCATCCTTAAAGGATTATTATGCATTTTAAAAATTGATATAAAAATAAGGACTGCAATATTTTGTGTTACCGTAATTCAAAGCTTCTCTTTTTTTCGTTGAAATGCTTTTTGATGGTTCAAAAACTGTACAGGAAGAAAAAATTTGAAGTTTTTGATTTAATTTGAGATTATTGAATTGTGTATCATTACTGCTATCATAACAAATATCAAAGAGATATTTATCCTGCAATACATTTTTTGTTGCCATCTAAAAATAATTCTTGATTCGTAAATGTTAATAAATTTGAAAAATACACAAAATTGGACAAGTTTTTAAACATCTTTTATAAAATAAAAAAATAGTTTTTATGAAAAAAAGTGGTAAAAACGATAAATTTTTCTAAAAAGCCGACCAAAAAATTTAAACAGAAGAAAATCATAGTTAAAAAAAGAATCAGCTTCGTAATTTCAACACAATTTTGGAAGGGGGATTGTTTATTATATTCTCGGCAATGATTAAAGAAATTTTTTATGTCTGATGTTTTTTATTGAAATAAATTTTAACGTTTCATCTTTTTCTTTTTAATCAAAAGCAGGCAGATATTTTATGCTTTCACTCTCTCTTTTTTTCGTTTATGCTTTCTTCAACAAACGACAAAAAGGAATAAGAAAAAAGCAAGACCAATTTTTTAGGCAAAAGAATGCTGAAATGAAAACATTTACACAGTATTATTTTTTTCGCAAACTTTGAATGCATTCTCATGATAAAAAAATATTTGTTTACACTGTAAATTTTTATATTGCTATCAATCTACTGTAACTTCAAAAAAATTCTGTTGAAATAATTTTTTTTGCAAATTCTTACTAAAAAAATGTTAAAATTCATTGTGTTTCGAACCATTCGAGAGTAATTTTAAAACGTTTTATTGAATCAAAAATGCCTTTCAAGAAACTAATATACAGTAAAAAATAATACAGGCTTTATATTTAAATGAATGTAAAATTCACAATACACATGTTTCAAATACGACCAAGAATTATTTCTTTTGTAATAATAACATAAGGCTTTTCATTTTCTGGTACCCATTTTTTGAATTCCATTTTTATTAAATCATCCAAATTTTCAACATAATATATTCTCGAGGAGCTTTTAATTCAAAAAAAAAAGCGTGAATTTGATGCAGCATTTTTCTAAAAAAAAGTTTAAAAATTTGTTTCAAAAAAGGACTTTTACCCATATAAAACTGCAAATTTGTAAAGGATCTGCAACTGCTGGAACTGTACGAATATATAAATAATCAAGTTTTGCTTCTTTTTCTTTATTCATTTGTTTAACAGTTTTGGCAGCATTAAATAATTTGACTCTTCCATTTGATGTAAAAGTCATATGTGACAATTTTGGCATTCTATCAATGATTTCTGTAATAGATAAAATTTCATTTTTTCTTCTAATTGTTGAATCAAAAGAAACAAATTTTTCAACATTTTCAACCAAAAAATCGAAATCTTTTATACTTAAATTTTGAAGACAAATTTTTAGAAATCGAACATTGCATTTATAAATTTTTGGAATAAATTCAGTAAGCAAATTTCGATTCTTTGAAATTATTACAAGCGAATTTGTAAGAAATAACTTTTCTGCATTTCCAATTTGAATATCTTTGACAGAAATGAATAAAGATTGTTCAAAAGATACGGTAGAATTGAATTCATTAATTTCAAGTCGATGACAAATTGGAATATTTGCCATTAAATATAATTATTTCGAAGAAGAATGAAGTTTTTGAAGCATTTTTGAATCAGATTTTTGAAGGATATAAAAAAGCAATTTTGATGGAAATGCAAAAGTTTGTTTTTCATTCAATTTTAATGGCACAGCTTTTGTTGTTCGAAATGGTGCAAATCCGATTTCATCAATTGCATAATCTGGAATTGTAGGTTCAACTTCATTTGGTTCCATCAAATTTAATTCATCTTTTAATTCATTTTCTGTTATATCTTTTCCAAAAAAATCTTTCATCAACTTTAATGCAGTTTCAACAGAACCAAAATCTTTTTCAATTTTAATTAAATCAAATTGATTTAATCAATTTTCCATTCAACATTTTCAATTTGATTTTGATACTTTTCTCTCATTTCCAAATCATCAATAAAAAACCGGCAAAATCGAGAAAAAACATTTAAAAGCCACTAAAAACAATTATTATATTTATGTAATTTCAACAAAAAATGTTTATCTTCCAATAACATTTTTCTTTTAAAAACTCAATATAAGCTAACCAAATTCTTTTATCTCCATAATTAATTGTAAGTTCACGTTCGATATTTTGAATAACAAATTTATCATCTCTAACTTTTTTCATATTAAACATCCATTCTTTTTGATATGGAAAATATGAAAAAATTTCACCAAATAACATTCTTGATTTTTGTTGTATTTGATAAATTTCAGGTGGAATTGGTTTTGCTAAAAAAGAGTCTATTAAAATCTTTTATTACAGATAAGTCTTACTTGAAAATTCTTCATAAAATTCCATATAATCTTTGAGTTTGTCATTTGGAAGTGATAAGGATTTTTTGACATATTGTAAATAATAAAGTAATGGTTTTACACCTTTTATACCCCATTCAACTTGACGATAAAAAATTTTGTTCCGAATTAAATCCTAAAATTAATACATGTATGCAGGCATAAAACATTCAGCTCCCCCCATAGACTTCCCTGATCCATATTGAGCTTACCACCCGAATTATCTTTTTAAACTCATTGGAGTAAGAAAACGTAAATACAAAATCCAGATCTGACAGCTCATTTTTTTGCCTTTGCGTTCTCTTACTTTGACGAATATTAGTAAGATCGGCAAAGACCTGGGACGTCTGAGATACCATACCCTTTTAAAACCATCAGAAATTTGATAAATATCGTTTGCGAAACCTTTGCTATAAAAATGCGACAATGCTTTAATCCATAATTTTTTTTTTATTATTTTTTTGTTCTTCAACTGGTGCATTTGCATTTACAATCCTAGAAAAACTTGTTTAAAGATTAAGGTTTAAATAAATTTATTCTTACCGAGTCCATTCCCGCCAAATCATTGGCAGGATTGTATATTTATTTGTAAAATCTTCAAATAATTTCACTTTTGCCTCAACAGTTTCAGCTTCATTTACATTTTTAAGTAATTCTTCCATTTTTAAAGCATACTTTGATTTTTCATTTACAATATTCATTTGATATTCTATTTTACAATAAATATTAAACTATAAAAAAGTTTGCAACAATAAAAAAACCAGCAGTGGATGACTGGTACAAAAAAAAGAGGAAAAAAATGCAAGTCGCAGCTGCTATATATATATAAATAAAATAAAATACAAAAAGCTTTGAGGCTCAATTCGCCAACGCTCGCTTCAACGTTTATCTCTCTCTCACTTTATAGTCATCGTTTTTTCTCTTGTCTCTTTTTTTTGTTTAATTGTTGCTTTTAAACTGGTTGCTTGTTGCTGGCCGCTGTGCCATATAATTAATAAAGATTAACTTATTAAATTCCATAAATAAAAGAGCCATTTATTTATAACAACAGCAAAAAATCCAAAATATTTGTTTCTTATGCAAAGGGTCTCTGTTTGTCAAACACAATACATTTCTTTTGTTTATTGACCAATTGGGATTAAAAAAAGGTTGCTTACTTTTGAATGAATGTGCCCAATTATTTTTTGGTTGGAAACATTTGATGAAAACATTCATTAAATGCAGTATATTTAATTCAGGTCACAAAATGGTCAATAATAAGCACACATTTAAAATATCAAAAAAATGAATCAACTTAACAAATTTAAAGCTAAAAATAAGATTTTAACGTTACTGTATTTTATTCTTAAAATGTCAGAAGTTCTGATTTAAAAGTACAAATTTTGGACGCATGATAAAGCATTTGTCATGATTTGATTTCTTTTGTTTAAGATTGGATTTTATTTTGCTTCAACAGAAAAATATTTATTAATTATAATTAATTGGTAATTAGAAAAAAAAAATTTATGCGTCCAAAAACTGTTAACAATAAAAAAACAATCATAATTTTTAAATAAAGGCTTGAAGCTATTGTGTTATTAATTATTTTGGCATGGATATCATAAGTTTGTATTGTTATTACTTTGAATCAAACTAATATAAATAATCGGATAAATTCCAAATTTTCATAAATTGATTTGTTTCAAACTATAAGTATTTGAAACATCTGATGGAAATGATGAATTTCTCCATTTTTCTTTTCTTCGTTTTTGCGGTTGCAGCTGTAAATGCAAGAGCAACCTTCGAAAAGAAATCTCCGACAAAAGCTTCAATATCAGCTGAAGAAATGTTTCGACTTTATGAAAAAGCAAAAAAAGAAGTTGATGAATTAAATAAAAAATATCCTGGTGCAACATTTGAAATTAATAAATTTTCTTTTATGTCTGAAACCGAAAAGAAAAAAGTAGTAGTTTATTTTGTTCTTTTACTTACATAAATATTTTTCAGTATTACACCACATTTCCAACACTTCCAAAAATTTCCAATTTCGTAACATTTGATGATGAGAATATTACTGCCCCTGAATCATATGACTACCGAGATTATGGTAAAGTATCTCCAGTAAAAAATCAAACATCTCATTGCGGTTCATGTTATGCATTTGCTGCAACTGCAGCAGTTGAATCACAATATTTGATTCATACAGATCTTGTACTTGATCTATCAGAAGAATATTTGCTCGAATGTGATGCGGCTGATGGCGAATGCGAAGGTGGAACTATTGATCATGCTTTAAATGTTTACCATACAAAGGGAGTTCCATCAGAAGAATGTGTTCCATATACAGGAAAAAATGGTACATGCCCTGATGATTTAAATTGCATAAAATATGCAATTGGTGGATATAAATATTTGGGAGATGATGAAAGCAAATATCCTGGATTACTTTTCAAATATGGTCCTATTGGGATCGGTTTGATAGTAGGTGATTATCTGGCTCATTATCACGATGGTGTTTTGGATATTCCCCTTGAAGACTGTGGAAAAGATGGACACGCTGTTTTACTTGTTGGATATACAAAAGATTATTGGATTGCCAAAAATAGTTGGGGAACTGATAGAGGTACTTACTTGACCTAAAATGAAAATTTCAAAAACAATTCTTTCCATAAATTTCAGGTGAAGAAGGCTATTTCCGTTTTAAACGTGGTGTAAACTTTTGTAACTTCAATACATTGCTTACTCCAGTTGTCCCTTTTTTTGATAATTGACACACCAACAACAACAGCATCTTCACCATAAATGTTCCAAACAACTAATTATGACCCTGTTTTTTGAAAGATGATATAATCAAATATGTACACAGTTTTTTAACAAATAATTTTGTAATACTTTAATAAAAATACATTCAAGCAAATCCGATTAATCTCCAAAAAACACTTTAAAAATTTTGTTTGTTTCAAAAGTAACCATCAATGTAAACTCAAAAATTTTATTTAGAAATAATAAATACAAAAGCAATTAAAAGAGCAAATAAATCAAAGCTTAAAAAGACGAGCCAACTTTGTTCAATTGAAACTCGTTTAAATGGAAGCCGACCATTTCCTTTATTAGCTTTTATAACTTTTGTTACATAAAAAGATGCTTCATCCATTGGATTGACAATTCGATCCAAATAAAGTCTTTTCAATTTTTCCATCTTTTCTTTTCGTTCTGGAAAATTTATTTCAATTCTTTCAATCGCTTCAATAACATCTTTTGCAGAAACGGAAAATTTATCCAAAGTTTCTGCATGTCCAAAATATGTTAAAAATTGACTGTTGGCTTTTTGTTCTGCATAAAGTGGCATAAATATTATTGGAATTGCAGCACATATTGCTTCAGTTGTACTGTAATAGGGGGTTTATTTGTAGTTTTTAGTTCTGGGGAAGTTTCTGCAAAAATTTTTTGCTATAAAAATGCATACCTTTTTAATCCGCTATGACTAATAAAAATTTTTGTTTTTGGATGATTCAAAATTTCTTTTTGTGGTGACCATTCAAGAATTAAAATATGTTTTGGAAGGCTACTTTTAATTTTTCCATTAAATGAAAAAATGAATCGATAATCGGTAAGTTTTGAAAAAGCTTCAAAAAATGCATTTGTGATATATTTAGGTGCAATATCCCATTTTGCATGTGACCCGAATGCAACAAAAATTGTACCCTTTGATTTTGGATCATTTACAAAGGTTTCCAAATTTGATGGAAGTTTTCCAACTTTTGGACAATTCGGGCCAACACCTTTAAAATCATTGACTTCTAAAAAATATGTAAATTTGATATGGAATTAAAGTAATGAAAGTGTGCCGTACCTGATAAAGGTAATCCAAGACGATCAAAAGCTTCTGATAGGAAAAATGAAGATTCGGTGTGAAATTTAACAAAATCAAATTTTGAGGATGAAAGACTTTTAAGAGTTGGAATTACAAAATCCGCTAAAAAAATTTGCATAATTTCGAAACCCTAATCCAATGGCTTACCAAAATTTCCAAGTGCAAAATGTTCACTAAAAGCTGATTGAAAAGTGCTTAATCGAATCCAAAATGAATTCAAATCAAAGACATCTTTTCCTCTTCTTTTCATATCCCCCTCCGGGCATGGCCTTGAAAGATAATGTCTTCCAAATCCCAATGCCGAATTTGCATAATGCAACTGTAAAGTTGTTCCATAAAAAATAAACGGAATATTTTTTGTTCGTTTTAGCGTTTCTGCAAACCAAATTCCATGGGTTGAAAAAATATCTCCCAAAATTACAATGTCATAAGTTTCAGATAAAACTTGTGAAACCTAAAATGAGAAGGATTTTAGATATCCCGTGAAAAAATAAAAATTACAATTTCAGGTTTTTGTTCGATCAAAGATTTTAAATATAAATCTCCAATATTATAAAGTCGAACAAGGGAAGTCGAATCTGGGAAAGATTTCCAAACTAAATCTGAGACATTATAAATTAGCCTTGGAATAAAATCTGTTCGACCATCAATGACTGAAATATTTTGGCCATAATTTGGGAGAATTTTTGAAGTTGTATCAAATACATCAATATTATATCCATCTTTAGCTAATCTAAAAAATATTGCCACAAAAGCGTTTCAAAAAACAAATTTTTTCTCCCTAAACTTTAAAAAATGTTCTTACTTTAAAAACAATTTGCTTATACTTCCTTGATGACTTCCAGTATCATGAAATGTAAAAATTATAGCTTTATATGAAAAAGTTTCCTTATTTAAAATTAAAAATAAAAACAAAAGTATAAGTTTCATTTTTTAAAAGAAAAAAAACGGCGGCAATTCTTGAGTGACAAAAATTATCGAAAAAAAATTGTTTTTCTTTCAAAAATTGCTCATTTAAAGTGATAAACATATTCATTTTTTTGAGTGACCTGTGACTCTTATCTTTTTTCTTGTCTCTTCTTTTTTTGTAGTTTTATTGGCTTTATTTTCTTCTGATTATTTTTAAAAGTTTGTTTATGGATATTCAATCAGTATTTATTCAATGTTAAAATAAGACAGAATTTTTTTTGTTTTATTTACAAGTTTTTAAAAATGATGTATACTTTTTGAAAAAATGTACAAAGACATTTTTCTTCTCTTTTTTTTCAACTTATTAACTTTTATTTCTGTCGAAAGCGCAGACCTGATTTGAATATTGTAAGAAAAAAGTTCTTTTTCTGCAAAGAATAAATCAAACTAAATACATTTTGATTGACAAAGGATTTGGTTATCTGTTCTAATTCCAATTAATCCCATATTTGAGCACACCTTTTATTGACAAAAAAGATTTCTATAAATATGCCCAACACAAAATCAACATAAAACCTTGCTGTTTTTTCAGTTGAAAGCTAAAATATGAAACTTTTAAATCAGATTTTATTTCTTTTATTTAACTTATTTATTGTTGTTATTTATCCTAAAAACTATGACTGTTCAACAAAAAATCGTATAAAATTAAAAGGAAATGAAATTGCCTTTTTTGAAACAACAAATTATCCAAAATTATGGTCATACAATGGATATTTAAAATCCAATTGTAACATAACTTTTACTTTGCTTGATAATGAAAAGGTGATACATGAAAAATTCAGAAATGTTACAAATAAAAGTTTTCGTTTGTGGTTATTTAAAACCTTAAATGCAATGACAGTAACATAAAAAGATGATAAATGTTTTTTTGGATTACTTTCCGTTTTGACAGTAAATCAAAAAATGAAAATTTGTATTTTTTTATTTACTTTCATTATTTTCGACACAGTTTTTTAAGTAGTTCCTTTAAAGCTTGATTTCTGTAAAATTTTCGATTTTTTCGAGTTATTACAAGTGGCACAGCCAAACTCTTCAACAGTATTCAAACAGTATTCATACAGTTTAACAGTATTCTGAAGACTGTAAGGTAAAATTCAAAATTGTTTGAATACTGCATGAATACTGTTTGAAGACAAGTGAATACTGTTTGAAGACAAGTGAATTTTTTTGCAAAAATAATTTGTTTACGTATTTTTTTGTTAAAAACGTGTTTTTAGTGGAATTTAAGTATTTTTAGTGGGAAACGTAAAAAAAAAACAAAAAATAAATGAATGTTGAGTTGTTGACATTTGAATTGATACCTGAAAGACCTGAAATGTTAGTATTAGACACGACCGAACTCGAACCCACGCTTTCCTTCGCCCCCGCTGTGCATGCAAACCTAACTAACTAACCCCTGCGCTACGCTGCTTAACTGATAGAGCTCTTATTTTGTCACTTATAATAAAACGACCATCTGTTTTCGGATTTGCTCAAGTTTTTGTATGTAAAAAATCATTGGGATTCTGAAAAAATCATTAATAATTTTTTTTGGAATCTGAATCTGGATTCTGGAGCCTTGAGAATCCAAAAATGCGATTTTTTGTTGAACGATTTTTAAAAAGTGGATCTGGTGTAAACGAATATGGGGAATCTTAGGAAATAAGTTTCAGTTGTGGCTTCAGAATCTCAGATTCTGAAGTCGAAAAATGTTTTTCTATAATTTTAGTGTTTTCGGGGTCAAATTTTATGGAGACCTCAAATATAATGGTTTTATTTATCTCTAAGGATTCTGAAGGCCAGATTCAAAGGATTCTGACGTCAAAATTTTTTTCTCCAAAATTTTTACTTTTTCTGGAACAAATTTTACGGAGATTAAGACAACTTTTTTTCTGTCGTATAATTTATTTAATCTGTAATAATGATTATGATAACATCCAATGTAAAGTATAAAACAATTTTTGTAACAGAAGCAAACTTATTTCCTTAGATTCCCCATATTTGTTTACCCCAGATCCATTTTTTAAAAATCGTTTAACACAAAAATTATATTATCGAATTCTGAATCCGAGATTCTGAGGCCAGATCATATTTTGAATCCTTGCCATATATTTCATCGTTTGAGATTTCTGTAGCATAAATATGTCCAGAAATTACCCTATCCTATTTTTTATTGTACAAAATAATGCTCCAATAAAATTTTATTGCGGCAAAAATTTTCAAAAACATTCTAAGTCTTGGTTGTATGAATACTGCATGAATACTGTTTGAATTTTTTTGGTTGTTTGAATACTGTTAAATTGTATGAATACTGTTTCGTTGTATGAATACTGCTTGAATTCTGTATGAATTCAAGACTTAGTCATTTTTTCTTCCTTCGCTGTATGAATACTGTTAAACTGTATGAATACTGTTTGAATACTGCTGAAGAGTTCGGCTGTGGGGTATCAAATTAAAGCCCTGGATGAGCGAAGTTCAAAAAAATAGGAAATGAAATTTTTACGACCTTTTAAAGATATGTTATTGGTTACAGAACGTCAAAAATTGCATTTTTGTGCATATTCCAAAAATCACTGCATTTTTTTCAATCATTTTTATTTTTCAGAATCATTGGCTTTTTGTTGGTTATAGTTTGGTAACAAACGCAACAACTCGAGAATATGATACAGATTTTTCAATCATTTTGAATGATACAAACATTTTTAACATTCCTTCTTCACTTTTTCAATCATTTTTTGAAAAACCATATCAATATGACATCGCCTTTCAAGGATTTATTGTTTTTGATGATGGAAAAAATAAATGTCCTTTGGAATCTGCAACAAAAAACCATTTTGAATTTGATGATGAAAAGCAAATAATTTTTTTGCAATCAAGTTTTAAAGAATATCATTATCGAAATTATTCATGTATTTGGAAATTTTCTGCACCTATGGGATATGGTTTTAAAATTGTTTTTAGAGAATTTAATAGTTCATCAAAATTTATTGTAAAAAATAGTACTCAAGTCCTTGTAAAGTAAGTATTAAAAATTGAGTTTGTTCAACTTTCAAAAAAATGATAGTAAGTCAAAAAATTTTTTATTGTCTTTTTTTGTTACTATCATAAATTTTATGATCTGTATTTTTTGAAATGGCGTTTGTTGATTTTTAAAAAACAGTTTGAAAAAAAAAACTTTTTTGTAATATTTTTTTTGCAGTGAAAGAAGTGTTAAATCTTTTTTTCCGTATTACAATGATGATGACTTTATTCAAATTTCATTATCTGAAAGTAAATCCATTACAAAAATGGAATTTCAAGCTTATATAAGTATTGTAAAAAAGGAACAGCAAAAAGTTGATGGAAATTGTTCTATAACAGAATCAAAAGAAGGAAAAATTATTTGGACAAATGTAAATAGCAAAAATGGATATAAAAATAATGTTTTTTGTAAATTTGAATTGATTATTCCTTCGAAAACCGAAGTTTTTGTGAATATGGAAAATGAATTAGAGAAAGGCGTTGATTATATAAAATATTTTCCTGATTCAAATAATGACTTTAAATTCATTGATGATAAAAGTTTTATAATTCAGGCACATTCAGAAAATGGAAGTAGAAGTATTTTTTGGGAATTTATCAGTGATGGAAGTTATCAATTGCTTGGATTTTGGATATATTTTCAAAAAATGGGTTTAAATTACTTTTTTTGAGAAATTTTGAAATATCAATATTGCTTTTTTAGAATGTAAATGCGCAAATTACATTGTAAATTGTGATAACGCTGTTCATGGAATAATGGAACATAATTATATTTTTTACTATTATTGTGGAAATTTACATTGCATTTTCGAAGTAAAATTCTTTAATAATTTTTGACTAATTTTTCTTCTTCTTTCAGATTTTACCATGTAATACAAGCGTGACTTTAATGGAAATCCCTATGATCACGGGTGGCATAAACGATATCTTTAAAATAATTTCAAATAATGTAACAGTTTTTGAATTAAATTATAAAAAACAAGTGACACAAAATCAAATGATATATTTAAACTCTTCTAACAAAAATTATTTCACAGCTGATACTTATCCTTCGACGGATGTAAAAAGTTTCACTTTTACAATACGATCAATTACCCGTTTGTTAAAAACAATCTTGTAAATTTAAATAAAATTCATTTTTAGTCCCAAACATTACATCTAAATTTATTTTATCCTTTGATGCTCCGAGTTTTATTATAGATACAGCATTTCATAAATTTTTTACAATAGAAATTTCACCAGAATTAGTAGGTTTTTTTTGACAAAACAAAAATGGGAATTGAAAATGAAATTAAAATTTACAGCATAACTTAAATTTAACAATTTTTGTATATCAAATGCTTAGAATCGAGATTTTTAATAATGAAAGTCTTACATATAATCTTTTGAATATTAAATGGTAAGTGTTTTTTAATGAGGTATTATAATTTTTTTCTTCAACGTTAATGTTTTTATAGCTTTGAAGATTACGATGTATTTCGTTGCAGGAGTAATAAAATTACAATTTATATAACGGGTTATTTGATTCCAAGAATAGTGGTAGTAGAGTTGTCAAGTAATTTTTTTAAAGAACATTATACTGTTTAAATTTTTTTATTTTTAGAGCCCCCAAAAGGTTGTGTATTTGAAAAAAACACATTTATTATAGCATCTGAAAATGCAGCCGTTGCATCAATAGCAAATTCTGAAGCAGATTGTGATATAACACTTTTAATTTCTCAGAATTCATTTTATATGAATTTATGGACAACTGCAGCATCATCAGAAACCTTAAAAATTTTTGCTGGAGATGATGATTCAAATCTTTTCCTTGAAATTACGTAAAAATATTTTTTATTATTATAAAAAGTTCAAATACGCTTTTTAGCACAAGTTCAGCAAAAACTTGGAGTCCTATTCTTCTGAATTCTCTCATTTACAAAATTCGAATTCCAAAAAGTTCAGCAATTTTGATAAATTTTATGAATGCAGACGTTCAATGTGATGGAAATGATGCATGTTTTTCAATTTCACAATATCCTTTTAAATCTCTTTTTTCATCGACTGGATATGGACTTTCCGGAGACAATGGAAATAAATTTAAATTAGATATAAAAAATTTTTCAACAAAATTTACTGCAATTAATTTTAAAATGAATTCAGACGAATATTTTTATTTTAATGATCAAAGTATCAGCAAAGATTATTTGTAAGCTTTTTGCGTTTTTAAAATTAATTATAAAATCAGTATGCTTATTTCAGCATCAACAAAACTGGAGACTTTTTAATATTCAAGAATCAAATAATCACTTTCTTTTTTTATCTTTCTAATAATATGAGTTTAAAAACTGGTGCTTTATTCTTTGTTGAAACAATTAAAGAAACAGATATGAATGAGAAATATATGTTTAATTAAATTAATAAAAATTCTATGAAAAGTTTTGTAACAATTTCTTTAAAAAATGAAAAACTAATATTTTGGAAAAATTATTAGTTGCAGAAATAAATAATACACAAACAAAAACGTTTATCGAGAAAAAATTATTACTGCATTTGTTTTGTTTTGAAATATTTCATACCAAAATTTTTTAGAATTTTTTATAACAAAAAAATAATATTTTAAAAATTTCCATAGCGCTTTTCGATATCCAGACATAACAAATAAAATGACGAAAGATTAAGTAAAGATTCGAGATTGTAAAATAAATTGTAGCGAATGCCCCCAATTTCCATAAATGATATTTAGAACAAAATTGATTTTTGTTACCAAAAATTTTTTGCTTGCTGTAATTGCAGAAAAGAATAAAAAAAGAAAGCGGGGGGTGATGATATTGATACTACAAGCTACAATATTCTTACATTTATTTTTTCGAAAAATTTGTGAGATCTTCTTTTTGAAGTAAAAAATTCTGTATTTTTGCTTATCAAATCTGTTGGGATCATCCATTTCATTGATTAATTATTTTTGCTATAATTTTGTTTTTGATTTCTGTCTTCAGATTTCCTATAACAATGAACTTTAAGTTTGTTTTTCTTTGAAAAATGGCAGATGACTAAAAACATTTCATTGTTCGCCAGCGTCGCTTACACTTTTTTGATTCAGGGGCAATGATTCAAAGTTATGAATTTCATCAGTTGAAATGGTTGGCTTTCGTATTTTTCCTAAGATAAGAAATTTCTCAATCATGTATTATATATATTAGCGCTGATTTTGTGGACCGTTTAACTAAAAGATAAGATATCTTGAAAACAAATTTGTATATGAAGTTGAAGTTTTGATATTCGGAATCTACAGCTTCTGTTTAGTCTGTTAACTATTTATCAGTGTTTTTGGAAATGCTGTTACGGTATTTGTAGGAACTTCAAGTAGACACTAAGTTTTTTAAATTTTACTGAATAAATTATGGTTTTTTCGTAAACTGGATTGTTTTTATCTCAACTTGAGAGGCTTTTCTCTTAAACAAACCAGAGTTACCATAAACTACCTAATTCGTAATTCTTCCAAATGAACGCTATGGATTAACAGAATTTGTCAAAACAATTAATATTAATGAAACTCTGGATTTATTCTCAACAACAACTTTTAAAAATGGCAAAATTATTATGCCCAAATTTGAAGTGCTTTCATCGTTTAATCTTATTGATACCTTAAAACATTTGAATATTAAAGATGCTTTTGATCCATTTGATGCAGATCTCTCTGGAACAGCTGATCTTTCTGAAGATTCCGATGAAAACCTTTACGTCTCTAAAGTGATTCACAAAGCTTTGATTAAAGTATGTTTTCTTAACTTTGTATTTAGTGTTATTATTCTTTCAAAATAATGGTATTCCAATTGAACCATACAAAATTCTAGTTTTCATTTTCCTCTCAAATTATTACTATTGTAGTTTCCCAAAAAACCTCCATTTTTCTGAAAACCCTTTCTATCCTTTCTGCTTAATTTAATCTTTTTCAATAATGATATATTTGAGGTGACTGAAGAAGGAACAAAAGCTGCAGCTGCCACACTTGTTGAAGAAGAATTATGTTGTTACGAAGAACCAGCAGAATGTGAATTTGAATTTATTGCGGATCATCCATTCTTTTATTTAATTACTGATGCAACAAAAAATATTTATTTTATTGGGATCTTTTATCAATGAAAAAATATTTTTTTAAATGCTGTTAATTATTTTTCTGTATTGTTTTAATTTTTATCATTTTGTAATAGTAAAAAGACTTTAATAATTCGTTGATGTTAAAAAGTTAAAGGAAATCAAGATTTAAGTGATACCGAAATGTCGATTTCGAATTTCCATATTCAACTAAAAAAAGTTTATGACTAATATGTTTACAAAAATTTTTTAACATTTGTTGAAAAAACAAACATTTCCAACGTTTTAAAAACATTAACCATAAAAAGTTACAATGAAAATAACGTTTTTATTTTTATCTGTAATAAGATAAACGAAAGGATAGTCAGCTGTGAATTCGATAAGATGTTTTTCATTAATACATACCAACAAATCATATTCTACTGTAGTCGCAGCAGCTGCTTTGTACCTTCTGGATCACTGGTGACAAGTAGGAAAATAATCGTCACTTTCATCTGTTCCATCAGAACAATCGATAATCCAATCACAAATTTTGGCAGGAGGAATGCATTCCATCTCTGGCCCATATGTTGTTCGGCATCGAAACCAACCAAATTCATGATTTATATTACTATATGCAAATTGACATTCATATGGATCAATTTCTGTGGATTCAATAATTGTTGTAAAATATTGAAAAGCAAAAATAAGTCCAAAAATGTAAAAAAAGTTGGTTATTAAATTCATCTCCTGGAAAAAAACTAAAAATTGTAAATAAGCAAAAAATTAATTAAAATGAAAAATAAAGCTGCTTTTTATATTCAGTTTTATTCATACATATTTAAATTAATCGCTTTTTACTTTTTTAATAAATCACGTTTTACCAAAAATATTTAAATTTTTGGAATTTTTAAAAAGAATTATTTCTGGATTATAAAAGTTATATTTGTGATGTATTGAAAGCTTATTCTGAGCAGAACACATTTACAATTCCAAGGGTTATTAAAATTTAAAACATTTCCAAACCATACAAATTTCTGAGAAAATTTCGTTATTACCGGTAAACGAAAAACTGTTTAAACACTTCTTTTTTCAATTTTTTATAAGCATTTTTCATTCAAAAACGTTTTTAAACTTTAAAGAAAAATTCAACTGTCAAAAAAAAAGAGACAACGCTTTTTTGTTGCATGCTCTTTTTTCAGTGCAAAAAGTGTGCGTCTTTCGTTGTCTGCTGTCTCGGTGGAACTTTTTTTGTGTTCTCTTTTCTCTTTGCTCGGTCGAATAAAAGTGAGTTGAAAAATAAAAACAAGCAACAAAGTTTTGTTGAAGCCATTGTAAAACAGAGCCTAAATCGATTTATTCGAACTGGTTCCACCAAAGATGGCAATAACAGATCTGAGATTGTAATTTGAGGCTTTCGTAGTCCCATGTTTAATCGTGGGGGTATGGTCATATCATTCTTACATTTTTTTGAAATCTTTTTTTGTGATTTAAATTACCTTGTAAAATTTCTGTAAAAATTTTCTACTTTTTTGTTGTTTTTTTTAAAATCAAATTCAATTTATGTTTTTTTAATAATTAATTTCTTTAAAGCATATAAAAGAACTTTGGTAAGAGAGCAAAAAAATAAATAATATTTCAATAAAAAAAACAATAACAACAAATACATTACAAAAAATAAACAATCTTTTTTTAAATAAAAAATGAAAGAATTTTTGAACAAAAAAGAATGCACCGAGTTTCAGTTTTTTTGTTTGTTAAAATTTTAGGGGATGATTTGTAACAATTCTGATTTGTAAATTTAAAAGTAAATAAAAAAAAGCTTTAAATTAAATTAATTTGATTAGATACATATTATTAAAGACCCGTAAGATCATTATGAGAATTTGATGATGAATGTTCTAAAAATTCAACTGCAGAATGGCATTCCTTTTCGGTTATTACTGCTTTTTCAGAGCTATCTGTTGGACGCTTTCCCAAACTACTTCGACGTTCATCAAGTCTAAAATTTTTTAGAAGGTTTAAAAATGATTTTGCATATTTGTGTTAGTAATCATTTCAAAGCTGATTATTGCTATAAAAATTTATGTACCGTGAAAGTGATTTTCCAAGTCGACTTCTCATTATTCTTCTTTTAAAATTATATAATCTTCCAGTTCGATTACTTGTTGATGCAACTGCAACAATTGCCGTTGTACTTCCTCCTGTTGGTGTTCCAATACCACTTGAAGATGTTCCCGGAGTTGAGGCCAAAGTTAGCGCGAGCAATTCCTTTTTTCTTTGCTCTTTGATTCGTTTTGCCGTTGGTTTTCTTAACATTGTTGCCTGGAAAATTTATTCAATCTTTCATGCAATTTTTTGTTTTTTTAAATGCTTTTTAATTTGTAAAAAATATACTTTAATCAATTCATATCTTTTTTTCACACATTTTTAGACATTTAAAAAAAACATTTGTATTCTTCAAAAAAAATGAGAAAAAAACAATTACATTGAAATTTCAAATATAGGCAAACAATTTTGGTTTACAAAATAATATAGAAAAAAATGATAATTTAGGAAAAAAATATTTTGGAAAGTTATACGGCATTTTTAAAAGAGATCACAAAAAAAGTTGGGTCAAAAATGAAAAATGCCATTTTTAAATGAATAATACTTTCATTTTTGTAATTTTAGCATTTTTTTTTTCATGCTTTATTACTTTCCAAACAAAATTCAATGACCATAAAAATTTAAAATTTGTGACATAAAATTTAGGAACTAAAAAATAAAATAAAGATAAATTATGGCAAAAAAAATGAAATCCAAAAACTTCGAACACAAAAAAAAGAAGAGATGCAAGAAAATAAATTTTTGCGTAGAACCAAAAATATAAAAAGAAATTCTTTGAACAATTAATTACCAAAAATGAACAAAATATATAAACATTTTTTGAAAGCATTAATTTTTTTTATATATCTTTCAAAACACGATGACTAGAAAAAATATCTCTGTTTTTGTAAATTTAAATTATTTAAAAAGCTCATAACTGATTTGATTGATTTTTTTTGATAGTTTTGAACTTTTTAAAAAAAAACACCGAGAAAAATGACTTTTTTAAAGAGAAACATTGGAATCGGAAGGAAATGAGACCTGTAAAAAAAAGAGGGAGGGTCTTACATCGTAAGTACCAAAAAATAAAAGAAAGTAGACTTCTGCTTTTTTAAAGTATAAAAAAAGAATTAACATAAATCACAAAAAATAAAGCAAATAAGCGACTTTGGTTTTTTTTGACAAAAAAAGAAAAAGTAATTTTTTGCTAAAAACTACAGTAACCTTTTTGTGAAAGAAATTTTTAAAAAATGGTTCCTGTAAAAAAATGAAGTTTTACCACTTTTTCTTTTAAAAAAAGACGAAGGAATTTGAAATAAAAATTAGTAAAAAATTTTTGGTTACTGAAATTTGTCTTTTTTTCAGAATTAAAAAAGAGAGTTAACAAAAGTGTTAGTTTTTTTTGGCGAACATTGCAAAATTTGTTTTTGGCAAAAAAAATAAATATAAATAAAATAAAGAGAAAAAACGTGCGCAATTTGCTTTGTTTATTATTTTACAGAAACGCATCCATTTCTTCATCGTCATCCATGGCATGATGAAGTTCTTCAGGAGTGCTACGGCCATGTGACATTTGCATATCAATTCCAAGATGTGGGGATTGATGCCCATATGATGATGGGGAACCTTCAGATTGTACCGCACGAACTTGTTGCGCCGCAGCACCAGATGCCGAACGACGAGATTTTTTTGCTTTTTTTAGCATCTTCGCCTGTAAAGTGTATAAAATATTCCCATTTCAAAAAAAATATTTTGAAATTTTTTTAAACTATTTTTTTTAGGTTAGAATTAAATATGTGCAAAAAGAAAAAGGTTTACAGTAATCAAAAAATGCAAAAGTTTTCGCGTTGGGAAAAAATTATGGTAACACAGAATTTCGATTTTTTGCATTTTTCGATTACTATTATTTGTTAAAGAAAGAAAACAACAAAATCACAAGCTTTTAAATATTAGTCGGGAAAAAACCAGAAATGTGTTTTTTGCAGCGGCAAATGTATTTTGCAGGAAAAAAAAGCGGTGTCAACAAAGGTACAGAAATATTTCCCCCAAAAATAACAGCAGCCATTTAAAGTTAGTTTCGTTTTAAAAAAAGGCACAAACACGGCGAAAAAAAAAGAAGACAAGACAAAAATAAATAATCAAAACTTAAAGACAAAAAAAACACAAATAAAAAATCAAAAAAGTTTTTTTGCTGGCATTTTTTTTTTAAATGTATGGAAATATTTAAATATTTTTCAGGAAAAAAAGTGAGATATGCTTATTTTTTGAAAAAATAAAAGAATAATATAAAAAAATCAAACAAAAACAGATATAAAAAAAACGAGTGAAAAACCAAAAAAATTTATATTTATTCTAATGGGATTTTTTTGGATTTAAGATTTTTATGGGGTAATTTAAAAAATTTAACATACTTTTAGGGCAGATTTTAGAATAGTGATTGTGCCAGCCGGTTGAATATGGGGTTCACCATCAACTTGAACAGGCCAGTCATCTTTTGTTGTAATTTTAATCTTAAAATAGAGAAATTATAGAATGCCGAAATCGTGTTAAGACCAAAAAGTCCGAAAACGAAATTTTGATTTTGTCATTTGGGGTTTTCCGAAATTGAAATTTTCGATGTGTGTTGCCAAAACAAAACTTACAGATCCGCCTTGAGCAATTCGAATTCCAGCAGCTAATTTAGATTGAATTAAACCAAGCCTTGAAACATCTGATATCCCAACAACCTAAAACCCTTTATATCTTTAATCATTCCTCCTTATCAGCTGATCTCACCTCTAAAAGTCCATCATGATGTGTTGGCTTTTGAAATCCTGCTTCCTCTTTTGCTGTTCCCCATGGATTTGCACCTGATCCCCAACTCAATAAATTTAATATTACAATTCCTTCACATGGCGGCAAATCAATCATTTTTCCATCAACTTCTAACTCCACTCTTCTCCATAAATCTTTAAATGTCCTTTCAAAGAATGCTTTCTGCAATCCAATTTTAACATATTGAGTTTTATTAAAAAGTCGAGAATTAAATTTTGATGGATTTGCATGCCGTTTATTATGAAATTGTAGGCAAACATCTGCATCAATTCCAATTCCGAAATAATTATTCATAATAATCATAGATGTTTGATCTTCAGGATTATTCATCATTTGTTCAGTATCTTGTGAAGGTTCAACTGCTGTTGATGTTGGAGGTTGAGATCGTTCTTCTTCATGAAATACAACAGCCCAACGATCTAGCCGAACTTCTTCAGCATCAATAACATCCTTTAAAATATCCATTGGTCCATCTTCACCTGTATATCCGCCACCCCATCGAAGTACTCTTGCAAGATCATTCCCAGTTCCAAGTGGAAGGATACCACATGGGGGAGAAAAGCAGGCAGCATCCTATAAAGTGGATGGATATATGAAATCCAATCTCATGGATGAACGAGATATATGAAATCTTGTGAAAGCTACACAGAACTTACTTGTTTTGCAATATCTAAACATTGTAATACCCAACCAATTGTTCCATCTCCACCAGCTGCCAAAATCCGATATTTTGGAATATTTCGAAATACATATAATCCAACAAGTGGACCACCTTTTAATACATCAAAAACTTGAAATGGATTAAGCAATCTTCGAAATGCCGTTATTAAATCCGTTCCCTGACAACCACCCGATTTAACATTAATTAATACAAGCAATGGTTCAACATCTGCTGGTAACATATGTACTTGAACATTTGGTAAACATAAAACAATTAATTTTTTATCTTCATATGCAGCATTTTGTAATTTTTGGACTGCCGCAGTTGCAGCTTTTGGGGTATTAAATGTTATCACAAGACTACCATATTCAAAATATATTGGTCCAATGGCAGTAAAAGGTTTTTCTATAATATTGAAATACCTTTTTAAAAAAAAGTTTTGTGCATTAAAAAAAAGAGAAGTGTGAAAAGAAGAAAAAACAGTGCAGAAAAAAAAGTAAAGCAAATCTGTAAAAAAAATTTTGTGCAAAAATGTTTTTTTAAAATAGTAATAATAATAATTTTCAACTTATTATATAAGCCAAAGGGAATGGAGAAAGAAGTATATATTTATATATTAGGGAGATAGAATATATTTATATATAAACATTTAATAAAGCAAATTAATTATTATAATAATTTTGTTGCCAAGTAAGTGAGTAATATACCGTACCTGTATCTGCAAAAATTTAAAACACTTCAACTCCGCAAGAAAAATATTTATAAACTAAGGTTTTACTAGCAAAAGCAAACTACTACAAATTCTAATACTTTAAAAAAATTTACTCACCTTTAGCACCTAATAATTTTAATAATATTCTTTCATATTGTCGTTGAGCAAGTGATAAAGGCAAATTTCCAACAAATACCGCATGGTCATGGGGATCTTCTTTTTCTTGTACATAAAATCTTACAACATGATATCGTCGAAGGGAATCCTATAATAATATTTTTAGGTGATATAAAAAATTAAAATGGCTCAAAGTGAAAAATTTTTAAACAAAAAATTTTTAATATTTATTTGTATTAAAATTTTTTTTGTTTAAAAATAATAATTTTAATTTGCAAAAAAAATTAAAAAGATCTCAGACAAATGCCTCGTACTTTGTCATTCAAGAATTGCGCTTTATGAAATTAGCCAATATTGAGTTTATCATCAACGATCTTTTTCCTTTTTACAGCCTGTGAGAATCGAACTCGCGACTTCCCGCACGAAAAGTGAGCGCCGTTTAACACTCGGACACACAACTTGCAAGAAAGACGTCGAAAAAAAGAATGTAAAACAATGCAGTCGCAACAAAAAAAATGCAAAAAAGAATAATTTTTTGAAAAAATAAAAATTTTTAATGTTAAAAAAATACCTTTCGTAAATTTCGAACTAATTGTAACATATTTTCTTGTGGATTTGCGGTTCTTTCGGCAACTCCACGTTCAAGAGAAACTTCAATTAAATTATATTTATTCCATGTTGATCTTTCTAGTCCAAAATCTTCTAATGCTTGTGCCAAAACATCTTGAACGAGGGTATCTTTTGTCACTTCAATTTCCATAAATGTTACCGGTATTCTTAGCCATCCACCATATACTTTTACTGCAGCTTTATCTGGATTATCTCGATATCTTAAAAAAATTTGTGCTCGTTTTCCTTCTGGTCTTTTTAAATTTCTTAAAGGGATTGGATCTTCTAAATGTTCTTCTTCATCGGTTTCTAAAAAAAATATTTGCTTTAATTATTTAAATATATACAATATCCCCAAACCTTCAAAAGGTGTTTGAGTAACATAATAATTTTCTGGATTATCAGATATATGAAATCTTCGCATTGCAATATCACGAATTTGTTCAACCGTTGCAGTTTTTGGAACAGAAGCAGTTCGAAAAATGTTATTTCGTAAAGAATTATTTCCATCATAAATTCTTAAAATTTCATAATCATCCCTTTCTTTTTCTTCTGTTGCCGTTGAAGGTTCTTCAGCATTTAGCCTTGAAGGGGATGAAACTTTTCTTGAGCCATCACCACCTTTTTCACCCTTTTCTTTACTTCCACTTCCACTTCCACCGCCTTCACCTCGTTCACGATCTTCTTTTTCTTTTTTGTTTTCATTCTTTTCTCCAACTTGAATATTTAGCAGCTGTTCCATGGGTAATTCAGTTCGAGGAATTGTAATTGCATTTGGGGGAAGCATAATTTTTCTCAAAACTCCCAAATCACAATCTTTTTTAACTCTTCGATAACAGACGGCATGTGCCGTAACTCCACACCATTCACATCGCATTCCAGTAAAACATTCGAATGAATTACAAGTTTTTTTACAATCAATACATCGTGAATCTCGGGGTAGATTGCCCTCTCGAAAATGATGATATTGTTTTGCCGAGACTGTATCCAATGATGGCACAAATGTTGCAGCTTCTCGACAATCTGATACTGCTAAATCTTGACAATCTACATGTACATAATATTCACAAACTTCACATTCAACACTTGTTACATCATCCGTTCGTTTTCGGCAAACACAACAAAATTTTCTTTTTATATGTTGTGGAGTGGACCATGTATGAGCAACTGGATTCTGAAAATAAGGGTTGTAGCATTGATTAAAGGGGGTATTGCAGCTTTTAGTCGTGACACGAAAAAGATTTCAGCTTTTCGCTATAAGTTTAAACATTTCTCCTACCATGAAAATTAATATTGTCATTTTAAGAGAATATTTTCGTTGTAAGACAATAAAAAAACTTACTTTAATTAACTGTAGTGCCACTCCGCTGCAGTATGAAACAACTGTTCGAAGGCATTTGTCATGGCAAACAAAATTACAAACTTCACATGCAAAACCTTGTGATAACATTCCCCAAATTTTATCACAACAATGATGACAATATGTTGGTTTTCCAAATGTCTTTTTAACAAAATAATGTCCATGATCACGTCCAATTGCCATTAAATTTGCATCAACATTATGTCCCTCTGCTGTCATATTTGCAAATATATAAATATGTATTAACAGATATCAGATATTAAATAATAATTATTATAATTTTGTTGATGATGTATAGGTAAGGATGATATCAATGACAAACTAAAAAAAATATTCAAATTTTAATAAGGAAATGTTTTAGAAATTTTTAGAGGTCATTTTCAAAAACAATTAAAACCTTTAACCCGAAATAAAAAAGTGATGTAACACTTTTTTTACCACAGTTTTATAAACTTTATAAATATAAAACATTTATATTCCCTTTATATTTTTATTTTTTGGTTTTCGCACTTTGTGACGTAATTTCATCCTCTTTTTTTCTTTTCCTTTAAAAAGCATGCTGCTATTCATCATTCATCAATTCACACTACGTGAATTTCTATAGAAATAAATCTTTCTCTCTCTCATAAAACTTTTTTTTTCAAACAGCTTTTTCCCCTTTTTTTTGGTCACTCTTTTTTTAAAAGTATTTTCTTAAAAAGCATTAATAAAAATTTATATGTTTTTAAAAATTAACTTCGTTATAAAAACTTTGAATGGGAAGTTTTTCTGACTTTTTTTAAAAAAAAAATGTTTCAGAATTATATAGTAAAAGTTCAATAAACTCAAAAAGTGAAAAAACGTCACACAAAAATTAAATGTTTCTTGGAAAAAAAGAATAATAGTTATGTGGATATTTAATGAAATAACATATGTTTAAATATCAACAAAAAGAGAACACAAAAGTGTGTTAAAAAATTATTAGAGCGGGAAGAAACAAAAAGTTTTCAATGGCATTTTTAAAATATCTAGGGAATTACTTTTCCAATACATATGGCACATTATAGTTCATCATTAACAAACAATTAAGTTAATGTAATTAGATTATACAAAAGTTCAAAAATGTAAAAAATGGATGAATGAAAAAAATGATTAATTCGATTTTAAATAATTGTTGTAATTTTAAATTACGTTATAGGCTTATAAAATTTAGAAACATAGTTTACGCCTTCTAAAAAGAAATTGAATAAACCAAAGTAAAATCGTTTTTTGATAATAGCGCTTAACTTCCAAACCGTTAAAACTTTGAAATTACTGCAATGGTAATTTTTAAAAAAATTAAAGTTTTTAGTTTATCAATCATTTTTATTCCTCAAACATTCCTTTTTACTAAAAACTATTACTCAACAAGAAAAGAACTTAACAAAATATATTCAATAATAAGAAAATTAATATTTAAATATGAGGTCACCAAAACTTTTTGTACTACCTTAAAAACCTCCATTTCATTCATTCATTTATTCAAAAATTTTATTATTTTCTGAAAAATACAAACTTAAAAAAGTCAGTCACAAGTTTTTTGACATTTTCGCATATGTTTCTAATTATTACGTCATTTTTTGCAAAGCAAAGAAAAAAATTTTAGTTTAGTTTCAACGTCAAAATTTATATTTTTTTTCATTCATAGTATTTTTTTTTCGTGTCATGAGAGACACAACAATATTCCATGGAGGATAACATTTTTTTTGAATGAATGGGAATATTTTGTATCGTAAAAAAATTAAACAAAAAAATAATACAAAAATTTTTGGCTAAAAAATGTGTATGAAAAAAAAAATATGCCAAAGCTGAAAGACCAAAATTAAGGTGGGCGAAAAAAGAGAAGGAAAAGCTTTAGGAATCCCAAATGGAAAAAGAAAAAAATGTGTGAAACGAAATTTACCAAGAAACAAAAATGTTTGTAATTAACAGAAAAAAAAGTTTTTTTGCGTGTAAATCGTCACTCATTTTCAATAAAGCTTTTTTACGTTTTCTTTAAAAGTATAAAAAATTAAATACCATGTATTTGCCAGAAAAGCAAAAAGAGTAAATTGGTTGTGACTTTTTATATTTTTAAAGTCATTTTTCTTTGTTTGAAACAAAAAGTTTTTTTGAATCTTTGAAAAAAGACGTCACTCAAAAAAGTAACAAAATGCATTTTTGTTGAAATAAATTTTTTCCAACAAAAATGTTTTAAAACTTAATTTTTAATTTTTTTGGAAAAAGCTGTAAAAGTTGGGGGAGAAAGGAAGATTAAAAAAGATAAAAGAAGATTATTAATGTTAAGCTGTGATAAATCTCGCTTAAATTAAGCCTTAAATAAGGTGCAAAACAGGATACAGATAAAAAAGTTCCGGGAAATATTTAATGAATAAATAAACAATTTAAATGATAAAAAAATGGACTGATTAGTTTCTAGTTTGATTTTTAATTATATATCAAAGCCTTATTGTAGTTTTTAAAACTGCAGTGAATATGTTTATTAAATAAAATGCCCAAACAGTTTTTGTCGAGAAAATTAGTTTTGAAATAGAACTCCAAAATAAATTAGACAGAAGTTTTAAAATTTGACTCAATGAAAAACCAAAACTGCTATAAAATGACAAAAATCTTATAAAATCAGAGTGTTACACTGTCTAATATTTCAATACCTTTACAAAAACGTATCAAAATTTCAAAAAAAAATTAAGGTTATAGGCTTTTAAACATTTCCGACAGACTCAAAAAAGCTTTAAAAATGTTAAAAAAGTTAGAAATCAAATGTGAAAAAGTCCAGGTGAAAAGAATAGAAAAAGTAATATTAAAGAAATAATAATAATACCAAAAAAGTGAATGAGTTTTTTGAAAGCAAAAAAATATTAATATTAAAAAGCGTGGATGTAAAAAAAGTTGGTCACGCATTGAAAAAAAGTGAATGCTTTTGCAGAAATTTTTTTGAGGTTTTTTTATAAAGGTAAATAAAAAAATAATTTTATGCAAAAGAATTTCTGAATTGTGGAAATCTCAACTAATAATTTATTTTTGTTTCGAAACAAAATTAGAGTTTTTACTGTAACCCCCATAAAACTTTTTAAACTAACATTTTTAGGACGCGAAAACCAAATCGCGCCGCTTTCTTTTCTTTGGTCAGCAGCAATAAATTAACGGCTTTAGCCATAACAGCATTTTTGAAATATAATATTAAATTTAAAAAAAAATAAAAGTTGAAAAAAGTATTGATTGATTTGAATAAAAAAAAGGAAGGAAAGACGAAATTCCAATTGTGATTAATAAATAAATCTATGAATTAAAATAACAAAAACCGTTGAAAATAAAAAAGCCACCGCTATAATGGGATTTTTACTATTCTACAAAAAAGAAAATCCAAATTTTCCGTTGAAAAAAATGGAAATAAAAAAGATGAGCAAAATTTATAACAACGGGGCAGCAATAGAGCCTCTGAAAAAATTACTGTAATATATTGTTTTACATGTTTAAATTTGTAAACAAAATATTTTTACAATCTCGAAAATAGACACGAATATAATTAACCGCAAAAATAAAAAACGTTGGATAAAATTTATAAAACAGAGGCATTTTGTTTGTTAAACAAATATTTTATCCGATATAAAAAACGGATTCATTTTCAAAAAAAATATTGATCCATTTTTCAACAACATCAAAAAATAGTACCAATTTTAAACAGAGAAAAAATGAGTAAAAAACTAATTTTTGAGGTGTGAAAAAAGTTATTAAATGAAAACGAGAATGTTTTTTTTTGCAAAAAGATTTTTTTCTTTTTCACGTGGTGGTAGTGGCTTCCACCTGCATTTATTTTGCTTTCATTTTTAGCAGTCTTTATTTCATTTATTTTCATTTCTTTGCCTCTCATCTCCCTTTTTTCATTTACACGCCATTCATCCTCATCATTTTTCAGCATCAACATCACCGTCAAGGAAAAACGACCTTTCTTCCTTCCATTTCATTCAGTTTTTTTAATGCTTCTATGCTCTTTCTGCTGCGGTGTCTCAATTCCGCTACAACAACAAAAAAAAGCAACAGCAGCAATGAGAAAAGCAAAAAAATGGAGAGTCCATCACACATCTCTCTATTTCTTTAATTTTTCATTTCCAGCATTCAAGCAATTTTATTTTAGAAATTTTATAAAAATGTTTTACATTTAAAAGACAAAAAAAAATATTTATAAAAAAAATAAAGAGAAGAAAAATAGAAGGGCGGTGAAAGAAAAGTTTTGACATAAATATTTTTGAATATTTAAGAAATTTAAAATAAAAGCACAGAAACTATTGTAAAAAACAATAATATAGTTACTGTTGTTTATTGTTGATTATCTAACATCATGGGCTTTAGTTATAGAAATTTTATATTAAATAAATTAAAGGAAAATTCAAAAACAATTTCGATGACAGGTTTGAAACGCTTTCAATGTTTTTGTTCAATGTTGGCGTTGTGTCCCTACCTATTTTTAGCAATCTCTTTTTTCTAGAATAGAAATTTTAAAAAAGCTCTCTGCTCTGACTCAGAGCCTCTGAGATAGAGAATTTTTCGCTGATTCTAAAAATGTAAGGTTCAAACCTAAAATGTTTAATTTGGGCTCAGAAAATGTGGCAAAAACTGTTGAATAACCGATTGGACACTTGATTCAAACGTGATGAAGAAAAACAGTTAACAATTCTTCACCAATACTGAGATAACAGTAAACATTTTTCTAGTTATTTTACAACAACTTTAAAATAATAATATTTTTTTAGATTATGAAAACAAAATTAAAGCAACTTGTTTACCGCAATTTTTACTCAAAAAAATTTGTTTACACCTTTTTTTTCTCACTTATTTTACAATGACTATTACAAAAAAGGCCATGAAAAATTTTAAAAATTTATGAAAAAAAGAAATTTATAATTTAGAAAATATTCTCAACCTTAAAAATGTGTATGTATATTTTTTAATAAGCAATTAATTGAAAGTAGTAAAAAAGATATTTTCCTAGAAAAAAAAACTATGGGGGCACAAAAGCAGCAAAAAAAGATATGAATGAATTTTTAAATTTATTTTTTTTCACAAAAAAAAGTAGGACATTTTTGCAGCAAAAAAGTATGTATGTATTTTACCCTTATATTTGACATTTAAAAAAATAATCTTTTTTCATGGAAAAGAAGCATTTTTTCGCCAAAAAAGAGATAGAAGGAAGTGCTGTTTTTTTTCTTGGAAGAGCAGAAAAAAGTTTGGTTTAAACCAAAAAGAATTTTTTTTGTTAAGATTTTGTTTTTTAGTGGCTTTTGTGTGTGTTTGTGTTTGATTGAAATTCATTCAAGCCCATTTCCGTGCCTTTTTTGTATTTAAAAAATTTGCTTTCGTCAAAAATTCTTTTTTAAATAAAAAGTTAGTTTTTGAAAAAATGGGTTTATTGTTTTCAGGAGCAAAAAAAAAACGGAATTTTTGGGGTTCTTTCAATGCCATCAAAGAATGACTTTTAAAAAAAAAGAAGACTGAATTCGTTGTTTTTTGCTACTGCTGTTTTTTTTTGTTGTTGACGGACGACGACAATTTTCAACAACGACGACGACGGCGACGTTGGAAAAAAAGAAAAGAAAATGAAGACTAAAGGGCGCCCCGTTAATGCCTTCTTTCTTCTTCTTCTGCTATTTTCTCTCCCACCATTTTTTCCTTTCTGATAACGTTAAAAAACACGTTAGAAAAGAAAAAAAAAGAAGAAGTCGAAGACAACAACAAAAAAATGACAACAGGAAGGAAGATAATCGTTAAAAAAGATAACAAAAACACAAATGAATTATTTTTTGAAAAAAAAATAAGTTTTAATGGACAAATATGCCAGAAATGTTGATTTAATCTTAATAGAAAGAACCGATTTAATATATCCGATCACTTAAAATTCTTGTTAAACAATTTTAATCGATAATCACGAAAAAACAAGTGTTTCTGTAAAAATAATGTATAAAAAATTGTTGCAAAAATTTGTTAAACATTTATTTATCTAAACTGAAGTTAAAAAACAGAAAAACTAAAAATCTGTTTTTAAAGCTTTAACCTTTTTCTTTTAAAATTTTTTTAAGTTTAAAAGAAACATTTAATTTTCAAAGAAAAAAGTGGAAAAAATAACAAAAATTTTAATTCAGACATCAGTTTGTTTTTTTATAAATTCCCTATTTTTTATAAAAATTCCAACAGGGGCAGAATCATCTTTTTAAAAATGATAAATTTAAAATTCATTTTTTCTGATAAAACATCAAAGCAAAACTATGATAAGAAAAAAAGTCAAATGTTGGAATTTAATGGAAAAAAATAATATTAAAACGACGGCAATCTAAGAAATGAAAAAATAAAATAAAAAAAAACACGGAATAAAGCTTTAAAAAAAAGAAACAAGCTGAAAAAATTTATTTTTTTTTGAAAGTAAGCTGGAGAAAAAAGAGTTAAGGGGACAGGGACGACAAGGCATAAAAAACTCAAAGAAAGTGAGAGAGCGTTTTTTTGCCATCGTTGTCGTTGTTTTGTTGGAGGACAAAAAAAAAAGAGAGGAAAAGATGAGGTTGAATGTTTAACACAGAGAGAGAGAAAAAGAAGGCACACAAGTCTGCAGCAATTTTGCCAGAGTTCTTTTTTTGCTGCTGTTGAAAAGCAAAAAAACAACCTTGAGTTAAAAAAAGGCCAGTATCTTTTCTCTCAATTCTTAGCGCACTCTTTTTTTCCAATGCCTTTTTATGGTGATGGCAGATTCAGTAGAAGCGGCAGTATAAGCGCTTTGTTGCTTCTGTTTTCCCCCCCTTTGGCATGGATGTAAAAAAAAACAACACAAAAAAAGAAGAAGACCAAAGAAGGGAGATGACTAGGTTTTTCCGCCTACAAATATATTATATATATTGAGTAAGAGAGAGAAATGAGAAGATACACACATACCCTTTCATACATTCAAAGAAGGCAGCCTTCAGTTATCCCCTTGTGTGTGCACATATTTTTTTATGTCCTTATATGTTCATGTTTTTTGAAGCAGCAGAAGCAGCTTGCTTTTAGCCATCATTCCTTTAAAGAAGAAGGCGATGACAGACAACAACAATAACAACGACAGCAATGTCCTCCTCGTTGTCCTTTGATGATGGAATGGAATGGAAGAGAAGAGAAAAAAGAAAGATAGATGGATGAAAGAACGGAAGCAGCTCATTCAAGAAAAAAAAAACACAGAATTGAATGTTGCAACAAACGCAAGAAAAACCCCCTCCGTTATATTTTCTTTCATTCGTTGCAAAAAAAAAGTATAAAACCCATCAATAAAAGTGTCCCCCTCAAGCAACGGCAGTTAAAATAAATGCAACAAAAATATATAATATAAAAAAAGGAAGGAAAGACCGACCCCCTCAAGGATATTATATATATATAGGAGGAAAGAAAACAGATGAATGGCAAAAACATTTTTTTTTAAAACAAACGCCAACGATATTTAATTTTTTTTGAAAAAAAAACAAGGGAGATGAAAGGAAGAAAGAAAGAAAGAGTGTCGATAAAGTTTGACGATAAAGAAAAACAGAGGAAAAAAGAAAATAAAAATGTTTCATACTTTTTTCCCAAAGAAAATACAGATATAATATTTTCTGGAGTGGGCCAATTTTTCAGTGTTGCCTTCAATGTTGTTTTTCACTTCATTTATTTTTTTTTCTCTCAATATATTTTTTGTTTTAATTCTGATGAATTCTTTTTTATGACTGATTCTGAATGATTCTTTTCTTTCTTTCTTTTTGATGATGAAAAATTGCAGTTATTTTTAGCAGCAGAAATATTAAAGTTTAATCTTTGAAAAAAAAATTTTTAAGTTTGACAGGAAAAAATTTGTTTAAAAAAAGTAAAACATTTAAAATTTTACTTTAATCTTTAAAAGCAACAAAAATATTGCTAGTTTAATGTTTATTCTATTATTTCATACTAGAAAGATTGTTTAAATCTTTTCGAGACCAAACTAAAAATCATTATTTTCGTAAATTTTCGATGTAGGAAAAATTCAAAACCTGAACATAAAAAAAAATAGAAAAGGCGAAAAAACAGTTTATAACAAATTATTTCATAGTTTTTACAAGATAACCCTAAAAAAATTTTATAACAAATTTTCTTAAAATAGAAAGTTAACTAACAACTAAAATTAAGGAAATAAAATTTTCAAAGTCGTTAAAAACGCATACTTTTACATATGAATAATTTTGTTATAATTCAAACCTATTAAAATAAGTAAGCATATATTTCCAGAAACAAAATTTTTATATTCCTATAAAATAACGTCATTTCTTTAGGAATATCTTAATCAAACAAAAAAATAATATAATATAAATTAAAAGAAAAAAAAACTTAAAAATTCCGACGAAAAACGAGAAATGGGAATTGGTCTTTAGGGGAGAAAGAAAGAGAAGATCGAAAAACGACGACATCGATGGCACAAAAAAGAGAATGAAATGATGCCGATGACAAAGTTTTTTTACTCCGAAAAAAAATTGACGTCAGACTGAAAATGGGAAAAAAGCCATTTTCTTGAAAAAAAAGCAAATGCAACGGAAAAAAACCAAAGACATAAAAAAAAGAAGGAAGATAAAAAAAAGTTTTGTGAATGGCAAAAAAATACGTAAGAAAAAATGTGTGCTGCAAAGGGAATGAATAAAAAAAGTTTTTTGTTTGAACGGAAAAAAGGAGAAAGTTTTTTGTTCTTTAAAAAATAGGAGTATTTTAAAAAGCTTGAATTTTTTTAAAGCATGGTTTTTTTGCTCGAATAAAGTTTGTTCCAACGCACAAATGAAACATTACCAAAAAACTTAAATTCAAAGAAATTTTTGGCTCCCTATTTTATTTTTTTGTGTCATTTCTTTTCATTCTTTTATTTGTTCGGTTGGTTAGTTAGCTTTTAAACTTCCGGAGCCACCACTTCCACTTCCACCAACACCAGGCAACATAGAGAAAAAGACATCAAAAATTTAACAATTTAAAAAAATGTTTCAAAAAACAGCAAATTTGTATAAAACACTCAAAGATTTGCCTTTTGAAAAAACAAAGTTGATTGACTCAAGTATTTTTTTTGATAAAAATGAATTTTTGCTATCTCTTTTTTTTATTTTCGGGTGTCGAATAAAAAAAGAAAGATGAGAGCGGAAATCAATAAAAAAAATTAAAGTAAACAAAAAAACATTAAAGCAAAAAAAATAGAGAATAGAATTGAAACTTTATCAATTTTGGCAGCAACAAATAAGTAGAAAAACATTGTTTTTATGTTTTAACATTTGTTTTTTTCTCATTTTTTCTCAACTAATTTCAATTTGAATAAAATTATGAGTCAACAACCCGGTTTTAACCTTTTTAAATTTTAAAATTTTTTGCCATTTATCTTTTTAGATGAATCATAGCTTTTATAGCAATTCATTAACATCTTTTTTAACCGAAAAACATTGTGTTTTTTTTCACTTTAAATTTTTTCTTATTCTCCTAATTTTTCCTTAAGTTTTTGAAATAAAATTTTATTTTTACCCAAAAATTTTTTATTATTGCAAAATTTTGATATTCTTTTATTTAATATACATGTATCTTTATATTTTTTCTTAATACACTTTTATTAATTTTCAAACTATTTTAAAACTTTTTTAACAGTTTCATAACGCCCTCCTCTATTACAGTGACCTCCAATATTTTTAAATCTTTTTTATTTAAAAAAAAAAGATTAATTGTATTTTAATCCAATGACTTTTTTCATTATATAACACGTGATAATTAAAAATATTTTTGACCAAACAAAAAAAATGTCAAAAAAACATGAAATTTACTCATAATTTTTTAAATTTTGAATCTGACATTTTTTCTCATTAGTTCCTCAAGATTATCGTAAATAAGATATATTTTAAAAATAATTTTACTTTATCGTCTATTACATCATTTTATCAACGTTGTTAAAGACGTTAATGTAATAATGAATCGATCGCTTGCTATTTTTTTGAGGCAATTTTTTTTTGCCTCAAACTTTCTATTGTTTGATATTTTTTTGAGGCAATTTTTTTTTGCCTCAAACTTTCTATTGCCCAGACTTGTCTGCCTAGGCAAGGCATTGAATGCGCACGCACAAGGCACACAAAAAAAGCATGCTCGAGGCACGTTGCAATTTTTGTGTGCGCACTGAATGCCTTGAGTATGCGCATTCAATGCTTTTGAAAGGCATACAAAAGGCATTCAATGCCTTGTACATGCGCATTTAATGCCAAACCTAGGCATACAAATATATTTTTTTTACTTCTGGATGATTTATACTTCAAAATGATTCATATTTTCAGATTATATTCGCATTTTTTTGCTTTTAAAGTTTTTACAATCAAAAATAAGAGATTATTGTTGATTATAAATACTCAAAAAGCAAAAAAAATCGAATATAAACCAAAAAATGGAGCAAATTGAAGCATAAATATAATTCATACATAAAAACCCCATTAAAAAAAGTTGAATCCCTGCAACATACCAAACAGGAATTCCCTGAAACAAATCCCCAATGTTAAAAGATAAATAAACTCTGAAACTTACTAACAGAGATTCCTGAAAATATAAAAAGATTAAAAATAAATCCTATAACATACCAAATAGGAAAAGCTGAAAATAAGAATATAAACTGGTGGATCACAAAATGTCGAAAATTCTTCTTTAATCAATGCAGCAGCAGCTTTCTTTTTCTCAACTTTTTTAGCAACCAATCCTCTTGTGGATCATCCTTTTTAGTAACAATTATATGTGAATATAAACGCAAAAAATTTAAATCAAATTTGTATTTTGTCGAATCAAATTTATCAAATTTTGTTGAAGCAGAATAAAATGCAGGATTACGTTCTCCAAAGACAACATATTATAACCAATAAAAAGAATAAAAACGCTTACAACTTTTCAATATTGCCATAGATGTAAAAATTATGATAATTAGTTTGTTCTTTAATAATTTCCTCAATCTTTCTTGGTTGACAATAATACTTTAATGTTGCATATACTTCTTTATTGAGAATTCTTATACATATCTTCTATAATAAATGTTAAAGATGAAAACTTCTGCAACATACCTAACAGAAGCTTCTGAAAAAAGTTACTAGATACAAATAAGAGAAAAAACCTGCAACTTACAAACAGTGTAGCTGAAATAAAAGTATGATTACAGTAAAGTAAAGATATAAGTATGGATAAACAACCATTAAAAACACATTTTAAAATAAATTTATTTCTCAAACAAAGCAAAAAAGCAAGTAGTAGCAAATTAAATATATTCAAGGATTCAACAACCTTTTTACGCATAAATATTAAAACTTTATTCAAGAAAAATAAATGCAACAGATAAAGAAAAGATATAACTTAGAAGGATTTGAACCTTTTAACACATATATTAAATAAATTTACTAACAAATACAAAAAATTTACAGCAATAAAAGCAAAGATATTTGATCGTTTTAACGAGTTTAAGGGATAAAATAAAAACTTTTATTAAAAACACAGAAAATAGCAATAACAACAGCAAAAAAACGAACCATTTTTTATTGTGTAAAAATGAGACTTCGTGATGAGCTGGCACAGCTCACACTTTTTTTACACAATGCCGTCGATCTTACTTATGCAACAAGTTATGGAGATAAATAAAAAAATGGCCATAAATATTTTGCGCGTAAATATTCACTACCTTTGTTTTCTGTTTTAACTTATAAAACATTATTTAACCCATTTTTTCAGTTACATCGCAGGTGTCAGATGGCATCAAAAAATGATTATTATGATTTAAGGAAAAGCTTTAATGGTAATGTTGAAAGTACTGATAATTATAGCACCCTTAATTTAAATCAAAATAAGAAATTTTACAATATTTCTTCGACTGTTGTACATTCTCAAAGCAAAAAATCTTGTGACAAAAGTTTTGGTATAAACAATGCTGCAATTCCATGTATGTGGTCATAAAAATAATTTAAAATACGAGTTTAAAGTAAAACAGCAAAAAATAATTTTAAGTAAAAACAGTCTTTTATAAAAAGCTGTTGTTTTAAATTTCTTTTTTTAAAAATAAGTTTTAAAAAAAAGTTTAGAAATCGAAAACAAATATCAAAGAACTGCAGCATTACTGTAACTATTAGTTTCAAATGAACTTTGTGATAAAAAAAGAAATCGTTCAAAATCAGAAACATGGAAAAAATCATCCATTACTGATTTGTGTTCAAAATATTCAAATTCTTTAACACTTGATGATTGGAATAAAAAATCTTGGAAAAATGATGAATCTTCAACAACAACAAATAATAGAACCCTTTTCCTTCATATTGCTGTTTTTGAGAATCCAACAAAAGATTCTACATTTGATTCATTAAATGAAGGTTCTCAAAAATTTTTGTTGATTAAAAATCAGAAACAAATTAATCCTGCTTCAATATTTGTTTCTCAAGTATAACTCAAAATAAAAATAATTAATTGCTTTTATTTTCTTTATTTTTAGAATTCTTTCGATTTCCCAAGGCAGCAAAGAGATAGAGCATCTGATCCTGAAGTATCCCAATACAGATCATCACAAATGCTTCTCAATCCTAATGCTGCAACAAGAAATCAAAGGCCCGCTGGATTGTCTGCTTCTGAAAGCGATCAGCCTTCAAGATTTAATCAAAGAAAATTAGTAAGCCTCTACAACAATTTAAAAAAAGATAAAAAAGAAGCAGAAAGAAAAATAGAAGATATGGATGTTGATAATTTGTCAGAAACCGAAGAGGAAAATAATTGGAATTTTACTGAAGGTGATAATGATTTTGACGAAAGTTTTGGTGATCTTCATAATGAAAGTACTGATAATTTGGATGCAACTTTTAATTGGACCTGCAGTAATGCTGATGAAACGTATTCTGGTGAAAGACCGTTTCAAGCATTGTTTGAAGGTTCACCACGTTCAATAACTGAATTTTCAATGTTTTTGATGGCAGTTGCCCGTCGAAAAAATTTATCAGATGCTGCCGTAATTGATTTATTAAAAATGCATCGTTTGATGTTGCCGGTTGAAAATGCTGTTCCACAAACTTATGAAACATTAAAGCGACTGGTTACCCATGAATCAAAAAGCAATTTAGTTGTTGCAACTACAGTATTTTGTTCAAATTGTTTAAAAGAAGTTTGTGATTGTGGGCATCTTGAAAAAGCTATGCATCTTAAATATGATTTGTACCCCCAGCTCGAAGAACTTTATTCAAGTATGCCAAAAACAATATAAATTTTTTACACCAGGTTGTTTAGAGCATGGGGCAGTAATGTTTGAATACCGTAAACATATGTTGTCAAAAATTGATCATCGAGATATTCACCAAGGAGATTGCTATCGAGAAGCAGTTTCAAAAAATCCAAATATGATTCCAATTGGAATATACACGGATGGTGCACGATATACAAAAAGCGGAGGATATGAAGCTTGGCCTTTATTGGGATTTGCATTAGATTTACCGCTTAAACTTCGACACAAATATTCAAACATTTTGTATCTTTCTTTGTGGTACGGCAAAACAAAGCCCAATTGGAAATTTATTTTCGATAAAATGAAACCTCTTCGACCATTTGTATATGAAGGACAAGCATATCGTATTAAAATTTTTCAAGCTGTAGCTGATATTCCTGCAAGGCAATCATGGTTAAGCATGACAAATGTACCTGGTTATGATACATGTTACATTTGTGACATTCATGGTGAACATGTATCAGAATTGAAAAAGTAAGCATACTGTAAAATAATGCAAAATGAATTAAAATATTTTTTAGAATAATTTTTCCATATATTGAAACTCATCCACGTTCAAGAGATACATTCATTAACCATTTTGCTGGAGTTAAAGGTGATAGTGAACTAAGAAATATGCTTGAAAAATTCCCACAAAGCGTTGTGATTGATGTTATGCATTCCGTATATCGTGGCCCGGTGGAAGATGACATAAAAATGTTATTAAAAGGATTGCGACGTGATCAAAATCAATGGTCATTAATAAAATTAAGCAGCAATGGATTTATTAAATTGGATACATTTTTGACAAAGTATTTTTAGTCGTTTTTTCTGAACTATTAATAAATTCTTTAGGATAATATTCCCAAATGAATATCAAAGAAAAAATGTACGTTTTGCTGTTTTACTTATAACTCGTATTTTAAATTATTTTTATGACCACATACATGGAATTGCAGCATTGTTTATACCAAAACTTTTGTCATAAGATTTTTTGCTTTGAGAATGTACAACAGTCGAAGAAATATTGTAAAATTTCTTATTTTGATTTAAATTAAGGGTGCTATAATTATCAGTACTTTCAACATTACCATTAAAGCTTTTCCTTAAATCATAATAATCATTTTTTGATGCCATCTGAAATGTATATTATTTAATATTGGAAAAAACAAAATGCGGTCAGTGAGAGTGAAATTTTTTGTATTATATATATGTATTTACAAAATCGAAGAAAAGAACAATTTTTTAAACGCGGAATAAAAACTTTTGCAACTGAAATTATTTTCGCTTTTTTTTTAAAACTCCGTCGTCCAAAAATCTATGTTGAAAGGAAATTAGTGATGTAATATCATCTTTTAAAAGATGACAGACAGACTTTAAATAAAAGAAAAAAGGTTTACACAAAACACTATTATACATCTTTCAATGGATTAATGATGATTAAAAAAACAATAAGTAAAATGAACCAGTTTTCTGTTTAAACTACAAAAACTCTTTTTACCATATTTTAGTAATAATTTATTAAGAAAAAAAATCATTATTTAATAGTAAACAATATTAATTTTATTCTTATATCTTTTCTTTTTATTCCAAGTATTTTTATACAACAGGCACTGAATGCCCACTGACTGCTTTGAGTGTGCGTAAAAAAAATTGAATGCCTCGCTTTGCAGTTTGTGCGCACTAAATGCTTTTTACGCATGCTCAAGGCAGTCAGTGCAAAAGGCACAGACTTGAGTCTGGGATGTTTGCTATTTTTTTGAGGCAATTTTTTTTTGCCTCAAACTTTGGTGAGGAATCGAACTCGCGACCGATTGGTTCAGACGCAAAA
Organism: Panagrolaimus sp. PS1159; assembly: GCA_963922195.1. NCBI lineage: Eukaryota > Metazoa > Nematoda > Chromadorea > Rhabditida > Panagrolaimidae > Panagrolaimus > Panagrolaimus sp. PS1159. The sequence continues at coordinate 257,397 of CAWUHW010000018.1, forward strand.
ACGTTATGCCACTCGGCCATTCAGACATTAAAAAATAGTGACAAAACTTGCCTTTCCCTGAACACGAAAAAAAAGAAGCGTTTCATTGACAAAAAAAAGGGGAGTTTTTTTGTTACTTCTTTAATTATCTGTTAAATATTATCATTTTTTATCATTTTTTATTGTTAAAAAGCCGTTATAAGCATAAAAAGTGATGCAAAAGACTTTGTGAATAGAAAAAAAAGTTTAAGGAAATAACGTTAAATGATAAGCAAGTAAAAAAAGCAAATACAAACTAAATGCATTTTTTATGTATCAGTGTAAAAGCATATTTAATAGTTTTTTAAAACCATTCAAGTAACAAAAAAAAGAGTCATAAACTTGTTTTATTTTTAAAAAAATTTATCTTCCAATTTTTCAAGAAAAAACAACTAAAAAAAGAAACCGAATGAAAATTTACTGTTACTGCTAATATTTATGGTACACAAAAGTATTAAAATTCAATATTAATCTAAAAAGAATAAATTTAAATATCAAAAAATTATCAACAAAACATGTATAAAAATTTATTTAACCCTAAAACGTTTAAACTTTGTGCATTATTTCTATTTACAAAGCCTTTTGCATCACTTTTTATGCTTATAATGGCTTTTTAACAATAAAAAATGATAAAAAATGATAATATTTAACAGATAATTAAAGAAGTAACAAAAAAACTCCCCTTTTTTTTGTCAATGAAACGCTTCTTTTTTTTCGTGTTCAGGGAAAGGCAAGTTTTGTCACTATTTTTTAATGTCTGAATGGCCGAGTGGCATAACGTTTTTGCGTCTGAACCAATCGGTCGCGAGTTCGATTCCTCACCAAAGTTTGAGGCAAAAAAAAATTGCCTCAAAAAAATGTCAAACAATAGAAAGTTTGAGGCAAAAAAAAATTGCCTCAAAAAAATAGCAAACAATAGAAAGTTTGAGGCAAAAAAAAATTGCCTCAAAAAAATAGCAGGCGATCGATTCATTGTTACATCAACGTCTTTATCAACGTTGATAAAATGATATGATCTGCTGATATGGATCAAAATAAATTAAAATTTGTATTTTATTTGAATATTCTTATTTCAAAAAAATCTGAGGAAAAATTTATTTTTATGATCAATTTTTGAAAAATACGAGGAATTTTCCCTTTTTTTGACATTTTTTTTGTTTGGTCAAAAATATTTTTAATTATCACGTGTTATATTTTAAACACGCAACATTGCTTTCTTTTTAAAATGAAATTAGGTGAAAAAAAGGACTACGGTACTTTTTTACTATTACTTTTTTTTGTTAATAAAAGTTGTTTTTAAAAAATGAGTCACGCAATTTATTAATTATTTTTAAAAAAATTAGCTAAACTTTTATGAAAATCCAAGAAATGAAAAACAGTAAAGCAAAAGTGTATTTTTAGAAATATTACTATTAGCTTTTTAAAAGGCACAGAAAACGAAAGAAGCAGAAAAAGTAAGTTTGAATTCAGAAAAAAAAGAAGCCATCGTAAAAAAAGAGAGAGAAAATTCCCATAAAAAAATGTCAACGAGCATTTTTTTAACGGATAAAAACCTAAAAAATGCTGCTGCTTTTGCTTTCATTGAATGAGTTTTTTTCAAAAAAAACTACGGCATTTTTTTACATTCAAGCTTTTTTTGCTGCTGCTTCTACAACGGGTTGGGGTTGCTGCTGATGGAGGCTGACTACTTTTGAATTCCATTCATTCGTCATTCCCCCATTCCCATTCAGCTTTTTTTTTTCTTTCCTCTGAAGGCTCACAAATTTTTTAACGGCTTCTTTTTTTTACCAAATGGGATAGTGTTTTTTTCTAAAAAAGGGGGGACACAAAGGAAAGAAATAAAATATACCCAACCATGCAAGTGAGCCTTTTTTGAGTTCGGCTTTTTTCATGGGTTTTCTTCAAAAAAATACAGCTTACTTCTAACGGAAAATTTTGAAACAAATGAGAAAGTGACAAAAAAATTGAATTAAATTTTTTGAAGTTTTTCTAAAAATGCAAAATCAATGAAAATCACAAAAATACGGTAATTAAATTAAATTAAACTTAAATTAATTTTTAAACATCGAAAAAGTTGTTTTTATTTTAATGCAAAAGATTACAGCAATGTTAGCCTTGTTTTGTAAAATTACGGTTGTTTTAGTGCTTAAAAAACTTCCAAAAATGTTTTTTAAAGAAGAAGAACATCAATATACATTGAATACCTTCCATCATAATATTTGTTACTTGAAATTTTTAAGTTACAAACAAACAAAAGTTTTTTCATGATTGAAAAAGCTGCCTTTCATGAATCTTTTCAGAAGCGAAAGTAGCAGCTTCTTTTATTACTCACAAAACAAAAAAAGGTGTCTTTCCAGAAAAAAAAAGTAGAAAGGAAAATGCTTATCCAAAAATCAAACTTCTTCTTTTAACTTTGCGCAAATGACCGGTCTTTTATTTTTTTCACTTTTTTCTAAAATGATTCGTTTTTCACACCTTTTCATACTTCCGTTTTTTGTGTTACAAACTCTTTTCATTTTTGCTTCTTCTTCTTTAACTTTTTTTTGATCGTAGATCAATTTTCGGTTGTTAAAATTATGTTTATTACTTTGTCTTTTTTTCAAGTAAAAATGCTTCAAAAATTATCCCATGCCTCTTTTTTTTAGGGTTTTTGGTATCTTTCTTTTTTACAAAAACGTTTGTTTCCCACTTTTTTAACTTTATTTTTTTTAAAAACGTGCGCAAATTTTTTTTAAAAGGAACAAAGAAAAAAATATAAAAGCAAAATTCCCACGTGATTGAAAGCAGCAAAGTTTTTTTACAGCTTGCTTTCGTTAAATAACCGCCGCTTGTTAATATTTATTGTTTATTGTTGCATATGTTTTTCATATAAAAAATTAACTGAGTAAAACAATATTTAATAATATTTAAGGAAAAAAAGGATGAAAGATTTTGATACATGTAAAAATGCAATTCCTTGGGCATCACTTTTTTCAATTATTATTGGAATTTCGGGTTGCGTATTTTTTACCCTTAGTTTTGCAGATGGAATGGAAGGATTCCTTTTTCAGGTTTGTCATTTTTTTTATCAGAAGATAAATGTGATTAAATTTATTCTTTCCTGAACTAAATTTCTTTTTTTATAGTTAAATACAATTTCAAAAATGTTTAATCCATCTTTAAATATCACAGTTCGATCAATGATGTTTAAAATTGCAGCAATTTTTTGTTTTTCTGTTATTATTTTTTTGGTTATAAATGTTTTTGCAACAAGTGGTAAGCTTTTTTTCTGTTTTTATATCTTTTCCCATTTATCCAATTACAGTATACTTTAATAACTAAACCCAATTTAAGCCCTTTCAATTCCAACATCTGCAGCAATAAATGAAAGAAGAAGAAAAAGTGGCAGCAATGAACCACAATTTTTGTTATATCGGATACTTTCAAATTCTCGAACTATTGCATTTGCAATCGGTTTTGCGCATACAATTTTAGTTTTTTGGATTTTTATTCTTTGCATTTCTTCAATGGCATTTATTTCTTATTTAATTTTTTATATTTCAATGCAACAATTTTGTATTTTTGTTGATAATCAATGTTTTGATTTTAGAATTTTAATTCCGGTTGTCAAAAAATTAACCAATGATGTAAGTTTCTAGATTTTTAAAGGATTTGAAAGATTAATTATTTTCAAAAAAGGATGTTGTAAGAGTTTTCTAGTTTTTTAAAAGAGTGCAGAGTATGCCATTTAGAGATATAGACTGTAAATTTAAAAAACTCCTAAAAAATACATGTTGAAATTATACTTTTTTGATTTTTTTAACAATTTTTTGCGCAGTAATTTTTTTCAAATGATGCTGTTGAAATTTCAAAACAAAGTTTTTCAAAATTGAAATTTCAACATTATTAAAATTTTCATTTTCAATATTTCGTTTTTAAAAATCTAAAAATTTCAAGTCCCAAATTCTTAATATTTTAATTTCGATCACAAAAATCCCCGATTATTTATTAAAAGAGAAAAAAAAACCATTAGGCTAAAATCCTCTCCATCAGCGCAGGAATATTAATTATTCCTAAAAATATCTCTCCTTTTTTTGCACAAAAAAATTCATAGATAAAAGTTTAAAGAGTTATGTCTGGGATGAAAATTTATTATTTATTTATGCATATTTTTTCTTCTTTTTTTAGTTATAATTTTATTTATATTAATTTTGTTTTTATATTTTGCAGAAAGTGGATTTAATATTTTGCAAAGAAAAGAAAGATGCAATTTGTAATACGAGTCACGTCAGCAATTTTTTTATTGCTTTTATAAGTTGCATTCTTGCCCTACTTGGAATTGTATATTTTTTAATGTCAATGGCAGCAAATTATTCACAACTTTCAACTCGAAATAATATTTCAAGCCAAAGAAAAAAGGGTGAACATTTTGCAATGAATTTAGGTACCGTTGATTCAGATTCAATTATTATGCATTCTATGGGAAAATAAATAAATATTCTGTAAAAACAATATTAATAAAAACTTTGTTAAAAATTGATTCATCGAGATTTTATACCCAAATTATTAAAAAAAAATAGAGAACAAATGTAGTTTTTTTTTTATGAAAATGATGCAATACTTTAAAGTTTAAACACTGTAAGGTTGCTGCCTACTTGTAACATGTGACCAATCTGTTCGACCTGAAGAAGATGAAGCAGATAATGGATGACTTGGTGGAAGGGTTCTGGAGATCATACCTGAAGATCCACGAGTTCCATACGCTAATTCAAATGCACATCCAGCAGCAATAAGGCATCCAACAATAATTAAATATGCCGGATTTATTGCTTCCAAAAATTCTGAAAATGGATAAGAAAGGATTAGGTTTTAACAGAATTAAGTGTTTAAAAAATGTGAAAACTGTCATTTTAAACTAAAAAGATCTTTCTGGAGCCAAATATGCTGGAATTGGAAAACATTTTATTATCAAATTTAAAAAAACAAGACAGTTTTTTTTAATTTGATAAAAATCAAAAATAACCAAAAAATTCTTTCAAATTCAAACAAAAATCAAACCTTTAAACGCATCACTTTCTTTTGCTAAACTTCCATGTCTCTAAAATTTTAACAAAAATGTTTTTTAAATAAAAAATTAAAAAGAGTTCTTACATCCCCTTGTGCCGAAACAATTCCAATTGTAATAGCTGCAATTGAAACAACAGAAAATTCTTTCAGCATCTTTTCTTCAATCTCTCTCTCCAACCCTGGGGGTAACTAAAATTTAAATTTATTTTTTGAACAATAGATTTTGAAACTTTTGTCTTGAAAAATATTTTACTTTGTTATTTTCTTTCCCCAAAAAAGAATCTCAGATGTCAAAAAGCGGGGGCCAGCGAGAGGTGAGAAGGAGATGATGGTGTTGGTGGACCAGGAGAAGACAGAGGAATAAAATGAAGGAGTGAAAAAGGAGACAATAATGGTTCCAGAAATCCTCAAAACAAGGTGTCTCTCTTTTTTTTTGTTTGTAAGAAACAGACACACCAGAAACTTGATTCTATCAAAAAAGTCTCCACCTACCTTTTTGTGATCTCCCCTCTTTACAGTGTCAATGAAGTCATCGATGAAAAAGACGACGACGAACGGCTGTCTCCTTCTTCAATGCTGCGGCTGCTGATCGTCTTCTTTTTTTTGCTTCCAGTTTGCTTCATGAATTTTTTTAAAGCAGATTTTTTTCTTTTTTCAATTTCCATTGTTGCATTTCAAACGGAGGGTCAGCAGCAAAAAAAATCGGGAATTGAAATTGGACACTTTGAAATTGTTTTTTAATGGAATTTTTTTATTTCTTTTTTTGAGAAAAAAACAGGTCAATAATTTGCTACTTGAAGCTTCTTTTTTTCAATGATATATGCTTATTTCTATAATTTGGGGAAGGAAGCAATATCCCCCAAAATTAATTAAAACAAAAAAGATTGTCTCCAAATTGCAATGTTTATTTTAACTTCAATAAAAATGGTCTATAAGAAAAAAAAAGAAAGATAATCATTTTTGACACAAAAGTTTAATCCGGATTATATTTCAAAAGAAAAGCAATGAGATTACATTATTCCCAAAAAAGGTATTTGCACAACAAAAAAAGAGTTCAAAACGGGGTTTATATTATTAACATTTTATACGTAACAAATGTCTAGACTCTAGAGACTTTTAATCCTTTTTCAATTTTGATGCATCAGAATTTTTTGTAATAACAAAAAATGGAGTTTCTTTTTGCAATAATTTTGGAATCAAAATGGCATAACATAAAATTTTAAATTAATAATATAAATTATTTTCGAAGTTTGAAATAAATTATTTTCATTTTTTCAAAACTATCTGGTCTGATATTTTTGTACACGTGAAAGGTTTTTTGTAAAAGTTCTCGAAATGCTTATTATATAGAAGTTTTGTGTGGTGTGATTCTGTTAAAATGTAAGAGTTAAAAAATGTTTATACAATTATATTAATTTTTAAAGTAATAATTATTAAAACTGTGATTTGAATGTAAAAATGCCACTTTTGAAAATTTGTTGATTTGCGATGTTTTGTTACCCTAAATTTGGGAAAATCGTTTTTAACAGTGGATGGTTTGGTATATATTTTTATTTTAAACTATTTTTTTCAAACGTATGGCCTTGAAGATCAAAGATTTTTCTTTTGATCTATACAAATAAAATTATCTTATAAGTAAATTTCATTTATTTCTCAAATATTTTAGGAAATGTAGCAAAAAGCTTATATTGTCGCTTAATTTGATTTAATACTTTATTTAATTTTTTGAACAAAGTTTTGATAAAGCTTATTTGATTATAATACATTACACTAGCGCCAGGGATAAATTAATTTATTTGTGGATTATCATATTATAAAGCAATAAGTAAGTACAAATTTGAAATATTAATATTCATAAAATTTTAAAAACGCATTTTTTTAAAGAGCCTTCTACCAAAGTTACAAAGTTGGGAATCAAAAACATAATTATTGAAAATCAACATCCTAAAAATTTTTTTACATCAGCTTTAGTTGCAAATATTTTTCAGTAAACTTTATTAGTGCTTGTTTTTGAAATTTAAACTGTGCAATATTTTGACTATTCTTTTTCTTTCATTTTTTAACCAACTGCTTTTTGTGTGTAATTATTTCTCCATTTATGTTGCAGACAGTTTTAAAAAAATATAATTGAGGTATACGAATGTTTTCATTAACGCATATTCCCATTATAAATTATATTAACAATATTATCATTAAAATTAAAAAGTTGTCGAAGTTGTTTATTGGTTGCTAAAAAAACCATGCCGGTGCAATTGTACCAATATCAGCTAAAATCCACTGCGTTGAAATAACCGCATCAACAAAAATCTCATAACCAAATATCAGTAGCGACTAAAAAAAATATTTTTTTCTGAATCAGTTTTTTGGTTTTTCAGAAGCTTTTTTTTACCTGTTGAATACAACCACAAATTTCAATAAAAAATATTAATAAACTATAAATAAACATTTTAATATCTTGTGATGAAATTTTAGTGTTAGACATTGTAGTATCATATTTTCGAGTGAAAAGTTGAATTGAAATTGAAAGTGATAAAAATGAAGTTATTAAAATAAGAACAAATAAATTTATTGCATGATTCATCCATGGAATTGCAGTTAATTTATATGGAAAAATATTGGCGCCTGAACCAGGTGAAAAGAAACATTCAACACTGAAATGGAAAAACTTAAGGGATTTTGTGACACTTTTTATCCATTCACCCTGATTCAGTTATACAAAGTAAAGCTATAAAAGGGAAAAAAGCTCATATATCCCTGAATCAGAATATATGTATCTGTGCGAGACTACATTTATAAAACTTACCCAACAAATGGAAAATGCCAAATAAACAAAATTGGTGCCAAAACTGAAACTGCCAAAAACCATTTCAAATACTTTTTCCAAAATATTTTATATTTTGTTAATAAAATAAAAACTGTAAATCGATTGAAAGAAATAAAAAGACTATAAAAATGTTGTGCCGAAGCAGAATAATACATAAAAGAATAAAGTGTCGGATAAATCCAACTTTTTGGAGAACAATTTTCAACCAAAACAAAAAACATCGGAATATATGGAAATCTTAAAAGTGCATAATATGAAATTGAATGAATTACACAATTAAATGCTGAAAGCCCAAACAAATAATAAAATGATCCAGAAAATTTTGTTTTTGAAGGACTTAAAAACATAACATACAAAATAAAAAAGTATAAAAATAATGTTGGAATTATGTAAATTAGAGGCAGCAAATGTTTCAAGTTTTCTAAAAGTTCAGCATCTATTTCAAAAAATAAAAGCTTCATTTTGTAAAAAAAATATGAGAGAAAGAAAAATATATCTGCTTTCTTTTGTAAAACTTTTAAGATTTTTAGAAAATATAAAAAAGTTATTTTAAAAATGCTTATTTTATTTATTTAATTTTTTTATAGCTATTACATATTATTTGCGTAAAAAATTCAGTTAAAAAAGTTAAAACAAATTAAATAAAAAAGGTTGTTTATATAATTATATTTTTCTTGCGACAAAAATTATCAAAAGCAATATTTAATCTTTTATCTGGTCAGAGCATTACAAATGCAAAAGCAATTCTTACAGATGAACTTTTTGGTCCTTTTTTTGACAGCTTATGTTTATCCACATTCAGAAGTATAATCTGTTGTTCGTTCACACAAATATGCAACTCAATTTGGCCTTACTGATGCAATATTCTCAGAAGATAAAAACTTCTTATATAAAGCCCAAGTTGCGACCCTGATTGTGGCATAAACTTGAATTTTTAAAAGTTGATTTAAACAATATAATTTTAATAAGGATTAATAACAATTAAAAAATGAGTGTAAAAAACAAATGTTGCCTTTCTTTTCTGTTTGCGATGGCAAAATAATGTTCATTTTGGGAAGGAAATTTGCATAAGTCGAGCTTGTTAAATTGCATTTATTGTCACGACAATCGTGAATGCATGGCAAATTATTATATCTTCATGTGTATAAAAAGCACGAAACTCGTTTTCTTAATTGTTCATTCTTATATATTTTTTTTTGTAATAAACACTTGCTTTTATACTTTTTCTTCACTCTACTTTTTATTTGCTACTTCGATCAAGGATCGTCGTAACATTTATTGCCGTGCTATATTAAAACACTATATGACATTGCTAACATCTTACTTTAATCTTGATTTCTTTTTAATTTATATACATATTTTTATAGGGTACAATGGATAATAATATATTCCGACCTCCATTACCTCCTCAACAACGTCGTCAATATGCTCGTGATCCTCGTCAACGTTATCAAAAGATGAATGGTTTGTTTTCTTTCAATAAAAAATTAATAGTTTTTTTTAGATGAAGGCTATCGGAATACCTATTCATCAACCCCACAATGCTCATCATCTTTGTTTAGCCAATCTACACCATACAACAATCCTGCAGCTTCACCATTTAATGATTTTCGACCAACTTCATCTTCACAATATCGAAATACTTCATCTACCACTGCTTCTCCATTCAATAATGTTCAAGCTACTCCTAAATCTCCATTTTTTCCAGCTACTCCATCAACACCATTTACTTCTTCATCATCAAATTTTGCAACTCCTAGAAGCACAAGCAAAATTATTGATCCTCTTACTTTTAAATGTTTGGATTTTGGACATCCTGGTTTAGCTGCAGATTTTTACCAAACTTTCAAGGCTTTTCCACTAGAATATTTTACTCATGAAGCTCGTGCAAATTGTGTTAAGGTAAGGCTTATTGCAGTAAATTCAATTTAATATAGTATGTTTTTTGCAGGTTTTAAAGCATGTTTTTTGTAAGGAAAGATCAGAACATTATCGCCAAAAATGTGATCAACTTTGCTTGGATTTACGTCAAAAAGAAAAACAAATTCAAGATTTACGTATAAATGAATCAATTGCAGAAGAAGCAGCAAGACAAGCAAGCATTCAAGTTGAAAAATTTGTATGTTCATAGGTTTTTTCTGCAAATTAAAAATAATTTTTTTAGAAAAGAGATATTGATAATCTTCGAAATGAATTGCAAAAACAACTTCAAAATGAAAATGATCTTAAAATTGGTTTACAAAATGATATTGAAAAGCTTAAAAAAGATGCACGTCAATCATATGGCAATTTGGAAAATGAAAATGGTCGACTCCGAGAAGAAAAGAAAAAACTTATGCAAGAGCAGCATGATTTCATTATTTTGAAAAAAGAAAATGAAGAATTGAAAGAAAAGAATAAGATGCTTGAATGTGAATCTGAAAAGAATCTTGAAGCTGAACAAAAACTTCTTAAAGCAACTAATGCTTTGGCAACATCAGCAAAAAGTTGTGATTTAACTGTTATCGTAAGTTTATGACAATTTAATTTAGTTTAATAAATATGCATCTTAAATTCTAGAAACAAAGAAAGAAAAGAATGTGTGCTGAAATTCAAAAAGAAAAAGATTCACGTTTAATGGCTCAAAGTTTGCTTAAAACTCAAGAAAATGAAAATAGTGAATTAAAAAATAAGAATAAAATTAATGAAGAAAAAATTGCAATTTTGGAAGAAAAATTAAGAAAAGCTGAATCTGCTGGTCTTAAAAGAGTAAGTTCTTGTTGATCAAAAAGATATTAATAATTTTTTAGGTTGCTGAAACATATGAAGATGTTGCATCAAAGAAAGCAAAACAAGAAGATAAATGAGACAAGACACAATCTTGTCGGGATTTTGTAAACAGAATGTTCTTTTTAATGTTATTAATTGTGTTGGACTTTGTATTTTTAAAGATGTTTATATAAAGTTAATTTAATTCAACAACTGAGGGGTGACAAATTGTAGAACATGAAAACAAATTTATCTTAATCTAGAACATATCTTTAATAAAAATGTTGAAACTAATTTTTAAATGTTATGTGTAAAAGCCCCCTTCCTTTTGTAAACACAAAAATTTTTAACATTTTTTATATAACTAAAAATTAAAAAATTAAATGTCTTTTATAAACAATAACAGTGGTATATAAAAGACATTTAAAACGAATTAAAAAAACCGATTTCCTTTTCCCCTTTTAATTTGCAAATTAAGCATGTTTTTCATTATGCGTATTGGATCGTTGAGCTTTTTTCCCATGTTTTTTTTAAATAAATTATAATTATATCAATTTATAAAAAATCACGAGGGTTGTCGTATCGGGTATATTGTAGTTTTAATACTGCTAATTAATCTATTGTTAATTAAATGTTAATAATTAAACCGGTTTAATTAACATTGTGCATTTTTTGGGGTAATATGTTATAAATTTAGCTTTCAAAGATTTAAAGCAATTCCTGTTAAAATAGTTTAATGAAATACAATTAAATAGAAAAGCCGCCTCCTTGTCCTGCCGCCTCCTTGTCCTAGTGGTTAGTCCACAAAATTCTCAAACAAATGTTTATATTAATTCATACTTAAATCTTCTTCAACATAATAATTCATCAGCTGATAAAGAAAATCCCCATCATATCTTTGAAGTGCCTGCAACAACTGATTCAACTCCATCAAAATGCTATGAAAAACATCCAATATTTGATGAAAAAACTAGAAAAGGATATATTTTATTTTCAACAGAAACCAGAAAGAAGATTATTGATGAAAATGAAAATGCAGGATTTGAAGAAATTTCAAAATTGATTGGTATTGAATGGAATAAATTAAGCGATAAAGAAAAATATGAATATGAATCTCGAGCAATTTTAATTTCAAAAGAAAGAGCAAAATATATTGGGCAGAAGTTGTAACTGGATCAACAGAAATTTTTTTTAATTAGCAGCAACAATGCTTTCAAACATCTTTAAAATAATTTTTATTTAATTATTTTGTTTTTTTGTTGTTTATATTTTAATTATATATGTTTAAAGTTTGAAAAAAATAAATATATTTTGGTATTTTTAGTTTTAAAAAAATGATCCACAAAATTTTGCAAGAACGATATTATGGCAGTAAACAAACGCATCTGAAATGTTTTAAAACCTTTTTTAAAAAAAAACCGTTTTGTGACACAAAATTATTTAAATTTTGATAGGAATTAGAAAGAACGGATGGAAAAATTTAGAATAAAAATTAAGGCTTTTTTAAACAAATCCCGTATGATTGGCAAAAGTTTAATATAGAAAAGAATTTTAAAAAATTAAAGAAAGATATATTTTTTATGAAATGAAATGTTTTCATTGATATTATCTTACTTATTTTTGTTTAAAGCGTGATTTTTAATCTTATCCAATAAGTAAAAGGCAAAACATTGTTTTTCCCAATTTATTATTTTTTTAAGTATTCTCTTGAATGGCATTGAATTATGAGTGAATAATAATATTCCAGCAACATTTTAATGTTATTAAAAATACCCAAAAAACTAATTTCAAATTTAATATGTGAAAAACACTTGAGAAAATTTGAAAATATTTGGAAAAGTTTGAATAATAAAAAAATGCCTCCTTTTTTAGTCAAAATTTTTATGGTTTTAAAAATAGTTTATCGCCTTTTTAATTTTTCGTTCATTTCATTAGTTAAAACTAAAAATGGATGACCAATTGATTATTTTACGTGCAAGTTATCTATATCCCCCAGAATATCGTTTAAAAGTAAATGAATTATTTTTAAGTGTCTATAAAGCTAAAAATGTTGAAGAAAAAGTAAAATTATTTGTAGAATTTACAAATAAATTTACAACAATTCCTTGGATTTGGGAAAAATTGGTATGGTAAGATTATTTTGTGCGTATTTGTTTTTCAGATAGAAATATTTTAAGGATGATTAATAAAGATGAAGAAAAAGAAGATGTCAAAGTCTTTGACTTTGACATCTTCTTTTTGTCAAAGTCAAAAATTTTGATGTTTTTTTTCCATACAAAAAAATTTGGTTGGTGGTTGCTAGTCAAAGATAAAAATTGTAAAATAATATTTTCAAAAGTATTGTTTCATTTTTATGATTCCTATTTTGTTAAATATTTATATGAAAATTCAGATTCTCCTGACAAGGTAAGATATTAATTGTTTAAAATAAATGTATTTTTTTGTAAATATTTTAGGAGTTATTTTGGAATAAATTAATTGAGCGGAATAATCTTGAAGAAAGAAAAAGTATTAAACCATTATTGCATTATATACAGTATATTGAAAAATCTTTTTTTCTTCCAAATGATAGATTGGATGAATTTTTGAGACATTATAAAAGAATTTCAAGTGAGTTTACTCTAAAAACGATTTTTAAAAAGAAGTTTATAACGACATTTTCAGCAAAGCCAATTACACAAGAAATTGAAGAAAACATTAAAAAATCACAAAAATTAAGGCATCGAATTTGGTGTTTAACTCCATCTGGAGTTAACTATTGGCCAGACAAATATTTAAAAAAAATGAGAAAATTAAACATTTTACACAAATGGTTAACAAAAATGAAAAAATTAAACGATGATAAATTTGTTATACAAAATATTGAAAGCGAATTAGTGAAGAATTTTTGTAACAAACAATTATGAGTAGCATATATTGAATTCTTAAAAGAAAAATGTTACTGGAAGGTAAACATTTTTTGTTAAAATTTCTTTAATATAATAATTTTATTAAGTGGCTTTTAAATGTTTATTCGCGATTTTGCCGGTTTTTTATTGATGATTTGGAAATGAGAGAAAAGTATCAAAATCAAATTGAAAATGTTGAAAAACTGAATTTTGATGTAAAAAAATGGAAAATTGATTTAATCAAAACTGAAAAAGATTTTGGAGGGGTTGAAATTGCATTAAATTTGATGGAAACTTATTTTGGAAAAGAAATAACAGAACATAATCTGAATTTGGACCTACAATTCCAGATTATGCAATTGATGAATTTGCACCATTTCGAACAACAAAAGCTGTGCCATTAAAATTGGTTGAGAAACAAACTTTTGCATTTCCATCAAAATTGCTTTTTTATATCCTTCAAAAATCTGATTCAAAAATGCTTCAAAAACTTCATTCTTCTTCGAAATAATTATATTTAATGGCAAATATTCCAATTTGTCATCGACTTGAAATTAATGAATTCAATTCTACCGTATCTTTTGAACAATCTTTATTCATTTCTGTCAAAGATATTCAAATTGGAAATGCAGAAAAGTTATTTCTTACAAATTCGCTTGTAATAATTTCAAAGAATCGAAATTTGCTTACTGAATTTATTCCAAAAATTTATAAATGCAATGTTCGATTTCTAAAAATTTGTCTTCAAAATTTAAGTATAAAAGATTTCGATTTTTTGGTTGAAAATGTTGAAAAATTTGTTTCTTTTGATTCAACAATTAGGAGAAAAAATGAAATTTTATCTATTACAGAAATCAAAGATTTCGATTTTTTGGTTGAAAATGTTGAAATGCTACAATTTTTTTATAGCACAATTTATTCTAAAGAAAAAATTTTATCATTTGTTGAAATCATTGAAAGTGTTCCAAAATTATTTGATTTAATTTTTTATACTTCTGGAATTATTCCTTTTCACAGAGATGATGACAAAAATAAATTTTCAGCAGGTATGAAAAAAGTTGCAAAGCTTCATTTGGTTGAAATGTTTGGTATAAAAGAATTAGTTGAACCTGCTAAAGTTTCAAATTTTATTTGGGTAATACGTAATTGAAGAATTCATATTTTAAAATTCTATATTTTTAGAAAAATGCTGCACCGGAATCAGATTTTTATTTTGCTTTTGTTGCTCCTGAAGAACATATAAGACTTGTTGAAAGTTTTGTAACAAAAGAATTTGAAAAATGGGCACCAGAATTTTCAAAACCATATTTTTATTTTCACATGAATTATAATGATCTTTAAAACCCTGTGTAAGCTTTTTGTGTATTTTAAAGAATCTATTCAATACAATTTATGCAGTCTTCTTTTTGAACATAAACAATTTTTTGATGCATTTGTTTTGTATGAAAAAAAGGTTGAATAAAAACGAATAAATCGTTTTTATTCTCTTTTTTCTTTAAAGGATGTTATAATTAAATAAACAATTACGTCATTTTTTATAAATTTTACAAATTTTCGCCCATGCGATTTTCAGTTTTTAAATTAGTCTAATCAAATTATTATATAATATCTTTTGTTACAATTTGTAACAAAAGATATTATAATGTTGAAAAATTTCAAAACAATTTTTAATTGTCATAATATATATCTTTTTTATGTAAAAACAAATTTTCACTAATTCTTTAGCTATTATCTTTTTTTAACGTGACTTGCAACACTTGACAACTTTTTGCAAATTGCTCTTTATTGCTCTTTTGTTTTCAAAAAATTTAATGGGTTCTACTTTTTTCTAAAAGACGTGTTTTTACAAAAAGCAAAAAGGAAAGAGTAAAAGGATCGAAGAAGAAGAAAAAAAGGTTAGCAAGAAGAAAAAAAAGTAAAGAAAAAAGAGACTTGTTGAATCACTTATAATTTTTTATGCTTTAAAAAGAAGGGTCACTTTCATAAAAAAAAAGTGTGCGCATTCTTTGTGTTTGAAAAAGTGTTGAACATTTTTTTCCAAAAAAATGGACAACAATAAAAAAAAATGGTGGTGGCTTGAAGACAAATAAAAAAAAGTGATTTCACTTTTTTAACCGATTTTTGGATTGGAACAAAAGAGAATGAAAGGCTTAACAAAAAGCTTAGAAACTTGAGACAACAGAAAATCCTTAAAAATTTTTAATAAACCTTTTTTTTATGTCATGATTTAAAAAAAGTTTTTAAAATGGGTGTTTTGATTTAAGATTTTTTTTCAGAGCCTTTGTTTTTTAGGTTTAAAAATGACGAAAATTTTTTTTGAAAATAAATCGTGGGAATTTTCACAAGGAAGTTATCTCTCAAAAAACTGAGTGCTGCTCAGAATTGATTTTTTTACTTTGATTTGTTTTTGTCATAATTTTTAGACAGTATTATTTTTTTTGAAAAAACAGCTATGCTCAAATTCTTGCCATTAATTTTTATTTTTGCTATTTTCTGTCAGTTTTCTTTTCAAAATGTTGTAGAATTAATTGATGATAAAATATTATTTATGCCAAGAAGGTATGGTCTTTCAGAAGGTATAAATCTCTATGTTTCTTTTATAAAAAGTCTGTTGAACAAAATAATTTTTACAGAAATGTGTCCAGATCGATCGTTGCCCCAGCAATCTCGAGAAGGAAATATAATATGGTGCCAAAGTGATGAAGAATGCCAATATTCATTTAAATGTACTCCAATATCCGGTTTAAAGCATTTTGGTACACAAATTAAATATTGTTGTGCAACACGATGTAAGCAAATGAATGTCTCAACCTGAAACTCAAGCATTTGCCTGATTTTTAAGTTTACACAAAACAAAATAAAAAATTTTTAATTTTTTAAAGATATGAAAAAATTTAAAATTCATTGTTTCATAATTCAAAAATATTTTTAGCTTCTGTATGTTCATTACCCCCACAACCTGGATATGGTGAATGCAATAATCGAATTCCTCGAAAAATGTTCTATTTTGATTCAACGGCTTTACAATGTTTACCGTTTAAAGTTTTGGAATGTCAAGGAATAAATGGAAATCGATTTGAATCAGTTTCTGATTGTCGAAGTCGATGCGAAACAACTGGTTTGTTTATCGTTTTTACTCTATTTATTATTTAATAAAATCATTTTTTAAGCATGTTCAGCAGGAGAATCTCCATTATTTGAAAATGATGATATAGATAAACCAAAACTTTGTCATGAAGAAAGTTTATGTCCAAAAGGATATACATGCAGATATGATAAACTTTTTCGACGGCATATTTGTTGCGGATATAAAAGTCAAGGTACACAAATTTAATATGATTATAGATATTGTAGGAGATCGTTCGTTTTTAGGAGCATGTGCAGCAGATCAAAAACCATTCATGATGCCATTTACAGGGCAAGCAAAAAGTTGTAGAGAAAATTCAGTCAAAGATGAATGCCCGCCAGATTTTGTATGTGCCATAAATCCATTGACAGGATTTCGATATTGTTGTTCACCAAAAGGGGGTATCTTAATTTTATGCAAATTTTTTTCAATCTTTTGCAAATTCGTTTTGGGCCCAATTTCGAACCCATATAAATGATCGATTGTTTGATATATTTCAAAATAATTTAAAAAGATTGTTCACCAATCTTTGATAAAATAGGAGTTCATTTTGAAATCTTCAATTTTTGAATCATTATTTTTTCAAAATAATTTCAAAACTTTCCTAAGACTACTTTAAATCGCTTTGTCACAAATTTTTCAAAGAGCGTTGATTTCATATTTATTACAACAACTTTTATTCCTTCCTTTTACAGGTGTATGCCCAGCTGGCCAACATCCATATATTCATCCATTAACAGATAAAACGATAAAATGTAATCCAATTTCATATTCTGGTGGTGATTGTCCAGTTGATTTTTCTTGCGCAGCAACCGTCACTGGATCAACATGGGGATTTTGTTGTTCAAATTCGATTACAGGTTTGCTCTCCCCCCTCTTCTTCTTTCTTCTTTTTGAAGTCTTTTTAAGCTGATTTTCACGCCAAAAAACTATAAGAGAGATTTTTGCTTTAACATGTTTTTTGTTGTTGCCTCTGTTTATAAAAGTTGGGTCATTGTTATACATATATTCAATTTTTTTGCGTGAAAACCATTTTTTATATTTAAAAAAAGTATGTTAGGATTTGAATGGCTTTTATGGATTTTAGCTTCATGCCCTAAGGGCACTTCACCCTTTACAAATCCAATTTCTCAACAACCACAAAAATGTACAATTGGAGTTACTGTATGCCAGTAAGTGTGGGTAATAGTTTATGCAAATTTTTTTAATTGACTTTTTAGCTCTGGATATTTATGCCAAAATGCAGATCCATTAGCGATAGTTGGATTTTGTTGTACAGAATTAAATCCCCCAAAAGCTACCGTAATCCATGGAGATCCGACCGTTTCACTTTATTCTTTAGCAGAGCCACGAAAAACTTATCCAATTGCACCAGTTTTGGCACGGCCATCAGATCCATTTTTTATTGAACAATGGCGACCAGAGATTCGATTGGTGGATATTCAACGAAGAATTGATCGATCAGATTTTATTAAAAAACATTCATCAAAAAATCGAAAAGATGTTAATTATTTTCATTCAAAAAGTAGCAGCAATTCAAATTTATTGAGATGCCCTTCACCGATGGCACCAGTATTATATATGGGAACTTCCTTGCCTTTGAAATGTGAAATGGATGGGAATTCGAAATGCCCTCGTAAGTTTTTACATAAAGAGAAAAACTGATATGTACTCAAAAAAATTCTTTTTACGAATAAACCTGAAAATCAGGCAATCATTTAAACAAGTTTTTTGTTGCTTCAAATGAATTCATATGAAATTTATATGAAAAAATTTTTTTTTGAAGCTGAATTTCGACTTAAATAATTTTTTCAAGCTTTCAAATATCCCCTTCTTTCATGTTTTAGCTCCATCAGAATGCGTAGAAGCATTTGAAGATGCACTTCAACGATCACTTTGTTGTATTAATTCTGAATCTGAAGACAGCGATGAATTGCTAGAAGGAACTTCAGAAAGAAGGAGTACATATATTACAGTACCCCCAATGGCATTTTCTCGAAGCACTACAGAACCTTCAATAAATGTTTTAACAAGTTCTGGTATATTTCAATGTTTTTAATTGAATCCATTTTGTATATCTTTTTTAGATCCATTTTGTCCATCTGTAATTGAAAGCCGAGAATGTACCCCTGGTTCAACAAATATTTGTATTGAAGATTCATTCTTTTGTCAATTTAATATTCAATTTCAAAAATTTATGTGTTGTTCATTAAATTTATAAACAATTATAATTCTATATCATCCCCCATAAATATCATCATCATCCATCAGCTGATATATATTGATGACGATGATTCTTGGAAAAATATATGTATTTATTTGCTTTTTGATCTCTGTGAATTTTTTTTGTGTAATAAACTTAAAATAAATTTCTTTATAAAATAAAACTTTGATGAATCATTTCCTTTTTTCATAAAAGACCACTTTGATTTTTGGGTTGTTGTTTTTTTTTCATAACTGCACTTGTGTTTTTTTTTTGAAAATTCTATTTTTGATGAAAAAAAACTGTCAAAAATTACGCAATTCTTTTTTTTTCAGAGGTTTTGAATCTTTGTATGTTTTTTTGTTCTGTTTCATTCGAAGAAAAACGATGTGTAACATTGAAAAAGAAAAAAAATGCGCAGCAGCAGTTTTTCTCTCTTTTCTTTCTGTTTTTGGGGTCGTCGGGTGTCCAACCGCTGTTTTTCTCTTTTCTCTGCTGCCTTCTGCTTGAAAAAATGTATGCGGGCGTCCTTCGTTCTTGTCCGACGGCCACCACCAAAAAAAGAGAAGGCAAGCAACAAAACATTGCTGAAGTAAAAAAAAAGTCTTATGTCCAGCACTTTCTATCCCCAGTCTCTTTTTTTCAAATTCAAAGTTTCGCGCCATTTGAAAATCAACCAATGAAAAACAGATGCACCGCCTTTTGGGTTCCTTTTATTGGACTTTAATAGCAAAGAAGAAAAAACACGAGCGCAAAAAAAGAGAAAAGGGTCGAAAAAAGACTTGAGTGGTTTTTTTCCTTATGTGTGTGTGTCTCTGTTTTTGGAACATTGAAACTAAAATAGTTTTGCGTTATGTTTTTTTTATTTGCCAGAGTGGTTTCATTTTTTTAGGCGCGAAAAATCTTTTATTTAAATTCAGAAAGAGTTGAAGAAAAAAAAGAGAAGGATCAGTGTCATTCTTCTTTTTTGGGGGTAACGGTTTTTCACTTTTTCTTAGAAAAGCAGCAAAAAAGAAGGACTTGGATGAATGCCACTGTTGGAGACTTTGATGCTGTTTTTGTTGTTTCTTTTGTATGATTCATAAAAGGATGAAAATTTCTGAGTCATGGCTTTTGTAAATCCCTTTTTTCTGCTTTGAAATTTAAATCCGTAAATAAATTCTTTCCTAAGAAGATCCTTTTTACGTAAATTTTTCTTTCGAAAACACAAAAATATGCCAAAAAATTATCAAAAATTTTAGTTTTGATTTTGTAACACATTTTAATAATGACCTTTAAATGAATTTTTCTTTATATTTTTTTATGCCGCATTCCATCGGGAAAAATTTTTCGACAAAGAGAGAGATAAATATGATGAGAAAAGGATATAGAAGAGATATGTTTTTGATTCATCAGAAGCAAAAATAATAATAATTTCTTTTGACATAACACACATTTTTTTGGAAATGAATCTTATAAATAAATTAAACGTAAACAAATTTGTTATCTCAAAAAAATCTTCTTCAAATTTGGTAAATGAACCTGAAAAATGAATATCTCATATTATTTTTGTATATTTATCCCTTTTTTACAGACTGGAATTTTTATACCATTTTTGTGTCTTTCAAAAAAATTCAAGCTGCGTTAATCCAATTGAAAGCATTAAAAATGTGGCGCCGATTTTCTTTATCCTTTTTTTGCTGCTGCTGCAGCAGCTTTGTTTCGGTCATTTGCATATATTTTTTCTTTGCTTTTTAAAAACTATAAAAATTTGACCCTTGACCAACACGAGCCAAAGCAAATGCCATTGCATTCTTTTCTTTCTTTCCCCCTTTTCAATGTCCATCTGCAAAAAAAAAAATTGCAAAAACAAATTTGGCGTAAAAAAAACTAAGCGCGCAAAAAAATAGAAGGGTACCAGCCGCCGGCGATGTCTTTTCGTTGTTGTCGTTGTCGTTGATGATGGTGGACATTTCCATTGATGCATGTGTTTTTTCTCTTTTTCTAGAGTTTATTTAAGGGCAATAGTTTTTTTTGTTCCTTCACTTCCTTTTTAAGTGAGGCGCCAACCATCTTGTAAAATTCTTTTTTTCTCTTTTCACTCTGCCTTTCTTTATTTGACCACAAAAAAACTAACTCTTCCTGGATTGAATTGGTCATTCAATTCAAAAAAAATCAGAGCCAAAAAAGGACATTAAAAAATATTTTTAAATCAAACACAACACATATTTTTCTTGCGCAACTCAAGTGTTGACCTTTTTTTTAAATGTATAATACTCTCTTTTTTTCTGTCAACAAAAAAACATAACAATAATTTCCGTGTTTTCTCCCGCTTCTTTTTTTTCCGGATTCATCATTCCTTTGGCGCCAAATCCGTTAACTCTCTATTATTTAAAACTTTTTTAAAGAAAAATTCCCTCTTAAATTTTTTGTTTTTGTATAAAAAAATGTCAACTCAAAATCAAAGCTGTCATTCTTCAACTCCGCCTTTTTATTCATTTTCGGCGTTTCTTCTTTTTCTTTTCTTGCGCAGGGTTCAAAAAAATGGCCTCCAAAAAATCTTTCTTTTAAAAAACTGTCGTCAGAAAAAAGACTATCATCGGCATCGCCATTGTTGCTGCTGTTGTTGAGAAAAAAAAAGTAGCCGGTCCGTCACTAATATTTTATCGAAAGTCTCTCTTTTTTGGAGAATCAAAAAACTAAAAAAACTGTCCAATGTCCCTTTCTTTTTTTTCTGATTTCAATGGCCTTCAGTTTTTTTTCCCCTTCCTTTTCTCCCGTAGAATGTTCAGTGGCGCTTTTTTTCTATTGCTGTTTTTGGAACAATAATCAAAATGGTTTTTTCGATTTTTAGTCTTTTTTATAAAACAAAAAACATTAGTTTTTTTGAAAATATCAAAAAATTACTTTTTTCAATGTTTAAAGGGACAAAATCCGATAAAATTTCATCATCAAATATTAATCATCGCTGCTTCTGTTTTTGGCTTCTTTACGAAATACAAGAGAAATTGTTTCATTCTCTTTCGAAATCTAACCCCCTTTCTTTTTCTGGCTTTTTTGTGTCCTGTTTACTCAATTCTAATTTAAAAAATAGCGTTTCTTCGTCTTCCTTCATTTTTTCTCCATACGCTTTTTCCCGAAATAAAAAAAGTACTTCTTCAAGATCAAACTTTTGGGACATCTGTGTGCCAATCTTTTCCTTCTTTTTTTTGACTGCCTTCAATCTTTTAAGAACAGCTCTTTTCCTTTTTTACATATTTTTTTTGCCTTTTCCTTCTTTTTTCCTTTTTTGAATTGGTTTATCCGCTTTTAAATTTATGTATGTTTTTCGAGAGAAAAAACAAAGAAAACAACTAAACCCTTTTTTTGACCGTTGGCAAAAAAAGTCAAGTCCGGGAAAAGAGAGAGGATGCTCAACATTAAAAAAAAGGCGGCAAACGGACTTTAATGGATATATATATCTTGTCTCAAACTAAAAAGAGAAAAAAATATCAAACGAAGAAAGAGGATCCTTTCACATCTTCATCAAAAAAGATGATGAAGAAGACAAAAGGCTCTCTGTGCTCTTAAAAAACTTAAAAAAAGAGATGAAGAAGATTGCCATCACCCAAAAATGTTATGTGTCTTTTTTGGGTTTTTGCGCGCACTTGCGCAGCAGCGAAAATAATGTGATTGTCATTTTGTAAAATAGCGCCCGCTTGATTTGGTACCAAATGAACCTAATCAAGACTCATTCTCTTTTTTTCGCTTTTCCGGATGCAATTTCGATTAACTCATTAAAACTAATGTTTAACAAATATATCCTTTAAAGTGAATAGAGAAATCCTTTTTTAATAAATTTCTCTGAATAAGCATTAAATTGAAATAAAAAATGTTGGCGATTCGCCAGTCCCTTCTCTTTTTTATGCAAGTTTTATAGTAAATTCTAACACTGTTATGAATAAAAAAAAAGTTTCATCAACAAAAGAAGAAAATGAAAGAATGTTTCCGAAAAAGGCCTGATCCGAATAAATAAGCTGCTTTAACGCCCCTCTCAATTTTAAATATTTTAAAAAAGTTGTTTCTGGGAGTTACTACTTTTTTCCTTTTAAAAAATGCTTTGGCGCAACAACAAAAACGCGCCTCTAAGACAAACATACAAAACTTTTTAAAACTAACTTTTCTGAAAAGACTGTTTCATTTTCAATCCGCTTTTTTTTTCTGCACGTGGGCGAAAATAAAAGATAGAATGGTTTCTTTCTTTACTTTGGATTATAGACTTTAATTATGGCAAAAAAAACTTGCTTTTTTGCGTGTGATCAAGATGATTACCTTTTGAATCACTTGAAGTTTATTTGAAAAATAAACTTCAAAGTATAGTCAACTCTTATATTTTGGATGGAACACACTCCAAAAAATCCCTCTTTTCAATGACCGCTAAAGTACTCTTACTCATTTTTTATTCATAAATTTTGTTCTTTAAAAAACGTGAACGCTATTCAGTAATTAATCAAAATCTATCTGACCATTGAAGGTACCGTAATTCAGTTCAACGCTGCTTTTTTTGCCCTCACTTGGGGTATTTAGCTCCAGACATCGGTAATAGAGATTATAACTCTAACACTTGAATCAAATCTGACCCAAAAAGATATAACTCCCCAAAAATATAATAAAAACCCGTAAAGAAACTTACCAAAGCCAGCAATCAGCAACAGCAATTTCTACCAAACCAATAAAATATCCAATAAAAGTTATTAAATCAAACAACTTTATTAACACAACACAATAAAATAAATACGGAGCAATCCAAAACCGGCATCCATCAGCCGAACAAATTAATCAACTGATGATTTTATAAAAACTCAACACAACAAAACTAAATAAACGGTTGTTACACGTTTCGCCAAGACCGGCGCTATACATAAATAATGACTTATCTCAACTTGCCCCTTCCCCCTCGAATTATCGTCCCCGATAATTGATTTTGTCGGCGATCACGAGTTTCAGGACCATTAGAATTTCCACGAGCATGAGTGTTTCCACGAGCTTGAGCATTTCCACGACCATAGAAGATTCGACGACCATAATACGGCGGCTTTACACGAACTTCTTCTTGACCATTTTGAATTTTTCCACAAATTTCTTTTGGACCATTATTGAATGAGCGGCATCCACGAAATTCTTTTTGACCATTTTGACGTCTTTCACGAATTTGATAATTGAAAGGCGGCTTTGAAGACCATTTTCGACGTCGATCATTTGATTGAAAATTTCGATGACTTGCAAACAATTGAGCGTTTGAAGCACGATTTGACGATTCAGCATGATGTGGAGCATTCTTATTTCTTTCCACAATAACATTGACCCGATTTTTGAATGAGTAACCAAGGTTTTCAATGTATTCACCAAGAGCTCGAACTCCTTCATTTGTAATAATTCCCTGGCCATCAACGAATTGAGTAGTTGAATCTTGCCCAAGAGTTGCTTTCATGCACTTGAAGAATTTTAGTTTCATAGCTTCTTTATTTCCAACAAGAGGAGGATTCCATTCGTTGTACCACGACATAAGTTGTTCACTAAGTTTTGCGTATCCATAATGGCGAAATATTGGTAGCACGATCACTTCCATATTATTGAATTCACACATTCGATTCACATCATTTAATAAACAATTTACAATACAATCAAATTTACTTTCACGATTAACAATAGAAAGAGGTTTAACTTCACGATTAACAATAGAATCAAATTTAACTTCACGACGAAAGAAGATTTCTCCACTGGGGAAATATATCAATCGCTTAACAGCAATTCCAAATATAGCTTTATAGTGAATGCGATAATCATTCAAAGCTTTTAAAGTCCAATGTTTAAGGCCATTTGCTCGAGCAAATTTTTCGGCATTCTTTCCACCAATAACAACAGTTTCGCATCCAAATGGTGTTTTCGGATGGGCTTCAACAGAATTACTAATGTTTTTCTCTTCAGCTTTAACTTCAAATAAACATTTATCCTTTGATTTTATACCAGTCTTTTTATGTTCCATTGCAGTAACATCATGTGTCCCACTTAAATCAGCAGTTTCTGATGTATCCTTTTTAACTTCAATAACTGATGTACTACCAATTCTTGGAGTTTTTACCTTTGCAAACGCTTCTGTACGAGGTGGTATATCTGTAGTTTCTGCATATACTTTATGACCAACCTGTTCAACACGTGGTGCTTGTTCTTGACTTTCCCAAACAACTCCTAAATGAGCAACATTTACTTCTTTTCTTTTCAAAGAGAAAGTCAAAGCATTAATCCAATTATCATCACCTTGAATAACATTGGTACCAATTAATGCATTTTGCTGTAAACCTTTAACAACAAAAAATTTTGCAAATTTTGTAGGACCTGTTCCCCAAGCAATTGGAATCCTAATACAATTTACTACCATCAACGGATTTCCATCAGCACCAAGAAGTCTTTTATGAACATAACTTTCTTGAGGTAATTGGACAATTGAGCTTCCATCTTTATCACGTGCTCGAAGAATATGACCAACTACAGTATCTTTGATCACTGAGGTGCTTGCACCCGAATCCAATAGAACCTTAGTTTTTACACCATCAAGCCATACATCCAATACAGCTTGTTTTCCAAACATTGGTTCACTTTCAACATTATCCGTTTCAACTCCAACATTACCAATTTCAGTAATGCCAGAAACATACAACTTTACATCTTCAAGATCTACAACATTAGAATGTCCAGTTTTCCTTTCTGTACAATCTGTTGCAATATGTCCTTGTTTATTGCAAATGAAGCAACTTCTAACAACTGGTGGATGATAAGAATTTTTCTCATAACCTCCATTACCAGCACGATTTGGATTCCATTCTCGTTGTTGTCGTGATTCACCAAACCCCTGAGGATTTGCTTTTTCATCAACCTTTTCACGACTATCTGATCTCCCTTGATAACCTCCAGCATTTACATGATTATCTGATCGATTTTTATAAAAGGGCATCTTTGTATTGCTCGAAGTTTTAACCTCAGCTTTATCACCTTTATTTCTGAATACTTGTGAAGATTCAAGACCTAATACAAGCTCTTTTAGTTGATAGTAACTTGCAGTAACATTCGAAAGAACGATACTACGGTAAACAGGATCTGAATCTTCCTCTGTTAACCGAAGCAAGATTTTCTTCAATTCATTTTCCCGTGCATCAACATCATTACCAAATGCTTCCGTTACACGTAATTCAACCTCATCAAATAAAGATTTATAAAGTTTATTTGGTGGCTTTTTAATCCTATCAAGTTCAGTACGCAAATAAAAAGTTGAAATAGTACCATCAGAGCCCATTGCACCAAGCAATTCATGTTTCATTTGAGGATAAGTTGCTCCTCTTTCTCTTAAATTATCATGATATACAAGGAGATTTGGAACATAGCTCCCTAAGTATATTGCTCTTTCTTCATCACCCCAACCTGTGCTTGTTGTACTAGCTTCATACAACTTGAAAAATCGTTCAAGATCCTTTCTTGATTTACCAGTAAACTTTTCCGGCATTGGAAGCAATACTTTAGGTGTAGGAACAGTAACTTCTTTTGAATTAACAGAAATTGATCTTGGTTGTGCAATCGCTTTTGCTTTACGACCTTTATCTTCTTCAGCAAGTGAAACACGAGATGTTCCACGAGATACTGTCGATTCCTTAAAACTTCTTTCAATAACTTGTACACGATCTTGTAAAAGTATAAATTTATAAATCATATCTTCAACATCTGTACATCCCAAATCATTAAGTTCTTTCTTAATGCTATCGCTTAATCCCGTCTTTTGTGCATTAGAAACTTGATCAAGCTCTTCCTGAAGTTCAGCAATCGTTGCTTGTGCTTCAGCTTCCCTTTCCCGCAAAGTTTCAAGAACATTTTCTCTATTTTCAATGCTACCGTATAGAAATCTTACACGATGGGTAAGCATTTTTCGAAGATCATCAATCAAATCATCCGAAACAACAGAACGAGGATTATTTAATGCTTTAAGCTTATCATTTGCACCTTTTATAGCTGAGCTAAGAGATTCATACAGTTCTTCAGCATGATGCACAATATCACGAGCACGTTTAACTCCTTCAGGTACTTGTTCCTGATTAACATTAAACTCTTCATTTGGATTTCCATTCTCTTCTGTAACATGACCCGATCCATCTTGTTGTGTATGTGCAACAAGTGGTTGAGCATAATCTTCAAAATCAGAAAGCGTACCAATAAAAATATCACCAGTATTACCTTTACTACCAGATTTAACTTTAATTTTATTTGGCTCATATTGTTGTGGTTGTTCAACAATAGTACCACCAGCTTTACAATTAACAAAAATAGCTTTATCATATATATCTGTGTCACTTTGTTGTGGAAAATCAACAATTCGTGAACCACCTTTACAATCACCATAAGCATTAACCGCATCACCTTCAACAAGTCTTACACCTTTTGGTTGCTTTGCAGATTTATCTCCATTATCCTTTCCATTATTATCTTTTTTCAATCCATATGTGTTGGTATATAATCCATATATATCCTTCAATCCATATATATCTTCATTCAATCCATATGTATCGGTATATACTCCATGTATATCCTTTAATCCATATACATTTTCATTCAATCGGCTGCATATTTCTCCAACGCATCCATGACTTTCATCAAGAAAGGTGGTATACCTTTTATCAGAAGAATCAGGATGACGGCGCGGGCCCTCCAACTTGGGGTATTTAGCTCCAGACATCGGTAATAGAGATTATAACTCTAACACTTGAATCAAATCTGACCCAAAAAGATATAACTCCCCAAAAATATAATAAAAACCCGTAAAGAAACTTACCAAAGCCAGCAATCAGCAACAGCAATTTCTACCAAACCAATAAAATATCCAATAAAAGTTATTAAATCAAACAACTTTATTAACACAACACAATAAAATAAATACGGAGCAATCCAAAACCGGCATCCATCAGCCGAACAAATTAATCAACTGATGATTTTATAAAAACTCAACACAACAAAACTAAATAAACGGTTGTTACACGTTTCGCCAAGACCGGCGCTATACATAAATAATGACTTATCTCAACTCCTCATTTTTCATCTCTGTCACAAAAAAAATAAGAAAAAAATGTAATAATGCGTTGCACTTAATTTTTATTACAGATGTTTTTTGTTCTTCTATTCTTCAACTAAAATAAAAAAATCTGCTTTTTTGAGGTCAATTTTCTTTTATATAACTTTTAAAAACAAATTAATAGACTTTTTTGCGCAATTTTCCCATCATAAAAATAATGTCATTTTGCAAAAAAAAAAGTTTATCGCAAAACTTTTTTATTTCACACTCGCAAAAAAATTAAAACTTTAAATCAACTTTGAGTATATTTTTTATTATTTGTATTTGTCCATTTCTAAGAAAACTTTGGTAAAAAAAATTTTTTTGCCCTTTTTATCATTTTTTCAAATATAAAAAAATATTATTGAGAAAAAAAGCACAGATCAAGACTGTGTTAGCTGCTGCTTGTTGATGTTGCCACGTAAAATTCTAAGAACGGCGCAAAAAAGAAAATTTTATTGTATGATTCATGTAAGCAAAAAAATCATAAGCGTCATCATCCTTTTTTTTTAACTGGTAAGCATCAATGTTATGATCGGAAATGTCGGTCTCTTTCTTTTTTAAAAAACCATTCTTGGAAAACTTACGTAATAGGGAAAAAAAGAAAAGCAACAAGAAAAAAGGGTGTTTACAATGATTCATGGATGGAAAAAAAAGAGAGAGGTGTCTATTTTAAAAGCTGAGTTTTGATACAAAAGAAGAAGAAAAAACAGTCAGAGTCAACCATTTTTTAAAATACTCTTTCATTTTTGTTGTTTTCTCTTGCTTAAAAAAATCAGGTAAGTTTAATATTTAATTTCTTTGACCCCTTTTTTTTATTTAATTTTCGACAAAAGTTTCAATTTTTGTTTTATTGCTTCTTTTTTCTAAAATCAAATCAACTTTGCTTTTTTTTCTTCTTTTCTCAATCCAAAAAGAAGAAAGACCCCACGCATTCCCAGAACAGTTGCCAAAAAAATTCTACTACCAACTGTTTGTCGGCAAAAATATATCCCCCCTTCAAAGTAAAAACTTGGCAATATCCTTCTTCAAGAAATCAGTCCACCCTCGCTATAGGGGAAAGCAGCAGCAAATAAGCAATTTGCTCCCCTAAAGCTGTAAAAAATTGTGCTTCTTCTTCTTAGCATAGATTAACCGCCCCCGGGTGTTGCTTTACACTCTCTTTTTTTTCTTTTTTATCTATCTGCCGAATCAAAAATCCTAAAAGCCATGCCAAACCAACTGTGTTTCTTGCTTTTTTTGTTTCTTCTCATTAAAAAAAAGAACATTGTCTCGATCCCTCAACTAATTTCTCTTCCTCCAAGAAAAAGAAAGAGGACAACAAAAAGTTTTTTATCTTTAACCACACAAAGAATAAGCAGCAGAAAAAGAAAAAATTGCAACAGTTTTAAGAGGGTCGTTGATGGACTTTCCCTTCATTTTTGCGCACTTACAAAAAAAATTTAAAGCAAAAAAAGAGAACTTTTAGCAAAGAAAAAGCTGCGCAACTTTTTTTTAGCTTTTCAGCTTGAAATAAAAACTGGTAATCTTCTTTTTTTTACGTTCCAAGAAAATGCGACATGTTGAAAAAAATCTTAACTGTTTCTGTGAATATAAAAAAAGAGTCAACCCTGCAATATTTTTTTTGAGAGAAATGGAAAAGCACGCTTTAAAAAAAGTTTTTGGAGTAAACTTTTACCTATCTTTTTTGACGTCGTTATAATTCTAAAAGTATTCAGACGAAAATATTCAAAGAAAAACAATTTTAATTTTTAAAAAATATAGTAAAAAAAGGAAAATGTTGAAACTGTCCATCGGCAGCTTCTTGAACTTCTTCGATTTCTTTCTTTTTTGTTCCTTGAATTTATTCTTGACACGAAAAAATATCCAAATCAACGGCAAAAAATTTCAATCAAAAAATTTTATTCCTTTTTTGAACTTTTTTCTTCGTGTTTCTTGTTATTTTTTCGATGTCTTTTTTTAAATATTTTTTATCAATTATTTTCCTCCCCATCTTTAGATTCAAGGTATTAATAATTATCCCTAATTGATTGTTCTTCGAAAATTCAAATCTTTGTTTAATCAAAATTCCGCCCGCAATAAAACAAAAGATCTGAGAAAAATATTGCTTTTTTTGCAAGCGTGTATTTTTTTGTGTTGAACTCCTCCTCTCCCGCCTTTCTTTCCTTACTTTTTTTTTCACATATATAATGACTCTTTTGCTGCCACTATAAAACTAATGCCTTCGATTTTTTCAGTACTTTATGGCTGTGTTTTTTTCTCTCTCTTCTGTGTGCATTTGTTTCTTTTGCATGTGTGAGAGAGAAAAAGACACAGACATTCTTTCTATTGAACACACATTTAGTATTTTGGTTGTACGCCTCCTTTTTGTTATTGCTGATCGACTGCGATCCCGACCGAAGCAATTCGAAGAATGGCTGAGGATGTGTAAGCGCCCAAGCATTTGCTTTTTGTTTGATGCTTCGTTGTTCAGCAGGCGGGAGCAATTCAGTCAGTCGCAATATTTCAGCAGCCCAAAAGCTTACTGCTAAACTTTTCCATTCTTTAACTTTTTGCTTCTTCTACCTTCATCTGAAAAACTTTTAGTTTTCCATCCAACTTTTTACTGAAGTACAACAATCTATAGATAACATATTCCCCCTTTATCACTTTTTTCATTTATAATGTTTGTTCGTGCAGCCTTCGAGTTTGTTAAATTTTATTGAATGGTTTTACTTTCTGTAGTTTTACTAAATTCTTCCATTTTTTCAGGCGATTTTCCTTCAAAACCTATAGTAATCATGTGTGACGAAGAAGTTGCAGCTCTTGTTGTTGATAATGGATCTGGTATGTGCAAAGCAGGCTTTGCTGGGGATGATGCACCACGTGCAGTATTTCCATCAATTGTTGGACGTCCTCGCCATCAAGGTGTTATGGTTGGTATGGGACAAAAAGATTCATATGTTGGAGATGAAGCTCAATCAAAACGTGGTATTCTTACCTTGAAATATCCAATTGAACATGGTATCGTCACAAATTGGGATGATATGGAAAAAATTTGGCATCATACCTTCTACAATGAACTTCGTGTTGCACCAGAAGAACATCCAGTTCTCTTAACTGAAGCACCATTGAATCCAAAAGCAAATCGTGAAAAGATGACACAAATTATGTTTGAAACTTTCAATACTCCAGCAATGTATGTTGCAATTCAAGCTGTCCTTTCATTGTATGCATCTGGTCGTACAACTGGTGTTGTTCTTGATTCTGGAGATGGTGTTACTCATACCGTACCAATCTATGAAGGTTATGCTCTTCCACATGCTATTCTTCGTCTTGATTTAGCTGGACGTGATTTAACTGATTACTTGATGAAAATTCTTACTGAACGTGGTTATTCATTCACAACCACTGCTGAACGGGAAATTGTTCGTGATATTAAAGAAAAATTATGCTATGTTGCTCTTGATTTTGAACAAGAAATGGCTACTGCTGCATCATCATCATCTCTTGAAAAAAGTTATGAACTTCCTGATGGTCAAGTTATCACTGTTGGTAATGAACGTTTCCGTTGTCCAGAAGCTCTTTTCCAAGTATGTTTTTTCTTTATAGTTTAAAAGCTTTTACTAATATTTGTTTACTTTTTTAGCCATCATTCTTGGGTATGGAATCTGCTGGTATTCATGAAACCACATACAATTCAATCATGAAATGTGATATTGATATCCGTAAGGATCTTTATGCTAACACTGTCCTTTCTGGTGGTACAACCATGTATCCTGGTATTGCTGATCGTATGCAAAAAGAAATTACTGCTCTTGCTCCATCAACAATGAAAATCAAGATTATTGCTCCACCAGAACGTAAATATTCCGTCTGGATCGGTGGTTCCATCCTTGCTTCTCTCTCCACTTTCCAACAAGTATGTTTACTTTTATATATGTTATAACTCTTTTATTAATCTATCTTTGTTTTAGATGTGGATCTCCAAACAAGAATATGATGAATCTGGACCATCAATTGTTCACCGCAAATGCTTCTAAACAACAACTTCAACGTCATCTCGCCTCCTTTGGGACATACTTTTCTTTTTTTATATTATCTAAGTTCATTTTTCTTCTTGTTTTTTAATTGTCTAATTTTTTTCTGTACTTCATATAAATGAGCTAATCATTTTATTAAACAGCTTCTTTCGGGATTACAAAGGGCATTGGGGAAGTTCAAGGGGATTTTCGAAAACGAAAACCGAGAGAGAAATTCGTTGATTCTCTTGTGCTAATACTTGTTCTTTGTGTTCTGTTTATTACTATCTTTCTAGATAGGATTTAACTCCTTTCACTATCAGTTAGCGTGAAACTATCCACATAAAAATAGCTGTTTACTTTTTTTACTGTTGTCTATAAATTTTTGAGAGTGACTTTTTTCTTTGACCGTTTCAAGGCACTGCCGTCGGCAGAATCTTGTCCCTTTCTCCCGCTTTTTAATTCCTAAACAATGATATAACCAAATTTTACTTTTTTTTTGTTAAAAATATAAAAATCTTTTGTTGAATTATTCAAAATAAAAAAAATGGGAGCATAAAATGTTTTTGTTTTTTAAAACAATTTTAAGCATAAATCCTTGAAAGGAATGTGTTTAGGTGTTTTGATCATAAACTTTATAATTTTTCAAAGAACAAAAAAAGAAAAGAAACAAAACAGTTAATTTGTGAAGGCGGCTTTTTAAAAAAGTGATAACTTTTTTTGCAGAAAAGTTTGTCGTTGAAGCGGAGGCGTTTTTGCTTTTGTTTTTCTTCGTATCCTCTCTCTTTCCCTTTGATTGTCAGTTATAGCCAGAAGACGACGACGACGCAGATATCGACGAAGAAAAATGCAAGCACTCAAAAAAAGTTGATCCATTCATTTTTGCTTTGACTTTGCAAGAAAAAAAAAGCAAAAAACGATAAG
Organism: Panagrolaimus sp. PS1159; assembly: GCA_963922195.1. Classification (NCBI taxonomy): domain Eukaryota; kingdom Metazoa; phylum Nematoda; class Chromadorea; order Rhabditida; family Panagrolaimidae; genus Panagrolaimus; species Panagrolaimus sp. PS1159. The sequence continues at coordinate 290,285 of CAWUHW010000018.1, forward strand.
TGCAAGCTTGAAATTTAATGAATGGGATTTTAGATATCTCCTACTCCATCTCTCTTCATTGAAACACAAGGAATATAATGATTTTTATTTTTGAGTTAATTTGAAGAAAAAAAAAGTAGTTCATCGAATTTTGTTGAAGTAAAAGTGGCTGCTTTTTTTCTTTTTGCATCGATCAAAGAAAGAAAAAAAGTTTTTTCTCATGAACAGCCGCTGCTTTTAATTAATTACTTTCAGCTTTCAAGGTTTTCATTAATCTTTGTAAAAAATTAATGCCACCACCAATCGTCTGCCAATCCCAAGAAACTTTTCTTCTTCTCTTCATTTCCATGAAGTTTCTTTGGGACGTCCCAAAAATTTTTGGTCCTTCAATTTTTTTCGCTGTTTTTTTTGCAAAAGCATCGATCTTAGCTCTTTTTAAAAATAAAAAAGCAATTGCCGAAAATTGATCACTTTTAAAAAAAGCTTTTTTTGATAGACTTTTTTTTCCATTCCAGAAAAAAACATCATCATTGAAGAATGATTTGGGACCCGAGAAACAAAAAAATGATGATGATCAATTTTTTTCTTCTGAGAAATGGTGAGTTGTTTTTTTCTACTTTTTTCTACGCTATCGAAAAAAATAAGTTGTCTGCAAAGAGAGATAGTTGGAAAACGACGTAAAAAATAGCAACAAACAAAATCAAAAAAAAGCAAGCTTATCGATCACTGAAGAAGAAGAAAAAAAGAAAGAAGGAAGACACAAATTCAATGAAAGAAGGAAGAAGAGAAGGTGTGTGTGTGTTTGATTCCAAGAAGGACTTCAATGTGTTCTTTTTTTGCTGTTGCTTTGTAAGCAATAAAGAATGTTTTAAAAAACCCCAAAAAAGGCAAATTCTTCCTCCATTAAAATTCTTTTTTAAAAAGCAGAGAAAAGAAATAAGTCATAAAAAATTTTTCAAAACAAAAGCATGCTTTTCCATGAATTTGTAAAAATTTTGCGCATAAAGTAAACATTGCAAATAAAAAGAAAAGAGACTTTTCAACTTTAATCATGATTTCATGTAACAAGAAAAAAGAAAGAAGAGATAAACTTTGAAGCAAACAAAAAATGCATAAAAGAAGTTGTTGTTGCTGCTGCTGTTTTTGTGGCTTCTGCGCAAAATCAAGCTCAAGCTGAAGAAAAAAAGAGGGGAATGCTGCTTGAATAAAAAAAATACTACAACAAAACCTATTGTTCTTTCAGCCTATTTAAGCTTTTAATTCCAAAAATGTTTTTAGTTTCATTGCATTTTAAAGAAATTTGGTTACAGTAATATATCGTTTAAATTAAACTTCAACTTAAAATACAGTAATCAGTAAATACAGTAAAAATTGCTTAATTTTTAAACAAGTCAAAGTTGTTAAGTACAGACAAAATTTAGCAAAATTGGTATTATTTTCAATGTTTTAAAGCAACGTTTATAAACATAAACTTATTCCTTACAGTAACCCAAGAAGATTATTGGTAACCATTGATAGTAAAATTTCTTCAAAAAAGTGAAGAAACTATAAATTTGATCAATTTAGACGTTCTTTATCATTTATTGAAGCTAATATGAGAGTTAGAGACACTGTACAAAAAGTTATTTCAGCAAAAGAAGTATAACTCAAAAATTTTACAAAGTTTTTTCAAAAAAAACAAAATTAACTTTTAAGCACCAGTTTTGTACTCTAATTTTGATCTTTAAGCTCTCTAACAATTTTGTGGAGAACTTTTGCAAAATTTTTGTATGAAAAAAATGTATATAAAAAACTGTAAAAAAGCAATGGCTTTTAGTTGACCAAAAATAACTTCAATTAAACGACAAGTCAACATTATTGTGCACATTTTGTTTTAATGCTCAAATAATTACAAAAAATTTGGTAAAGGGGACAGTCGAAGATAATCGTTATCAATTTTGTTGGTAAACATTCAAATCAAAAATTTTTTTCAACGTTTGACAAAAAAAATTTTTGCCAAAAAGATGAAAAAATTCTTGAAGCGAAAAAAGCCTCTTTCAACAACAAACTTTTTATTTGCGCGCGTTCAACCATCTCTTTTCTTTTTTGTCACTGTTTTTTCGCGAACACGTTTCAGTTGTTGCAATTTTCTTTCTCTCCCATTTTTCTATTCCTATTTTTCTATCTTGATGACATTCTTTTGCTCTGGTTTTTGTATTTTATATATTTATTTAAATTATGTTGATGTTGATTACCTTTTAAAGAGATATATCCCTTTTCTCTTTTTTCCTTTATTTGTCCGTTAATTTTTTTTCTTTTACTCCGTGTTTCCCAGAACGTTGAACGCTTTCCAAAAATATATTTTTCACCTGCATTTTTTTGATTGTTTTTTTTCTTGATAATGCTTACGATCGTTCATTCATTGCCTCAAAATATCGGCGCCCACCACTTTTTTGCTCTCTTTTCTCTCCCTCACATCCAACAGCAGCAGCAGGAGTAGTAGCAGCAACAAAAAAGCCTCCTTGATCGTTTAGCGTGAAATACCCGCCTTCTTTCGTTTTTTTTTTCTTTCTCTTCTTAACCCTCCCATTCTTTATAGCATTTGCGTTCCTATATATATTAAACAGCGTTAAGCTCTTGAATTTTGTCGATTCGTAGAAAGTTTTAGCGGAAAAAATGTGTAATCGCTTTTGCCCGTTTTGCTCGACCCGCCTTTTTTTTCGAAGAAAAAAATCATCAACGCCGTTTGTGTTGGTAGAAAGCTTTTCGTCTTCAAAAGTTGCCACTCGATTGCGTTCATTCAGTGCAGAGCTGCAATACCAAGATCAGTCGGATCTTTGGTATAGATTTTTTTTCGGGAGATATAAAGTTTATTTGCTTTTTGCAAATGAACATTAGCTTTTTTGGATGCTTCAATTTTTGATGATAGAGCAAATAAAAACTTAACACTTTATTGCGCTTAATAATTTCGTTATCTTTTTTGTTTATCACGCTTTTTTTAATCGATTAAAAATTACTTCATCAAATCAAAAAACATTGATTCATAAATTTTTAAAAAACAGCCGGAAATGTATAAAAAGGGATTTCTACCTAAAGAAGGTGGTTTTTTGATGAGTCACCAACTTTTCTGCTGACCTTTACTGCATTTTTCTTGCGCTTACGCACAATCATTCTCTTTTCTCGCTTTCCCGCTGCGTCGGTTTTGCATTTTTTTAACCATTCCCCTTTTTCTTTCTCACATTGATACCTTTTCTCGCGAATATTAATATTTAAACGTAAAATTTTTTATAACATTCTAATTTCATTTCATTTTTAGTATCTTTCGAACTCTGGTAGCAGTCAATCATGTGTGACGAAGAAGTTGCAGCTCTTGTTGTTGATAATGGATCTGGTATGTGCAAAGCAGGCTTTGCTGGGGATGATGCACCACGTGCAGTATTTCCATCAATTGTTGGACGTCCTCGCCATCAAGGTGTTATGGTTGGTATGGGACAAAAAGATTCATATGTTGGAGATGAAGCTCAATCAAAACGTGGTATTCTTACCTTGAAATATCCAATTGAACATGGTATCGTCACAAATTGGGATGATATGGAAAAAATTTGGCATCATACCTTCTACAATGAACTTCGTGTTGCACCAGAAGAACATCCAGTTCTCTTAACTGAAGCACCATTGAATCCAAAAGCAAATCGTGAAAAGATGACACAAATTATGTTTGAAACTTTCAATACTCCAGCAATGTATGTTGCAATTCAAGCTGTCCTTTCATTGTATGCATCTGGTCGTACAACTGGTGTTGTTCTTGATTCTGGAGATGGTGTTACTCATACCGTACCAATCTATGAAGGTTATGCTCTTCCACATGCTATTCTTCGTCTTGATTTAGCTGGACGTGATTTAACTGATTACTTGATGAAAATTCTTACTGAACGTGGTTATTCATTCACAACCACTGCTGAACGGGAAATTGTTCGTGATATTAAAGAAAAATTATGCTATGTTGCTCTTGATTTTGAACAAGAAATGGCTACTGCTGCATCATCATCATCTCTTGAAAAAAGTTATGAACTTCCTGATGGTCAAGTTATCACTGTTGGTAATGAACGTTTCCGTTGTCCAGAAGCTCTTTTCCAAGTATGTTTTTTCTTTATAGTTTAAAAGCTTTTACTAATATTTGTTTACTTTTTTAGCCATCATTCTTGGGTATGGAATCTGCTGGTATTCATGAAACCACATACAATTCAATCATGAAATGTGATATTGATATCCGTAAGGATCTTTATGCTAACACTGTCCTTTCTGGTGGTACAACCATGTATCCTGGTATTGCTGATCGTATGCAAAAAGAAATTACTGCTCTTGCTCCATCAACAATGAAAATCAAGATTATTGCTCCACCAGAACGTAAATATTCCGTCTGGATCGGTGGTTCCATCCTTGCTTCTCTCTCCACTTTCCAACAAGTATGTTTACTTTTATATATGTTATAACTCTTTTATTAATCTATCTTTGTTTTAGATGTGGATCTCCAAACAAGAATATGATGAATCTGGACCATCAATTGTTCACCGCAAATGCTTCTAAACGACAACTTCAACAAAATCTCGCCTTGGGAAAACCTTTTTTTACTTTCCTTCTGTATTGTTTTTGTGTGTTTTCTGTTGAAAATGCTGTAATAAAAAGATCATATTATTTATTTGTTTATTTTTTTCAAAGGGGGTATTTATTTAGTTTGCACGTTTTTGAGATCTTCTGGAATAGTTGGAATTCGTTTGTGGACGGATGTTAGACTTGGTAATTCATTCTCATCAATATTTGTTTCATTGCATTTCCAAAACTTTGGTGATGTTCAACTCGAAGATTATGCTGTAAAGAAGGGATCTTTATTACTTTTGTCTTTAAAATATTTTAACTTACTGGAGCCCAGACTTTGTTTGGCTTTCGAGAAAAGACAACTGGATAAAGTGGTGCACCATTGTTTCGTTGTTGTTGTTGCAAATTATTATTTGAATTTGTATTACTACTAAAAAGTTTTTGGACAACATATCCATCGCTGTTACCGTTCTTTGGATCTTCATCAATGAAAGAAGAGGATGCTGGCTGTTGCTGCTCTTCATGAGATGTTACAATTTCTGCAGTAAGAGGAATTGAACGGCGATTGAAGGGCCCCGTAAAGAGTACTGGAATATAATGTTGATGAAGCTTTGAAGGATGTACAAATATTTCTCCTCTTTCATTTGTTGGTTTTAATAATTCTTGGGCGGTGGAAGATAGAAATCTGTAAAAGAATAAATTAGAATTTTGTTTTCAAGGAAAAATGAAGTTAAAAAAATTTTTAATAAACAGCAAAAATTTTTTAGCTATTTTTAAACTACTCAATTACGGTAGTTGTAGATTTTTTGGATTAAAATTTCGATTTGTAAAAAATGGAATTTTTAATTTTATTAAATTTTACAACAATGTTAAAATAAACTTTTTGTATTTTTTGTAGCAAAAACAATTTTTTAGTGTTTAAAACTATTACGCAGACATTCAAAAAACTTTGTACAAATAATTTATTTTTATTGTTTCTTTTAAAAATTTTAAAAAAAGTAGCAGACGTCTTTGTTTTTTTTACTCCGACACAATTACCGTATCCTATATTTTATGGTTTCATTTTTATAAATATTTTTAATGCCAAAACTACGGTATTTTTTTATTTAATCGATGAAATGTTAGAAATAAACTTACACTGAACTTAAAATAATTAATGAAGAAATTGAAAATAAAGAAGAAAAAGTAGTAACCATTTTAAATATTTGAATACTGTAAATTGGAACCAAGTTGAGGAAAAAAAACTGCTAAAAGTCTAAAAAATTGATATAATTATTTAAAAATTCTTGTAAAAGTAAAACAAAAATTTTTATAAGCGTAATAAATTTGATTAATAACATGTTTAATACTATCAATTAAAGTCGCGAAAAATTATTGGTTTTAGAAATTTTAAAAAAGTTGCACAAATTAGTACAGATTTTTATTACGTATTTTTTTTAAAAAATGTTTAAATAATATACCTTGGCACAAAAAAAACGTAAAGGAAAAAGTAGGCGAGTAAAAAGAGGGGTACTGTTTAAAAAAAGATGGAAGGTTAGAATTAATTGTATTTGAAAATGATGATGATAAAAATAATTATTAGCTTTAAAAATATAAAAAAAAATATGGAACAATTTTTTTCGATGAATTCCATCATACTTTTTTGTGTCATGCAAAAAGTGGCTGACGACATTCAAAAAGAAACAATAATAATAAATGCATGAATTTATTAATCGCATGTTTTTTATGGAAGTTATTTTATTTTCAACAATAGAAAAAATAAATTAAAGAAAAAACTATTCTTAATTTAAAGAAACACTTTTAAAAGTGTTTCATTTTAAAAAAAGGCTAAAAGTTTAATTTGGATTTATTCCAATTTCATTAAAAAAGCAAAATGAAAGAAGAGGGTGGGAAATTTTTTTATGAAAGAAAAGAGATTAATATTAAAAATTAATGTTGGGAAAATAGCAAAAAAAATTGTTTTATATACATTCAAAAAAAGGTCAAAGATAGCTTTAAAAAAAGTAATTTTTACGGATTATAAAAAAAAGTGCCAAAATGGTTATTTCTTTTTTTCCACCCTCTTTTGAATTGAACTGAAAAAGAAAAGGTTATCGAGCAAAAAAAGATAAAAAAAAATGCTTTGTATTTATAGGATTTTCCATTTTCTAAAACAGGAGGGGCTTGCTTTAATAAATTAGTTAATTAATAAATTAATTATTTGGTTTTAGACTACAAAAATGTAGGGGTTGTCAGTTTTGAATTATATTGTTTTTTATAAAAAAAAGAAAGGCAACCGGAAATTGTGGAAGAACGTCATTGAAGAGAAAATAACAAACTAAAACTGCGGATGGATTACTGTATATTGCTTTTTATAGGATTATAAACTAGTGAACACTGAAAAATGAATAACCAAATTTTCAAAAATATATCCTCTTTGGCTAGGGTCAAATAAACTAAATCTCCGAGAACCGCATATAAAATGAAGTCTATTTTTTAAAATCCTTTTTATATCCAATTTTTAATCACTTAAAATTCATAGACACATCATTTCTCTTCCCAAAAAAAGGTGATATGTTTCAGGTTTTGGTTGACGCAGAAAATTCCAATTTGAGATTTTATATTTATTTAAAAAAACGTGTTTCAAGCCAGCATAAAACTACACAGTTACAGTATCTCTTTCTGGCAACATGTTTTTCTCTCTCTCCCGAAAAAGATATCCATTACAAACAAGTTTTTGCTTAAGCTTTAAATAAATAAAAAATACAATTTTCCAGGGATTCATTTAGGTAGAAAAAGCTGCCCCCAATTATTCCATAAAAGATAGAATTCAAAAAAAAGTTTTTTTATACTTCAAGAGCATTTTCTTTCTTACTTTTATTTTTCTTTTAAGACAAAAAAAACCTTTTTTCTAGCAGCAGCAAAAGCCATTAGTGGGCAATTGTTAAAACTTTGAAAAAACAGAACGTGATCTTCCCTCCCTATTTTTCCAAAATTACCTTATTTTTGTTTTTCACTAAAAAATATATATGTGTTTTCTTTTGTTTAAAAAAATGCCACACAAAAGAAATAAAAAAATGACACTGTGTTTTTTGGAGAAAAATAAAAAAAAGAGGAAAAACGTAATCGCACAAAAACGTTTATAATTCAACTTTGAATGACTAAAAATGAAAAACATATGAGTCTCAAAAATCTAAGATCTCAAATATGAAAAGGGTTTTTAAATTATCAAAAGAAAAAAATGAAAATGAAAAAAAGATCGTAATTTTCGACCCTATTAATTTTTATTACCTCCCATTAAAAAAGCGAAAAAAGTGGGAGGCTTCTAAAAGCTTCTAGCAGCATTGATATTTTTGTGTATGGATCTTTCTTTTTCCAACGAAGATATAATCATAAAGTTTAATTTTTTGGAAGAACTATAAATGCCATTTTTATTTTAAAAAATAATGTCTTTTTTTAATGCAAAAAGGAAATCACGCCAATTTTCGACCTTCAAAACAGAAAAAGTCTGGATTTTTAATATCCTTTTTTTATCATCATCCAAGAAAAAAACAATAATGCCAAAAGATATAAATGTTTTGAACGCTAAAAGCTCTTCCTTTTTTGAGAAAAGAACATTGTATTTTGTCTTTTTTGTTTTAAGAGTATTATATATAATGGATACGATATATGTAAATATGACGAAACTGAGAGCATAATTTCATAAATGTTCAAACATTATTCTCATTCCTTGCTCTAAAAAGGTAATATAAAATAATCATTTGATTATTGAAACGTACATCCAATGAAAGGTAAAAAAAGCTTTTAATAAACTATCATGTATTTCAACATAAACATTTATATAAGCATATTTTTCTTTTAAAGACCAATGAGTAACATTACAGTATTCAGAAAGTTATTTATGACTCTGAACTCTTTTTTCAAAAAAAACTATCTAAAATACTGTATTCCCAAAAAGCATAAAAATGACGAGACTTTTTTATAAATATACTTCTTAATTAAAATTTATTCATACAAAACGAGACTTTTTCGTGGCATAAGAAACTACAGATTCAAAAAATAGGAATGTTCAAAAATCGTTCATTTGAATAAAGTCTAAATGATATATCTCAAAACAAATGTGCATTGTTGGATTAAATAAAAAACAGAAAACACACAAAAAGTCTGAGTAATAAAAATACAATAATTATTTTAAAAAACAAAAAAATTATGTTGTGTTAATTATCTTCAGTGATAATTAACTCAACAATTCAAAAATAAATAAAATACAGTACCCTTATGAAACTTAATTTGTTATTAAAGAAAAATATCTGTTCAACAATGTATTTACTAAAAATCTTGTTTACAGTAATAATAAATTGTTGCATCATAATTAAACAAAAGCAAGATAATCATCTAATGAAAATCAGCTTTTATTAAAGAAGTTTGATGACAAAAGCAAAATATTACTTGGAAAAAAGACACAATAATAATCTTTGTTTAAAAAAACACCACTTATTTTCTTAAAAGAGAAAAACAAAAGATGATGCAAAAGAAAACAACAGAGATAAATGCAAAATTTGAAACAAAAAACAAAACAAATTAAAATTTGTTGCAAAAACAATTTCAAATATTTTTAGCCAAAAAATTATAAAAGGTTAAAAAGATTTATGAAAGCTTCTGTTTTGCTTGCAAAAGCTTTTTTTAGCTAAACATGTTTTTAAAGATTACTGTAACCAAAGATTATAGAGAGATAAACATTGTTGAAAGAATGGTACGGATTTTTGAAATCCGGAATTAAACTATTTTGGATTCGTTTCATTTACATTCATACATACCTGAAAATTTAAAAACAAAAAATAGCTTCTTAATCTAATTTTAGAGTAAACAGAATTTTTTTCTAAGCTGCTAAAGGAAAATTTTGATCATCATAAAATGGTACATGACCTCTAAAAAAGGATTTAATTGTGTGATAAGCGCCTTTTTGAATGGTGACAAAAAAAATTCCGCATTCATTAAACCTTTAAAAAACACAGATTTAAAATATTAAAGCAAAGCAGAAATACAATCTTTTTGTGGTTTTTAAAAATTAATTTATGGTAAACAAAACAAAGCGGTAAAACTACAAGTGTGCCGTCATTGAACATTCTATTGTTTCGCTTTTTGAAAATCGAAAAAAGAAACAATACAAATTTTTTTAAAAAGTTTTTGCACAAAAACGGATACTTAAAACCAACTCCACCTCCACATTTCAATTCAATTCAATTCAAAAAAGTACATTTCATAATAAAAGCAAAGCAAGAAAAAACTGTACAATGAAAAAAAAAACTTTGAAAAGTTTTTAGTCATTTTAAGGTAGAATTTTTATTTTTAAATTAGTAACAAAAAGTAATACAACTTTTTATAATACAAAACAAATCTAAAAATAACCATTTAAAAACATGTTTCTCACATTTTTTACTTTTTTACAGTAAACTTTTTTAGATACAAAAATATTACTATTTTTGTTTTTTTGAAATTTTCATAAAACAAAAAAATAATAATTTTTTTCATTTTTAAGATTCCTATAAAATTTCAAAATATACGACATTTAAAGTTAAAAACCATCTGCTTTTTAAAAGAATATTTAATTCATAAAATTTGGCGATAAACACATTTCTTAGAAACGCATAAAATATTTTTTTCTGATAGCTTTGCCAACTAATAAAAAGCACAAGATTTCCAACAAAGCTGCTCCTTTTTATTACAAAAACCAGATGGGATTTGATTTTTTAGAAAGGTTAAAACCGATTTTTAAAATGCAAACTTTAAAAGTATTTAAAAAAATAAATATAAATTTAAACTTTTGAAAAATAAAAAACAGCCGTTAATTTCCTGTTTAAAAAGAATAAAAAATGTTACAAATTTTTAAATGTCTCTTTTTTGAGATTAAATAAAAGTGAACAGAGCTTTTTGGGATTAAATTAATCAAATTTTGCAAATTTTTGCAAAAAACAAAGAAAACTGAAAATTAAGTTCTATGAAAAAGTTGAAATAAAAAAATTAGTTTTTAACTTTATTTTCTGAGTATTTTGTAAAAAAATGTAATTGGTTTTTCGAGGCTAAAAACACATACATTTATAAATTTTTGAAAATCTTTTAAGGAAATTAAAAAATACATAATTCAAATTATTAATTATTAAATTTCCCATAAAAAATGTTTCAAATATTTTTGAAATTATTGCAAATTTTTAAGAAAATTTCTACGATTAAAGATTATGGAAATTCGTGAATAAAAATACTGTATCCAGTTTTTTGAATTAAAAAAAATGTTAAAATAAAATTTAAATTAACAGAATAATTTCTTTAATTTGTTTCGACGCCAGTAAAATAAAGAACTATTTTTCCTGTTATTTTTAAAGTTCTGAGGAAACCCAAGTCATTAATGATGCAAAACGGAACAAAAAATGCCATCAATGACAAAAAAAACTTTAAATGGCAAACACGTTTACAGCATTTTGAAAAAAGTGTGATTTAAAAAACACAAAATAAAATTTGACGCACAAACGAAAATTTTGAACTTTTTTTATTGCACGAAAAAAACAAAAGTGCTTGAGATTTTCACCAAAAACGTAAATGAACGAAATTTTTCTCAAGGATGTTTAATCTTCCAATAACGTTGTTCACTTGTGTCATCAGCATTTTTGTCACCTGTGAAAATTTCTTTGACACATGCTTTTTGAATTTAAATAAAATATAAAAATGTATTAACGAAATAAAATATAACCATAAATTTTAAATTAAAGTTCGTCAGAAAATGTGTACATTCAAGAAACAAAGTTGTATTTCACATACACCTTTTTTTGTGATGAAAAAATTGTATTTGAGTTGTTTCATGGTGCATGGTAAAAAAGGAGATACTGTAAAATGCTCTCTATTTGATTTTTTCAATGTTGTCATAATCCTTTTTTGCCAAGAAAAGTGGTGTAAAAAATTAAAAATAAAAGATTAACGGTTTTTGAATGTTTACTATACATTAATTTTTAGATTCTTGTTTTAAAAATAATTATTTAGACTCTTAATCAAAAATATTATGCTGTTCTCTGCAAATTTTTATCCAATCACAAAAACTCGAGTCACTTTTTCAACATAAAAATTAATAATGTTATTTAGAAGCTATTGATCTTGACAAATTGTTTAAAACTGGAATAATATATTTGCATTTAGGGATTATTGTCAAGATTTATCGAGGTAAAAAATTGAACGATTGTTAAAGATTTTAGTGTGAAAAAAAATTAAGAAAGAAGATTATTTGAATACTTTTACAGTCATATTTTACTGTAAACAAAAAAGTTACACAGTTTTTAGTTATTACCGTAACCTAATATGATTGATTTCTTTTTTCATTTTTAAAACTTTTAAATATTTTTGTGGGGGAGAAAAAACGAGATGTTTTTGTTTTTTAAAAACATCAATAAATCTTTAACAAACAAATGATCGGATACAAAACTTGATTTTTTTTCATAAAAAAAACACATTGTTACATTTCATATTTTTTTTTATGGGATTAGCTAGAGATATATTTTTATATGGAAAAAAATATGGATGACGACAAAAGGGATATGTTTTTTTATTTGAAAATCAAAGATTACCAAAAACAACAATTCTATTTTGAAAGAGCGGCTGTTCGTTTTTTAATGATAGAAATAGAACTTTTTTAAATGCAAAAAAGGGATTACAATGGATTTTACTTTTTTGAACACAATAAATTTTTGTTGTTTTTTAGTTATAAAATTTTATGTTGTTTTTTGGCCTTTGATTTTGAACTTAACAAAGTTAAACAATTTCCACATTATTATGATATTTTTGATTTATAAAAAATTGAATGGGTTAATTACGTGATTATTTTTTAAAAAAAACAAATAAACACCGCCCAATATTAATCGAATGACTGCTCTCATTTTTTTGCTCGTGGCGGTTGTTGTTGTTGTTATTTTTCTTCTTCTTTTCAATCATCCTTTCTTCCCCCAACAAACTTTCGTATTTTTTTTAAACACCTTTCCGGCAGCTATTCATTTTGCTATAAATAAAAGTTAAAATCATTTAATTATTTTAATCTTTCAGAGAAGAAAATAAAAATGAAACTATTAATATTACTTATATTTGGTATTATTGCATTTTCGGTTGCAACCGATGATCAAGTTACCGAACTTCCAACACCAATTCCAATTGTTGGTGCAAAGCTAATGGCTCCACATGGATTAGCTAAACGTGAAACCGTTCCATCTGCACCAGTAGAAAAATCATCATCATCTTCAGAATCTTCAGAAGAAAAAGATGGCAAAATTCGTGATTCAAAATTAATTTCTTCAACAAGTGTAACCCCAATTGGTGTGATTAAAGATAAGGGTATTCCAGTTGTTGAAGGTGATGCTGAAATTATTCGAGAACGTCGAGATGAAGCGCTAACAACTGAAACACAAAAAAGTGAAAATATTGGTGCTGATGTAAAAGAAGTTAAAGAAATTCCAGCACAAGATGCACCAAAAATTGTTGCAAAACGTTCTGATGATTTTCAAGAGCCTGTAACTGAACCTCCAAAAGGTGCAGTAACTCCAGAAGGTGTTGAAAAGGATGATGGATTACCAGAAATTGGACTTGGTTCAAGAAGAAAGCGTGATTCTGATACTGATGTTGGAGATGCAAATTATCCTGTAACAGATCCACCAAAATCTGCTGTTACTCCACAAGGTGTTGAAGAAGATGATGGCCTTCCAGATTTAGGATTAGGATCTCGTAAAAAGAGAGATAATGAAGAAGAATTCCGTGAACCTGTAACTGAACCTCCAAAGGCTGCTGTAACTCCAGAAGGCGTTGAAAAAGATGATGGTCTTCCAGAAGTTGGATTTGGAACTCGAAGAAAGCGTGATGATCAAGAAGGAGCTGATGTTGGAGATGCAAATTATCCTGTAACAGATCCACCAAAATCTGCTGTTACTCCCCAAGGTGTTGAAGAAGATGATGGCCTTCCAGATTTGGGATTAGGATCTCGTAAACGTCGTGAAACAGATTATGGTAAGCCAAAAACATTTCTCATAAAAACTTAATCTATCAAATTTTTAGCTCCAAATCGTGCCCGCCGATATACTTAGTTAAAATCATATTTATATTAAATTTGGATTTATTCATTCCAAAAAAACTATGCTATAAATTTTAATATGCTTTAAAAACTTTTGTAAATATTTTATTTTGTATGTACAGTAATAGTTTTTTTTATTTCCCCAAAACAAAAGACGTATTTTATATTTCAAAAAAGTGTCATAACATAAGTATAAACTAATTTAGACTTTAAAAAGGCAAAAATTTATACATTTATTTCAGCTAACTCTCTTTCCCTGTGGCGAAAATTGCTTTGGGCAATTTTTGCCACATGAAGAACAAACTATATATTATTTCTATGCTTAAAAGCCTTTTTTTCTATTTCTTTTGCTTTAAAGCGAATAAAAAAAGAAGAGCTCAATTGTATTTAGATATTTCGGGAAAAAATAAAATATTTTTAATCTTTTCACAAAATTAATCGTAAACAAACTCATTAACATTTTTTAAAATCAAATGATAGCCATTAAACAAAAAAAACAGGTGTTAGCTATTTTTAAATTTGTCTGATTTGAAATAAATTTATGGCTTTTTTAAATTTTGAAAAAAACATTTTGTGTTTTTGTTAAAAAACAAAAAATCATTTTTTAAAGAAAAAAGTGAAATATTTCTTTGCTTCTCTGCATTTGGAATGAATTTGTCTTTCTCAAGCAACAACAGTGGCAATATAGTAAAGCATTATTAAATCACTGATATAAAATATGCAATGTTAAACACTGATATAAAATATCAGTGTTTAACACTGCATAAATAAAATTATGTAAAAAGATGAACATCAAAAAAGCTGATCTTGAAATTTGAAACCGTTGAAAAAATATTTATTTGAGTAAAGTTATTTGGCAAAATGTCTCTTTTTGCCATTTTACAACATTCAAAAAACTTTTTAAACAAAAAAATTAAAGCAAATCAGCTAAATTCTAAAATGCTTTTTATTTACAATAAAATATTCAAAAATCTTTAATGACAATAAATTACCAAACATGATGAAACAGTTTTTAACACCGAAATTATATCATCAAAAAATTTTGTTTAAACAAATTCGTCTAAAATCATTTATTACAACTCCAATCTTTTATGTTAATGGAAGTAAGTCTTTAAAGCATTTGTTTAATTTACAAATAATCATTTTTTTAGATCCACATATTGGACATATTTATACTGCGCTATTAGCAGATGCAAGTCATCGATGGGCATTGTTAAAAGCTGGAAAAGAAGCAAATCCATCAAATTTTGCATTTGTAACTGGAGTCGATGAACACGGAATTAAAGTTCAATCGGCTGCTTTAGCTGCTGGCTTACAACCACAAGAACATGTTGATCAAAATTCTGCAAAATTTCAAGAAGCTTTTAAAAAGTTTGGTATCAAAAATACTGATTTTGTTCGAACATCTGAAGATCGACATAAAAAAGCTGTTACACATTTTTGGGTAAGCATTGTTGTTTAACTTTAAATGTACTTAAATTAGCTTATTTTAGAATACTCTAAACTCTAAAGGATATATTAAAAAATCAAATTATGAAGGATGGTATTCTACAATTGATGAATGCTTTTATTCTGAAAAAGATGTTGAAAAACTTGATAGCAGCAGTAATAAAATGGTTACAAAAGAAACGAAAAATCCTGTGGAATGGATTACAGAAGATAATTACATGTTTGATATTGGAGAGTTTTATGAACCATTAAAAGATTGGCTAAATTCTGGTGTTATTTCTCCTGACAATTTTCTTCCAGTGGCACTTTCTGCTCTTCGTTCTGATGAAAAGTTGTCAGTTTCAAGAGATTCAAAGCGTGTAAAATGGGGTATCCGAGTTCCAGGTGATGAAAGTCAGACGGTAGGCGTCAATTTTTTAAGGGTGCTGTAATAGTTATTTTCTTAGATATATGTTTGGTTGGATGCTTTGGTAAATTATTTAACAGCTGTTGGATATCCAGATGCAAATAATAGAAATCTATGGCCACCAAATATTCAAATACTTGGAAAAGATATTCTTAAATTTCATGCAATATATTGGCCTGCATTTTTAATGGCCTCTGAACTTCCATTACCTCAAAAACTTTTTGTTCATTCACATTGGCTTGTTGATGGAAGAAAAATGTCAAAGAGTTATGGAAATGTTTTGGATCCAAATGATTTATCTGAACTATTAACAACTGAAGGGTTACGGTACTTTTTGTTGAGACAAGGAACTCCACAAGATGATTCAAGTTTGTTTTTCTTTTTTTTTTAAATAATGGATTATTGTAATTTTTTAGATATAACAATACCAAAAGCAATTGATCTCATAAATTCTGAACTTGTTAATGCTTTGGGAAATTTGTTAAGCAGATGTACAGTTGATAAACTTAATCCAAATCAAGTGTATCCTACATTTTATGATGAAGTGCTAAAATCGACACTAAAAGAAAATGGTCAGCAACTTGTTGATGGCTTAAATTTATTAGCTGGTTCGTTTTTATCAATAAATACATAACCAATGAATCATTTTTTAGAAAATGTAACAAAATGTTATGATAATCTTTATTTTTATCGTGGTTTAGAACTTGTCTTTGAACAAATTCGTAGCACAAATGCTTTACTTGAAATTCATCGACCATGGAATATGAAAGAAGGACCAGAGGTAAACATAAAGCTTACATTCTTTTAACATTATTCTATTTTAGTTATCAACAATATTATTTATTTCATATGAAACCATAAGAATTACAAATATCCTTCTTCAACCTATTGTTCCTGAATATTCTAATAAAGCTTTATCTCGTCTTGGTATAAGTGATAAAGAACGATCCCTTGAAACAGCTATATTTGGTGGTTTACAATTAGATGGAAGAAAATTGGGTAAAAATTGTGGAAATGTTATGGCAAGAATTTTTCAAGTAAAAGAAACAACTCCAATAAAGAAGAAAAAGAAAAGTGCCAAAGCTGCGTAATTAAGAATTTAGAAAATTTTATTATTTTTGTTGATTTATTTTTTTTCATACTGTAATAAAATAATATTTTGTATTGAAGATTTATGAAAAACGTTTTATACTAAACTACATAATGCAGCTATTTACAGTATCAAAGAAATGGAAATCGAAAGAACCGAAACTGTTCGTGATCTTGGATTATTTATCTCAAGCAATTTGTCATTCTCAATGCACATCGATAATATTGTTTCAAATGCAACAAAGAAATTATTCAGTATTACCAAAAAAGTGGTCACCAACAACAAGAATATTCTAATCAAAGTATTTAACACATATATTCGTCCAAGTCTTGAATATTGTTCACCATTATTTAATATTCAAAAACTCAAATTTGCCGACCAACTTGAAACACCTCAGCGAAAATTCACAAGAATACTGTACCGAAGAATATACGGTTTTACGTCAAATGTTCCATCATACGAAGAAAGACTTAAATTATTTCAAATGGATTCACTTGCTACCAGAAGAAATGTTGCTGATATAAAAATTGCTCACGATTTTATTACCAAGAATTCTAAAGAAAAATATATTTCTCTACATTATCTCAACCATGGAAAAACTCGTATTGGTGGAAATTATAATTACTATGGGAAAATCAAAAGAAGTTTAATTTCTCATCACTTCTCTTCAAGAATGGCATCGAAATTGAACAAGAACAAAATCAACTTATTTGACCACTCAACAGCATCACTACATCTTCTACTAACAAATATAAAAAGTAATCTTTGATCTCTTTTGTTTTTTATTGTCTTACTCTGTTAACTTTATTATTAACCTTTCATTGTTAAATTTTTATTTTGTTCTATTTTCCTCTTTTTATTGTACTCCCTCTTTTTCTATTATATTACTGTTTTTATTATATCACGCTACGTATGGGAGCGATAAATAAAATTAAAAAATTAAAAAATAATATCTATTTTGCTGCATTTTATTTTTTATGTTAGAGCTGACGTTGCTTACCATTTTTTTGAAAATTTCGAAATCAAGCAGTTCGATTTTCAAACAACACTGATTCGGTACATCAAAATTGCCCAATGCATTTTTATTAAAAATAAGAATGATGTAACCAATAAAGTTGCATCATTCTTATTTTTATTTTATTTCTGGTAATCTTTTTTCGACAGCTCATTTTCGTTCATTTCAGCCGGGAAAGAAGAAAATTATATTTTTCTCCGATATTTGTTTTCCAGTGTTATGCTTCGCGCCGCGCGACTTTTTTAAAAGTTAAAAGTAAAATTTTACAAATTCACAGGGGGGAGTACGTTAAATTTTTAATTTTTTTTAAAATTTCCTGGCGCGGCGCGCAGCGCGGCGCGACATAGGTAAAAAACAGAAAAGCATAACACTGTTGTTTTCCATTATGTTTTCTTCATTTCTTTTTGCATTTAGAAAATCTAATTTTTAAAATTTAATAAATATTTGTTTGAGATGGCAACAAAAACTGATAAATATTCATTTATTGAACAAAGTTTTACCACCTCCGAAAATCAGTATTACAATTTGAATTTAAATCAAGACAAAAAATGTCCAATTTTGGTTCCTTTTCAATCTAATAGCAAATCAAATAATGATAACTATTGTGGTAAAAAAATTGCTGATGCAGTCCAAAAAAATTTAGCAACAATAATTTTATGTTGAAAAATTGGTGAAAAAAAGTTACGGTAGCCCATTGAAAAGGTTGATTTGTTTTTTTTCATGGATCAAAAGACTTTAACGATGAAGTTATATTTAAAAATTTTACGAGGGACTGCAGCAACAGATTTTAAAGTATCTGATGATTGGGAAGAAAAAAGAAAATTACAATCATGGAATAAATTTTCTAAAACTTCTACTTTTACAACTCTTAATGAAGGTAATAATAATGATTTAAAAAAAGGATGGAAGAATAAAAATATTTTAAATGCAGACATGAGAAGCTTCCACTGTTTGGCGGCCTGACGTAGAACGCTAAATTTTTATCCTGCCTCTGAATTTTATTTTTTTCTTGTTTTTCCTTTAAAAAAGGGTGTCAAAAAAAGGATATCAGCATTCACAGAAAACGTATGATCCTATGCGCTTCCTACATAATTCCTATATCCTTCCGATATCCGATAAAAATCCTATAGGATTCCTATAGCATCATATAACCTTCCTATAGAAATTTGCTATGTAGTCTGGTTATAGGAAACATATAGGAAAGATATATGCTCCAACGTTAAAACGCCTTATTTCCTATAGGATTCCTATATACTTCCTATATCTTTCCAACTGGACTTAGAAAATTTTAAAAAAAAATTTTTTTCACAAATAAAAATTTTTATTATTTTTATTTACTAATTTATATGTGTTTATTTTTTTATTTTTTGTGTTATTAAAGATTTATTACAATAATCACAACATTCAAGTAATTCAAATTCCAATCATTTATTTTGTGGGTAAGATACAATAAATTCCAATTAGTTATTTACATTCAGCTTTCATAGCTAAATCAAAGAAAAACTTTTTTTCATTAAATGATACTTCCAAACAATGCCCCAAAATATTCTTAATACTTGTTTTAACAATGCTATGAATGGTTGCAGATGATTCCATTACAATATGGTCATCAATCAGAGAAAAAACATCTTCTGAAGAAGAAGAAGCTGTTGGAGAATGAAGTCGTGGAAATCTTAAAGAATAAATTGATTTTAAATATGATTTTTTTTTAAAAATGTTTTGAAATATTTTGAAATATTTTAAAATAAATCCAAAAAAACATAAAATATTTATTCTGTATATTTTAATACTAAAGTTCATAAATTCAACTTTAATAATTAAAGCTTAATTTATTAAAACAATCACTTTTTGAACAATTCAAAATTTTTTACAAAATTTTTAAAAAAAATTCTCTAAGTCCCATGGGAAAGATATAGGAAGTATCACATTCTAGCAAAAAAAACTCTTAACACGAAAATAATTGCTTGTTAACAAAAAAATTTTGCTCGTATTTTTTTTGCTCCTCTTTTTTTTGTTAAAAATTTATTAGATCTATCATCATATTATTTTTATTATATATTATTTTCATCAATATCAATTTCAACGTTATTTATGAAAGTCAATTAATGTGGAGAAATTCATATTTTTACAAGATGTCAACAAAAATTGGTAAGGAATTTTTTATAAGTGTAGTTTGTTCTTTATTTTCAAGTAAATGACTACGGTATTCTTTATTGTTTTTTGTTGCTTAATAAAACGATCCTGTTAAAAGTCCAGGAGTTTTATCAATCAACAACGAACAATAGCTAATACTGTAGTTATTTAGTTGTTTTTAAAGAACTTTAAGATATAGCAGAGATATAGATGCAGCTTGATTTAATCAAAAAACGATCCTGTTAAAAGTCCAGGAGTTTTTTGATCAATCTGTAAAGCGGCTTTCAAGGGCTTTCTAAATCTCCGTTATGTACTTTCTGAGATGTTGTTATTAATATTTAAATTTATTTGCATTTTTCTCTTTTTGATGGCTAAAAGTAAAAGTGATTCTGTTAAAAGTCCAGAAACTTTTACATTTTTTCCGTTTAACTGTAGGACTTGTATAGAAGCTTAAACATTATTAATAACATCTCAGTTTTATGTAAAAGAGATTCACTAAACC
Source organism: Panagrolaimus sp. PS1159 (assembly GCA_963922195.1). Taxonomy (NCBI): domain Eukaryota; kingdom Metazoa; phylum Nematoda; class Chromadorea; order Rhabditida; family Panagrolaimidae; genus Panagrolaimus; species Panagrolaimus sp. PS1159. The sequence goes on from CAWUHW010000018.1 coordinate 310,510, forward strand.
GTTGTTTTTCGTTTTGCATGTAGTTGCAGCTATACTTTGCTTTATCTTTTGATTCTCTCAGTTTTTGGGTTAAATTGTGTTAGTGATCTTGTTAAAAGTCCAGGAACTATAACAATTTAACCGAAGAATGAGAGAATGACTACAGCTTTTAACCTTTTGGACATTCCTCTATTATAAACATGTTCTCTTTTTTGACTTTCATTTTTAACGTTGATGGTATTGGTTTGAGACATTTTGCTGCTATGTTAATATTATTTCAGGATATCCTGTTTGTGAGTTACAGGCTTTTTACCTATGTTAATCTGTTGGGGAGTTTTTTAGGGAATTCCTGTTTGGTATGTTGCAGGATTTCATTTTATCACTTTTTGTTGCGGGCCCGTGTGTTCAAGTTGTTTTGTAGACTTTGAAAAATTTTTTTTCATTTTTTCTGGAGATTTTTTACCATAAATTCGATATTTTTATGTTTTACCGTGAAAAATATCTTATTTATGGCCAAAAAAGTAAAAAAATCCGAAAAAAATTAAAAATTGTGAAAAATTTTCTAAGTCCAGTATTAAAAGTACCTATAGGAAGTTTATAGGAAAATTTTCCTATATGTTTCCCATAAACTTCCTATAATAAAAAAAACTCATATGGGAAGTCTATAGGAAAATTTTCCTATAGACTTCCCATATGAGGTATATATCTTTCCCATAAAATACCTATGAGAAGTTAACTCCCTCTCATAGGAAAAATATGGGAAGGATATAGGAATATACGTTTTCTGTGTTTAAATAAAAAATAATGAAATAAAAATCCTTATCAGTGCTGATAATGCGATTTTGGCGAAGTGCGTCAGGCCGCTATTCTCATGCCTGTTTAAATGTCACCAATAAAAGCACTCTTTCTCTTCATATTGCAGCTTATGAAAATTCAAATGAAGCTTTTGCATCAGATTTCTCTGTTGATGAAAATATTGGAGGATTAAAAAAAGAAAAGCTTGGATCAATTAAAACTTCTAAACATTGCTTTACTGATCGTTTAATGGTTTTAAAATCTCGAGTAATGTTGTAATTCATATAACTTTTTACAGAATCCCTTTGAATTCCCAAGACAACAAAATGAAAATCAAAGAAATAAACCAGAAAATATGCAATTTAAAACATCTCAGCGACTACTTGGTTCACAAATGCCACCTGGTGCTGGTACATCAGGTAGTAATTTTTTTCACTTCCGAAGAGCACCCCTTGCCCATGTGTGATGACGATTCCTATTCCGCCAAATTGTGTTAATTTTTGTATTTTCATTTGTGATGCTTATGCAAATATTTTTCGAAAAATTTAAATTTTGGAAAATTTACTGATAGTTTCACTAGAGTTGTTCATTCCACGGGTCAAAATCTCATTTACTTAGAATCTTTATTTACTCAGAACCCTAACTTTTACTTAGAATCTTTTTTTATTCATATATTTTTCATTTCCTTTTTGCCAAAACTTAAAAAAATAGCAAACGAACCACTTTGTTCACAAAAGTGCAGCATGATCTGTTTTGCCGCATTTTATTGTATTGAAGATTTATGAAAAACGTTTTATACTAAACTACATAATATATATTTTGCTGCATTTTTTTATGTTAGAGCTGACGTTGCTTACCTTCTTTTATAAAAATTTCGAAATCAAGCAGTTCAATTTTCAAACAACACTGATTCGGTACATCAAAATTGCCCAATGCATTTTTATTTTTGCAAAAAAAAGTATAAAAATGTTTTTGAAACGAAAAAATTTTGTTCCCGCTCTATTTTTTATTTTAAAAATGTTGGCTTTCAATTTTTTACTGCGCTTTTTTTTGAAAAATTATTAAAAATATTTCGTTGCTCCTTTTATTTTAAAATTTAAACCCGTTACGACACCTCTGAATTTAATAACCGTTTACTTGCGTGCTTTGTATTACTTTTGTTTGTTTAGTGATCTATTACTTATTTTCAAATTTTAGAGATGAACGATACTCAATTAAGGGAAGAATTAAGTACCTTCGGAGTTAACGTTGGACCTATTAATGATTCAACTCGTGAAACATATACTCGTCTATTAGCGAAAAAGAAAGGTGGTGGATCACCGTCTCGTTCATCATCACGTAAATCATATTCACCTGCAAGAACTGCAACACCAAAAACTAAAACTCCACCAACAAGAAGAAATGTTTCACCACCACCTATTGAAAGACCTGTACCAATTTCACCACCTCGTCGAACACCACCTTCAACTCGACGTGCATCTCCTCCATCAAGAAGAGAATCACCACCTGCAATAACTCGACAACCTCCTCCTTCTGTTTCACCACCTCGTCCTGTTCGACAAGTTTCTCCAACACGAGTATCGCCACCAAAACCAATTCGACAACCACCACCTCAACCTAAACGTGTTTCGCCTCGTCCATTCCATCAAAGTTCTACTTCACAATATTCACGTCCTGCTGATCCAATTACACCAGATTATCCACTTAGTCGTTCAACAGCTGCTTACAATAGAAGTAAGGATATTTTTTTTCTTTAACCTCTTTTAATAAAATAATTTATAGTTGATTTTGATAATTCTGTACCTGACGAAGATGACGATGATCATATGGAATTTTCTAAATATATTCCTCGAAGCAATTATTCCAAGCGTCCACAGAATACTTCAATTTCTTCATCTGTTCTTAATAATACAAAGAAAAAGGTTGCAGCTGCCGTTCGAACATCTAAAGGATTTCAAATTAATCCAACATTTTGCCTTGGTGGAGCTCTTATGTGTCTTGTTCTTGGTTACATTTTAACTCCACAAACATTTCATAGTGGTGTAACTGCAACTTCTGATTTATTTAACTCTGTAATTATGGTTGGATTCAAATATGCTATTGCACCAATTTTGGCCGTGGGATTTTTATTTGCTCTTGGAGGTGCTCTTTATTATGGTTTTCAAGCTCTTAGCAAAAAAAGAGCAATTCATGAAGAAAAGAAACGAAAATTGATTAAAGATATATTAAAAGCTGTTTGTAATGCTCCAACACATGGTATTCCCGTTAAACAACTTCGTGATAGAATGGTTCCTGCATATAAGTATGTTTATTTATATTTTAACTTTTACAGTTTTATATTACTCTTTTTTAGGCGAACAAAAGATGAATTGATTTTATGGAATGAATGTGAAGATTTTGTTAAAACTTATGAAACTCGTGTTCGGGCTGAAGAAAGAGCAAATCATAATGGAGATGAAATTGTTGAACATTTTGTTTGGGTTGGTTCAACACTTAATCAAGATCTTGAAGATGAATAACTTATTTTTGTATTTTTTTTTTGAATATTTTTGTCAGCATTTTTATGTATTGTTTTTTGTTACTACTGTATTTTTTACAAGTGTGAAGGAATAAAAGCTGTTTTAAATTTTTTGGTAGGCTGACTATTGTTTTAAGAATGTTGTTTTTTGCTTTTTGACCTAAAATTAGCATATAAGAAAAATATGAGTGAATAATATATGAAGAAATTGAAGTATTCTGTTTAATAATGAAAATTGTAATTCATTCTTTAAAAAATTTTTTATAAACAGTTTTTAGCTTTTTGTTGTTATAAAGTCGGATTTTTTTAAAACTCAGATATTGGTTTGGACTAGGAAAATTGATGTCTAAAAACATCAAAATCATCAAAAAAATGCAGTTAGTTAAGACTAAATTTTAGTCACTAAAAGCTAAAAAATTGTTATCATTCATTGAAAAAAATGGGCTTTGTTTGAAAAGATTTGAGATTTTTGTCATGCGAAATATAAGACGGTAAAATATAAAAGTTTTCAGAAATGGGCCATTTTAACCGAAAAACCTTTCAAATTGTAAATTTTTCCTTACATTTCAAGACCTTACTGGCTTGAACCTTTTATTCTGCAAAATTTTGGAAGGTTTCCTATCAAAACCTTCAAAATTGTAAACTTTCCTTACGTTTGAAAACCTCTTCTGCTAAAACTTTTTAAATTGTAAATTGTCCTTACACTTTAGCAGGGATTGAAAATCGGGCCGAAAAAGTCGGCCGGCCCGGCCCGGGGCCTAAAAATTGACGGCCGGCCCGGCCCGTCGTCGGAATTTTCTCGGCCCGGCCGGCCCGAGCCGGCCCTAAAATATTTCAAGTTTTTTTAAAAGTTTTTTAGAATATTTTTCGAAACCTGCAGCTTGCAAAAAATAGTTTTTTGCATCTTTTCTCATCAATATGAATTAATATAACAATGATTCATAGTGATGAGAAAAGAAAAAGTGCGTACTGCGCACACCACAAACATAAAAACTACCAAAAAACAAAATTTGAAAAATATGCCGGGCCGGCCCGCGGGCTTCTTAACGCGGCCCGGCCGGCCCGCGGGCCAGAATTACTAAGGCCCGCCCGGCCTCATTTTCAATCCCTGCACTTTAGAACCTTTCTATGAAAACCTTCTTATAAGTAATTTTTTTTTACATTTTGGAACCTTTTCCATTTACAATTTTTCATCATCATTTTTGTAAATGGAATCGAACCTGAGACCCTCGGAGCAAAAAGCTAATGCGCTCACTACTGAGCTATTGAGGCAACACACTTTGACTGATAAAAATGCTAGATCACTCTTGGCCAAAAAACATTGAAATAAAAAATAAAAAAGTATTCATTCTGTTTTTTTAGCAAAGAGTCATCTAGCATTTTTATCACTCAAACTGTGTTCCCTCAATAGCTCAGTAGTGAGCGCATCAGCTTTTTGCTCCGAGGGTCTCAGGTTCGATTCCCAGCAAGGGCATTTACAAAAAATGATGATGAAAAATTGTAAATGCATTTTCAAATAAAAAGATTGTATCTTGTGTATAGCGTTATCTTTTACTAAAGCCACAAAAAATGTTCAGCAACATTGTTTACTTTTTGTTTTGAATAATTATCTTATAATAAATTAGAAAATGAACCAATATAGATTATTTAAATCAATAAAATGCCAAACGCATTCAATGCGGTTTTTTTGATGTTTCTGTGGTTCAAAAAACAAAAAATGAATCAATATTATTTATTGCAATTAATATTGCTTCCCGTAACAATTTTTGGCAATTTGCCAACAAATGAAAAATTGATTTTAATGCCTTTGAAACACGATTCAATTGCAATTGTACAAACCAATTAATTACTGAAATACACAATTGAATCGTTTTTTTTGTGCATTGGTTTTCAATGTACAAAAGAAAATAAGACAATAGCTATTGTAATAGATGAAAAATTTCTGCAGAAAAAACTTATTGTTGTGAAAAGTTTTTTGAAGAAGAAAAATGACAGATGACATTTATTTACGACAGTGCCCAAAAACAAAAGCGAATGATGTTTTTAAAAGTATAAATGCCTTCGAAAAATGCTATCGGCAAAAATGAAAGTATTCAAAAAGATCAAATTTGCTTATCTCTCATAAATCAGAGAAATTTGAAGGAGAGAAAATGTATTGAAACAAAATATTTTACAGCTTTCATTAACATAAACAGATATTTCAATGAAAAAAAAATATTTTCTTTGCCGTTTTGTCATTTCTTGAATATAAAATTTGCTTTGAATTTTTTTATTCAGTCTTGATTTTTTGTATTTGTGCTTTTTTTACTGTAATAAAATAGCTATATTCCTATAAATTTTTATGTCTTTGCTTTTTTTACAATTTGATACTTGCATTTTTTATGGCAAAAACGTTCCACTGTTTTATCCCAAACAATTTGGATTACAGCAGCTTTACAATAAAAAAATGGGTGGGATGATGTAAAAATATCCGGCAAATGTTTTTCGTAAATCCTTTCCGTCTATTAAGAAAAAAATTTTTTCTTTTATTTATAAAATTTTTCTTTGTCGTTTTGTCGTTAGATTACTGTAATTTTGCTTTTCCAATTTTTTTATCTTTTAAAGTTTTTTTGGGTTAAAATCACATTGCGATAATCTGTGATAATCTGCAATTAAATGATTTATTTTTATCTTTTTGTTTCATTCATTCATTAATTACTTTTATCTTTTATCTATTTATCACAACAAGGCCGCGAAAATACATATATTTTTAATTTTAAAAAGGTTTTGTTTGCTTTCGACTTTTTTCATGTGCAAATAACCGGCTTTATTTTTTTTCCTTTTCAATAATTCAAAGAACACGTTTACGTTTTTTTCCCTCAAATGAAAAAAGGAAAAAGAGCAAACTTTTTTTGTTATAAAAAAGGAAGCAGTTGTTCTTTCTTCTTTATTGACGTTAGATCGATTTTTCTCCCCCTTTCTTCTTTTTAAATGACGCAGCACCGCAGCCGTCTGAGTCGACTGACTACGAAACATGAAAAAAAGGGTGCAGCGGCTGACTAGACCAGTTGTCGTTTTTTGTTCTTGCTTCTTCCTTTATTAATAAAACTGCAAAAAATTTACTGCTTTTTTTGTGTTTGTTAACTATAGCATTTGTAAGCTACCGTAATCCATAAGATTTATTATTCATTTGCTAATAATAAGAATAATACCAACATTCATAAATATTCAACCATTTTTTGCTATGGAGGTTTCAAGCTTTTGAAATGTATTTTGCAAAAACTTATGTTAAATGTTGCCTTTTTTCTTTTCATTTGAAATTTATGTCTCTTTTTCTTTTCTTTTTTTGGCACCATTTTTCTAGTTTATGTCCTAAAAAATGCATTAAAAGGATTATGCACGAGTGCGTACACGTGTGTGTGTATAACTGCGGCAAAATTGCATGTCAGCTGACATCTCAGTTCTTTTTCGCACCTCTGTCGACCGGAAAAAGAAAAAGGCGACAGCAGAAAAGGGGAAATAAAAGTAGTAGTTCGAAATGAACGACTTACATTTGTCTCAAATTACATTTTTCCTGGATAAAAAAGCGTACAAGTAGTAACCGCCTGGTTCCAAGAAAATAAGCTGTCACGAGCTGGCACTGAAAAATAGAAAAATGCGGGAAATCTATACGTTTACTACTCGAAATTGTTTACACATTTCTGTTTTGTTTGGAAAAAAATGAATGAGAGCTGGCCTTTTTTTTCTAGAAAAAATGTCTTTTGTTTTTGCTTAGTCTCCTCCTTTTTCAAAAATAAAAAAGGGCGGAGTTTTGTTTTTGGTGAAGAAGAATAGAAAGTGCGTAAAAGCGTAGTGTAAAAAAAAATTTTTTTTGTTTGTCCAAACTTAGATTCAAGGGTATAAAAGGAATACAATTTTCGTTCAACCCAGTCAGTTGTTAGAAGGGAAAGCAGCAGCAGCAGCATGGATGGATGGATGGAACAATGTGGAAGAAATGTTCAATAATGCAGCGCGCAGTTTGACCTTGACCTCTGCAAAAATGCATGCAGCAGCGCAAATATTTTTCAATGCACTGAAGCGGAGAAAAAACAGGTTTTCGATTCTTACTTTAAACAATACATGTGTGCTTTGCTGAAAAAAAAACTTCAATAGTCAAGAAAAAAAATTATAGAGGCAGCTAACTTTTTTTCTGCTGCTTTTTCTAAAAAAAAAGAAGTGAGACATTGCGAGGCGCTTGGACGGAGCGTGTGTGTTTTTGCGAAAGTCTTTCCTAAAAAGAAACAAGTTTTGCCGAAGGCAGAACATGTCGCCGCATTTCCGAAATATTAAAAAAAAGAAAAATTCTGCGCACTTCCAAATAAATTTTTTTTTCACAAACGCGGAACCAAAGTTTTTTCAATAAAATTCAATCAATGTAATTTTTTTAATTTGTTTTAAAAGAATAATTAATAAATTCAGAATCCATGAAAATTTGCATAAATAAAAATTTTTTTACTTTTTTAAACTTTTCTAAGGTTAAACAAGATGGAGATTTTTAATATCCTAGTAGTAGGGTTGTCGATTTCCCGGGAAATCGAAAATAGCGGGAAATTTCCCGTTGATTTCCCGAAAACGTAATTTTGGTTTTTCAAAAACTAAAATTTTTTTTTGGACTAAAATTACTAAAAGCTCATAATTTGATGATTTTTCAATTAATTTTTCAATTAATGGTTTTTTGTAACAAAAACTGCCTTTTTTTATGCTAAACGAGCTTAAAATAGTAAAAAATGTTGTCTTTCTAACAAATGTTACCGGAAAATTTCCCGCTATTCCCCGCAAAAATCGGGAGATTTCCGCGGAAATTTCCCGGGAAAGGGAAATCAACAACCCTACCTAGTAGGCATGGCACCGGGTCGGGTAAACCCGGAAATCCCCGGCCCGGTACCGGGCCGGGTCTTGGTTTTTACGATTTCTGAAAAAAACTGCACAGGGGGGACCAAGGCAAAATTACTAAAAATTAAATTTTTACCCGGGCCGGGCCGGGGCTTCTTTTCACCGGGCCGGGCACTAAACAAGTCGCCCCGATGCCATGCCTATATCCTAGTCGTTTTCAAATTTCGAAAAAAAATTTGCATAATTTTTTGAAAAATATTTTGCTGTTAACAACTTTTTTCATACATATGCACAGCGTATCTATATATTGAGACACTTTCTTGAAATTGTTAATTTTAGTGTTGAACATGTTGAATCGATAATGTTTAACATTAACAAAAAAGTAGATATCCTTTTTGTAATTAAGAAATATTTTTAATAATAAATAATGTTAAAGATTATCGATTCAACATGTTTAACATTAAAATTAACGATTTTGGCAACACGTGTCTCAATATGTGAATCCGCTGTGCATATGCTTAAATATGATGAGATAGGTAGCTAGCATACTTGAACGAAATTAAAAAATATAATTTTGTCTAATTCGTTAAGAACTCAAGCTGTTATTTAAAGCCAAGATATTTTAAAAATATTCTTGTGATTTCATCCGACAATGTTGGATCATTAAATTTTGGTTGCATATACAGATGTATGTGCTTTATCGATATATCAACAACACTGATGGAGCCCAAAATTATACTGGTGCTACAACAGAAAAACTATTTCGAAGACTCTTTACTCACTTACTTGTTTGGGAACCCACTGACGAGTCCCCCCAAACATCATCATCATCAATCAATCAACATAATTTCCGTCTGGGCAGGGACGAAACGGAATTCAAAATTTAAAAAGAAACTTTTTTTCAAAGAATGAAAAAAAATATTTTCAACATTTTTTTTCGACGACAAGTTCTAAATTTTCTAACAAAAAAGCTGACACTAGAAAATAAAAATATCAGCAAAACTTTTCGAAGATTACCTTTTTTAAGTTAAGTTCTAAATTCGTTTCGACTAAAAAAAATAAAAAAAACTTTCATAAATTCAAAAAAAATCTATGATGTCCTAAAACATGCTGCCGCTGATTCAGTCTCCCATGCCAATATTTCCATTTCATATGTTTCACATGGATGATCACAATCATTGGATATTCTGACATGCACCCAAACATCACAACTACTAACACAAATGCTATGGAATGCGATATTTTAATCATCAAACCAATTTCAAGCACATGGCGTAACTTCGGAAGCCATTTATGTATGGAATGCATCTACTTTTGCTTTCACATGTTTCTCCCAGTCTGGCATAACTGTTCAATATGGACCAAAATAGCTAATTGAAATAGCCCGCACTTTCACGTCAAAGTCTAACTTGGAAAAATTAAATGCACCGGAGACTCTGCTGCTTACAAATACTCTTCATTTAAAACCTCAATATCAGAACTGTTTTTTTCTCAACAACTTCATGATCAATTTTCTTTTCATTTGAAACTACAAACTTCATATGACATCATCCTTATTCAACTATCTATCATCACATATCATTCTTAATAATGCTACACAACATTATCACTTGCTTCTACTACACCAACATTATCTACAAATATGGAAAATAATTTGCAACTACATAGAGTTTGATCATGTATAATGATCAAACCCTATTAACCTTTTTTCACATCAACTCCGCAAAGCCTACATCAACCACTCCATCAATCAATAAAACCAACCAAAAAAATCAATAAATGATTATTATTATGTCAACTCTTATTTTTAATACAAATAAGAGATGATAAATTTATTCCTATTATATTGAAAAACGATGGCATTTGTTGCCTACGTGTTACCAGATATTGTAAATGGCTTACTACAAGTTACGACTTTCAAGTTATGACAGCGTAAGTGATCAAAGATCACCTACGATGACTCATCAACAAAAAAAAATCAAAATATTAAAATTTTTGCTGAAAGAAAAAAATTATTTACGAATTTGGCGAAATGTCTCAACACACGAAAAATGGCAACAAAAAAGAAAAAAATTAAAAAATTCAAATAAAAATGTCAAGAACCTACATGTATTATTTTTATCGTGTTTAAAGTTAAATTCAGCTCTATTTATTTATATTACCTCCAAAAAATTTATACTCGTCTTTTATTATACTCTACTGTCTAAAGCAATACAATATAATATTTATTTATAATATTATATTGGTTTTTAAGTGATACATCCCATGTTGAACACCTTTTTTATTTTTTTATATGAAGTTTATCCTTATATTAATACCCCCATTTTTGAATATTTTAATTTGATATTTTTTACATTTTCGCTGAACTACTTTATTCGTGAATTGTTAATATACACTTTTTATTTAGTCGTACACATTTTTTCGTATGATGAACTATTGTAGAATCATGAGTCATCAAGCATGGGTAAATAAGCTTCGTGATCCTCGACTTAATCGATCTTCTACAAATTTTTGTAAGTTTTTTTGGCATTTAAAATTGTTTATATTTCGTGTTTTTTTAGCAACAACTGATCAAAATGAAAATGTTCAGCCGCCTCAAATGTCTAAATCCTTTGAAAATAATCTTCGAATCCTGACTGAAATGATTACAACTCCACCACCACCACCTCCAACTTCAATGTTTGTTGATGACAACAAACGAAACAGAAAAATGTCAAATCCATGGTTTAATGCTAGTTTATTTGAAGATATTGGTTCAATTAATGGTTTGGAACAACACATTCGAGCTTTGGAAGGTATGGGTCCAGATGAAATTGATCCTGCACTTAAAAACAATTTTCTATTGGTATGTTTACATTTATTCACTGTGTAAGAAGACCAAATCTTTTATATTTTAGGCTTTTGGATTGATGAAAGGAGAAGCTGGAAGGCATATGCGGGGACATGCTGATCAAGTGGCAACCTCAAAGAAGAAACTCCAAGGCAAAGATGCAATCATTGATCGTTTAAATGAAGCAAATGTTCAGCTTAACGAAAAACTTGATGAAGCAAGCAGAGAAATTGGAACACAGGCAAGAAGAAGCAAACTTATTATTTCTACTAATATCGGAACACGTTTTAGAAAGCACATTGTGATATCCTCAACGAAAGAAATAAGCTATTGGAAGCTCAAAGTGATAATCAAATCAATCATATCAAATATTTGGAACAATGTGTTGATGGCAGAAATCGGGATAATAATCAATTGGTTCAAGAAATCCATAAAGTCAAGAATGAAAAGCTCGTCCAACATGAAGAAAATGCACTACAAAATAGAAGAACAATAGAAAAGCTTGGATTGTTGATGAAACATGTTCATGATGTCAAAGATGTTAAAAAGGTACGAATAATATTTTACGTATTAACTTTCATAAGCAAAAGTTTTTTTTAGAAAAAAGAAAAGAAGTCAAAAAAGCTTAAAGCTGCTGCTGATGATGATCAACCATCGACATCATAATTTTGTACCAACTGTAATTAGTATCAACTTGTTGAAATATTTTAATAAAATTTTAATTTTCTTTTGTATTTATTATTATACTTTTTTATTAGTTGTTTATTTCAACTTAAACTACCTTAAATTAATTTTTTATTACGGTATATTTATTATAACTTTTTTTAGGTTTTAAACTTATATTAACATTTATAACCTTACCAATCTTCGGTGCCACCATTTATTAGCCATTATTCTTCTTCAACTTATCGACAATAAACGGGTATGATTTTTAAAAAGACTTTAGAGTAGTTGGGAAGTTAAAAGTTAGAGATTATGGACGGGTAAAAAACGTAGCAACGTTAGTGCTTTTTTCTCTGGGTAAAAGCGTTAGACCTTTTTTACAACGGCTAAAACTTTTATGTTTTAAAAATCTAAAAAACTAAAAAAGAAAATTAAATTTTATTTAAAAATTCCAACACATTATTTTTCAATCAATGCATTTTTCTTGAGTCTTTAACAACAACAAAAAAACGCGCTGCTTTGGCAGCAAAAAACATTTTGACAGAAAAGGCGCGTTTAGTTCGATTTTAGCATTTTTTGACAAAAATACTTTTAATGAAAATCTCTTTTTTTTGATATGCTTTACAATCAAATCGAATTAATTTTCTATATCTTTAATTATTATCTTAAAATGTTTCTGATCTTATGAAAAATTTACAAAAACAAAATAGAGAAAAAACTTTTCAGTCGCAAGCTTTTTTTGCTGTTTTAAAATTTATGCTTCATTCTTTGAATATTAAATTTACTTTTAAATTTACAAGGTATATACTATAGCTCCTTAATTTATACATTTTTCTTTTTGCTATTCATCGTACTAATATTTAACATAATTTTTAGGCTTAAATGAACAACGTACTGAAAAGCCCTAACGAAAATACAGCACCAATGGAGAAAGATAAGGTAAGAAAACTTTTTTAAAATACTTACATTGTTTAACCACTAATATTTATTTCAGGATGAAGCGGATAAAGGAAAGAAAGGCCGTGATAAACCAGGTGATCCACGAATTGCAAGTGAACGATATGGTATGATAAAATTATTTTTTACAGAAGTGTAAAAAAATTATTTTCAGCTTTGATGAATGAAACTGTTCGAAAGAAAAAAGAAGCACAAAAGATCATCGAAAATGCTGTTGAAGTACCACAAATAAATGATCCAAATCTCATGAACATTTCCGATGATGAAGAAAGCAATAATGGAAATGAAGTTCATCAACAAATGCCTCAACAACGAATGCCATCTACAATCCCAGCTGGGGGTGAAACTTCAATTGGTAGAAATGAATTAAGGAAAAGGAGTAACCATAATCCACGTGAAAGCCGAAGATCAAATTTTCCATTGTTGGATATGGATGCTTCACTTTATGAAATATGCTTACAACCCTTACAATTTCCAACACCACCTGTGCTGGTTTCAAATCAATCAAATGTCCAAAATCAACCTTCATCATTTCAAAGTCCTTTTGGTATACCACCACCACCTCCACCACCATTATTACCGGCACAACAATGTTCACCACCTGCAGCTATATCAAATCCACCAACAGAACCACTTACACTTATTAATCAACATTTAAATTTACAACATTCAACTGGTTTACATTCTCCATCAAAATTGGGTTCATCATCGGCAAGAACTTCAACTGATATTGTTAATAATTCACCATCAACAAATTCTATATCATTTATGTCTCCGACAGAACCTGGCACAACCGTTTTATCAAATCCTTCTTACTTTTCTTCTCTTACTGTACATGGTTTAACGGATTTAGAAACTGTAAGACATATTATGAAAGAAAAAGTTTTTGAAAAATTTTATCAAGATTTTAAAAATACTAGTTTCAATGATATCAATCTTCATAAAAATGTTGTTACGGTTTGTTTCCCTTCTTTATTATTTTTATTTTAATTATAAACAAAAGTTTTCTAGGGTTTGAAACATATTATCGGTTACCGAAATGTTTTAAATGATGAATTAAAAAGACTTGAAAAAATTATAGCAGAGATGGCAAATCAAATTGAAAAGAACGCAAATATCATCAATGGTTTGAAAGGATTAAAAGAATCAGCAGAAGAAAAAGCTAAGAGAGCAGTTGAAAAAAAAGATGATCTTGTAAGTACATAATTTTAATATAATTTTTAATAATTAAAAAAAATTTTTAGGAAAAAAAAGTAAAGACTTTGGAAAACCAAGATGTAGCAGCCAAAAAACTAGCAGAACTTCAGCAAACAAATTTAAACACAACAAAGGAACGGTTGGAAAAATTGCGTTCTGAAAATAATAAACTCAAAGAAGATAATGCAAAATTAAAAAAAAGTCATGAAGAAGAAATTCAAAAGTTAAAAGATCAACTTAAAGCTGAACAAGATTCTAATGCTGATTTGAAAAAGCAAAAAGAAGAAGTCGAAAAAGATGCAGAGAGATCATCTGAACAAGCTAGGAAATATCTTGCTCAAAAGAAAGAAGCTGATAGAAAAATATCTGGGATTAAAAAAGAATTACAAGAAGCAGAAAAAGAAAATAAAAAGATGGAAAGTCAACTTTCAAATCTTGAAGGTGATCAAAAAATTTTAACCCGTTCAAACAAAGAATTGACTGAAAAAGTTGCTGAAGCTGAAAAGGAAATTAAAGAATTGAAAGATAAATTAAAAGATTCTGAAAAAGAAAAAAAGACTGCTAAAAAAGAAGGTAAATCAGAAGCTGAAGCAGAAATGAAGCCAGTAATTGAAAAATATAATCAACAACAAAAAGCTTTAAAATTGTTATTTCGTGATGCAAATACTGCACAGGTTTATCTAAAAATATAGGAAAGGTTAATGAAATTTTCTTTTAGATTCTTTCAAAGAAGCGTAAAATTCGACAAGAACAACCTGCACCTGTAAATCATACTGTATCAGATATTGGTCTATCTGCAGCAAAAAAGCCAAGAGTTGAAAGAGAACGTCCAAATTCAAATCCACTTAATGCAATTATAAATGCTATACCAATTCCTCCACAACCTCCTCGTACAACTTCTGCATCAACAATTCAAAATAATATCACTGCTGATGGCACATGTTAGTTTTTGTTCAAAGTTATTGTGTGTTTTTTAAACAATGTATTTTTTAGTATTTGCTAATAATGGTCTTGGTACTTTAATGCAACAAATGGGAGCTAATCAACCACCAATGCTAGTTACAGGTATAACTGTTACTCCAGAAATTGTACAACCAAATTCAATGGGAAATGTTGTTGCAGGTATTCCTGTAATACCTCAAGGAAATTTGCCACCACGAATGATGTGGCGCCCACCACAACATTATCTAACTCCTCCTCCACCATATCAACAACATTTAATGCAACGAAATGAATCTGAAGTTGTAGCACAAGCTACCAGAATTAGGCAACGTCATATTCATGTCACTCTTGATAATGCACAAGATCGTTTTAATCAATTGAATTCAAATGATCAAGCAACTCTTAGACAATATGCATTACTTCTGGTGGAGAAACAGTTGCAAACAAATGATCCACATCCCTTAATTCAACTGGTAATCAATCAATATCTGGATTCTCGACGAAGGCAACAAGAACAACAACAAATTCAATCACAAATACAACCACCAAGACGGCAAACTGGTCGTAGAAATAAGGATCCTAGTGCATTGTGTGAGCCAAGAAATGTTAACATAGCTTCTGCACAAGCAACACAAAATCAAATGAATACTAATCAACTTCCATCTTCACACATTTTTCAACATCAACAACGGTCAGGAGTTCATTCTTTACAATCAACGAGACCACAACAAATGCCATTTCAACATCCTCCACAACAGCAAACGCCTCCAGTTCAACAACGTGTTCCAACACCTGTAGCACCTGCTTCAAATTCATTACCTCATTTAACTCGTGCATTAAATGCAAGACCTTCTTATCCTACCGTAAGAAATGCTTCAGACGTGGTTCGTTTCTTTTCTTTTTTGAAATTTAAAGTAAATCTAACTTTTTTAGGATGTTGAAGCTTTGATTGAAATGTGCAACCCAATTCGAAGAGAATTGAATGGATATGTTCGTCGGCGCTTCAATATTCCACTTGCTGATAATGCATATAATGTTACAGATCCAAATTTATTAGATGAAATTTTTCGAGCAAGTTATAGTTATGTAACAAGAAGAAATTAATTTTGTACTGGTTTTTTTCTATTTTACTTACTACTCTGCTGATATGTGTTTTTTCCAAAAACTTATATGATCTTCATCTCTTTTTTTCCTATTTTCTTTAAAGTTGTATGTATCTTTTAAAGTATGTCTTTTACTTTTAACATTTTCTATGCACATAATAAATTTTATTTTTGTTAAAATGTTACAATGTTGGAGGAGGGATATCAAAAAAAACTTTTTTTTCTGATGTTTTTTAAACAAAATTTTGTCACACCGAAAGTTTTAACAGAAAAAATTTTTGAAAAGTTGTTGCAGTTTTGTAAAAAACGACTGCAATTTTTATTGTTAAACATTTGATTTTTCTTGAAAAGAAAGATTTGATACTGTAGCATCGCCTGCTTGAAAAAAGTAGCACACGACTTTTTTTCATGCAATCGTCTGCTTTTTTTACCGCTCAAACTTGTTCGTGTTTTTGGCTTTTATTTTGCATAAATGTTTTATTCATTTTACTCTCTATCATCTTTCATAAATGTATTTTAAATTTTTAGTTAGTGTTAAAACTTTCTCTCTGTCTCTCTTTCATTTTCTTGCTTGCTTGCTTCTCTGACAAAAAGTTATGTCTGAACGAAGAATTGGACCATTTATAATTGATAAACCTGAATTTCGATATAATAATTTATTGAATGATGAAGGAATGAATCAACTAAATAATGATGATTCAAATAATACTTCATCTTTTATGTCTCATGATCGTGGAAGCAAAGAATTTAGTATTTGGAAGTAAGGAATTTACAAAGGCGGGGACGTGGGTCAAAGAAGAGGAGGGGATTAGTTTCGGTGATGATGGTCCGTAATGGATGATTAGCCTTAACAAAGCTAACTTTTTTCGATGCTAAGCATTGCTAACTGGATAATGTATATATTTTAGCAATGATCCACCAGAACCTTTACAACAACATTCTAATGGTTTTCATTCAAATCGTCAACAAAATTCCTTCTTTGGAACTGATGATTCATCAAAAGGTTTTACTGGTGGATTTTTTGGTTCAAAAGATGTAAGTTGTTATACTACTTTTTGCCTTTATCAAATGTATATAATATTTTTAGACTCATGATTTGCCATCACCAATTGGAACCATTCCAACATCTGCTGCTAAAACAAATCAATTTAATATGGCATCACAAAGTTTTCCAGTCTTTACTCCACGTCAACAATACATTCATACTCCTTCATATAATCATCAACATCATCATCATCCACAACAACAACAAATGCCACTTTCATTCCCTCCTTCATCATCATCATCTGAACAACAAAAGCCTTCACCTGCTCCAAAGCTTATGACTGCAGCAGAATTTCATCTTACACGTTTTGGTTCATTTCGTCTTTCCGTTTCTCCACCAGATTCTTTAATGGTTAACAATGAAGAAGAAGATGATCAAAAAACTCCAACAGATTAATAAATAAAATAATCATTGTTGTTAAGTTTGACGTTGTTTGTTATCGCTAATTCTTGTAATATTTTTTGTTGATTTTTTTTCTCTTACTCCAACACTTTTTTTGGAGTCTAACTTTTTAACTAAGTTTAAATTATTATTTTAGGATAATTGAAGTTTTTTAAAAGTTATTATTTTTAAAAACGTAAAATAAAATTATATATTTAAAATAAAATGTTTAAACAAACGACAACAAAAAAGACATGGGAAAAAGTAAAAGGAATTCAGAGAAAATGGAATTCAACAAAAATGAGATTTAAATTAAAAACAATGGGGGAATTCAGATGAAATGTATTTAAAAATAATAACAAAATTTAACAATTAAGGGATGGAAAAGGAAGAAGACTAGAAGACTAATTTAAAAGTAGTAAAGTATCTAATGAATCTATGAGAATCAAAAAATGAGGTTAATCTCAAAGGAAGAAAAATATGAGATTAAAGGGGAAAGAGAGATTTTAAAAAAAACTTTCATTGAAATGGTTAAAAGGATATGGGACAGATTAAGCTTTGGATATATGTATAAGTACAGCATCCAAAGCATAATTGTAGCTATCTAAGAACAATCAAAAATCTAATAAAAAAGATATAAAAGAAACTATAAACACATATGGCACCAATGCAGAAGCTGCTTCATCCAAAGCACAATAAAGGAACAAGAGAAGCTACAAAAAAGGCACAAAAAAATAATGACCGAGAGTAAAAGAAAATATACAAAATATTTATCTCATTTGTTGAACTGCAGCAACGGCAGAAGCTGTAACATTTGGAATTTGTGACGAAATGCATCCTGGATGATGATCAGATAAATTTGATGATGAATGATAAAACATTCCACGTGCAGCTGTAGACGGATGTGGGGAATGTTCCAAGAGATCATGTGAAGATGTTAGAGCACTTAATGGAAGATCATTTGAAGGATATATTGATTGATTTCCTGTTGGTGTCATATATTCTAATGGAAGCATATAATCATTTGGATGATTTGTATTTAACAAAAGTGCATGATCAATCTAAAATAAGTAAACAGAATATGATGGATTTTATATATCCAAAAGCTAACTTACCGGTTGATGATATGTTAAATCTGAATTTAAATGTCCATTTGGTTGATGTCCATTTGATGATGGAGTAGAACTCGATGAAGTTGTTGATTGTCCATTTTGTGCAAGATGAAATTGTGAAGTTAATGATGAAGTATTATTATCATGTGAATAATCAGGAAATGATGTTGCAGATCCCAAATGATTTATTCCTGGCTAAAAAAGAATAAACAATGTTATTGACTATTGTAAAACTTTAAAAGATCGCTTAAACTTACAAGATTTGAATGCTGTTGATTTACAGAATCATGAAAAGAATTTAGACTATTTAAATCAATATTTATCATTTGTTTTGGTAATAACATATTTATATGATTTGCAGCAGCAGAAGAAGAATTATTATTGGCATTGTTTCCATTGTTAGGTAAACCAAGAGTCTAAAACCGTTGAAATTAAAGTTGTTGAACAACAGCAAAAAGCTAAACTTACATCTTTTAAATCAAAAATTCCACTCGTTAAAACTTTTGATGGATCATCCATTCCACCAAATAGTGACGCAGCAGGATTCTGATGACGATTTGAATTCAAATCAAAATGATTCATTGATTCAACTTGTTCATTACTAAAACAAGGATATTAAAAAAACTGCATCCATTTATTAATTTCGCTTACTTCCATAATTGCATCCATAACGGATTATTCATTAAATCAAGGTTTGAATGGTCCAAATTAAAATCAGCTCCAAAATCTCTCGACATTAAATTATTTGATGAAAAAGAATTATCAAAATCTCCACCAAGATTTCCAAAAGTTAACTTTCGCATTGCTTGATTTGACATTAAACATTGATAATTATTGTTGCAATTATTTTGATTATTATTATCAACAAAATCTTGTGTTCCAAATGCTTTATTCATTAAAAGATTAAGTTGTTGTGCATCTGCTGCTGCAGCAGCAGCGGCTGCAGTTGTTAAAGATGTTGCAGTTGTTGTTGTTGTTTCCATCAATTCTTTTTTGATTGAAGAATTTGATTCTTTTTTGGATAATTTTTGTCGTTTTCTTTGTCCGGCATTTTTTGAAGATGATTCATTGCTTGAATTGCTGCTGCAATTTCTTCCATTATTAATATTTGTTGATGTTGAAGGTGCAGCAGAAAAAATTGTTAACGATGATGCAGAACGTAATGAATCACCACCATCCATTTCAAGCTTAAAAAGATTTTTATTATCTTTTATTTTTTGCAAAAAAAGATTTACCATTTTTCTTTTTGCTGCTGTGGCATATGTCAGCTGTCGAATATCTGAATCAATGTCACCAATTGATGGAGTTTCATTCTTTCGAATATGCATTTCTTTATGACATTTTAGAGAATTTTTCCATTTAAATTGCATATTACAAATTGTACAAACGAATGGCTTTGCATCTGAATGTATTCTTTTATGATTCCAAAGTGTTGAACGTCGATTAAATCTTGATTTACATACTTCACATTCAAATGGCTTTTGTCCCTATAAATGTTGTAGATTACTATTACTTTTTATTAATTTTGATTTTTTAAATCTCGGCTAAAAACACTCGTTTGCAAATGCATTTTCTTTTTCTCCTACAGTAACCCAAAAAAAAGATAAAATGTTCATTGACGTGCAAAAAATGTCATTTTTCTAAGGACTTTAAATTTGTCAGAAGATTGACATTTAAAAAATTCAGACAAATTGACAAAAAAAGTTTTTAGCAACATTTTTTGCTATATTTTTAGTTTGCAAAAAAATGCTCAACAAAAAGTCCTCAAAACCTTGCAAAATTTTTGCAAAAATGATAATACTTAAAAATTTATTGACTCAATTTTTAAAAGTAAATATTTGAACTTTGTAACTTTTTTGACATACCGTATGAGAATTTTGATGTTCTTCTAATTCCATTTTTGAACCAAATTTTGATGGACAAACTTTACACGGATATGGACGTTTTCGATCAAGATTATTATTGCTGTTACTGCTGTTTAGGGATGATAATTTTTCAAGTGCTGAAAATTTATTGGATTTATTGGTTTTGATTTAACAAAATTTTGAAACATTTTCAAATTTGAAACATCAGTTTTTATTAGTCTTTCAACATAAAAAGCAGTTTTTGAACAATGAAATAAACGCTTACTGTAGTTTATTAACCTTTATACTTTTTTATAAACTTCCGCTTTTAATTTATAATAAAAAAAATTATACCACAAAAAAAAGCAAACCCCCTTTTACGTTTGAAACCTAAATTACTCTTTTTTCGCAACTTTTTTTTAACCGATTGTTTTCTTTCATTCATTCTTGAATCACATGATCACAAAAGTTTTGTCACAAAAGTAACGAAAAACGAGAATAATAAAACTTCCCAAACTTAAAAGTGAAAGAGTAATCAGTCTTCTTTTTTCATTAAAAGAAATTGAAAGAAATACGACTGACCTCGAAGTTGATGATGATGCTGTTGTTGTTGATGAAGTTTATCATCTAAATTTCTGCCAAGATTAATTCCCATCAAAGCTTCATCATCTTCAGATTCATCAGAATCATGAGATTCAATTGAAAGTCCATTTGGATTATTATTATTATTATCACTGCTACTTCCACATGATAACATTCGATGATGATGATGGCTTTGTTGATGTTGATGGTGTTGAAGTTGCTGCTGTTGATTATTACCATTCATTATTGATGATGAATCAATTGAATCATAAAAATCTCTATCAAATATTGAATTTGATGAAACTAAAAAAGTAGATAAATGCATTTACAAAATAAAACGAAGAAAATCGTTTTTCGTTTTCTTTGTTTTTTATTTTTACAAAAATGCAGGGAAAAAAGAGCGATGGCAAAGATAGTATTTTTTCTCTTCGAAGAACAGAAAAGCTTTGATTGAAAATGCAAAAGCTTAGAAAATGTGAAAGAAAAGAAATCAAAAACATACTTTGCTGTTGATGAAGTAAAAAATCGTGTGCTCCAATCATTCTAATCCCCGTTGATGCTCCCACTGCTGCCGCTGCTGCAGATGAAGACGAAGAAGATGGAGAAGAATTTGTTGTTGGGGAAGATGATGACATTGTTGTTGTTAAATGTTGATGCTGTTGTTGCATATGTTGCTGTTGTTCACATGGTTCATATTTAATTGGATATGAAGAATATCCATGATTATTATTATTTTGATGTTGTAGGTGAAGACGATCATGTTGATGATGAATTCCTATAGCTGCAGAATCATGATGAGATGAAAGTGAATGATGTGAAGAGGAAGAGGAATGTGATGATGGCAAATGTAATGCCATATCAAAATTAAAGCCAAGTGTCATTCAGCAAAATTTATAAAAAAATAAACAAATTTTAAAATTACTGTATAAAAATATTTTTAATAGGAATGATGTTGTACTTGAAAATCTTTTTTCCACAATAGGGATTTCACAAATCCATAATAATCCACAATTTTGATTGGAAAGAAGTTGTTGTACACATACAAGGAATGAAAAGTTGAGATCAAAAGTTGGAGGCAATGGCGCTTTCTTTCTTTCAAAAAGAATGATAACACAAAATTTGAAGAAGAAAAAAAGAGAAGGCGATACCTGAAAAATAAAAAAGGTTCGTTTTTTATTTATTACTTTCCTTTTTTTTCAAAAAAAAAATGGTTTGATTTTTGTCTTCTTTCAAGAACAATAATAAAAAAATACGTTTAACCACGCGGGCGCCAAAATAATAATAATAATAAAAGAGTCAAGTGCAATTTATTAAATAATCTATCAAAACAAAATATATTGAAAATATTATTTCTTAAAATATGGGGTACGGTAGTTTGGAAAATTATGAAAAAACAAAAAAATGGGTTTGAACGGTTTTAAGGGATTTTGAAATTAAGATGCAAAGGGGGGTCAAAAAAATGTAAAAGTAACAAAACTAAAGTGTTTCTTTTTCTATTGTTTTCATTTTCCATCAAGAATTTATCACCTTTTAACTTAAATCTTCCCATTCATGCCCTCCTTCATACATTTTTTAAAATTGCAACAATTTTTTGTTTCACACGAATTTTAATTGTTGTAATTTTTTTTTGCACGTGCAAAAAAGAGTAAAAGTTAAAAGTTTAACAACAGAAAAACACATTACAGCTTTTTTAATCAACGCGAATGACGTTGCTGATCATCTTTTTGCAGTAACATTACAGCCGCCGCTTTTTTTTTAATGGTGAGAAAAAAAGGGAGAGCAGAGTCTTGGAATAAAAAAAAAGTTTAACAAAAAGGGAATCCCCCAAAACATCTTTTTTTAAACTCACTACAAAAAATTTTTTGTAAGAAAAATTAGTTTACAATAAGAGAAAGATTATGGTATTTTAAAAAATAAAAAAAAAACTAAATTCAGCAAAAAAAATTTGAATGAATTTTTGAAAGTTAAAAAAGCGCACGTTTTTGAAATAAACAGGGGAGGAGGGATGCAAAACAGATGGTTTATGAGGGGGGGATCAAGAAAAATATGCCATAAATTGAAAATGAGAGACATTGCGTGGTTACTTATTTGCAGCCGACTGGCTGGAAGCCAAGATTATTGCATGTGGGCATAATATCGTTTTCAGCTTATGATTTAAATTAAGAATAACTTGAGTAAAATCTGATATATGAAACATTTGGATTCCAAATCCATCACACGTTTAAATTCAAATTCTCAAAAATTAACATTTTCTATAGTTGCTGTTGTCAAATTTTCTTTTCTTCAGAGGAAAAAGATGTTGAAAATAAAAAAAAAAGAAGAAACAGAGAAAATGTTGCGGACAAAATTCGTCACAAACTTTCTATACTTACTTTTTTCTTCATTTAGAAAAACGAAGAAAGGAATAAAAAAAATTGCCGCTGCTGCTATCAATTTTTCCCCCTTATTTTGATTCTTTTTTTTTCTCTCCCCCCAAATATACTTACTTCTTCTCCTTCTTCTTTATTCTACTCTTGATCTGTCAACGATGACAACGATAACGAAGATGAGAAAGAAAGAAAAAAGCAGCCGCAGGGGTAAAGCAACTGTCGATGTTTTTGTGTCCGATGGAAAAAAAAATAATGCCAAAATGAAAAATTGAAAAAGTCAAACATAAAAAAAAGTGAACGGAAAGGAAATTGAAATGGAATACATAGGTGTCATTGCATTTAACAGAGTAGGTATAAAAAAAGAAAGATAAACGACTTTTACTTAAAAAAAATAAGGACCATGGGAAAATTATTGAACAAAAAGGGTTGCATGTTTTTTTTGGAATAAAACTTTGTTTTTGAAAGAAATATTAGAGATAGTAATACAGAAAAGAGTTATTTTCGAAGATAATAATCAAAAAATTGTTTAAATAATTCAGAGTAAACTTTAAAAGTTAATTTTATGAAAAAAAAAAATCAAAAATGGGTTTACTGTATCTGACAATAACAACTACTATAGCTTTCTACAGTAATACTTAAAAAAATAAAATTTTCAAAATATCCATCAGAAATTTTTTCCCGACAAAAACTTCAAAACCGCAGCCATCATTTTTTTGTCAAAAACTTTATAAACTAAAATTTGAAAAAAAAGTAGCCAAAAGCTGTTGTCGATTTTTATTTTTTTTGCCTTTAAGCAAGGTCAATAAAAAAAGCCATCATTGGATATTTTTAATAAAATTTCAAAAAAAAATATGAATGAAAAAAATGGAGAGATAGACTTTTTTTAATGCATTAATCTTTTGCGATGGATATTTTTAATAATATCCATCGCCTTTACTTTTTTTTCGTTTCAGATATTTTTTCTTTAAAAAGCTTAAAAATATGATTGAAGAAAAGAGAAAAAAAGTCGTCAATAATAATAAAAATACAAATGTGATTTGCGCCTGTTTTGAGTGTTTAACTCTCTTCAAAATGTTTTCAAGAAAAAAAAGTAACAGCAGAAAAAAAGATTGAAAAAAGAGTGAATAGGTAAAAAAGATAGGTTTATCCAGAAACATTTTGCAAAAGTTCACGTGTTTTTACTTTCAAAAAAATTAGTCATAGGTTTGGATTTTAAAAGATCGAAAAAATGGAAGCTGAAAAAGTTTCGGTTAAAAATAGAATGGAATTCTTGAAAAAAAATAAGAAAGAGAAAATCTCATTAATACAGTAATTATTTCTAAATTCTTATAAATAATTGTAAACCATTTAAGTCAATTTTTGATCAAAAAAAATGTGGCGTATAAAAACGATTATTCAGGATTTAGAAGATACTGTAAAAAATAAAACTGAAAAATTATACAGTTTTTTCATTCTTAAAAAAGATTTTCCATTAATGAGCATAAGCAAAAAAACGACCCCAAAAAAACCAAAAAACTACCGTAATCTTCAATGAAAAAAATGACCTCAAACAACCTCCTTTTTAGGAAAAAAATATAATAGTGCATTCTTTTGAAAAAAAGGTAAAGCATCAAAAGGATTCATGAAAAAGCATCACAAAAAATGTATAACAAAAGAAATCAAAAAAAGACTCAATTACAAAAAAAAGAAACCACCCTTTTATTTGCCACACCAAGAATATAATGAAAAAGGAAGGGGAAGAAAATGGTTTTTTTTATCACAGGTATTCATCGACCCTTCTTTTTTTGCTGTTCATTGAGGAAACAAAACAGACGTTCAAATTTTTCTTGGGTAGTCTTTTTATGATTTACGATTTTTTTCTTTTCCTTCTTCTTTTTTTTATTGCTATCGGAAGAGAGAGAGGGAAGGAAAGAAGATAGCAATGAAAATGGAAAGTTAACTCAATTTGTAAAAAATGATATCCAAAAAAACAACAACAACAATCGCGCAGATTATCGCGCTTATTATTTTTTATGTCAGTCAATTTTTTTTGGCAGATATTTGAGAGATTACATTTTATATGGGAACTTCTTTTAGTGGTATTTAATGTGTCTTCATTTAAAAAAAAAGTATTAATAGCGGCTTGTTTCTTCTTTTTAAAATACATTAAAAAACAAAACAAAAACCATTAAAAAACGTTGCGCAAAGTTTTTTTTGTTGCCACTTTTTTGATGCTTCAAATAACAAAACAGTTGCGATCGTCTATCGGCAGCTTGTTTGTTAATGGGTGTTTTTTATTGTTGCCCTTTAAAAAGTTTTTTTATTTATTTTCTTTAAAAAACTTTAATTTCGCGCTTTTTGCAAATGCCGAAATGGGTCTTTGTTTTATTCTTTGCAAATTGCTGCTGTTTTTGAAGAAAAAAAATATTGTTCGATTTTGATTTTAGAAAGAAAGAGAACTTTTTCTCATCCTTCAAACACCCTCTATTTTTTTCCTTTCGCTTTTATTTTAGAAAAATGCCGTTTCCCTTTAAAGAGAGAAAAATGAGGTAAAAAATGGACGAGAAACAACAAATCAACACCAGTTGTCCCCCCTTTTCACCATTTGAGAGAAATGATATCCCCGTTCATCCATCGATTATCTCCTCCTATTTTTCTCGCAACTTTTTTTTAGTGCGAAAAACTTTTTTAAGCTTAAGAAAAACAATATCAATGAAATGAAAATAAAAGGTATATTATTAAATGGAGGGGGGATCGACGACGTTTGGATTAACACTTTTTTGAAAGAAAAAGAAAGAAACCAAAAAAATGCAACAAAAAAGTAAACAATAAAAAAAAATGGGGGGGGGGATTACGGTAGAAAAATAGAAAAGAAAGAGAGAGAAAATATTTTGTCTATTTTTTTCTTCTTCTTTTTTTGAAAGATACAAAAACAAAAAAATGTTGGAAGGCATGAGAAATTTGAAAAATCTGAGGAAAGAAAGAAAGAAGCTTTTCAGCAAAGATAAAAATCTTCCAGGAAAAAAAGTAAGCAAGAAAAGTTTTTTTGAAAAAAAAGCTTGTTAAAGAAAGGTGCAAAACAAAGTTTAAAAAATAAGTTGATAAAAAACTGACACAAAAGAGCAAAGATATAATTTTGATGTAATCTGTCAACATTTTAGAAAGATTTGAAAATATTATTTTACTCACAAGGGACCGTTTTCAGATGTAAACCCCAGATTTCTAAGGTCATATGTGGAATCGATAGTACCCCTATAGGTATGAAAAACCCCCAAGTACTAGCTGCCCTTTCGGGGTTTTACAGAAGTTACAGGATTCTAAAGTCAAAAGTCCACGACCCGGGGGTCGTGAGTTAAGGAAAAAAACGCAGGTGTCAACTGAAAAGGTTCCCTTGTCAGCTTTCGAAAACTAAAAATCGTTGAATAAGTTTATCATCGACGACGTTTAAACAACTTCCAAAAAGTTTTCTACAATAACATTTCTCATTAATAAAATTATGTCACTTTTGCGAACAATAACATTTTTTTATTGCCTCATTTATGAAAACAATAGAATTACTCTCAAACGTACTCATTTCATTGTTATTATTCAAAAAATTTTAAAAACACGTTCCTTAAACACCTTCTGCCAAATCTCCAAAAAAGAGTAAACCATCACATTTTTATTCACTTCCAAAAAAGTACCGTTCAATCATTTCGGCAAATATATTTTTCGCAATACTTTTTTTCTTTACCAAATTTCGGTTTACCGAAATTTCTTCAAAAAACAATAACAAAGCCTTTTCGCTCTTTTTTTTTTAATTTCATTAATTTACTTTTTTTTCTTGGCAGACGATATCACTTCCTCGAGAATAAAAAAAAGAAAAAGGAAAACCACCTGAATGAATAACCTTTAACCGGTTTTCAGCACTTTTACCTTTTTTTGCCTTTTTTTTCGTCCACAATCAACTTTTCAATTTTTTTAATGTTATTGTTTTTGGGAAAAAATAAAGTTAGTTTGTTACGTTTTTTGGAAGCACGCGTTTTGACTTTATAAATGTATATTGTTTTAAAAAAAGAAGAAAATGTGTTAAAAGAAGTTCGTTCAAATTTTTTCTCATTGTTTTAATATATTTTTATAAAAGCGTTGAAATAGTTAATAGCTCTTTTTTCATTCGGCAGTCATGTTTGTTTTGATTAAAAAAGTATCAGAAAACAAGTTAACGGGAATCAGAAAAAAGAAAAATAGAAGTGATAACAAAAAGAGACCTTGAAAGTTAAGAAAAAGAGTGACAGTACTATATATCATTTAAATGATAGACGGAAAAAAATAATAAAAAAAAGCGTTCTGAAAAAACGTGAATTTTTTAAGAAATGGCAGTAGGTCAAAGAATTGTTTGAAATGGCGAAGATCATGAAAAGCGGACATAAAAAGTGTTTCGGTAGGCAGGAAATAAATTTAGAAACAAATGTTGCGTTTTATAAAACAGTCTTCAACAAAAATGCTTTCAAAATGCAAAATTCGAAAATGAAAGAATTTGATATATCCTCTTTTTGATCACCATTTTTTAATATTATTTTTTAGCAAAAATATATAATTCAAAAACCCTTCAAAAATTTTTGAATGGTCGTTGATAAAAATTTTTATCAAAAATTTTTATCAACGAAACATTCTTTTCTCAACTTTTTTGTAAAAAAAAAGAAAAACAAGGATCTTTGTTTTTGGAATTTGAAAATACTTTTTTTCCAGCGATCATTGTGGATTGGCATAAAAAAAAGAAACCACAAAAATGCAAATTTGTAGAAACAAAGAAGAAAATACAGAGACAGAAAAGCACTTTTGAATTTTTAATTAAAAGTAAAATAAAAAAAGGAGATCCCCTTTGCCTGCCGCCACAAACTTTAAAAGCGGCCCTTTACCTAAAAAATTTGGACCTTTCAAAAATACCATTCTAATTTTCTTCAATCACTCAACTCTCCTTTGCATTTTCTTTCTTTTTTGTCGTCTTTTAAAAGCAACAAAATAAACCCGCATATATTTTTTTGATTTTTGTAACCTTGATTTTTTCCTTTTTCGTGCCAGTCAGCTTCCACTTAATTATTGCGATGATTCAGAAACTATGGCAGAGGAGAAAGGTGTTTTATCTCAAGCCGCAATCTTTTCAAAACTTTTATGATGCGTCGAAAAAATATTTTCAAAATTGAAGCAAAAAAATAAAATGCAACTCTTAAAATTTTTTATTATTTCCATTCCTGGTTGCTCTTGGGCCTTTTAAATGAAAGAAAGAGTTTGAAAATTGACGAGTTTTTGATGAAACAATTGATCATCAAAAAAATAAAAAAGTTTGAGTGATTGATAGAGAAGAGAAAAAAAAGTTTCTTTAAATGTGGGTTTTCTGTTTTGACGCAACGGTTTTTCGTCCGCGCGAAAAAAAAATAAACTATCGCTGTCAGTTTTTTATTTTTCAAGACCAAAAAAAGTTAGACCAATTTATTTTCAAAATTGAAAAAATCATTAAAGGGAAAAATTAAAAAAGAAAAAGAATACTGTATATCCGAAAGTAAACATGAAAATGCAAAATAGAAATAAAAAATATCATATTTAAAAAAATTATTATTTTCAATTTTAACGAACTTCAAAAACATGACTGTATTTTACAGTACATTGAAAAAGAAGAAAACTTTGCAAATAAAAAATGCCCCAATGTCCTCGAAAAAGAACATGGCAAAAAAACAACAGCATAAAAAATCAAAAAGGATGTTTCCGCTTTCAAGAAAAAAAATCATGTCTGTCACTCAAAATGAAACAAAAAATGAAAAGTTAAAAGCCTTTTGAAAGTTTTGTCTCCAAAGCTTGATCAACAAAACCGATATAATAATAATAATTTTTTGTGTTGCAAGTTCTTTAAAGAATTACATAATAGATTTAAAGTCGGATACGATTAAAAAAAGAAAAGGACACGCGCGAATGGCGGCGGCGTGTGCCGAAAGAAAAGAAAAGTAAAAGGAGATTACGCAAGCAAATCGAGACAAGGTTAAAACAAGGACGACGGCATTTTGAATCAAATAAAAATCTTCTCTCTGGCGATTAACGGAAATGCCAAAAACAAACGAGGACAACTTTGTCTTTATTAAAAGATCAAAGAAAAATCACAGAAATGGTTCTTTTTTTAATCTCTCTAAAAATATAACCGGCATATGGTAGTATTTATTAATCAAAGGAGAGGAACAACAAATGAAAAGTGTTTCAGAAGATTTGTGTGAAAGTTTAAAGTGTGCAAGAAAAAGTTTTTCAAATACCAAAAAACAAATTTTTTGTTACAGTACTTGTGTTTTTTGTTTAAATTTTTAAAAAAATGTAAAAAATTCATGAATATTATTATAAAAATGATTACAGCAATGTTTCAAAATTCATCTTTTCAGATATTCTTATTAAAATGAAACAATAGCAATTAAACGTAATTTTTAACACCAAATACTTTATTACAATTTTTTGTTGTTACGTTTTTATATAAAAACAATAATAAACAAAACAAAAAAATAAGTTACTTCATCAATATTTAACCTTCACATACATTTATCCCTTTTTAAAGCTTTAAAAGTGTTGTTGCGATTTTTTAAAAGTCAAAGATATGGGATTTTTGAATGAATAAAAGCAAAAAAGGTTGCGCAAGTTTTTAGTCGTTTTCAACGATAAAAAGAAAAATAATGAACCAAAGTTCCAAAAGAAAGAAAAAACTTGTCCTCCGCGAATTTCCACTTTAACGGCGTTTTTTAAGTTTTTAGTCATCTCTCTCTTTTTCTGCTGCTCATTTTAGATGATGATCAACTCACTCTCAAAAAAAGCTGATGATAGTTATTATTATTTATAATAATTGTTTCAACTGCCTGCAGCGGAGAAGATGAAGCAATCCCCATTATTGACACTAATTTTTTCGAGTTTTGAAAAAGTTGGAAAAAAGCTTTAACCATCTCTAACAACTTTATCTTCCGTTCTATAGCTTCCATAACTTTAGCTTCGTTTTATACATTTTAGCCAAAGCATTTCGAAAGAAAGTTTGAAAGATTCGTGTCAATGCTTCGATTTGCTATAACTCTATAGCTTCTTATCTTATTTTCAAATATCCTCCAAAAAAAGGATATTTGTCTCGGATCTTTTAAATATGAAAAACGAAGCTATTTGTTTGAAACAAAAAAGAGTACAAAATTATTTTATAAAAAATTATTCATCAAAAAGTTTTGAAAAATAAATATCACATTGAAAAACATCAAAAAGTTGTGAAAGTACCGCATCTTCATTGGTTTTATCAATTGCTTTCTAAAAAAGTATACTTTAGTAGTTTATTTGAAAAGCAAAAAAGTTGTTTAAAAATTATAAAAATTAAAACATACTTCAATGGCAGAAATAATTTCCATAATTTCTGTCAATCTTTGAGCATAACAAAAAAGTTTCTTTTCATTAATGAAATAATTATGTAAGGATTCTAATAATTCTGATTTTGCTTTATCAACAAAATTTGAATATAATTCTGTGTCTGAAAAGTTTTTGATTTTTCGTTTCATTTCACAATTTTAAATATAAATTCGTAAGACCGGAATCAAAACATTAAAATAATTTTTACATCCGAAATTCAAATACCAAAATTTTGATTTTGATATTTCGTATTTTTAGAAATTGTATAGTTTTGAAATTCAATGTTTAATAATTTTTACAAAATTATAGTAAACACTTTCATAAATTCATTTATTCCCTTACTTTCACATTTCCAAATAATTAGCCCCATCATTGTTAAATATTCAAATTCACTAGGTTTTAACCGTTTAATTGGACGAACAACTTGTTCATAGATTGCTTTAATTGAAGGAGAAAAAATTCTTTGAATTTCATCAGATGGCATATTTTTTGTATCATTCTCTGTACATTTTACTTGATATACATCAAATGCCTATAAAATAATTTAAATTTACATATATTTTAAAAGTGCAAAGTACAGTACTTTATAATTATAAATAATTACACGAGTATCAGATTCATCAAATCCAAGTAATGACGAAGTTTCATATGCTCGATCCAAAAGCATTAAAGATTTCCAATTTCTTTTAAATAATTGTAACTTAAAAAAATTATTTAAAAAAGTGTATATTTTTGTGGTAAACAAACTTTTTTATCAGTGCAAAGTTGTGAAAAATATTTAATTTCAACACAAAATTCTGCTAAAAGCATTAAATGCATTTTTGTTGCTTTTACATGTTCAAAGGCGCTAAATTCTGTGACATTTGTAATTGTTGGAAAATTTCCTAAAATTTACATTTTTTTGTGTTTAAAGATTTTAAGCAAAAAATCAAACCTGCTTCAAAAATATTTTTAATAGAATTTTCTTCGGAATTTGTTGCTCTTTGACAAAGTTTTCGCTTTTCAATCATTCGACGATATGCTTCTTGCATTGATCCAATTAATGTTGTGGATGAATTTTGTGAAATCTAAAAGGCTAATTGCAATTTTTGAATCCAATTTAAAAACAGAGATACCCGATTAAAAATATTTGCCATTGCTTGTTGGCACATATTTATTTCAATATTTGAAGACATAATAACACTATTTCGATCTGGATTAACAATATTATTTAAATTTGATTGAAGCAATGAAATATCTGTGACAGAAAAAGATGATGACGAAGGTGAATTTGAAATTGTTGATAAAAGTGTTGGCGAATCTGTTTTAATTGCGGGTAATGGATCAAAACGATTTAATTGAACATCTGTAAAAATGTGTTCAATTAAATTCCGAAATTGAGATATCAAAATTTCGCTTTCGGTATTTCTGACTTTTCGAAATCGAAATTTCGATTTTGCAGAACTCTGATTGGGACTTTTAATTAAAAGTCCAGGCTACAGAACAGCTTACTTACTTTCAGGACGCATTCCAACTTTTACACATTTTTCATATCGGCAAAATCGGCAAAGACATCGAAGATCTAAAAAAACATACTAGTTTTTAAGTACACACAAAAAACCCATACCTTTACTTATAACGCAATGCTTATTACCTCTACATGTATATCTATAAAATTAACAATTGCATCACTAAGAAAAAAAATCCCTCCAAGACAAACCGCAATTTTAAAGCTACAGTTCTTCGAAAAAATGCTGCACAAGCTCGACAACTCTCAGATCCGAAATGACTTCCTAAAATTTATTCACCTTTAAAAATTGTTTAACCTTTTCAACATTTAAATTTACCATTACTCACTCCACTGCAAACTGAACAAATCATATTTAAATGAAGTGAATTATTCTTTTCTGTAGCCATTATTTTTCTGACACAAAAATTCAAATGCAAAAAAAAATTCAAGCGACTCATTTTTTTACTGATAAAAGTTTGTCTTTTACATTTTTTATCAACAAGAACATCTTGAACTTTTTTTGAATTTTTCGTTGATAAAATTGAACTAATTTTTTTAAAGACAAATAAACATCTTTTTTTTCGATTATGGATTAAAGGTTGTAACTTTTACAATCATATTGGAAACAATCGATTGGAAACAAATTTATTTAAACATAAAAAATAAAAAAAATAGCGAAAAAAATCAAAAAACAATTTTACATTAAATATCCTCGACATTTTGCAGCACCACAATGGCATCGAACTTTTCGATCATAATTTGTGTAGCCATAATCCCAGCAAAGTTCAGTTCCAGCTTTAACTTCTCGAGATGCAAAGAATGCAAGGCATGCTAAAAAAGATATTTCAATTAAAATTCCCTACAGTAATCAAAAAAAGACATACGTAATCGAAGATCATGAGTATCAGTAAAAACATTTTGAACAAACATATTTGGTTCACAGGAATGATTAAAAAATCGTCCAATATTTCCTTCATCAAATGCATCAACAATAAATGTAAGATCATCTTGAAAATAATCTGTTAATTGAATACCATCTTTTGGACCAGTTGGTTGTGGCATATCAATTTCTAAAAAACTTTAATCAAAAAAGCCAAACATAAAAATGTACATACCAACACCTTCATCAGGAATATCTAAACCTTTATCCAATTTAACATTTTCAAAATCTTCAATTAAATCCGTTTCAGCATAATAGACATCACTATGTTTCAATTGTTCTGCTAAAGCATTGTTAAGAATTTCACCTGAATATGTACTAATGAAAGAACCTTTTGGAATATCAACTAATGTTCGAACGCCCCAGCCACTTTGAGGTGTTAAAAATAGCTAAAAAATGTTCAACTTGTAAATCTACAGTATCCACCAATTTAAAAGCAACACTTACTTGTAACGGAATAATAACTTTTCGTTGTGCAACATAATTATAGCATAAATCTCTTTTACAATGGCATAAATTATTGCATTCATAAATTCCTGATTGAACTTTATAATCAACACAACCATTTTGATATAGTGGATATGGAGCTTGTAATTGATCATCTAGACGAGCATGTTCATTATAAGTTAATTGTTGACAAGAACATTTCTTTGGATCTGAACAATCATCTAAAAAAATTAAATTTTTAAACTAAAGTACATATATTTTTTACAGTAATACAAACCTTTGCATTCACAATAGCAAACAGTTTGAAATGCAAATTCTTGTAACAATTTTTTAATATTTTCATCATGTGCATATCTTTTTATATTATATACCATTTTAGGTTTCCCGATTCCAGGATGTACAGCATTTACAACAGGAATTGGAGCATCTTCCATTCCCATTGCATAATCTGGATCTATTAAAGAACCATCATAAAATTCTTTACATAAAATTTCAGGCTTAATGTTTGCATTAAAAGTAAAATAGAATATTGGAAGCTTTGATTCTGTTACCTAAAAAAGAAAAAATAAAAACAAACAAACCCAATAAAAAACAAACTTGAAGATATTCTGCAATTTGTTCAATTCGATGAAATGATTCTCCACATGGTGATTCATAAACAATATAACCCTTTGTATGTCGCTTTGCAGAATAAACAGATGAATATACCAAAGTCTAAAACAATAATTATATTATTAAAAATCGAAAAACACAATTACCTTTCGAGTCCATCCATTTGCAAAAGGAATAAAATACGGTGACTTTGTAAATTTTTTACCCCATGTTTTTTCAGAAATTTCTTTAATCTTTGAAACATATTTTTTTAAACAATTTGGTCCATGCTTTTCATGTACAGTTCTTTCAAAATGTTGATCCCATTGTGGAGCTTTTAATTCCATTCGTTTAACCTCAAAAGCAATCCATATTACAGTATGCTAAAAAAAACATACCTTTTTAGCTTTTTCCTTCTTTTCTTTAATATCATAATCATCATCTTCAAAGACTGATGAACTTCTTGAAGCATCAACTTTAAGCGTGGAAGTGGATTTTCGAGCTGTTGGAATTTTTGTATCATTTGATGATGATGAAATTGTTGTTGTTGAAGGTCCACCTTTAAAACGATTTCTTCTCATTGTTCGTTTTTCATCTGGTGGATTAAGTTTTGTCGTTGAACCTCGATAAACATATTCATCAAAATGATTATGTAAATAGCATCGAAGATCCGTGCAACCTCGTCCAGGTTCAGTTTCAGTATTTCGATCAGTTTTATTATATCGTAATAAAAATAAATCTCGATCAATATCCAAAATATTTGCTTGATAAACTTTTCGATTATTTATTGCCTAAAAATATTACTGTAGCAATGTTTTAAAACTTTAAAGACATACAGCAATAGTTGTTCCAATACTATTTCCATGAATTGTTCGATTTGAATATAAATAATTTTTAAGGAATTCAGTTCTTCCAGCAGGAGCTTTTGAATAATTTTCTGATGGTACAACAAAATATTTTTCCCCATCAAGTTTAGAATCAAAAGCTTGATCAAAATGTAATCGAACAAAATTTCGATTAATATATGCTTCTTGATCACAATCAAAAAATATAAGATATTCCAAATTTGGATCAGAATTTGAATCTTTTCCAATTGTCCCGGGCCACCATTGATTTTTTAAATATCTTTGTTCAGTTCGATTTCGAGTTTTAAAATATGCAATAACTCGAGTTCCAATTGGAAAATCAATATCACAAGCTTTTCCATAAGCTAATGCAGATCGATTTACTTTTAATACAGTATTTGTGCCCATATCTGCTGAATTTAGCTTTACTTCAAATGCACTTCCATTTACGCTCTAAAAACGCTTTTGTACATTAAAAACGACAAAAAAAACTAACCTTTTTAACAATTTTACCATGATAATAATTTAGTGCATTATTTTTCATAAATCCTGCATAAACTTCCATATTGTCTTGAATATCATTATAAATCATTTGAAAAAGTTGTTCACCAGTTGCTAAAGGATAAAGTTGTCGAATTCGATTATTTTCCAATTCTTTAATATTATTTTTTAAGTTATCAACCGTCTAAAAAACGCAATTAGTTGTATGGAAGATACGGTAATCATAAACCTTTGTAGAATTGAATTTCAAAAAATTTCCAACACTGAGATCAAATTTATGTAAACTTTGCTAAAAAACTAAACCATAAAAAATAAGCAAAAACAAAGCTCTTACCAATGGATTATCAATTGCTTTAGTACGTTGCCGAATTTCTTTTACATCATTCATTGCTGCTGAAACAAATCGAATATCATTCAAGCAATCATTTGTTTCAATTTCTTCTTCATCTTCAAGTGCTAACATTGAATCAACAAGTAGCCCAGCATTCATCATAAAAAGATTTGTTTTATCTTCAATTTGTCCAAATGGTATACTTAAAATTGATGTTGTTGGAAGGGGGTCTTCCAAATATGTATTAAGTAAAGATAGTGAAAGAAGTACTTGTGAAATAGTAATACAAAGACCATTTATTGAACAAATGAATACAGTTGTTGGTTCATCAACCGTTCGAAGAAGTACAGCAAAATCTAACAACAGTGGACGATCAATATCAAATTCTTTAACAATTCTTAATGGATTATTTTTACTTAGATATTGATATCTTTCTAAAATTTACTTCTATTAAATGT
Source organism: Panagrolaimus sp. PS1159 (assembly GCA_963922195.1). NCBI lineage: Eukaryota > Metazoa > Nematoda > Chromadorea > Rhabditida > Panagrolaimidae > Panagrolaimus > Panagrolaimus sp. PS1159. Next base: position 346,651 of record CAWUHW010000018.1, read on the forward strand.
TAAATAGGAGAAATAATACCTTTCATAATTTTATCACTAAAAACTTGTGCAATAACTCTCAGCTCAACTCGATTCTTTTTTGCAATTTCTTTCAATTCTGTTGCTGGATTTGAATAATCTTTAAATATTTCTGCTGCAGTTGTTATTGGAATTGGTGCCATCTAAAATTATATGTTAAAGCTTTTGTAAAAATGAAATGTAAAACGTACTTCAGAAAAATCTGAATCAAATTTTGTAGCTTCATCATATAAATTTTGGATTTTTTGTTTAATACTTTTTAATTCCTGTGGAGATAATTCTCTAATCAATAGCGGAATCTGATCGTCCATTGTTAATCAAAAAATAAGTGATAAAAGATGCAAAAGTAATAATAACAGAAACAGAAAAATGCCACCAAAAAATTCTTTTTTATGTTTTGTCAAAAAGGAACACAAACGCCTCAGTACCGTAGAAGGGCAAAAGTATGAGAGTTCTCCGATGCCGGCTCGTGTGCCAATGCCAACGTTAAACTTCGAATTTGTATGAATAACTTTTTCATCATTGCTACAACCAATCTTTTGTGAAATCTGTAAACATTTTATTACATTTTGAGCTTATCAACTACCCCTTCTTTTTAAGGTGATTCAACAAACATGGATTATCAAATACTCTTCAAAAATATTTTTTATGTTTACCCTTATATAAAGCAACAAATGAAATATATAAAACAAGTGACCGACACTCTGGAAGAACAGTGAGGAGAAGAAAAAAATCAGTAAGACCCGATAAGGGATATTATAGCAAAAAAACATATATAAAAAATAATATAAAAACCGGTGAAAAGAGAAAGGGGTAAAGTAAAACAACAAGAGAAAAGGAAAAGAGTGTCAGATATATAAATTATACAAAGACATTTTATGATTAAAAGCCATCAGGTCGCTTTTCAGAATTTTTCTTGCAATAATCTTCAGCATTTTTGAAAAATTTCTTTTTATCTGTTTGATATTCTTCAGCAAGATCAGCACGAAGTGGATGTTCGAGATCAGGTTCCATAATAAGTGATAATAAGCTATGTAAAACTAAAAGAGCATGTTGTTGATATAAATAAATAAAAAGCAATAAACAAACCTTGTTCTGCACGAGTTGCTGGCTTCCAATGATCAGGACTAATAATACCAAGACAAACATTTCCTTTTTCATCAACATTTGGATGGTAAATTTTGGTTAAGAAATTGAGCTTTGGTGGTCTGAAAATTGTTTGTATTTAAAACAGAACCCATTTATAAAAAAAACTTAAAGGGGTATTCTGCAGGAAAGTCTATTGCAATTTTGAATACACCTTTATGATATGGTTCTTTATTTGGCATCAATAAGATTTCCCAATGAAGAATATTCTTTTCATCAATCGCCAATGGTTTATACAATGCATCTTTTGCGCTCATAACATCTTTTAGTTCCTATAAAATGAATATGATAAGAAGATACAAATAAAGCAAAACATACCATTTGAAGTCGACGACTATAAGAACCCATTTTAGCTTTTAAACCTTAATGGACCTAAAATTTAAATCAATTAAAAATAAAATCAATATGTGAAATTAATAAAACAAAATCAAAAAAAAACATGATTCAGTAAAAAAGCAGTGTAATGATAACGTAAAAAAAGGTTCAAGAACATTCAGCGAGAGAGAAGAGGAAAAAAGGTGACAAAAAAAACGCGAAAGTCGCAGCTTGTATGAAATTTTTTTGGAAGAGAGAGAGTTGCTACTCTTCAATGTTAGGCATCCCGTGGGGGACAAAAAAATAAGGAGAATTTCTACTTTTTTGGCTTTTCCAAAAAATGCTAACTCCGCCTTTTTCACTAGTGTTCCATTGTTGCACATTGCAAACATGTTTGTACAACAGCGAGAGAGAAAAGGTGGAGAGTCGTTTTAAGAATTGATTTGCTTCAAAAATTTTAGATAAAAATTTTCACAAGTCAATTTTTGTATATAGTATACAGACATTTTCTAAACGAACCAACAAGAAAAAAAACAGTTTACAAAAGTCAATCAAAAATTAAGTTACGTAATGCAGCAATTCAAATGCTTATTTTTTACACAGAGAAATACGTTTTTTACAAATCTTTATGAACGATGATAATAATTGTATCCTACACATATATAAATCAATTGTTTATAATCACAAAAATAAGTCATTGTTACTAAATGTATATCATCGTCTTCTAATGTTCTTCTTTACGCATAAGAAAGCCTGGAACAAATCCTGATGATTTTGTACGTTCAGTCTTTTCAGCTTCAATTTCATCAAGATAAGGTTTGAGATAAAAAGTTTCCTAAAATGAATAAATCTGTGTAAATGAAGAAAATATGAAAAACTGCTTACTTCATCCCATTTAGTCCATTGATCTTTTGGTAAAATTTCTAAAATCTCACACATATGTTAACGTTTTGTTTTTCTAAAAAATTCTAAAAAATTACCGTTATGCATTGCAAGAGTATGAGCACGAGAAAGACGCATTTTACGTTGATCAAAAAGCCATGGTTCTTTAAGATTTAAGCGGCGAAGTGCTTCTGTAACTTCTGGCTAAAAATAATCTATTTTTTAATAAAAGTAAAGGTATAAAAGTAACTAACTGCGGGCTCGTAGTATTGATCGTGCCAAAGAAGACCTTAAATAAATTAGTATTTAACATTGAAAAAAATGTTCAATCTTACCATATTCTCTTCCACCCCAAAGATATTGCCATGAAACATAACGCATATATTTGAAAGCAGAATCTAAAAATAATATTTTGAATTATTAAGCATACACATGTCTTCTAGTTAAATAAATAACAATTGCAGTTAAACGTTATTAACTGCAGTAAACAAAAAATATGAAAGAAAAAAACTTACTGTTATATGCCCATTTGACATTTTTGGCAGCAGCAGGAGCAACTTTCCAAGACATGGTTACTAAAAATGGTTTATTATTTAAATACAGTAAAACAATATTTTAATAATAAATTTTATTATTAAAATCGCTATCACAAAAAAAATTCAGCAACATCGACAACTTTTTCAATGTGTTTTTTAAACATTGAGGGGTTCGTGTTAAGAGTTCTTTGTTATAAAAATACTTGTTTGATGGTAAAAAAAAGTTAAAAAAGTTAAAGTTAATTTTTTTCATGTAATTGTTAATAGCTGTTATTGTTAAAGCCTGTCTTTCCTATAGGAATTAGATTGTTAGATCTCATTTTATCTCTTCTGCAAAAAAAGCTTTTTTCCTAAACAAATGTTTTGCCGTCTTTGCAAATTTGCTTCTTCTCGCAATTCATTCTTTTTTTCAAATCGCGTAAAATCGTGTCTGTCTTTGAGTAAGGAACTTTTTTTTGAAACTTCAACATTATTTATATTTTTGTTTTTTAGCTCCTACTAAACTCGTTAATCAAAGGAAGAAGATGACTGCTGCACCTTCAGAAGATTCAACATCAATTAATCCAGACAATTTATTTTTTCCTTTTAAAGATCATATGCCAAAAGAAGCTACACAACAGGCAGAATTTTTAAAAAAATACCCTGATTATGATGGAAGAAATATTTTAATTGCAATTCTTGATACTGGTGTTGATCCATCTCTTCCTGGATTACAAAAAACTTCAACTGGTCTTCCAAAGGTGGTTGATTGTGTTGATTTAAGCGGTGCTGGCGACGTTGATACTTCCGTCATTAAAACTGCTAACCCCGATGGAACAATTATTGGTTTAACTGGTCGAAAACTGAAAATCCCTGATTCATGGAAAAATCCATCCGGTAAATGGCATTTGGGTATTAAACCTATATATGAATTGTATCCAAAAAGTATTAAAAAGTTCGTTAATGTATGTCTCTTTTTGCTTTTAATGGGTTACTCTAATGACAAAATTTTTCAGGCTGAAAAAGAAGAAGTTGATCGACAAGCTCATAAAATGAGTATTGCAGATGTTATGCGACAACTTGGTAAACATGAAACAGAAATTGGTGGAACTTCTGATAAATTAGCAGATAAAGAAGATCGTGAAAATTTAAATTATCAACTTGAATACTTGAAAAAGGTTTAAATTATACATGAATACAATATTTCGATCAAAAATTCGAAATATTGTATTCAAGTTTGATTTTTTATAATTTTTAAGGTTGAAAAAGATCCCATTTCAACTCCTGTTGCTGATTGTATTGTGTGGAATGATGGTGAAAAATGGAGGTACTGTAGTAATAACATTTATTCAATCTTTATAGTCAAATTTTAGAGCATGTGTTGATACATCATATCGTGGACGTTTAAATCTTGCAAAAGTTTTAACAAATTTTCGTGATGAATATGAACATGCAATACTTTCTGATCGTGATATGATAACATATTGTGTAACAATACATAATCAAGGAAATTTATTAGAAATTTGTGTACCCGGTTCACATGGCTCTCATGTTGCACATATTGCTGCAGGACATTTTCCTGATGAACCTGAAAAAGATGGTTTAGCACCTGGAGCTCAAATTGTTTCAATGTGTATTGGAGATTCAAGACTTGATTCAATGGAAACTGGACAAGCTTTAACTCGTGCAGTAAGCTTTAACGTAGAATTAAATGATTACGGTATCTTTTAGTTTAATAAATGTATTGAAATGGGTGTTGATATTGTTAATTATTCGTTTGGTGAAACTTCAGCATTTCCAGAATCTGGTGAAATTAATAAAGCGCTGAAAGAAATGGTTGATAAACATGGAATAATATTTGTTTCATCAGCAGGTAATAATGGTCCTGCACTTTCAACTTCTGGTTCACCTGGTTCAACAAATAGTGCTTGCATTGGTGTTGGAGCATATTTGACTAAAGAAATGATGAAATCAATGTATAGCGCTCGTGAAATCATAGATCCAACAATGTACATTTGGTCAAGTCGTGGTCCAAATTTTTCTGGTGGAATGGGTGTTTCAATTTCTGCTCCTGGTGCAGCTGTTACTGGTGTCCCAAAACATTGTTTAAAAGGACGTGAGCTTATGAATGGAACATCAATGTCTTCTCCAAATGCTTGTGGTACAATTGCATGTTTATTGAGTGCTTTAAAAGATAACTCAATTCCATTTTCACCATTTTCAATTCGTCTTGCCCTACAAAATACTGCCTATCAACCAAAAGAAGGTTATCATGATGCATTTTCTCTAGGATGTGGAATTCTACAAGTTGATTCTGCATTTGAATTTTGTAAAACGTCACTTTCAACTGTTCCAACTGCTATTACTACGATTCAAGCTAATGTTCAAGATGGAAAATCTGGTATTTCACGTGGAATTTATCTTCGCGAAACATGGGAAACGAAAATTCCTCGAGAAATTGCTGTCAACGTTGTCACCAAATTTAAACCACTTTCAAGTTTGTTTTTTAAAAGAACGATTTGTAAAATATTTTAATTTTTAGATCATGAAGAACGAATTAATTTTGATCGAAGTTTACTTTTGAAACTTGCACCTGGTGGTGAAGAATTTATTAAACATCCAGAATTTTTGAATTTACCAACTGGAACATTTTCTATTCATCTTGATGCTACAAAACTTAAAAAGGGTATTGTGCATCACACAGAAATTGTTGGAATTGATCATAAAAATCCTTCTTTGGGACCAATTTTTCGTCTTCCTATTACCGTAATTGTTCCAGAAGAAATTACTGAAGCTGGAAATTATGAAATTAAACGAACATTAAACCTTGAACCAGCTGTTCCAAATCATTTCTTTGTTCAAAGTCCTATTGGTGCTTCATATGCAGTTCTTCGACTTCAATCACGTGAAAAAGAAAATGTTGCACAAATTTTGGCTCATATTACACGGCATATGGATCATGTAGCATTACGACATATTGAAGTTGAAAAATTAGTTAATCTTCAACCAGAATCTGAAGAACTTGCAATTCCATTTTCTGTTTATCCTGGAAGAACGGTAGAAATTTGTCTTGCAAAGGGATGGAAGAATTTTGGACCTGCAACGATTCAAGCTGATCTCAAATTTTATGGTTTTAGCGTTAATCCTTTGCTTTTATCATCAGCTAATTTAGCAAATCGAATTGATTTTGTTAATTCTCTTCGCTACACAAAATTGAAACCAGCGTTGAATTTTGATGGACTTCATCAACCTATTGTACCAACAGATGCAAAAATTGAACCTCTTGGGGAACGAGATATTTTTTATGGTGGTAAACAAATATTTCGATTACTTTCAACTTTTGCTTTGAATGGTAAAAACTTTGTACTATTTTATATTTTTTTTAAAATGAATATTTTTAGTTCCAAAAAGCAATGAATACACTTTTGCCCTTCATGGAATTACCGACTATCTTTATGAAAGTCCAATTGATTGTGTATTGTTTCAAATATTTAGTGAATCGAAAAAACATGTTCATACTTGTGGCAGTTTTCCTGATCGAGTAAGGTTTTTTTGTACATTAATTCTTTTAAAAATTTCCTTTTTTAGTACAAAGTTACACTTGAAAAAGGTGATTACATTATTCAAGCTCAACTCCGTCATGCTAACAATGATTTTCTTGACAAATTACGTGATGCTGTTTTAATTGCAAAACAAAAAGTTGCTATTCCAGTTGATTTATACAAAAATCCAGATTCTGCTCTAAAACGTGAAGGTGCTAAAGTTGCATTGGAACCATATTTTGTTGGACAACGTGGTGTTTATTATGCTGGTGCATTACCTGATGATAAACTTCCAAAGACTTATCCTGCTGGATCTTATCTTACTGGCTCATTCACACTTTTATCTGATGAAAATCAAAATAAAGTTTCTGCAACAAGAGCAACATATTTTTTGGTTAGCACACCTGCAAAGAAACAAAACAAGGCACTTTCTACCGTAGTCATTGAAGCAAAGAAAGAAAAAGATGACAAAAAATCAAAAGAAAATGGAACAAATAATGGCGCTGAAAAGGAAATGAAAGGTAAGCTACACTCTCTTTTTTTTAATATACATGTTTTAAATAATTTTTTAGAAGCAATACGTGATGTTGAAATCAAATATCTTTCAAAATTAACTGATCAAACTCAAGCTTCTGCATTATACGAAAAATTATTTTCTGAATACCCAACACATCTTCCATTACTTTTGGCACAAATTGAGCGTCTTTCAAAGAAGCGTGATATTAATGATTTGCAAAAAGTTGTTAATGATCTTTTGGATGTTGCAAAACCTGATGAAGTATTAAAATTTTATGGTGGTAAAACTGAATTGATTGAAGAAGATGCAAAACAATCAAGTGAAATGGAAAAACGTAAAGCTGCAATAATTGAAGCACTTTTTGCTAAAACAAATTTATTATTGGATGAACATATTAAAATTAGCAGTCAAGATATTCCAAAAGTATTCCGTGAAGGAATTCAACTACCAAAAAATGATAAATTAAAGCCAAAAGCCAATGAAAAGAATGCTGGTACTTCATCTGCAACAACAGCACCAAGCTCATCCTCAACATCTGTCACTTCAACCACAACAGCAAAAGAAGATGCAGCCGCTTTTGAATCTGATATGATTGCAATTGAAAACGAAACTTCAAAACAACCTGCTTCATCTCCAGCTGTTGGAACTTCAGGATCTCAACAACGTGTTACTCTTTCTGAAGCAAATCAAGCATTTCGTGAATTTATTCGATGGGTTGATCCTACAGATGAAAAGGCTTTATTAGTTACTGCTAAATATGCTGTTGCTTCTGCTCGTTATGGTACTGCTCTTCGATGCCTCAATAAAATTATTGAAGAAAAGCCTACAAGCGCTGGATATCTTTCAGTTGAACGTGCAATTATCGATGTAAGTTTAAAGGAGGCGGACCCTTTGATCCATTTTTTTAAAAAAAAGGGTTTCGAAATATTTCTTTTTTTTCCAAACCTTCGATATTCGTGATCAGGGTGACTCTTGAAACGAAAAAATATTTCCTTTGTTAAAAAAATAAAAACAATGGAAGCTGCATTTTCGTTTCAAGAGTCACCCTGATCACGAATATCGATGGTTTGGAAAAAAAAGAAATATTTCGAAATCCTTTTTTTTTTAAAAATGGATCAAAGGGTCCGCCTCCTTTAAATTTTGTTAAATGGTAAAGTTTATTGAAAATTTGTTTTTTAGCTTTTGGATCAATTAGGATGGGTCCATTTGGCTTCAAAACAAAGAAATGCTGTTCTGGTCAAATATAGAAGTGCATATCGTCCATTTTAATTATATAGGTTTTTATTTAACTGATTTAATTTTTAATTAATCTATGTGAATGATTGTAATTGAAAACATACACATTGTTTATATTGAAAAATAAATTTGACTAATTATTGAAATTTCATATACTGTATTTTTTGAAAAAGCTGTTGAAACAATAATTTTTTGAAGCAAAAATGGTTTGAAAAAGAAATAATGTAAACAAAGGGCACGCACTTTTTTATAAGCTTTTTCTTTTCTTAAAAGCTCCAAAAAACAAATAGTTTTTGTGTCCATTTTTTTCAAAGTGACAAAAAAAGTTGATAAAAATCGAAGTGAAAAAAGATAAGAAAAAAATATGGCTTGTATAAAATTATTGACCGCTAAAAAAAGTTGATGAAAGATTTCAATATAAAAAATATATTTTGTCCTATGATATCTTTTGCATTTTAATCGTTTTTGACAGAGAAAAATGATTAAAAATTTTAATCAATCCAAAAAAAACTGCGTCAACGACGGCGTTAAAGTCGAAGAGGAAAAATTTGTTTTGTAACAAAACTTTTGTTTCCCTTTTTTTGGAAAAAATGTTGACAATGTTTTTCGATCATTTTTTAGTACTATTTTTTGCTAACTTTTTTCAGTCATTTGAATAAATGAATATCAAACTTTTTGAACAAAAAATGTATTTTTACTTTTTTAATTGCTTAAAATTATGAAATTTTATTTATTAAGATTTGTACCGTATCTAAAAATTTTAAAATCCCAAATAATTGATTTTTCTATCGCTTTATTATTTTTGATTTTTTTTCAAATCAAATAAGACATTTTTTATTGCTTGTTTCGAAATTCATGTGATCTTTAATTCCCTATTATCTTTTCGAAAGATTTCAACTCTCACTCATTTTTTAGGAAAATAATGAATGTTATAAAAAGCTTTATCCCCCAACAAACACCTCGTCCACAAAATTATCATCATTATGTTTGTTTTGGGAATGCGCATGTAAAGGTTTGTTTTTTTTCTTAAAGGTTAAAATGGAAAAAATATTAAACTTTTTCCATTTTGACGTTTTCTTTCGAAATGGTATGAAAATGACAATCAGGCAAAAGAACAATTTGAAAAGTCCCTGATCGCCAGGTTCATGCCATTTTGAAGTAAATGTTAAAATAAAAAATTTACCAAATCGTCTGTCTCCCTTTAAACCCACAGCAATCTCTTTTATATAAAATTATTTAGTTTGCAACATTTATAATTATTCTTTTTCGTTTATTTTTGACTCTAATTTCGGGATATTATTTTTTGACCGGACATTATTTTTACAAATATTGGATTGGAATTTTGTATGATATCATTGAAATGATAGCATTAATATTTTTAATTGTTGGATATATAAATGAAGAATCAAAATGGACATGGCCCTATATGGCTATGGAAGTATGTTTTGACAAGCGATTTCAATATATCCAGAAAAACATATCTTTTTTTTTAGTTTACATGGTTAATTTTGGTTTTATTATTATATGTTATTTCAATAACAGCAATAATTTCACCAGAGCGATATTCAAAATGGTGGACATATCAGGGAAAGCTGGTTACAGATCCAGATCAAATTCGAAAACAAGCATTTGGAACTTGTATGGAAACAGCAATTTTTGCTGCACTTTTTGCCTTTGAATTTCGTATCCTTCTTGCATGTAATCGATATTTTGATGATGAAAAAGCTCGAAAAAAAGATTTACGTGAACGTCCAATTATTTTAAATCAAGATGGAACAGGTGGAAATGAAAGTGGTAGAGATAATAATACTGTTGTTGATATGGAACCTATTTTAAATAATACTACAACAATTAATAATCAAAATCGTGGTTTTGCAAATCCAAATTTTTCGTTGGTTGATAGCGATGACGACAATGATCATGATTGGCATTCAAAAGATAAAAAGGCAAATATTCTTGCTTAAGAGTTGTAAAAAGATTTTTTTGGGACGACGGGTTGTTTCCCGTAAAAAAAAGATTTTGAAATGAATGTGTTTTATTAAACTATAGCTACATTTAACTTAAATTAAATAAAAGGAAAGACTAAAACCCAAAGAAAACCCATTTCCCAAAATCAAAAATAAAATCAATGAAAAAATTTTATAAAAAAATGACATACAATTTTAAACAGAAGAGAAAATATATTTGATACAAAAAATTATTATTATTATTGTTGTTGTTCATTTTGCAGGATTTTGAGTTTTAACTTTGCTTGCACATGTTTCATCGGTTGTTCTGATATCATAATGCGTACGAGATTTAAGATCAGGATCTTCTGTAGGTTGCTATACAAAGAAAAAACACATTAGAATAAAATTTAATAAAAAATCAAACAAAAACATACCACACTAACAGTATTATCAACTTTTGGTGCACCTGGTGCAGCAGTAGCTGGCCCCTTTGGAATTGCAGTTGTTGTATTTGGTGTCGTTGTTGCTGGAATTGGAATTGTTGCAGGAGTTGTTGGCTTTCCATCTGCAGGTTTTTTACCAACACCTTTCAATTTTGCGCAACCAAAAAATAGAAATATCGTTGAAATCATTAATATTGAACCATATATCAAAATTTCTGCACCAATAATCAAAGATAACGGAATCATAATCAGAGGCCGCTTGGTAAATGGAAAATTGGTAAAAAAAGTTTTTCACATTTTTTAAACAAATAAATAAAAAAGTAAGAATGATTTTGGCAAAGTTTATTCAAATTTTTTAACAAAAAAAACAACCCATTTTTTACACCCAACTATTTTGCTAAATTTTTTGTTCTTGTAATATAATACTAAATACACATATCACAGTTTTGTAACGAAAAAGCTAATAATAAAATCCCGAATACAAAAGTATAAACACAATAAAAAAAATAGAATCTCTTTTTTTAATGTAGTAAGCCACTAATAACATTTATATATATAATATCTTCATTGAAAGAAAAATGAGAGAAAAAGTATTAAAAGTGATGAGGAATGGAAGAGAGAGAGATAAGCGATTAGCTCACTTTTGTAATAACATTGAAAGTAATAGTTGGAACAAAAATTTCGTCTTCTGCAAGTGTAGGTTCACCAATAATTGCCGATTTTCCTATTACTGGACGAATTTTATGTGTTCCTTCATAAAGAAAAAGAAATGAAAATTGTGCAGCTATTTCTTTTTTTGGTGGCTCCAAATGTCCATTTTCAGATGGTTGTTGTTCATTAGAAGATGTTGAAGGAATTGATGAATCAGAATCTGATGGTATTGACTAAAATGGATTTATTAATAATTTCATTTTGAAAAACTTGAATTCTAACCTCAATAACAATGGGAACTTTCAATGGACCACAAAATACCATATTCTCTGGGGTATCAATTTTTTTTCCATTTTGAAGATCTTGAAAGCAACGAAGTGAAAGTTCACCATTAATTGGTTTTGTTCCTAAAATGATTGTTAAAAAAGTACCGTAGCGTTTCAAAACATACCTTTCAGCACACTTGATACAGTCATTTCCAATTCAATCAATTCACCAATTTTTACCGAAATATCATCATCATTTGTATGAACTTTTCCATTTACAGTAACATCTGCAATAACACCGATTAAAGATACATTTTATAATTTTAGAAAACTTACAAACAGATACTGTTGGAACAACTAATTGTTTTAAAAATTCAACTTCAGCCAACACTGATCCAATTGGAACAATTCCAATATAATTCAATTGTGGAATGGCCCAACGAATTTGAAGATGTTTTGCAATATGTGAATCTAATGAACGTCGAAGAATATCAATTTCTTGTTTTTGTCGAACATGTGAATCATATTGTGTTGCTTCTCGAAATGATCGGGATGAAACATCTGGACAACATGGACATAAAACTGGTACTCGACAAATTTCTTTTGGTTGCATTCCAATCATTCTTTTATCAGTTGAATATGTAAGTTCTGCATCAAAATCTGTTGAATTTGCAACATCAATTACAACATATCTTGTTGAAGCTGAGTCACCAGGTAAAACATGCCATTTTGATACTGTAACAGCTGGAACAATACAAATTGCAAGTGGTAGCCGGCTTGTCCGTTCATATTGTACTCCATCAAGGCCTTCAATTCCAGCAACATAACGAAAAATAAAATCTGCTGTTAACAGCCTTCCAGTATACGGTATTAAATCATGATGATCTTGTGTTGATATTGAAAGGGTTGAAGTATCATCGGTAAATGAAACAATTGAATTTCTTTGTGGTGATAGAGGTGTTTGATCATTGAAAGACATTGTTGTTTCATTTAAAGCATCCATTGAAGTTGTAAATGCTGGTTTAATTAGGACCCGTTGTTCTTCACCATTTGTTTTATCATCTGAGATACTTGATGGATCAATTCCAAATATTTGAAACTGAATTTCTCTCCTTTCTTTTGGCTTTAAATTTTCTATTCTTGCAAATGGTTTTATGTCACCTTCTTCTTTCTTCATTGACATATTTGTTAATTCAATTAACGGTGGACCAAATACCGTTGGCTGTCGAATATCCAATTTTATTGATTTAATTGTCATTGTTTCACTTGTATTTACGACAAAAACAGAATGTGTAAATCTAAAAATATCAAATTTAAAAAACGTTCAACAAAAAAATTAAAAGAAACAAACGTTTGTCCAGAGAATACAGTAATTTCTGCAACAGCTTCTGAATTATCTTCTGTTGTTGGCGCTCTTTGCAACGATGATTCCAATGTTAAAAGTGGTAGCTCTTGCAGCACTTCTACCGTATACGACGACTTTGGATTCTTTGAATCTTCAACCAATTTTGGTAATATTTCTTTTATTGAACATACATTTCTTACACCCAATACTTCACAACTATAACCCGTAATTGTTAATTTTCCAGGTGCTCTAAAAATGAGATCACTGTAAAAAAACATTATTCAACAATAAAAAACAAACCTTGGCATTCCAAGTAATTTAATTTCAGTTGGTTGTGTTCCTGGAGAATATGGAGTAAGTGTAAGCCGAACAGGTACTGCTTCAAATGGACATCCTTCCGTTAAAAGTGCAAGATTTTTAACCGTGAGATCAATTGGTAGTGGATTTATAACTTTAACTGAAACTTCACAGCCACAATTTGTAACCCAATATGTATCATTTGATTCAATTTCATTTTGAAATGGTGAATAAATAAAAATTTTTTGACTTTCATCTGTTATTGGAATCACTCTTGGAGCAAGCTGTGAAGAAAGTCGAACAATTTTAAAATCACTTAATGTTGGAAATCGTGTCATTTGTAGAGGTGGAAGAATGATGCCACTTTGATCCAACGAAATATGTTGTGCAAGTGAATGAGTTTTCGGTTGAGATTGTATCAGCTTTGCTAATTCATCCAACATTTTTATTGCTGCAACATTATCCAATTCTGGGAAATATACTTGCAAAATATAACAAAGATGTCGAATTGCAGCATCATAAAAATTTGCTCTCAATGCAGACATATATACTTCATGCATTGCTTTAACTTGTACAGTAACCGGACCATTTATTGAAGATTCTTTTGTTGCATCAATAATTCCGTAACCGGGTAAAGTTCGATATAAAATTGGATAAACCTAAAAATGTTCAATAGAAATAAGACCAAAATAATGAATACTTACTAATTTATAATCATTTTCTGTTCTTGCATCACTTTCATTAACATGCAGCCTAAATAAAACAGCTAATCTTGAAAAGAATGAATTTTTTCTTCGAAATCCCATCTAAAAAATACCGTAACCTCTGTTTGCAAAAACTTTTAAAACACTTACTTCTTTAAAAACATTTGCGTAAACCATACAAATATGTGCTTTCATTGTATTATCAAAAAGTGTAAAGCTATCATCAAGATATTTTCCAACATGTTCACGTAAAAATGCTTCAGCTTCAATGAATCTTCGATGATGCCGATAAACACTTGACGCTCGAATCATACATTCGTATTCAATTGTAGAAGCAAATGAAAATCTTTCATAATGTTCTAAAGCAAGAATAAATTTTTCTAATATTTCTTCAGGTGTCATACTTCGACCAGTTGGTGATCTAAAAATTATATCATGTTATTACTGTAATAAAAAAGAGTTACAAACTTATCACTATTTAATAACGCCCAAGTCTTTTTTCCTTGTTTTCGTTGCTGTAAATCTTGTTCAATTAATTGTGCTGCAGCTGCAGCGGCAGTTGCAACAGCACGTTGATCTTCATCCGATCGATATCTTTGATGTCCAATTGTAACACTAAAATTGATACAATTATAACACATTTTAAAAATACAAAATTTTCTTACCCTAAATTATGTTGAGATTTTTCTTGTAAATCACGCATTTGTTCAGGAGTCATTGTTGAAACTCGATGAATTGTTGCTTGCTTCTTCCATCGATCGGCAGTTTCATTATATTTGATTGCCATTGCAGCACATGCAAATCCTTCATATGCTGCTAAAAAAACAATACGAACATTTATGTTTTTGTTATTTTTTTAATAAAATTTACGAAGTAAAAAACCAACCACCAAGCCATAAAAGATCTGCACATGCTTTTAAATTTTCAATTGCATTTGTATATGAATCTAATGCAAGTGAAGGTAAACCCGTTAAAAGTGCATAATCTGCCACCTGCTTTCTTAAACGTCCAATACATTTTCGTTTAAAGCTTTTACTTTGACGATTTTCTGTTCCAATTCTTGTTTTTTCTTCTTCTGGTAATGTTGGAAATGGTGGATCCTCCATTTTTTCAAAACTAAAAATTCAAAGTAAAAATACTGTGTCGAATAAAGGTAAAAGAAATTACTTACGATCGATCAATTCTTCGACTTTCAAGAATAAAATATATTGAACGAATTAATTCTCGAACACCATTTTCAAATTCTTCTGAATCTTCCAAACTATTAAATGAAAGAACTTCTCTTGATTCAATTCCACACGTTGCTTCATTAAATCCAAACAGTACACATCGACTATCAACTAATCCACCATATAGTTCTTGCTTATGACGATTATATGTTTCACAAACATTGTCCAATGAATATGTTCCATCATTTGTTGATTTTGTTCGAACAAGTGCGGAATGTAGGATTGAAGGATCTAATGGCTTTGATGTATTATAATTTTCTTCATTTCTTAAATCAGATTCTACAGATGCTCGAAGTGATGACTGTATTGAATTTGCTGCTGAAAATGCATTCTGTGAAACACCAATAAATCCAAAAATTTTTCGATGAGCCTGAAATTTTTAACGTTAAATTTTAACACAATAATTGAATTAAAACATACTTGTAAATCTCCAAATTTTGTCAATTCTGGGTTTGCTTGTGTAATAAAATTTGCAAGAATTACACGCTTTGGATTATCAGAAACTGAAACGTTATTCGGAACTAAAATATATGTAAAAAAAAGCAGATGAAAGAAGACAGCGAAAGACGAAAACATGCAAAAACCAACCTTGTATTGCTTCAACCCTTGAAAGCCTTTCAATTAATCTATTAAATGTTGTTGCCGTCCTCGGACCAATTGTTCTCACAAGAATTGAAATTCTGCAATGATCTTCTGCTGTTGGAACATGAACATCCATAATTATTTCTTTTAGTTAATAATAATAATATTAAAAATGAAGTACAAAAATTGAGTATAAAAATAGTTATAAATATTTTTTTCTTTTACGGCCTTGGCAACATGATAATCTAAAAAAAATATTGTTATCCAAATTAACTCCAATTATGAAACAAAACTTTTTGTGTGAAAAATATTAAAAGTGTCGAAAAACACTCTTTTTCTTTTTTAAAAACAATATACAAAAAAATAATATATAAATTTATTTATGGCTTATTAAAAATCTATGGAGTTAATAAAGCACGTTTTAGTTATAAAAGAATATCAAATTGATGGAATGTGTTAGAAAGAGAGTTGAACTTTAAGTTGGGGAAAGTTTAAAAAAAGTTAAAACCAAAAAACAAAGTTTTTACAAAAGTTTTTCAAAATTTTAATCATCAATGATTAATTTTTGAAAAAGTTTGTTACTGATTCACCGATGTAAAAACCAAAAACTTAAAGTTCAGAAAAATTGTTTTGCACAAAAATAAAAATGGGAATCACAGATTTAAAAAAAGTGAAAGTGAAAGCAAGTGAAGACTACAAATGACAAAAGATAAGAGAGATTAAAGGATATAATTAGCTAACAATGAGCATATGAAGGTAAATGCTTAAAACACGTATAAATATGGACTAAAAAAATAAGGGCACTGGTAAAAAATGATAAAGGATTTATTCACGAATATTATTTCTTTCACGTAAATTTTTTGATTCAAATAAACTTTCATCTGATTCTGAATTCAATGACGATGAACTCATCATATTGATTACAGCTTTATTATCAGAATCTAATCTTTCATAACGTTTTCGAGTTCGACGAAATCGTTTACGTTTTAGACGATCTTTTGCATCTCTTAAACATGGAATCAGCCGATTGAAAAAGGGATATCTTCTAAATTTTCTTCGAAGTGCTGTTGAACATCCCAAAATAATAAGGGTCATAGAAAATACGGTACAAATAATGATAACAAAATATAATTTTGACCATGAACAATCTAACTGCTTTCCTGTAGCTAATGTTGTAAATAAACTTCCCATCCAATATGTTTCACAGATGCACTCTTTAGTAAAATTATTGCAACGGCCGTGATGTGAGCATGATCGTTGACAATCTGCAAAAAAGAAAAAAGTGTTTGTTTATTTTTTGTTTAAAATAAACGAAAACAAACATAGCGGTTCAATTTCTTTAATTGAAAATTCGTGTATCATTGTTGATTCTTTTTGCAAAATTTTAACTGCTCGTCGGACATCGACAACTTCAAGCTTTGGAAGAGGAGAAGAATCACGGGCTTGTTCTTTTTCTTTACCTTCAAGGGAATATTCTGCATGAAAAACAACTCGAAGATTTCCAGTTTTAGGATCTTGTCCAAAATCTGTAAAATGTACAAATACTGTAGAAGCGTCAGAAATTTGTGCCGTTAAAGCTGCAGATAAACGAGCAGAAAATTTTCTTCGAAGTCGATATGTAATATCTTCAATTTTTTGATCCATATAAATTTCAACAGAATTTAATCGTTCATTCCCATTTGTAATTGTTAATGAAACTGTTACTGTATCCGAAGCTTTTTGTTGATCAAAAACTGTTAAATTAAATAAAAATTCTCCTTCAACTAATCCATTCAAAAATAAAACTGGCTGACTTTCAGAATTATCTAATGGAGACTAAAATATCAAATTATCGAACTTCAAAGAAACGAAAAAACAAACAATGCAAGCTGGAACATTATCAAATGGTGTCCATTTATATTCAACAATTCCGGCATCATCAGCTGACAATGAGCCATTTAACGCAACAATTGATCTTGGAAGGGTTACAGTAACATTTTTTGCATTAGCAATTGGAGGTTGATTATGACTTCTTTCAACATTTATAAAAACAATTGAAGAACTATTTAAACCTCCATCATCAATAACAATAAATTCAAATTTATAAATTCCTTCTTGCAATTCTGTTGCTGTTGCCTTTGATTTATCTCCATTTAAAATCGATGATTGCGATGGTCCACTAAACAAGAGAACTCAAAAATTTGTAAAAGCTACAGTAATCAAAAAATATTACTCAAGTTGTTGCCATTTATATTCAACAATTGTGCCATCATCTTCAACGGCGCCATCCAAAATTGCTGAAGATTCGGGGAGAATAACTGTTGCATTTTTGCCAGCATTAACTTCTAAAACAACACAAAATTACCGAACTGCAGTAATCCCAAGTTTCTTACTAGGAGCTTGATTTTCAGCTTTATTAACAAAAATACTAATTTTTGTTGAATCTTTTTGTCCTTTTCCATCAATGACTTCCAACTGAAAAATATAAGGACCAGAAAGTTCATTGGGTTGAATATTTGTCAGCTTTAAAATGGATGTACTTGAACCTTAAATTCAATTTTATAAATTCAATCTTTTAGAAATATTCAAATTTTACCAGTATAATCAATTGGAAGATTTGAAAGAGTATCAACCCTTGCCCAACTGTATTGTTCAATTTTAATGTCATCTGTTGAACTATTTCCACAAAGATATAACTCATTTAATGGCAATCTTACTGTAATACTTCCAGTTGCAGAATCTCCACATCGACTAATATGTGCTTTTGGTGGATCATCTCGTTCTTCCGAAACAAATACATCGACTTCAATTTCATCTGTTGCTTCGGCATCATCAGTAACTTTCAAACTAAATTTTCTCAAATATGAAAAATTATTAAAGAACTATAAAAACATACGAGAAAGTATAATTTCCAGGTTGTAAATTATTCAATGTTAAAATGGGGGTATTTAATGCTGTTGGAAGTTGAACCGATGAACCTTTTTTAAGATGCCATTCATATGTAACGATTTTCCCATCATCATCTCGACTTCCTTCTCCTTCCAAAACAAGTTGACTATGTTCATCAATGTAAATTGGACTGGCAGGTTTAATAACGGCATGGGGCTTCAAATTTTCTGTTTTTTCTGCTAATATTTCCAAATCTTTTTCCATTTTTGTTTCAAGTGTTCCACTTTTTACAGTAACTTGATACTTTAATTTTCCAGGTTTTAGCTTTGTCAATTCCAAAATTGGGCTATCGTATGCTCCAGCATATCCGTTTCCAACCCCATCCAATGGAACCCAATAAAATGTAAAATTGCCTAAATGGGATTACTATAATTAGATAAAAGCTTAAAACAAATATCAACCTTGTTGATTACTCCAAAGTGGATCTTTAAATACAACTCGAAAAGTAACACTTTCAATTGGAAGTTGAACAGATGATGGACCTTCAATGGAGAACTGAATCGGGGATGCCGTTGAAGTTGTTGGAGGAGGGACTTCTTCTGATTCCACAGAATAATCAGCGGTTGTCAAAATAAAAGGGAGAAAAATAAATATAAGTGAAATTTTTGTATAAAATATCATGATCGGTAATAATTACGGGTATTGTATGTTCACATACTAAATTTTTAAAATTTAATACAGAATAAATGAGTGCAAAAATGTGATCAATTTAAAAACAGAAACAAAGATTGTCTCTATTTTTAAAAGCTATCGAACGCGAAATTCTGGTCTACACCGTAATCCACGTAGTTTTATATATAAAACTACGTGGATTACGGTAATAAAAATACAAAAGAGCAGTAAAACTCTTGAAACTATTTTTCATTCAAAATATAAAAAAATATTATTATTCTAAACAAACAAAAAATCAACAGTAACAAATTAGAAAAAAAGGCAAAAGTGTTTAAATAATAGTCTTTTTGCAAAATTTAACTTTTTCAACAACAAAATCACTTTGTGCAGGAGCTTCCAATTCTGGTAATCTTGAGCGAGCTTTACTTTTTGATAAAAGTTTGGTAAATGCCGATGTCATTTCAGTCATACTTTGAATATAATCTTTTGCCCGCTTTAATGATGCATAACATTCTTCTTCCCATACAAGCTTATCACCATGGCTGTCAATCAAAGAAAGAAGTAATTCAATTATCTGAAAATTAAACTACAATTAAAAAGTTTTAAAAGCATAAAAACTAACCCGGTCACACAGGCGATCATTTCCAGCTTTTTGATCTAATAAATTTACACCAAGATTTAAAACTTTTACTGCATCATTTGCAGTTAAAACTTCTGCAAAATTCCTTCGAAGGAAAGCAGATGTAAAACCTTTATAAAGCATTCCAACAAAAAGTTCTTCAGTATCATTTTCATCAAGACTAAAATTAAATGTTGAAATTTGTTAATTGAGAAAACTAAAATTTACCTTAATGCATATTTTAGTAATGGAGCAAACGATTCATCAACGATTATGGTAGCTGGACATCGAACAAATGCAAGAAGAAGTTTATAAGATTTGCTTTCAATTAAATCTTTGACAACATCATCAAATGCACTAAAAAATTAAAAGAATATTTTAAAAAACGAAGAAAGAAAACTAACGCAGTATTGATAATCCGATGAGTAAAAATTGCATTAAAAACTGCAATAACTTGTGTTTCATTTTTTGACAATTTATCACGAAGAAGTTTTAAGAAACATGTTTGTTCTGTTTTATTGATGGGTTCACAAAATAATGAATCTTCCATGCTTTGATTTTCACATTTTTGAACAAGTGATTTCCATTTTTCTTCTGATTTTGGCTAAAAAAGCTCAAAATCATCACAAAAAAAGTGAAAAAAGAAACTTACATGCTGAAGAACAACTTGTACAGCAAACGTTAAATTTTTAGTAGTATCAAGTCTTTCATTTTTGCCATTAAAAGATTTTTTATATCCAACAGGAGTAGTAAAATGACTTCCAACTGGTAGCTTTGGTGGTCCCCGGCGTGGAACTTGAAATGGCAGTTGTGCAACATTTAATTTACCTTGCAAAATAATAATCAAGCTTGGTTTTAGTTCAACATTTATCTAAACAAAAAAAAACGTAAGCAAATAAACCTCAAATGTTTCGAAAGAGGGAAAAGAAAAACAAGCAAACCTCTGGAAGAGCTTTTTCTGGCCATGAAAATGTTTTTTCACCAATACATTCATCAAGATCATTTTTGTCAAATAATTGTAGATTAAGTTCATTTGACCCTAAAATAATTAAGTAATAAAGATAAAAAAAGTTAAAACATACATTTTTCATTGTTAAATTCTGGTTCATTATTTAGCGTTCGACAAGTAAGTAAATGCTTTCCACCAATATCCTGTATAAAAAAGATTTTTTTATCTTGTAGTTTTATATCGGAAATAGCCATTAAAAGAATGTGCAGGTTTCAAAGAATAAACGGTAATTAAATACGGTAAAAATAAATGTTAAAAAAAAAGCCAAAAAACGTGATTTAAACGTTGCTTTTCGACTTTGGTTTTTTTTCAAAGCCCGTTTAAGAATTAGAAACACAACGCCAAAAACGGTTTTTATGTTTGAATTTTGATTTTTGGGTAAACTTTTTTACTCCAAAAAAGTTCAACTTTTTTACAGATAAAAAATTTATCATAAAATTATTTTATTAAAATCAGTAAAAAAAAAACAAGAAAATGTAGAGATCTCATTTATTTTTAAAAGAGCAGTTATACAAAGTTATAAAATATACAGTAATAAGTGATAGTTTTACATTTTTATGTTACAAGAGTGATGACGACAGTAATTTTGTTGTTGTTTCTAATAATTATGATATCGTGGACTTTGAGCATCATTGAATGAATTATTTGATTGAGTTCTTTCTTCACCTTTTCCATCTACAACTTCATAATTTGGTAAATGCCCAGCTGGTACAGGTTCCATTGCTGGTGATGAGCATGAAATAAGATTTGGTTCATCCAGAGGAAAATTATTATTTTCTTTTTCAGCATGAATATTTTCTTCACTTTTTGCTTCTTTTAATCTCATTGAAAGGAGATTTGATTCACCAAGATCACCAATATGATCAGCTCTTTTAATAAGATCATAACCAGGAAGTTGCCAATCAAGTTGAGCATATCGATCAATTTTTAAACGATCAACTGCAGCTTCAAGAATGGATGCAAGTTTATGATAATTTGGTCGTTCATAAAATCTAAAAGGTTATATGGTTAGAAATAGGCTATAAAAAGGTTTAACATACCCAATATTATCAATAACATCCATAAGTTCATCATATTCTTTTGGACAACCTTCAAATAATTGAGCTCTTCCAGCAGTTCTTGCAAATTTTTTTGCTTCTGCAATCATTTTATGTTGTTTTAATGCATCCATATTTGCCCAAGGAAGTGAACCGGCTGCCATTTCAATAACCATATAAAGCCAAGATTCTAAAAATTTGACGATTATGTTCATGTTATAAATACTGTGGATAGAAATTTACCTAAATCATCTTTACGACATTGTTCTTGGTTATAATGTGAAGCTAATGGAGCATAATGAATTGTACCAAGCAGAGCAGCGGCATTTCGTGGAGGTAAAAGATTTCCACTATTATCTCTGAAAAATGAAAAAGGTTATAGTAAAATTATAGTAAATGTTATTTCAGCAAATAAAATAACTTACTTGTAACGTCTTGCAAAACCAAAATCAAGCATGAATACAGTACCCGCTTCATTTCCACGACCAATTGCAAAATTTGGTGATTTAATATCACGACAAAGCCATCCAAGATCATGTAGAGTTTCAATTCTATTTAATGTTTGAAGGGCAACAAGTACTGAAGTTGTTTCAGTAAAGCGTTTATCAGGCATTGCACGACGTAGACGACCAAGATCAGCACCAACAAGTTGCATAATTGCATATTTGTAATAACCAGTACGGCCAGCACATATCAGTTTTGGAAATCCTATTCCATGTGAATTTTTTCCCATTTGTGTTAAAACATATACATCCAATTTGAGAACAGGCCTAAAAGGAATAACATGTAACTACAGATTAGTATAGACTAAAAGCTTACCTTATATTTCCTTCTTCTCTTTCACATTTCATTGCATACCGTTCATTTTTTTGTACATGAAGAACTTTGAAGACATCAGAAAATGGACCAGAAGCCAAACTTTTTAAAATTTTAAATTGACCATGTTCAGGATGAGTAATTGTTCCCCCAACTTGTGGCATTAATGGATCAGGTTGTCGATTTGAGCCCATTTCTTCGTTGTCGTCGTTTTGTTAGAATTTTTCCTTTTTCACCTGCAAATACGACAAATCGGTAAAAAATATAAACATAAATGGTCTGCCATTCTGATCACTGTGAAACAAAAATGCATGCAAATTTTGTCATGGGAATGCCCTTTGCTGTTGACCTTCATTTTAAAAATTAGCGTCTCTTTTTAATGTCTGCTAAAAAATTAGCAAATATCAAAAACCAACAAAAGGCTTCCGTAACTTTTAACAATAATAATGGATAATAGAATTACCACAAAAACATCAAAATGTTATCAATCACAAAAAAATATTAAAACAACTTTATAAAAATCAACAAAAAATCACAATGATAAAAAAACAATAACTCAGTTGAAATTTTCTAACCATTTTGCAATCTTTTCTTTGTTTTGAGCATCACGAACTTTTTGCTCTTCCATAGCTGCTGCAAATTTCTTTGAAAAATCAAAACTGTAATCGATGCCATTTTCTTTAGCTCTTGCAAGTTGTTTGTTGATAAAATCAGCGACACCTTGCTAAAAAATAAAAGCTACATCTTATTAAAAAGAGTTAAACACATACTGGATTTTCTTTAAACTTTTTAACATGAGCCTTTTGAATTCGTTTTTTTATATATGCACTCTTCTTTATGGCACGTTTACCAAATTGTGAACCAAATCTTACAGCTGCAGGTACTTCACCATTAAACAATTGACGACATTTAACAACATTTTCACCCATCATAAGAGATTTGTTAAGTACCGTAACAACAACAGATGCAACTTCAGCATATTTGAATCCAACATATATCTTTCCACTAAATCCGCCCTAAACATAATCAATTATCAGTAATGTATTTTACAGTAAGATAAATGTACCTTTTTATTCCGAATAACTCTAACACGTTTAACTTGACCATATTGTGAAAAATAGTTAAAGCAAGGTTCTTCAAAGAATCCATAAGGTGCATTTCGAATAACAATAAATGGTGACAGGGATTTAGGATCTGGTTTCCTGGAGATGGCAGTCTTCTTTTTAATTGTTTTTGAAATAACAGGTTTACGAGCAACAATATTCAACTTCAATGTTTTTGGAGTAGCACTTTTTAAAGATTTTACAGGCATCTTTGTCATTGGCTTTGGTGCTGCAGGCTTTGAAGTTTTTGCTGCGATTGGTTTTGAAGGAGCAGACTTTGGAGCTTTTGCAGTTGCAGGTTTTGATACATTTGCAGCAGCAGGCTTCTTTGAAACTTTTACAACCATATTTTAAAAGCTGATTTTGTTTCCACACGTCAGAAAAAAAGTTTTGAAAAAGTTTTTTCAACGACTCAAAAAAAAAGGCTACACTTCGGGATAAGAGAAATTTGGCAAAATGTGATTGAAACACTTTACAAATTCTTTCAATAAAATATTCAAAACTCTATCAAAAAAAAAGCTGTTTTTTTCACAAGTTTTTGAGATTTATTAATTTTTTATTACCACCTTTTTATTAGCTAAAAGCGTTGATTTAACAATATGAGTGCTGAACCTGGTGGTGGTGAAACTTCTGTTGTGCCAAAGGAGCCAACTCAGGAACCAATGGAAGAAGGTAAACATTTTTTGATGACAAATTAAATTAACCCTTTACTTTTTAAATGTTCCCCAACCTGCTGTCGAAGACCCTGCTGAAGGTAATAATGGTGCTTCTGCTGCAGCTGATGTACCAATTGCTCAAGAAGAAGTCAACAATGTTACTTTTCAAAATCGTTTACAACAACTTCGTGAAAAGGAACTTGATAATGGATTACTTTCTGTTGACGAATATATTGAACTTTTCTTAGCAGAAGTTGTACAAAATGATAATTATGTTAGTGAGAGTTCCTTTTTGCATTAATTTATCAATTAAATTTTCAGGCTCGACAAACATTAGCTCGTGGAAAGCAGCAATATCCTAAAGAATCCATGTTTATCTCTGTTCAAGGTTTTTTGTCTTTTAATTATGCTGATGATTTTACAAGTTCTTTAAAAAAGATTAAAGCTGTTAGAAAGCGTCTTCCAAAGTTTGAGTATGTTTTTTTGATAATTTTACATGTGATAAATAATATTATTTTTAGACGTTACATTACTGAAATACAAAATCGTATCTTTGCTTACGGTATTGCATCAATTGCTAATTGCTATACAACTATTAAAATCTCAACTTTGGCAAATGTCCTTGATATGGGTAATAATGAAAATGAAATGGCTAATC
Organism: Panagrolaimus sp. PS1159; assembly: GCA_963922195.1. Lineage (NCBI taxonomy): Eukaryota > Metazoa > Nematoda > Chromadorea > Rhabditida > Panagrolaimidae > Panagrolaimus > Panagrolaimus sp. PS1159. The sequence continues at coordinate 371,726 of CAWUHW010000018.1, forward strand.
TTATTAATGACTTTAAATGGACTGTCGCAAATAATATTGTTCAAGTATCAAATACTCCAGAAATTCAAGCATTTGTAAATGATCAAATTTCCCCTGAATTTGGTCGTTTTAATGGCTTTGAAAAGTTTAAAACTTATGAAAATCTTGGTCGTCGTAAAGAACATCCTATTGATAATCTCAAGAAATTAATGATTGTCTCTGACACTTTATCAAAGATCAACCTTCCTCCTATTACTGGTGAACAAGAAAATACTACTGAAGATAAACCAACTTATTCTTTAGCTTGATATGTGTTTAAATCTTTGTGAAAATTTTTTCTTCTTGTGTACCATTATTGTCTCGGTTTGTTTCTTTTTCTTCGCATTATTTATATCATCAATAAAAAAAGATTAAAATATAACAAAAATTGTGGAAAATATTAATCAGATAAAACTCGTTCTTTTACTTGTTTGTATTGGACTTGTTTTGGTAAAACTTCTAAAAAAAGTACTGTATTTTATGTTTTCGATTCGGCGTTTTTTACCTCGAAGAATAATCATTGCATGAAGTTTTGATTGATGAACATAATTTGTGACATCTTCATATTCAATTTTAGTTGATTTTGCATGTTTTACAGTTTCTTTTGTAATTTTAGTAATAAATAATTCCTAAAAGTTCTGTTTCAGAGGCTTAAATCTATAAAAAAACTTACCAAAACTTTTGTTAAAGCAACAAAACCATTTTCTGTCATATTTAAAGTTGGAAAAGAAGAATAAAATAAATTTCGAACAGAATCAATTGGAATTTTAACATCTTCAGATGTTCCAACAGGAATTGGAAGGAATACTTCTGGGGATGAAGAAGAAGAAATTTGACTTGAAGGTGAAAGTTTTTGTTCATTTTCTTTATGTTCAGAATAATTTGAATTTTTATCCGTTTCTTCTTCATCTTCCATTTTTGTTTCATCAGAATTTTCTGGCTTATTTGGATTAAGTAATTTCTGGGATGCTTTAAATTGTGAAATTTCTGGCTCTTTTAATTCATCACTTTCTTGCTGCTGTCTTGGAAATTCAAATGGATTCTATAAAATTTTTAAAATGATGGAAGCTATTGGATTTTGTTAGAAATTACTTGAATGATTGATGATGAAATATTAAGAGATTGTTTTGAAGTTTCCAATTTTTTAATTAAACCTTTTTTACCACTATCAAATAAATCAACTGCAGCAGCTTCAAATGAATTTTCATAAGTTGCAATATGAAGGGAAATGGTGCTGCTATTGTTGACATTTGTGAAGCTATCATCCTTTAAAAGCTGTTTATCTTCTGCATTGTTAAAAGTTTCAATTTTTGAAGATTTATCCCATCTTTGTGATTGTCTCTTTTCTTCACATTTACCAAATATTGTAGAATCAGGTGCTTTAAATCTTGCTTCAGTCCCCATAATACATATTTTTTTATTCGCTACTGTAAATCTTGACAAATTTAAGCATGGAAATTGCGCATTCAAAATTCATGTGGGATTAAAACAATTTTTTTTACCATTATTTTTATCGTTATATGTTGTGCTTTGAAAGTGAACAGGGATTAATCTTGGAAATTTGTTGCTTTGATTTAAATTAAGATTTGAATACTGATTTTCATTATCAGTGTTGTTTATATTAAAAAATAATTCTTGCTTGTCTTTTATGAAAAAACAATATTCCTTTGTTGACATCTAAAACACACATAATTCTTTAAAAATTATGAAAAGAAAAAAGATTAATTAAACTAATGCTTTTATTTTTTTTTAATTTTTGTAAAATACGATCAATAATTTGTAAATATTGGCAAAAACAATGAATAAAAAGTTTCCATTTTGGAAAAAAATATGACATTGTCATTATGAAACATAAAATTTATGTTACATCATGATGATGCAATTGCAGAATGACAAACAATGAAAGCAAAGCTTTTCAAATTTCAAAAAAAAATTAATTAATGCCACTTTTGAGTTTAAAAACTCTTTCACCGTGTTTAACAAAAAGTTTGTTCCTAACTGAATTTAAAAAAGTGAAACACGTTCGTGTTGTTCGCGAACAACATTAAACAGCAAATACGTTTTTTGTGTTTGCAAAACTTTTTTGAAGTTCAATATTTTAATCTTTATTCAAAATTTAAAAATAATTTTAATTTAATTTTTTAATTTTATTTATCGCTCCCATACGTAGCGTGGTATAATAAAAACAGTAAACCCTTAAATATACATTTTAAACACGTGTTATCAAATTATTCATTTTCATCAGAAATTAAACCAACAATAGTTGTTGATGTACTACTTGGTGCAAGATGTATTTCATCATTGTTGTTGTTTCGATGAAGTTTTAGCCGAACTTGACATAAATCTGTTCCTTTTGTATCTGGGAGCATTCGATGCGAAATTAAAAGATTAAAAACTCCAAAAATTGCTACAAATGTATAAGCGGCAGGGGGCCAAATATCAGATGTTAAAGTTAACTAAAAACAGATGGGTTAATTTTGAGAAAAAAGGATAAATGTGTACATACAGCTGGAGACATTAAAGCACCAATTCTTGCAACAAGTGAACAACAACCAATTGCAGTTCCACGAATATCGGTTGTAATTGATTCAACACCCGAAAGATAGCATGCATCCCTAAAAAATTATATGTTTTAAGAATTTCAAAATATATTAAATTTTAACAAAAACTTTGAAATGTTTTTTTGAGTGAAAATTGACATTTCGAAAAATTAAAAATTTCAAAAATTTTGGTTTTTTTTTGGATTTCGGAAATCCCAATTTTTTTCCGATTTTAAAATTAAAAGTAAAATTACCATGTCCATTCAATTGAAATAGTTCCAAAAATGTTTAATAATAATAATATAACTCCGCGATATTCAAAAAATGTTAAAACTGCAACTCCAAAAAAGCAGACAATAACTGCCATTTGACTAAATTGATGTAAAGATCGACGATTAAATTTTGGATGGACAACATCAAAAATTCCTAATACCTAAAATACAAATTTTATTATTTAAAATTTAATCCTTTTTGAAAGCTCTCTCTTACAACTTTGCTAATTGCAATAAAAGAAGCTAAAAGCATTTGATTAATAAAAAAATCTCCACTTATTGCAGAAGAATTTAAATCATTTGTATAACTTGAAACAGAAGCCGTAAACCACATTACACATAAAACTGCAACAAGCATTCGCATCTTTTTATTTGATAATAAATCTATTAAACTTTGAGATGTTGCAGTTGCAGCTGCAGATTCCTCGTAAGTATTTTCAAAAGGAACTCCACCCAATTTTGCTAAATATTTTTTACATTTTTGTAAATCTGCATATCGATTTTGTTGATGAAGCCATGGCGGAGATTCAGGAAAAATTGTTAAAATTATAAATAGGGCCGGAAGCGCAAATATGGATGATGCAATTGAAGCATGCCTCCAATTTGGAAAAAAGAAACAAATTATTGTTGAAATTAATCGGGCATTTCCCTGTAAAAATGTTTTAAAAGGTTTTCAAAAGGAGATTTGATATTTTTTTCATTTTAATCTGTTTTTCAAAATTACATGAACATGAAAAAAAAACAATAGAAAAAACCCTGATTCTCAGGTTCATGCCATTAAAAAAAGCGTTCTAAACGAAAATATATTTATTCGTACGCTTCCTTTAATGCCATTCGCAAAAACCATACCCAATTGGTATAAGCTCTTAGTGCCATTCTTTGTTGTGGAAGTAAAAGTTCCATAACAAAAGTACAAACGCAAACAATTGTTCCGCCATTTGCTAAACCAACAAAATATCGAGAAATTAATAATTGCCATGTATGTTTTATGAATGCTAAAATACAATACTTTAAATACCATAAAAAATGTTATAACATTTTTACCAGAAGCAAAAAGAGCTGAAAGTCCAGAAGCTAAAACAAAAATTGCAATTGGTTTTCGTCCAAATCGATCCGCAAGTGATCCATAAAAAATTGTTCCACAAAGTACCCCAAAAAATTGTACCATACTTGTTAAAGAAATCATATATTTTGCATTATCTATAAAAATTAATTATATATTTATTGCACCAAATACTGTAACCCCCCTTACCCGTACAAATCCAACCAAATTCAACTGCTGCAGATTGAAAGACATTATTTATTTGAAGGGAATCTTTTGGGCATTTTTGATAAACTTCACATTTTCTTGAATATGTTTTCCATGAATTTGGGATTGTTAAATTCCCAGAAGTAGAAGAAGAACTTTGACACTTCCATTCTGGAACATATACAAGAAAAATTGGAAAAATTTGTTGAACAGCAAAAAATATTGCAAATTGCCATGTAAATAGTACCAAATAATGAAATCTATTCAAATTATAATGTGTCATATTTTTTATCTGTAATTTGAAATTTTTTTTGTTAAAAAAAAGAAAATAAAAAATAAGAAAGTAACAAAAAAATGGCTGAAATTATTTTAACTTAAAAAAGGGATAAAAACTTGTATGGCTGCTTTAATGCTATTATTTCTAAGAAAAGATAAAAGCTGTTAAAAAGGAAAGTATAATAAAAATTTATCTTTTGTCATTATTTTCGTCAATTATAACTCATTTTGTTGTCTTGAAGGGAAAAATACAAAATTTAATTAAATAACGTAAAACTTTTTCAGGTATTTTAAAAAATTTATAAATTCAAGTAAATAATTTCTAGAGTACTTTTTAACCCCCTAAAATTTTTGCAAAAATTATTTACATTTCTTTGAAATAAAAATTTACAGGTGTTAAAAGAGTCATTTTATTTAATTTTATTTTATTTGAAAAAAAAAAAGAAAAAAGGTAGTATTGATTATGGCACTTTTTTGCTTACTTAAAAAATTTTTTTCTGGCTTTTTTTTAAGCTTCTTCTGTTTATTATTATTTTTTGAAAGTATTCCCTTTCACATCAAACAGCAAAAAATAAAATTTAAGGTTTTAAATGCATTTTTTTAAAAAAGAGAAACATTTTTGAAATTTTTAAACGCAAAAAGACAGGGTTTTAAAAAACTGTTTTAAAAAAATACATTAAAAATTTTTTGTATAACAAAATTATTTTAAAAAGATAATTTTTTGTAAACAGACATTTAAAATAAAAAATTTAACTTATTTCATTTCATTTTTTATTATCAAAAAAACTGCCATGGGAACACCGCTTGTTTTACTATAAGAAACTCTCTAGTGCCTTTTTTATTAATAGACAATTTTCAACACACTTCTTTTTCTAACCAGAAGTGATGATATTTTTGTTTTCTATTGATATTTTGTATTTTTTAAAGAAGAAGAGAGAAAACCCTTTTTGATATTATTTTTCACACACCTTTTTTTCCCTTGGCATTTAAAGCCTTCGTTTAAAAAACCCTTTGGTGTCTTTCATTTTAAAAAATATTAATTTGTCATTTAATATTTGAAATCCGCAGAGACACTTTAACAAATTCAGCTCTCACAAAACTGTGTTAAAAAAGAAATTTTCAAATAAAAATGAAATCGTGTCCATTGGGATACGGTAGTTACAAAAAAAAACATCTGTACACGAAAAAAAATTCTTATTTATAGTATCATTTTCAAAATATAATTGCAAGCAAGATAATGAAAAGTCTTTCTTCTCGGTAAATGTTACAAGGATAAAATTGATTTCACCATGAATTTTTTGTAAAATCAGTTTTTTCATTTTTTATAACTTTTGTCTAATATAAAAAAATTTAGCGAAAAATAAAAACCAGCACTTGAACATTTTTTTGCAACAATTCAAAAAAAAAAAACAGAACTCAAATTTAACATATTTACAGATTTATATATCTTTAAAAGTTATGAACAAAAAAACGGAATTTGGTAAAAAAAAAAGATAGAAAATTTCAGCAAGACTAAGGCGACAAACGAGGCAAATTAAATCCAACATCAGAAAGCAGACCTTTTTCATTTGCAGCTGTAGAATTTTGAAGAGGAGAAATTGGTTTTGATTTTGATAATTTTTTATTGTAAGGATGTGCTACTTTTTGTCGAAATGCTTTTTTATTATATGCTAAAGAATTTGGATTTGTTTTCATTGATGTTGAAAAAGGATGTAAATGATGAGGAAAAATTTGTGGTGGACAATTTACAGGAACAGCATTGCTTTGAAATAATGGAAATCGTGATGGTACAGGAATTGTATTTACTGAAGCTGCTGCAATTGCATCTTCTTCATCTTTTAAAGCCTAAAAATGCTAACTTTTACAATCTATTACAGTAAAAGAAAAATCATACTTTTTCAAAAATTGCTTTTGTATAATCATTCAATGGTTGATGAGAAAATCGACATTTGAGAACATTACAACGACCAAAATGATAATCTTTACATGGATGTTCACCATGTAATAAATTACATTTTAAAGCTTTTCGACATTTTCCAATAATATATCCTTTGCATAATTCAGGCAAGCGATGGCTATCAGATGCATTATGAGAATAACAGCAAGAATTACCTTCACGACAATGTCCTTCACGGAAAAATTTACATATTACATGTCCAAATTTTTGACGTTTTGCTTCTTCTTTAGCTGATCTTGGTTTTTCAACATTGTTATTACTGCAAGAGCCTAAAAAATAAAAATTCCATACATTTGTGTCTTAAAAAAATGATAAAAAACTATACCATTGTAACTTCCATTTGAAGAATTAAAAGAAGTATTAGCTGATGAAACAACATTTTCCTTTCTTTCAACTTCTTCAATCTCATCATCATTTTCAAGTAATTCACCATCTTCTAACTTTACTTCAGCCAAATCTTTTTCCTCTGATGATTCAACAGTACCAGTTCCACTATCATTTAATACGCTTACATCATCATCTACATAAAATTTATGAGATACAATATTTTGTTTTGGTTCATCATTAACCCAATGATATGGGATTTCAATTTGTCCAGGTCGCGTATATTGGATTAAAAGATTAATAATACGCTGTGCTCGTTCACGATCGCTTTCACTCATTTTTATTTCTCTGGAAAGTTTTCAACTGTTCAAGAAAATGAAAATGCAGAAATGTATTATAAAAATGTGATACACTAAAATGATATTAATTTTTATGATTATGGTAATTTTTAAATAATTTATTTCGCAGAAAAAAATATTAACAGAGGTTCTTTGCAAACATCTGTTTTTGTAAACACGGACACGAAAGAGATTTAAGATAATGAACAAAAGAGAGTGGACATCTTTATAGAAAGCTTAATATCGCAATTTATTCTTGCAAAGGTGTGGAGGAGAAAAAACAAAAAACATTTCTGTAAAAATACTTTAAAAAAAGAATGTGAGCAAGAGAACTAATTTGTCATGTGCATTTTTTGTTTATGATTTGCAATAGAAAATCCTTTTGACCGTTTAATAAAGTTTTGCTTTCCTAAAATTTTTATCAAATGGCTAAAAGCCTTAAAAGATAAGTTCACACCTTTTTAACGATTAAAAAAAGGAGTAAGAAAAATATAGAACGACTTTACTTCTTTACAAAATATAGGTCAAAAAGCAAAAGTGCAAAAGGCATAAACAAAGTGTGAATGCGTTGCTTTTTACTTCCCTTTCTCCAATATGATTCTCAACAGATGCATATCAAACATAAAGTATTAAAGGCAGACATTGGACAAAATATTATCATGGACTTTATTTATCCATGAACGGTGAAGAAAGCTAACAATTGTACGAACTTATGAGTAAAAAAGTTAAAGAAATAAATTTAAGTATGCGCAAAAAATGAATATAATCCCCAACTTTTAAACTTAATATTTTTGACATTATTTTTTTACACAGACAACAATTCTAATTTTTATGTCCAACAGCTTAACAGATTGCTGGACAATTAATTATTCCATGCACATGTATTTATGCTCTATATTCTTCTTTTTTATGCAACGGATAAACAATCTCTTGTAATTATTTATAAAAAAAATTCGACAGCTATTTTTCTTATCTCCAAAAAATGAAAAAATGAGCAAAGACAAAAAAAGGTATGAAGAAAGAAATAAAGAAAGTTCGAAAGAGTTCGTTTACCCAAAAAGTGCGAGCAGATTGCGCAAAAATGGCAACAAGTTCAAAGGTCAAAAAAAACACTCGCGAATCTTTCTCTCTCTTTTTTTGATGTTCCGGAACTTTTGTATTATTGCAAAAAGTTTTACAAAACGTCAAACATATTTAAAGAATTCAATCCTTTTTCATCGAATTTTATCAAATTCAACAGCGGCTACAGCAACAAAAAAGATGGCAGAAAATGTTCAAAAGGATTTTTATATTCTTCCAAATGATACTCCTGTTGTTCCACTTAATTGCACGGAAGCATTTGAAAGTAAGCCCTTTATTGTTTAAGTAACACTGACATTTACTAAATTCTATCTTTTTTTAGATTTAACTGATCAAGAAAAGAAATATGCTCATAGAATTGGTAAAGCATGTGCCGAAGGTTCTATCATCTCTTTCTTTCAAGTATGTATTAATATACAGAATGAAACTATTTGATTTATTAATATATGTGTTTATAGGTCTCCGCTGAATCTCCTGCGATGTTTGCTATCCTTCATCAAATCTTTACCCATGAAACTGCTGAAGAAGTTAAAGCTCGTGCACTTGCTTCTGGTTGGAATGAAGATGAATTTACAGCTTTTCTTGTTTATGCTGCAAGTTTTCTTGCAAATTGTGGAAATTACAAGAGTTTTGGAGATACCAAATTCATTCCTAATGTTGATCAAACAAAGCTTACAAAATTGTTTGAAGGTTCAAAAGCTTTCTCTAAGAATTCAAAGTTACAAAATGCTTGGAAAACTATTGAAGATCGGATTTTTTCACTTGATCCTAAACATTTAGGCCTTAATTTTGGTAATGCGGTATGCTTTTACAATATACTAACATCATTTTACGGTTTCGTTTTTAGGGTGTTACAACATATCTTTCTCCAAATATTACTGTTGATGATACAAATCTTGTTGATAAATTCTTTAAAAGTAAACATATGGAAGCATGGAATTCTCGTTTATTCAAAGTAGAAGAAAATGGCAAAACAGTTTATACTGTTCGTCTTGGCGCTATTCAAGGTACAGTAACTTTTACCCTCTTTTGACTCTTCTGTTTATTGATAATTTTATTTTTAGATTCTAAAATTTTGGAAGAAGAATTTGAAGGTGTAAAGATTGTTGTTCAAGCTGGTGATTATTCTCCACTTCTTGCAAATGTTAATAAAGAACTTGAAAAGGCTGTTGTAAGTTTATAATAGTGTATTCTATTCCTTTGATTAATCTTCATTGTTTTATAGGAATTTGCTGCAAATGATAATCAAAAACAAATGATTCGAAAATATATTGAACATTTTAAAAGTGGTTCATTGGATGCTCATAAAGATGCTTCACGTTTTTGGGTAAAAGATTGTGGACCAGTTGTTGAATCTTACATAGGTAAGTTTGTTTAGTACAGGACATTATTTACAGTGTTTTTATTTTAGGTTTTATTGAAAATTATCGTGATCCTGCTGGTACTCGTGCTGAATTTGAAGGCTTTGTTTCATGTGTTAATAAAGAAACTTCAAAGAAATTCCAAACACTTGTTTCACGGGCAGAAGAACTATTAACTCGACTTCCATGGGGTGCTGAATATGAAAAGGATAAATTCCTTAAACCTGATTTTACTGCATTAGAAGTTGTATACTTTGGTGGAAGTGGAATTCCAGCTGGAATTAATATTCCCAACTATGATGAAATTCGTCAAAATGAAGGATTTAAAAATGTTTCACTTGGAAATGTTATCTCTGCAATCCCAAAGCAAAAGGTTGAATTTTTATCTGCTGAAGATGAAGCAATGTTTAAAAAGTATTTCAAAGAATCTTTCGAAGTACAAGTTGGCCTTCATGAACTTCTTGGTCATGGTATGTTTTTCGCTTTTTTCAATTTTATTAAATTATCATTGGCTTTTTTAGGATCTGGAAAACTTTTCCAACAAGATGGTGAAAAGCTTAACTTTGATAAAACCAAAGTTAAACATTTAATTACTGGTGAACCTGTTACATGGTATGATAAAGGTGAAACATGGAGTAGCAAATTTGGTCAACTTGGTAGCTTTTTTATATTGGGCTATCATTTTTAATAAATTTCTTTTAATTTTAGGCAATGCTTACGAAGAATGTCGTGCTGAAGCTGTTGGATATTATTTGTGCTGTTATCCTGATATCTTACAGTATGTTTTTTTTATGTACCTTTCTCAACTTTATTAAATAATCCATAAATATTTTTTAGGATTTTTGGTTTTGAAGGACAAGTTGCTGAAGATGTAAAGTATACAAATTGGTTAAATGAAATTCGAGCTGGTCTTGTATGTCTTGAATTTTATCAAGCTGATACAAAGAAATGGGGGCAAGCACATTCATGGGCTCGTTATGTTCTTCTTCGTGTTGCATTAGCTGCTGGACAAGGATTTGTTTCAATTGAAGAATGTGTTGACGAAAATGGAAAGCCTGATCTTAAATTTTCACTTGATCGTACCAAAATTGATTCAGTTGGTAAACCTGCAATTGGAGACTTCTTAAAACTTCTTCAAGTTTATAAATCAACTGGTGATTTTGCTGGTGGTTCAAAACTTTTTAATGAATGGGGTGCTGTTGATTCCAAAGCTGCTCGATGGCGTGAAATTGTTATTGCTCGTCGAAAACCTCGTCGAATTTTTGTTCAATCAAATACTGTTTTAACAAATGACAACGTTGAATTAAAGAATTATGAATCCACTCATACTGGAGTTATTCAATCATTTGTTGAACGATATCAATCTGTTGAAGAAATCCTTAATCTATGGGAAAAAGATGCTAAAATTTTTGGGCTCTAATCTTTGTCGTATATTTGGTTTTTTTCGTATGTTAAATATATATTTTTTTGCAAATTTAGAGTTAGAATAAATTATTTATTATTAAAACTTTGACTTTATCACATTTGTAAACATTGTTATTATAATTTAAAAAGAGTAATAAAAAACCGAAAAGTGATATTTTTCAACTTTAATCTTTTTCTCATTGTTGAAATAAGTGTTTCTATGAATGAAAACACTTGTTAGACTCCTGAATTAAGAAATAGCTAAACAATGACGACGCCTTTGATTTCTTAAATTTTAAATAATTTATTATTAAAACTTTGACTTTATCAGATTTATAAAAAAAAGAGTAATCAAAAAACGAAAAATGATATTTATTTATATATTTTTCAAATTTAAAATTTTTCTCATTGTCGGAATAAATGTTTCTATGAATGTCTCTAATACTTAGACTTTTGAATTATTAAAAAAAAAATAACTGAGCAATGACGACGTCTTCGATTTTTTTCTAAAAATTTTCTCAAGCTTTCCTTCGCGACCGACGTCGACGGATCAAATTTGATTCTCCAAAATATTTTTGAAACAGTTTTTTTTACAAATTATTGCGCTCTGTTTTTTTCATCACAATGAAGTTATTCATTTTTTGGACATGGTAAAACCATTTTTATTTATTTTTACGCTGAATTTATTCATTTTATAAATAAGCAATGATGTTTATAAAATAATATTTTGACAAACATTTTTTAAACGTTGCTATGATAAAACCTCAAAATCTCTTGGCAACAATAAAAAAAGTGTTGAAACTTCTATTTTTAAAATTTTTTGAAAACACTTTTTTTGACAAAAAAGTATTTTGTTAAAAAATGATACTCCTTTGTTTTGGAACCTCATCATTTTTATTAGTTTTATTAAATGTATGCCTTGGTAAGTTTTTAGGGATACCATATAATAAAATTTTTGAACATTAATAAAAGCTTATGTACTTAGGTGAACCATATAGTGATCGATATAATACTATGAAATCAAATATTGTAAATTTATTAAATCTGGGATCAACAAGATCAGTTTTTGCTGAAGGAATGTCACAAATTTCTTTAATTTTGCCAACGACCGAAGCTCAAACAACTTTTAATAATTGGATAACTTCTGTCGAAAATGGCATTATCCAAAATGCTTCAATTACTCCTGCAGCAACAAAAATCGCTAAAGTTGCAACAGAGCTTGATATATTTTTTGTACAAAATTATGATATTTATTTATTAATTTCTTATCGAAATATTTCATCATGGGGTTCAGTAGCACTTTTTCAGGTAATTAACTTAACTTTTTTGACATCAATTAAAAAATTATTTTTCAGTACATTACTGATGAATCAAATATTGATTATTTTTGGGAATTATCTTCAACTTCTGGAACAAGTGGTTGTAAGATTTATGATATCTTGTTGGATTTAACAAAAGATAACCCAGCAATACAAAAACGAATTTATACAAAAAATGTTCCATGTTCAATTTCCTTTGGAATGGTTACTCGAATGACAAATTTAATTTATGATGTTCCATTAAATCAACGAATATATCTTAAAACTTTAAAACTTCCAAATGGAATAAGCTTAAATCAATTTTTTCGAATTGCATATGCATATTTTCCAACATATAAAAGAACATGTGATAGAATTCTTAAAACAGTTGCAAATGGAGGTTTTGCAAATGTTTCTGCAACCCTTCAAAATCATATGAAAACAATGTACAGTACAATTCTCCCACAATTTACTCCGGATAAAACTTTGGAAGATTGTGTTTCAATTGTTTCAAATTATATTTCGACACAACTGGATGCCTCAATTGGTTGGATGAGAGCATATTTAAATTCTTTTTGGGAGCCACCATTTGGTTCATTTTTTGAAATTATAATTTTTAATGAATGCCAAATTTCATTGCTTAAAACAAAAGCGTCCAATTTTTATCTTTGATTAATTGTAACTTTTAAATAAAATTAATGTAAATATTTTATGAATATTTAATATAAATCTGTATGGTACGTCAAACGAATAAATAAAAAATTTTGTTAAAAAATATATTTAAAAACCTTCGTTGCCATGATAAAACGCAAATACTCTTGACAACAACAAAAAAGCTTTTTTCAAACTTTTGAAAGAATTTTTTTAACAAGTTTGAAAAAAACTTTTGCTTAAATATGGAATTCCTTTATTTTGGGCTCTTTTTAATTTTAAAATTTTTTGTTATAACATGTTTTGGTAAGTTTTAAGGGATATGGCATAAATAAATGCGTAAACATTTTAGGTGAACCATATAGTGATCGATACAATATCATAAAATCTAATATCGGAAATTTATTAAATCTCGGATCTACAAGATCCGTTTTTGCTGAAGGAATGTCGCAAGTTTCTTTAATTTTGCCAACGAACGAAGCTCAAACAACTTTTAATAATTGGATAACTTCTGTTGAAAATGGCATTATCCAAAATGCTTCAATTACTCCTGCAGCAACAAAAATCGCTAAAGTTGCAACAGAGCTTGATATATTTTTTGTACAAAATCCTGAAATCCAATCCTTGATTTCATATCGAAATATTTCATCATGGGGTTCAGTAGCACTTTTTCAGGTAATTAACTTAACTTTTTTGACATCAATTAAAAAATTATTTTTCAGTACATTACTGATGAATCAAATATTGATTATTTTTGGGAATTATCTTCAACTTCTGGAACAAGTGGTTGTAAGATTTATGATATCTTGTTGGATTTAACAAAAGATAACCCAGCAATACAAAAACGAATTTATACAAAAAATGTTCCATGTTCAATTTCCTTTGGAATGGTTACTCGAATGACAAATTTAATTTATGATGTTCCATTAAATCAACGAATATATCTTAAAACTTTAAAACTTCCAAATGGAATAAGCTTAAATCAATTTTTTCGAATTGCATATGCATATTTTCCAACATATAAACGAACATGTGATAGAATTCTAAAAACAGTTGCAAATGGGAAATATGCCAATGCCAGTTTAACTTTAAGAAGTCATATGAAACAAATGTATGATGTAATTCTCCCACAATTTACTTCAGATAAAACTTTGGAAGATTGTGTTTCAATTGTTTCAAATTATATTTCGACACAACTGGATGGCACAATTGGTTGGATGCGAGCATATTTAAATTCTTTTTGGGAGCCACCATTTGGATCATTTTTTGAAATTATAATTTTTAATGATTGCCAAATTTCATTGCTAAAATCAAAAGCTCCTAATTTTTATCTTTGAGATTTTTGAAGCTTTTTTTCTTTTGAAAAACCAATTTTATTTAAATTCAAAATAAATCTCAATTTTGTTTTTTAAACTTTTAGTTTAAACGAAAATCTTTAAAATGAAAGTTTGTGCAAATTTTGATACAAAATTCCAAATTCCTTAAACTAATTTTATTTTCGTTTCCACGTTAGAAACACAACTTGTTATTTTTTCAAAACGTAAATTTGAACCTTTTACGTTTAATTAATAAAGAAAAATGATACATTTTGGATTTTAGTTTTTAGAAATTTATTTGATTATTTTTTTTAATTATCTTCAACTCCTGGAACAAGTGGTTGTTATTAAATACAAAAAATAACTAACTATTGTTTTTCACACAAAAAAAAAGTGTAAAAATGTTTACAGTTTTTATCACTTAGAAAAAAATTCGAAAACAATGGAAGAAATTTCTGAAAAACTCAAAACTTAAAAATGTTATTACCGCTAATTTACATTTACCAACATATTTATTTGTATATAAATATTTTTTTTAAAATTTTTAATCCAAAAACAAAGAAACGATTTAACGCACCATTTTTTAAATTATTTGGAATTTCTGCGATTGTTTATATTTTTTGTTCAATAATTTATTTTTTTGCAATTCGAATGGCATAGGTGCATAGGGGGTTGGATCTCCAACCCCTTTTTGAAAAAAAAAAGTGCTGAAGATGTTCAGATATTTAGGTTTTGAAAAAAGTGCTGAAGATGTTCAGATATTTTGGGAAATAACGAAAGAGTTATATCAATGATCTCGCTTTTTCTTTTTGTTTCATTAAATTTGAAAAAAAAACATCATATGAGGGAAGCTTCGCTGCTGTAGATGGAGCAAAAAAGAAATTGAAAAGCTCAAAACGTGTTTTTTAAAAAGTTAACTTTTTTAATTGTTTCATATAAAATACTTTTTTAAAATTTAAATTAAATTTAAATCATTTTTTTCAGTACAACTTTTTCTAAATAGAAAAATAATTCATTTTTTAAAGATAAACCTTCTTGCGAAAATGCATATTCTGGTTACTGGTAGAACTGGATATATCGGTTCACAATGTGTTTTAGAACTGATTATTATAGATAACTTTCAAGCAATACATATATATTCAGTTTTCACAGTTTTTTGAAATGTTAAAGTTTAGAGGGATGCCTTAAAATTGCAATAAAGTGTTTTCCATTTTTCTCTCATAAATACTCATGAGAAAATATTTCTTTATTTTTTACAAAAAAATAGTGCGTTTTTTTCATTCTTCATAGTTTGGTTTTTTGTTAGATGTATTTGGAAATTTAAAGATAACTGAACCCCACGATAAACGTTTACATTTTTTTGTAAAAATTAATTTTAATCCAAAACTTTTTAGATGACTTGCAAGGACGTCAGCAGGAAAATTTTTTTTTGCGTTTCGGGGGGGGGGCACGCCTTTGATCTTTGCCGCCGTTTAACACAGAGCGGCAAAACATCAAAGGGAATCCTCGAATTTCGGGGGGCACGTGCCCCAGTTGCCCCCCCCCCATGCTGACATCCTTGATGACTTGTTCCACATATTATCATCATCAATTTTATGTTCACAAATAAATTCATTTTCTTCTGATTCCATAAAATGTTTTCGCATAAATTTACTTGAATGATTTAAAACGATTTTTAAAGCAGGTACTGAACAATCAGGGCATTTGATGGAATAATCACTAAATTATGTTACCAAAATCAATCAAAACGAAAAAAATCCTTACTTGTATTTCAAAAATGCAAATTTGAAATTATTTTCAAAATTTGCTGGATATTCTATACAACATTTTCTACGACCAAATGGAGGAACAAAATATTTTAATGGTATTATTAATTCAACGAATATTACAAATTTTGCAGCTTTATCGTTTTGAAATTCATCATCAAATTTTGTCATAAATCCATTAGGTGTTATCAACATTTTATTAACATCAGGATTGGGTATTGTAGACACTTTTGGAGAAGAATCTGAAGAGACATTTAGAATAAGTATTAATCGAAAATGTAATACTAAAAATATATAACTTACATAATTCAAAACGCATAGCATCATCATAAAATAAAGTATATGAAACATTACAAATTGTATTCGAATCAGGAAGATGATTTGAACTAACAGAAATATCATTACTTCTTAAAACAAGCCACCATTTTGTTACTGCAAATTTATAACTTGTTGTTAAACAGCAAGGTTCCCCAAGATCAGCTCGTCGTAGAATCCATGGAAAAGTGAAAACAATTTTATCATTTTCAGGATCATCTTCTTTTTGTTCATTCATTCGTTTTTCAAAATATAGCGACATCTTTTTGTAGAATGTAGAAAAGAGAAAAAAAATGTTCGTCAACTTTGTTGTTTAAAAATATACAAATGAATATGTTGAGTCACATTGTACGAGAAATATATGCAAATTTGTTTATTATTTCTTCCGTGATAGCGATGTGCTTGGACATAACGCCAACGCACTTTTCTTCATAAAAAAATTCGGAGAATTTTTATCCTAAACGCCGGCGATTTTTTAATCCAATACAGTTATTCTTTTTTTAAATTATTATTTCAATATGATGCCGTTTTTTGCGTAGAATCTGTTGATGCCACTTTTGAAGAAATTTCTCCTTTTGCGACTGCTTCAAAATCGGTTTTTTGTAACTTTGACCCCTTCAACAATAAATTTTACAACTTTTGTTATATCCATTAGATGCAGAATTCAATTCTGCGTCGAAAAAGTTATCACTAGCACATCGCTAGTGATAACTTTTTTTATTATGTGTGTCCGATAGCACCGTTATACCCGATTTTATCCTATTTTTCACTCAAAACACACGTTGTTTAAAAAATAAAAATAAATGTGAAATTTTTTCAGGAAACATTTTTTGATATTAATTTTTTTCTGTTTTTCAGTTTTTTGATACCATGTTTATGACAAGGTGCAATAATAATGCAAAAAAAACACATTACAAAAATTTTTGTAACCATTAAAAGTATCATATATAGTAATCAAAATTTTTGATTTAAAACATTTGCATTTTGCACTTTTTATTACATCTGTTGGATATTTTTTAATTAAACCGACTTTAAATTAACTATTTTTTTAAAATATTTCAAACGGATTTACACCGTAAATTACATGATAATCAAAAAACAATACTTTCATTTTTAATAATTTATGTCATTTTTTTATGTTCAACAAAAACAAAATCAAGATGGCGGCATTTTGATAAGCAAAAAAAGTCATACATAAAATGTTTAACAAAAATATTGCATCGTTTTTTATGTGGTCACTTTTGCGGCAATATTTTATTTTAATGGTTCCCGTTTATTATCGCAGATGTTTTTATATAATTCTTTTTTTCTCAGCAGCAAAAAAAAAGTTGTCGGATATGCCTTTTTTATAGTTATTTGAATGAGAGACGACAAGTATGTACATGTATTTGCAAGTCTCAACACATAAATAAAAATAATACACTTTGATGGATGATAGATGAGTAAAAGAGATAACTTTTAACTTTTTTTGAGATTTTTTGATTGAACCCGAAAAAATGAACGGCAAAAGAAGGAAAAGTCTTTTGTGATTTTTGATTTGTTTTAAAAGTTATCAAAAAAGTGCCGTAATTTTTTGAAATTATAATTTTTTTTAAAATACTCTTGCTTGAATTTTTCCGCTAAAATCTTTTTTTTATTTATTTTTTATACTATTTTCTTCTAACAAATTTTAAAATTATTTTGGCTATCTATATTTTTTTAAATTCCCTTTTTTCATTCAATCCTCCAAAATCTTATTAATTCTTTTTTTGTTAAAAATAATGTTTTGCGCAATTCTTTTCTTTTTTTCTGCTAATTTTTTTGTTAGCTTTTCTCCCTTCTTTTTTGTCCCTAAAAAAAGAAAAGAAAAAAATCCTCAAAAATAGAAACCAAAAAAAGAGAGTCTCTGTTTTTATTAAAAATAAATACTAAAAACGACCTTTTAAATATAAAAAAAATAGAAAAAGTTTTTTTGTCCTGTTAATCCTTGAAAATTTTTTTGAATGCCACAAAAATAGAAAAAAAATCTCGCGCAAAAAAAGAAAGTATTTAATTTCCGTTTTGGATCAAAAAAAATGAGAGAAAGAAAAAAGGAAATACGTTTTTTGTAAGTTTCTTTTTTGTGGAATATATTTATAAATCCCCCACCACTTCAATGAATGACCAGAAGGACATTTATTTTCACTCTTTTATTTTAGTTTTTTTTGCGCTAAATATAAGCTACTTTACTATTTCTTTTTCTCAAGTAGTTTTTTCTTAATGGCAATAAGTTTTTGTTTTTTGGCAGTTTTCTTTGATATTTGATCATCTTTTATTATTGTGCTAAAGTACTAAAAGCTAAGAGGTGTACTGTATTTTGTTGTCATTTTTTAAAATTTTTTTGAATTTGATAGTATCAAAATGATGTGGAAATTGAAATGACAAGAATTACTGTATCAATAGATTACAATTATATAATCTGAATTTTGTTTTTTAAATGTCAGACTTGCAATTTTAAATATGTTTTTGAAAGAGTAACCTTGTTTTGTTTGAAAATAATCGTTTTGCATTTCTTTTTTCAAAAAAAGAGAAACTTTCCAAGGTCAAAAATGCATTCCCATTTTTTCGTGGAAGAGATTTGTCGAAAGTGAAAATATAAGAAAAAAGATTTTGATCGAATGTTTGCGGAAAATATTCTGATTTTATTGAATGGCATCTTTTTAAAAAAAACGTTTTCTCTCGATTAACTAAAGAATCGAATCATGTCATTTTTAATCGTAACTTTTTTGTTCTAAAACATCGGATTTAGTTTTTATGGGATTATTATTTATTATATTGGTTTTGAACCATGTTTGTTCTCACTGAAGATCAAGATTTAAAATTAGTACTCTTGCTTTTTAGCTTTTTTTTATTGTTCGAACAACAAAAAAAACTGTTCAAAAATGACATAATCGAGCTTCTTCCAAATCTCATATTTCTTCTTTGTTCTTTTTCCATTTTTTACAATCTATAATTATCCATTCTTTTTTTCCCGTTTTCAAATAAACTATTATTACCTCAAATTCCAACACCTTTCTAAAAAACAAATACTCCCAATTTTTTTTGCAAAATCTCTTCAAAGTCCAAGCATTCCTTTCGCTTGCTTTTTTTTGTCATGTTTAACTCTAAAAATGGCAGCACTCGATAGTTCAACATGAAAAAAAGTAGTGACCCGTTTTTATGTTTCGTTTCTCAATTTTCACAAAAGCCCCGTTTTTACAGGGAAAAAAAGATGGGGACGAAAATGAAGAAAAAGAACACCTGTGGAGATTTTGTGTTGAATTCTTTCGCATTGGCGCTTAAAAAGGTCGAATGCCACCTTGTGAGAGAGAAAAGTAAACTTTGGAGAGATTTTAATCAACAAAGTTTGCTCAAAAAATGTCTTAAAATTAGCCTTCATCATTATTTTAATTAAAGCAACAAAAAATACAAAAAAACGGACATTAATTTTTTGGACACAAAAAAAAGTTAATGGAAAATTCTTAGCCAAAAAAAGGCAAAAAATTTAAGAAACGGGATATTTAAAATCTAGATTTAACGGACAAAATAGAATCAAATCTGAATCTTTATTGGATTTAACAAAAATTTTCAAGTTTTTCATGCAATTTTGTTAGTCAAATTTTACTTAAATCTTAATAAATTCTAATTTCCCTTTAGGCTCTGTGTACACACATCTAGATATGACTTCATTTTTGCCTAAGAAATAACTAATTACCATTCATCGTTCTTTGCCATCAACAAAATCCTCCAACCTTCTTTCCTTAAAGATATTGTATTAACACCCGCCGAGATAAAATCACGCCTAAAGCTTAACCTTTTTATTTTCTTGGAAAGGAATTTTTAACACCCAATTTAATCCTCAAAAACATGCTCTTGTCAGGTCAAATCTATTTTTGGAAAAAACACAAATTCTTAAAGGCATTTTTATTATATTTTTTTAGTTGTGTCTATCTCTTTTTTTCCGGTATATCTTGAAATATTAAAAAAGTTTTTAAGTTGTCAAAAAATGAATTCATTCTTGCGCATTTATTTTTATTCAGTGCCGTTTTTAATAATGGCATTTTTCTTACTTTTTTGCGCGGATAACAGTTGTTTCTAATTTTTTTCTACTTTTCTTCGACGAAGAAAAATATGAAATTTAACTGACACAAAAGAGAAGGCATCGAAAAAAGGAGAAGCTAATTTTATCCCCTTTTTTTAAAAATGCCATTAAAGAAAAGGCCAAAGACAACTGCCGTTTATTTTTAAAAGCCACAACCCAGAAACAGAAGCCTTTAGTTTTAACCTAACTTTGCTTCGCGCGAACTGCTAATGTGTGGCAATTCTCTTCTTTTTTACGATAAAAGAGAGATAATGTGATGAGCCCAATTGAGTAATAGCAACAACTTTGTCTATTTCTGAGATTGCTTTCTCTTTTTTTGCATAAAAATAAATTTAACGTTTTTATAATTAACTTTCACACACACACATTCTCTTCAAAATCTTCTTCTTTTTTCTCCAAAAACAGACATTATCCATTCTATTCCATTTTTAAAGGCTTTATTTAAAACTTTTTTATATCTTTTTTTAAAGTATTTTTTAGCTAAAAAATACTAATACATATGTCTTTGACAGTCATCTGTCAATGTTTCATTCTTTTTTTGTGAGGTCAAAAACAAGTGTTTCTGACATTTTTTTTTATACAAAATTATTTTTTGCCGCAAATTTACTCCCTTTTTTTCTTTTGTGGCAGACATTAAAAGAAAAGATTTATTTACTGATTTGTAAAACTTTGATGAATGATTAAAAGAAAGAACATACAAATTGATGGGTTTTTGTTTTAATGGAAAATGGAAAAAAAGGTTGTACTTGTTTTGGATAGTTTTTTTGCTTTGGCATTTTGCAGTTTATCATTTTTGAAAGATCTCTGTTTCCTTTTTCTTTGAAGAAAGGTTTATGCTAATGTATTTTTTCTTATTTTTGAATACGTTTTAGTTTTTAGGTTACCATTTAAAAAGAAGTTGTTTTTCTTTGTAAAACATTTTATTTGGTTTTTTTTCGAACACAATTGGTAACGATAAAAATCTTGACTTTTTCTTTTTTCCCAAGCTCCTGTAGTGAAAAAAAAATCTTTTTTGATTTGTTACAATTTTATCAGATCAAAAAATTGTCTGAATCAATGACGGCTGTTTTTTTTTCAAAAAAAGCAATCGTCATTTTGCACTATTTTTAGCTGTCAAAAAATAGCTTTACCCTTTTATTTTTTTTCCAACAAATAATCTTTTTATTGGCATTTTAAACAAAAGAAAAACCAATTAAACCTAAAAAAAGCAAACACCAAAAATATATTTTCTTGCGTTTTTTTACTTTCGTTTAATTGCAACGAAAACCTTTTTCTTTTATTTTATTTTCTGACAGTCGTTTTTGCGATTGCGTGTTTTTACACATTTTTTTACCTTTAATGGGAGCTTTTTTTTGCCCGCCAAAAATAAACCAACAACATTTTTTTACCTTTATTTTTTTTCAATGTTTCGACACTCATCGTTTTTTTCTTTCTTCATTAAAAGCAGCAAAAAACCTAAAAGTTGGTTATTGCAACTTGACCGATCCGAAATGTAACATTTTTTTGGGAGAGATCATCTCTTTACTGTTCACTGCCACTTTCAGTTCAAAAAAACGAAAGAGTTAATGCACTGCTGAGATTTTCTTTTGTTTTCTTCTGATGATTTTTTTTGTGTCTTCCTTCTTTCTTTCGGGATTGCTTCTTTCTTCTTTTCTTTCCTTCAATTTCAAACAACAATGAAATCCTTTTATTGCGTTTTTTTGTTTGAGTCTTTCTTTTTTGTGTTCGCTTTTGAAAAAAAAGAGTCAAAAATGGCACTTTTGAAGAAACCTTTTTTGAAAATCAAAGTTTTTAAAATTTAAAATTTTGCATTTGCGGGTTTTTTTGCTGTCACGGATCAGGTTTTTTGCACGCAATCGGTTCGTTTTCTTTAAAATAGGTGTTAAGGAGATTTGACATTTTAGAAGTTGAGAGTTAAGGCCCTAAAATAAGTGTTTTAACACTTTTGAGATTAATAATTTTGAAGAAGCTCACGATCAAGATTAAGAAAGATAAAGACACCTTTTTGTCTTTTAAGATAAGATCAACTCTTATTAAATACTTATTACCCAATTTACCGGTCATTAATTAGTTGATTAAAAATCAGATTTTTGTGATCCACATTTTTTTCTTTGTCTTCTATGAAAGAGAGATCCAATCTAAAATAAAAATCTTAAAAGGGCATTAATGCTGTCTCCCTTTTTTGTGCCACTTTCGATGAAAAACTTTTTGCGGGTAATCTCTCCTTTGATTCTATTATGTTTCATCTTCTAAAATCCCAACACATATCTTTGTTTCTTTTTTCTCTTTAAGGCTTAAAAGTGCCGCATTTTCCCTCACTTTCCATCCCCCTTTTCTTTTCTTTCTTTTGATACCTGCAGAGAGCTTCCAATTGTTGTTTTTTTTTCTTCTTAATTCAATCTAATGAATCTAAAGTCTCCAAAAAAATAAAAGCCGATCATAAAAATGTTTTGCGCAAAGTTATTTTTTACAAACTTTCCTTCTGTTTTTTATAACCCCTTTTTTCTCATTTGCATAAATTTTTTTCAAGCTATTGTTTTTCTTCTTTTACCTAAAAAAACCACCTAATGGATTTTTTTATTATTCAAATGAAAGCTCAATAAATAAAAAGTTTCCGGCACTCCTTTTCTTTTATTTCATTTCATTTCTATTCATTGAGATTTGACATAAGTCAACACAAAAAATCACAAACACCTAAAAATAATATAACTTTTTTGTCTTTACTTTTCCCGATCGGTTTCCGTTTTTTTTCTTCTGTATTGAAAAATAAAAAAAAAACGTCCCACAAAAATGGACTTCTATTGTTTTTTCGTTTTTTCTGCGTTTGCATTTTTTCTGAAAGGTTTTTTTTGTTATTTTTCTTGGACGAAAACAGAAACGGCGCCCCCAAATGCTCAAACATGTTTTTACACAAAAAAGGAAATGTGTTTGAGTATCATCAAAAAAAGGGTTTATTCATTTTTTGTTTTTTTTTATAGAAATATTTTTTGGCATTCGTTTATGTCCTAAATTCATTATTTTTTTGTCCTTTAATTGTGATTTCCAGTTCTATAAACTGTCATTTTAACTGACAAATCTAAAGTATAATACTTTTCATAAAAAAAATAAAAATTCTCCAGGTGCGTGCCCTCATTTTTCGTTAAATGCCTTTCCGAGTCATTACCTCATCTCTCTTACATTCTTCCAACTGTTGTTGGTACTTGTCTTAATTAAAATCCTTCTGCTGCTATTGAAAATAAATAGAAATGAAAGGTGTCAATGACCCATCTAAATTTTTTTGTTTGTTCGTTACTTTTTCCTCCATTTATGTTTTTCAAACTTCTAAAAGTAAATATTTTTTTTTAAAACAAAGACCCTTAAAAGTGCTAAAGCAGATGGAATTTTAGTTTTTTTAAAAAAAGTTTTTGTAACAAAAAGTGTTAATTTAAACCAAAAAAAGCAAAAAGCGTGCGCATGCAAAAAAAAAATTATGGGGGCCATTTGATTTTAGAGTCTCAGTTGCAAAAAGAAGGAAGTATGGAATTGATTTTTATTGGCAAAATTTATTTTAGTAGTTATTGAAAAAAGGAAAGATTTTCCACGAATTCCTGTTATTTGATATTGTCATCATTCAAACCCCAAAAATGGAACCAAACAAATTGAAACAATTGAACCATAAAAAAATTATAAATTAAACTTCATCAAATTTTCATCATCACCCTCATTATTACCCTATGCCAGTCAGCTAACTTCCTTCCCCCATCTGGCTTCTATTGAATTCTGGAGTGGCTCACCTTCTTTCTTTTTATCTCTCCCGCTCTTTTTTTCCGTTTAAAATCGGTTTCTTTCCATTTCTTTATTGGTTTGCCTCCTTTTTTATGCAAATTTTTTTTTCAAAACTGTTTGACACTTTTTCAAGTGTTCCTTTCTCTCTCTTTTTTAGGCTTACAATTTTTTCGCGCGTGAATGCGTGCCTAATTTCATTCAACTCATTTTTTTTGTCGAAAAAAAATGAGTTAAATAATTTTTTTAACAAAATGCGCAAATTTTGGCACATTTTTAAAATTCAAGTGCCTTTAAAACTTTGAACAACATTCATTCAGTTTTAAAACTTTTTCGATTTTAGAAAGCTTTAAAAAAAGCAACAATGAAATTTTTATTTGAATTAATTGTTGCTTTAAATTTGGTGATAATTATTGGAAGCTTTGAAGCACTACCATATGTTCATATAGATTTTGCTCATTATTTCCGATTAGCACAATGTCAAGCAAAATGTACAGAAAAATATGGAATTGTTGCAACTCGGCAACTTTTAGATGGTACTCAAAGGAGATACTTTAATGTAACAAATGATGAATTTATTTGGGTAATTATTTTTTTCTCTCAAAGCGATTTTTCGAAATTAAATGAAACCAAAAAATTTTTTTAACTCGAAAATTATTTTTACACATATTTTTTGATACTTTTTTTTGTCTCGAAGCGACCTTTCGAAATTATCCCAAAAGTTTCTTTAGTCTAACATTTATTTTTTGTAGTGTGATCGAGGTTGTACACACGGACGAATTTTTACAAAAAAGCAATCCCGTTCAACTGAAGTTTCTGCAGCTTTCAAAGATGGCCAAACATTTTGGATTAATTCTGCAACTGATAATGGAACAGATGGAAAATCTGTTATTGAATCTGTTGAAGTACTTTGCATAAATCCATCAATATCAGATTCTGTCACAGGATTTGTTGATTCATTAACTGCAAAAATTGCTGGAATTATTAAAGCTGATTATGTTGCACCAATTCGATATATTGTCCAGTGGAAACAAATGGTCCTTCTTCGTGGAGGAATTTCAGAAGAAACTAAATGGATAACAGCTTCCGTAAGCCTTTAAAAATAAATGCTAAAAATTAAAAAAATTTTTTTAAAGATTGAAGAATTACCTATAATGAAAGTTGAACAACTTCAACCGGGTATTTTTTATCAATTTATGATTACCGCGGTAGGACCAAATGGCCGGCTTGGAAAGGGTGTTGCAAGTGAGTGGCTGCAAGCCCCTTCAATTTCTTCAACAGGACTACAACCAAGTATGTTAAAAACCATTTTGAGCTTTGATATATCCCCGCTTATCCCATTTTTAGATACACCACTACAAATTAAATCACAATTTAATAGCGATGATGGAATTTCTGCATTAGTTTCATGGCCTTCAATTACTCCATTACCGACTGTTCCCCCTTCAGCTGTTCCAACAGCTTCAACCTTCCGACCTGCATCAGTTGGAACCACTTCTCCATTGACAGGGATTAAACTTATCCCATCACTTACTTCATGTCATTTTCAAGTTTTTATTGAAAATGGAACAACTTTTAATACTGATACTTTTGAAAAGGTTTGTAATTTTTAAAATCAGCAAATTTCAAAATTACAAAAAATTTCGTTTTAGGATGAATCTGAAGGCTTTCTACTACATAATTTAGCATTTTCATCTGAATACAAAATTAAACTTCGAACATTCGTTCCCGGAGATTCAAATCTTTTTGAATCAATTACAACTTGGCCCCTTGAAACTCAATATCAATCAATAAGCTGTTCACAAGTTCATGGAAAAGGAAGTCTTGAATGTGATCCTGAACCTGTTGAAAATCTTTCAATTCAAATTAATACAGAATCTGCAACAGCTCTCATTAAATGGAAGCCAGCAGTTGATTCTTCAAAAGTTTTACTCTATCAACTTGTTTATTATCCAATTTCATCAACTTCAACCATAAAAGCCAATGATAAATGTTCAATGGAACAAATTTCACAATATCTTTCAGCTTCAACAACAAAATCAACAGTAAAATTGCCAACAAAATCTGAATGCAAATTTGAAGTTAAATTAATTACATATGATTTAATTGGAAGAGAAGCTGTTGCAACAAAAACTTTTGTATTTTCTCCGCCAGTTTTGGATGAAATTCAAGCAAATTTAGCTGGTTTCTGGATTTTTATTGCTCCCGCGGCTTTACTCATTCTCCTTTGTTTAATAATACAATGTGCCAGATGTTGTGAAAAAAAGAGATCTAAAAAAGTTGCTGCAATGTCAAAATTTTCATATCCAGAAAATGTGTAAAAAAATTGTTCCAACAAATTTTAGGCCATTTTATAGTAATCCCTGGTGAAAAAATTTAAAAAAAAACGTCTGTCTTTTTTCTATTGAGCTTTTTTTGAAATTTGTTCCTATTTGTAAATATTTAAAGTATACTTGAATTGTAAATATTGTTTATTACGGGTTATTTGTTTTTGTAGATTGATTTTAAAAAAATAAAATTTTATTAAAATATAGCAATCATTAGCTTTTAAATATCAAAAAAAGTTAGTAAAAATGAAATACTACATATAAAAACTTTTCAAATAAAATATTGATTTTCAGAATTTTCATAATTTTTGTTTATTTAACGTTGCATTCTTAATAAATTTAACAGGGCTTTCTCATGACATTAATTTTGTTACTTTTGATATAAATTTTAGTATTGATTGTATTTAGTGGATTAAATATTCAAATATATTTGAAAAAAAAAAAGATAATAAAAAAATTTGTTCGTTGATGAATCCTTCAAATCACTGTCTCAAACTATGATTATTGTAGTTTATGATATTTTGAAAAAAACCTTTTTGCAATTTTTATTGAAATTTTAAAACCCCAAAAATTTCACAACGAGTCACATAATAAATGCATAAGGGCACCTATGGTTCTTTTACGTTAAAAAAACAAAATTTAATTGTGTGCAAAAACCTCAATAAGTTTTTTTCTATGTATATTTATAGCAACCTTATTTTGATTTTTAAAACAGTAATTTTAAAAAAACAGATTTTAAAATAATTTTTTAAAAAGATATACATAGCAACCGGCAAATGAATTTTTTTCTTTCCTTTTTGATGGTCAGCCTAATTTTCAAAGAAAAAGGCCGCCAGCTGCACGGCCTCCCCAACTGCGCTAAGGAGGCCGTGCAGCTGGCGGCCTTTTTCTTTGAAAATTAGACTGACCATTTTTGACAAAAAATTGTGCCGCAGAATCGCAATAACTTCTGAAGTATCGAGTTAATAAAAAAACTGATTCAGCCATTAGATTTCCGAGGTTTTAATGCACACAACCATATAAAAATTTTGTACAAATCTTAAAAAATTTTTTTCCTTTGCCGGTTGCTAGATATACAGTCGAATCTAGTAATAACGTTTTTCAAGGGACCGTAAAAAAAAACGTAATAACGAGGTTCGACTGTATAATTTTGTATAAATGTTGATAAAAAGGGTTAAATTATTTTTAAAAACATTTAATAAAAACATAATAACAGCCGTTGAAACTTCAAAACAATAAAAAAATGCAAAAAAAAACAATTTAAAAAACGACAACTAAAATAAAAAAAAAACAAAAACACCATAAAACAATAAATCAAATAATCGTTTTTTATTCAGAATCTTCAAATCCGGAAGTTTCAAGAGTTTCTTCAAAATGTTCATCATGATCAGAAATTTCAATAACCCCATCTTTCATTTTTTCAACGACTTCAATCAAAAGTTCATCATTAAATTCATTTTCCAGTTCTTCAAGGTTATAATTTTCATGTCCACGTTTGGTTTCTATATCTTTTTTAGAATATTTAGAAGCAATATTTTTTCTGCCATCAATTAATCTTTTTGATTGTTGTTCTTTAGCAATTTGTCGACGTAAAACGCAGTCACCACTGCTATTTTTGGTAATAAATCGATAAATAAAAACATCACGTTTTTGACCAATTCGATAAATACGATATGTTGCTAAAATATTGAAAATACAAATAGAACATAAAAGCATACGCCAACCTTGAGTATTATGAACAGGATTGAAGCAATGATCAAATAAAACCATTCGATTGGCAGAAATCAAATTAATACCAACAGAACCTTAAATATCAAAATGTAAAAATTTTCTCACTGCAGTAACACAAAAATATTGTTTCAAATACAAAAAACATACCTGCTCTAATTGAAAATAAAAATAACCGAGCTTTTTTATTTCTTTCATTATTGAATTCATTAACATGTAAAGCTCGTTGCGTAGCATTAATTTTACCATCAATACGGAAGAAGTTAACACCCTTTTTCCATCGAAAAGTTTCAATAACCATATGTTCAATAAAATCCAAAATTGGTATGCTTTGAGTATAAACGACCCTTAAATAAAATATTTGTTAGAAAAAAATAAAAAACTTAAAATCAAAAACTTACAATTTTTCATCATTTTTATTACAAGCTTCAATAATATTAAATAAAGCACGCATTTGATTGCTTCTGTTAAGATCTTTTAATTTTTCTCTACAGCCTGCAACATTTCGTTGATGTTTATGCTTACGTTCTTTAGCTTCAACAATAAGTGGATGTGCTGTAATTTGTAATAATTGATGAAAATATTTCAAAAATTTTTTTTCTCCACGACCAGCATTATTGTATTTCTCTTCCGCTTTATCGAAAAGCTTGCTTTGTTCTTCAGTTTCACAAACTAAAACGACACTATTTAAAGAAAATATTAAATTTTTACAAAACTTACAAGTAATTGTAATTTCTTTTTTGTTAACATCAATAAGTTTACTAAGATATTCAGCATCTTTACGATTCATAATTTCTTTTAATTTTTCATACAACTTTTCTTCGGTTTCACGAGCAATTTTTTTATCCCTTTCAGATGCATCAGCAAACTTTCCACGTTCAATCTTGCATCCATAACTAAAAGAAGTCATACATTTTATATTATAAAAATATAAAAAAATCTTACTCTTTGTTATAAACTTCTTCTTCACCCAAAAAACCAGGAACAATCATTTCTACAGTATAAAATAATTCAAATGGTCCGTTTTCCATTGGAGTACCAGTTAATAAAATCCGACGTCATTCCCATTTTTGTAATATAACTTCGAGTTTTATCATTTTTAAGTCGATGGCCTTCATCAAAAATAACAATATCTGGACCAGGATTTTGCAAATAACTTTTTAATAATTCTAAAGTTCTGCCATCTTGATCTTCTAATAACATTTTATCACAAATTTCGTATCCAAGCTAAAAACAAGAAATTTAAATATAAATATAAACTGGCCCTTTATAAAATATTGATAAATTCGCAATAAAAACATGTTTAAAATACAAAACAAACTTACAATTAAAATACTTTTATCTTTTACACCTTTATGCCAGTCGCCCAAATGCATTCGACGAGTATCATGTGGATCTTCTTTTTTTGCAGAAATTGGAGCATGAAGTTCACAAACTTTATCTTTGAAATATCCATCCCAAATTTCTTTATTAAATTCATCCATCCAATGTTGAATAACATTTACAGGAGATACAATGAGAATTTTGAAATTAAGTTTTTTGATAGCAGGTTCATTTAAAATTCCATGCAAAAATGCGACAGTTGTTGTGGTTTTTCCAAGTCCCATATTATGAGCAATTATAGCTAAAAATATGTAACATTTTAGTTATTAAAATGCGTAAACGCAACATGGAGAAACTCTATACGGTTATTTCTTTCACAATAAATCAAAAAGAAATAAAAAATATCTTACCACCTTTTCCACCATCTGTATTATAGAAACCATTTGGAGGTTCAATAATTCTTTTATAAAGAAATTCAAGTGCTTCTTTTTGATGTTCTTTAAGATATTCTTTTATAGCATCAGAAAGTTGATCGAGAATGCTACCACAATTAGGATAATGTTGTTGTGATGATGGCATAATGCTTGTTGCCCATTGTGCTTGTTCTAAAAATTAAAATATTAAAGTTTACGACTGATAATATTTCTTACCTTCTGGTGGTAAACTTCTAGCATATTGAGAAAAAGCATTTTTAATTTCTTCTTGACTCATACCGTTAAAGAAATTCATATTTCAATAAATCAAGTTTTTTCTGTAAACCAATAACATATTAACATTTAAATTGCTAAAGCTTATGTATACGCGACCACTACGAAATAGCGACAGTGCAAATATCTCGGGATATGTAATTCTAGCAAAATTTTTACATTTTTTAAATTTAAGGTTATAACTTATAAAAAGCTGTAGAATAATACCTCAAATGAAACAAAACACGAATATGAAATAAAGCATTCAAAAGCACATGAAAAATTTTATACGTAAAACGCTGTACAAAAAACCAGTACTAAATTTTGTAATATTCAGTTACTATAGGTCTTGGCTAAAAAACTCATAAAACATTTAACAGAAAAAAATTAGAAGCTAAAACAAATGAATAAAAAAATTATGTTCAACTGAATTTTCAAGAGAAAATGGGATAAGAAAAAACGAAGCAAAACGAAACTTTTCGTAATTTCTATTCACAAAAATTGTGAGAAAACATAACGTTCTCAAAAATTTTCAAAATACTTAAAATAACAGATACAAGGAGTTACAAAAAATGACTTTCGAAACTTTTCGAATATAAAAACGAAGTGGACCGAATTTTTGAAAAACCAGCGCTGCAAATTTTTAATATTAAGAGATTGTGCAAATTTTATGTTTAAAGAATTTATGTTTTTAACTGAATCTGGCAATTTGGAATTTATGCAACTTGTTAGAACTATGGTAGCTTTTCCAAATAATTTACCAGTTCCAGTGGAACAAAAAAAATTCCACGTGTTTACAAATTTCTTTTTTACTAAAGTGTTATTATTTTTTTTCTAAAGTTTTATATTTTTGTTTATAATTTTTTTAACAGCCTGTAACATACAATATTTTTTTTGCAGCCGGAGCAAAGCGCCTTCGGCTCCGGCTCCACGTGTTTACAAATTTCTTTTTTACTAAAATGTTATTATTTTTTTTCTAAAGGCACATATTTTTATCTTATTTCGCGTTTTTGAAAATTTTTTGCATCCGTCTGTTGAAGAGCATTCAGTTTTTTTGCGGCGTAGTTTTTGACGGCTATTCTTTTTCTCTTTTCGCTCTCTTTTTTTCGTTTTTTAAAATCCACTGTTTCTTTTTTTACAAATGCGTTGCTTTTTTTAACCAACTATCAAAATTTTGAAGGTCATTGCATCATTTTTTGTGCTTCATATCGTCTCAGTTTAATAATTCCTTATTTTTTAAAAGCTGTCGGTTTCTTTTAGCGCTAAGTTTTTTTTCTTTCTTTCTTTTCAACATCTTTTTTTTTGCTTATCTATTTTAAAATTTATTTTTTGACCTGCTAATATATATAATTTTTGCATTTTAACTATTTGATTTTTTTTAACGTTCTATTTTTATTTATTTCCCAACAATTCAATTTTTTAAGCATTTTTATTTTTCTTTTGGACTGAACGTTTCTTTTTTTGAAAATTTTTTGTTTTATTTGTTGGCTAAATTTTCGCTATATTTAAGGATTTTATTATTATTAATTTGTCCATATATTCAATATTTAAATTATTCATTTTTTTTAAATTCGTTCATTTTTTTCCTTTATTATTTATAATGACATTTCTTCGCAACGTCGTATATTGATTTTTTTTAAAAATTTTTATTGTTTTTTTTTAAAAATAAATTCATTTTTTTGAATTTTTTTAAATGAGTTATTATTTTTGCCAATTGTTTTTTTTTTCTCAACTTTTTTTCTTGGAAATATTGACATACTGTATTTTTTAAAGCGAATAATTTGCCGCGGTTTTTTCTGAAAATTTTTAATTTTTTTATACTTTTGAACCACACATTGCCCAGACTCCGATTTATGCAAAATGCACGGCATGCCTAGGGCGTGCATTTTCTTCATGCAAAACGTTTTGCATGACGAAAAGTGCGCCGTGCGCATGACCTTTTTTTTGCATAAATCGGAGTCTGGGTGATTGTTTTCGATATTTTTATTCGTTATATAATTTTCGCTATTTAATTTCTTATGCTTTCTGACTGCATTTATTTTTTGTTTCAATCCCTAATTGCTGTTTTTGTCTTAGTATCGTGCGCGTAACGTATAATAAATTTTTTTGTCGTTGTTTTTCCCACCGATTCTGTTTTCAGTTTCAAACTTTTTCACGCTTATTCTTATCAATATGAATAACACTTGGAAGGCG
The DNA here is from genome assembly GCA_963922195.1 of Panagrolaimus sp. PS1159. NCBI lineage: Eukaryota > Metazoa > Nematoda > Chromadorea > Rhabditida > Panagrolaimidae > Panagrolaimus > Panagrolaimus sp. PS1159. Next base: position 404,009 of record CAWUHW010000018.1, read on the forward strand.
CCGAAATTAATAAGTAAACAGCAAGATTCAAATGTTGAACGATATGATCAACTTAACTTGATCACCGATGGCCCTTCCTGCTCATTCAGCAATACTTTTGGTGCTGCAGACCATCATGCTGCCCCTGCAAATGATCCAGCAACAAATAAACAACATCAATTTTATGGATCTGCTCCCTCTACTTCATATAATCCAGTTTCTGAAGCTGTTGTTGAAGAACGTCCAAAGTATTTAATCAATTATTTTGCGGGATTAAATACACGCTCAATTTCTCCTGTTTCTCTCGATATCAAAAATTTTGAAGAAAATCGTAAACAGGAAGGTGAACACGATATTCACCAGAAACTTTTGAAATTAACGGTAAGATTTGATAATAAGATTTTTGATTTATTTGCGTTAATTATTTAGAACCAAATTGATTTGATTCCTCATAGAAATAAAATGGATTTATTTGAATTTCCTCGATATCAACCTGATGGTACACCTGCTCCAGAGATTTCTTTTTTCAAATCAAGTCAAAGACTTCTTAACCCTAATTCACCATCAACCTCTCAGAATCCAAATAATAATGGTTCACCTGTTCATCATAATGCTAATGTTGTTCCTGATCAAAGTGACAATGATATTGATCAACAAAGTGACGGTCAACGAGCTCCCAAAAGGTACTTTTTTCTTATGTTTCACCATTTTGACATTAATTATATTCAGGAGAAGGAAGACAAAGAAATCACAAGCTTCACGAGTTAAAGCAAGGAGGAAAGCTGATAAGATGAAGAGGCAATCCCAACCTGTTGCTTATTCCGCAAGTGTCCCTTCAGCTTCTACAACGGGTGTACCACTAAAATCCCAACAACCAACACCGCAACAGATTCGAAAGATGCCAAAAAGCAGACGTCCTCCAACAACAGCTGAAAATCGTGCTGAAGCATTGGTTGGTTTCTATTTTTAATCTACCATATTTTGCTTGAATTGTTCTAACATTTTTATTTATTTATTTGTGTAACACTCTTCTTGCTAACATCTCTCTATTGGTGCCCCATCTCTTTCTTTCAGCAGCCCAAACGTCCCAACACAGGATTTCAAGTGCTTAGTGATATCAAGATTGATGCAAAAGTAATTCAAGATGATACAACTCAATCTTCACAAATGCAACAGCCAACTCAACAACAATCAAATATCAATGATAATGATGAGCCAAATGTTCATTCTTCAACTCAAAATCTTCAATCAACTCAACATTCTGCAACGCAAGCAAATGATGATGATGATGTGATTGTTATTGATGAAGTTGATTACCTTGGTGGTTCAGAAGCAAGTGCTGATATTCCAACTTTTGAAGGAACGACTTTGAAAGACAATGATTTATACCGTGCTCTTAAACTTCATCGTCGTAGTTGGGCAAGCGATCTCCATATTCAAGCGTTCCATGCCGGTTTCATTCCACATCTCAGTGGACCGGTATTTCGAAGAATTGCTTTTCTTGATCCAGTATGGCAATGTAGTAATTTACCAATGCAAACATTTTTGCGGATGTTTCCATCAAATCCAGACCTTATTCAATGCCCAATTCATCTTAATAGAAATCATTGGGGTCTTCTATCAATTAATGTTGGACAAGATCTTGCCACATGGTATGACCCCATGATGGTCTCCTGGGATAGTACCATGAGTAGAGATCAAATTGACCTCTGCAATGTTGTTCTTGAAACATTGAGAAATCAAAATTTAATCAATGATGATACTGTTCTTCAAGTTGCTGATTACTACTCATTCAATCAACAAACTGATAGAAATAGTTGCGGATGGCATATTTGCATTATTAGTGAAGATATTGCAAGATATGGTCATTCAAGAAGATGGTCCCGTCTCCAAATCATGCAAGAACGTCAACGGATGTATCTCATCTTGCACCGTCTTCATAATCTTAATTCACTACCTGGAGCTCGACCTCAAACTCTTCCAACATGGCCGGAACAACTACCACGAGAATATGATGATGACGTTGAAATTTCCCTAACACCTCAGCTGTCTACTCAAAATAATTTAATTCAACAAGTTGCAGCAACAGCAATTGTTTCACAACAACCACGACAACAACCTGTTCGACGCTCCACAAGAATTCAACAACAACATAAAGGAGAGCGACCAGAAATTACAGCATCAAAAATTGATTCTCTTAAGAAACGAGGTATTCCAATTGCAAAGGACAGCAGCGAAATCTTTCCAAAAGAACATTATCTTGGACCAATGGATAAACGCTGCAAATTTTGTCGAGCTTACCTTTTCCGTGATGAAACATCAAACAAATGTTGCGCCAATGGCACTGTTCCAGCTCCAATTATTCCACCTGAACCATTACAATATACTGCTCTCGCTCGCCATGCAGCATTCTGGAATAACATTCGTCCACTGAATGCTCTTTTCAGAATGGTATCTGTTTCAGTAAATTCCAACATGAATGATGGAGTATACAAACTTCAAGGAGAACCACGTTACAATATTGGTGACTTGGTTCCTAAGCCTGGACAACCCCATCAATTTGTTCAAATTTATTCAATTGATGCAGATGAAGCAGTTGCTGCACGATTACAAGATGCAAAAAGATATAAAATTCAAGCAAATGAAACTGATTTGACTGAAATCATTAAGCTTATTGAACAAATGATTAGGAAATTTATTCCATTAGCGCAAGAACTTGCAACAATGAAGGATAAATTAAAGCAATATGAAGATCAATGTAAAGAAACTGGAGAAACCCCAAGAAAACTCTTTATTGTATGGGAAGACCCTCAAAAAGCTGGAAGTGGTGGTACTCATCCTGGATGACTTAACATTCCTCCACAATCAGGCCAAATTTTTAGCATTTACAAAACTGATGATGGAGAACCACCAAAACATGGTCTTTATTATGGATTCAAAGCTGATGGTAGTAATAGCGTCCGAAAAGTTCCGTACTTTAGTGCCCATGTTGCTCCAGGATGTTTTCCATTGATGTATTTATTTGGACAACATGGATGGCATCCAAAGATGTTAAAGCTTAACACAAAAATCCCTAAAGATGCTTCTTCTCTTCCACAACAACTTCAGCTGCCAACTCAACAACAGGCGTTATCTCCCCTTCCTTCACAATGGCCAGATCAACCTCAATCACCAACAACTGCTGCTATATCAAGTCCTTCACAACATGAATCAACATCTCCGCCTCCACCAATAGCTCATTAAACAACTGTTGCTGCTTTAACACCAATTTTACAACCTTCAATTCAGCAACAACCTTCATCACCTTCTCTCCAAAATCATGTAGCAGCTGCACAACAACAACAACAAAGTCAAGGTATTGCTCCTGCTGCAAATTCACAAGATGTTGCTTTAGCAGCTACTTTAGCAGCTACTTTACGTGCAGAAGAAAACGTTGAAATCTTTCTGGAACGAGTACGACGACGACATCACGGTGAAAATCCAATCAATTTTAACTCTGATATCTTTGACGAAAATTTAGATATGTTGTACGAATTTATTCTCCCTTCGATCAATACTCCAAAATTTGCTGTATTTTCAGCTTTTGGTGCTCAAGGTAATAATGTACTTCATGAAAATATGCTTGCAAATTATATTCCTGGACAAACAACTGATATCTTTTTTCCAAATTGTTACGGAGGTCACTTTCGAATGTATCGATATTTGATTGAATCAAATACATTATGTAGTATTGACCCATTTGACAACACCCGTTCATTACGTACACCATATTTAACAAACATCATCAGATACTTAGCGGCAAAATTTAATGTTGAAGAACCTCCTGTATACGCTCATCCTGCTTTTGTTCGTGCTTTTGTTCAACAACGAGGTGATTCAATTAATTGTGGATATTTTTTATTGGCATTGATTGAATATTACTCCAAAGGATACAATCCAACACGTTATCCTTATAATTTCAACATTTTAACATACAAACAACGATGTATTGAATTGTTTCAACATGTTTTTGATTTTAGAATTTTACCACATAATCTTTCGAATCAAATTCAACCAATAGTTCGTGCTCCACCACATGCATTGGCAACACAAAGTCTTCATGCTACATCTCCAACAACTCAAGCTGCAGCAACATCTGCACGACTTCATCAACAAATTCAACCTACTCAAGTTGTTCCTTCTTCAACACTTCATCAACCAACTCAACAACCACCATTATCACCGCTATCTTCACAATGGCCTGCAGATGATGAAGCCATTGTTGAAACAGATAATGAAGATGGTGATGAAAATTTTGGACAAATTGATGAAGATCAAATCATGTCATGCTCCAGTGATGAAGATCGTGTAGAGCGGAAGCGTCCATATGTTTCACAACTGGAATTTTATCGGTCACTTTATGGATTTGATCGAACACCACGTGAAAAAACTGAATGCAATACCTTCAATGGAAGCAAACAACTTTACCAAGAAGCTCTAAATCATTCATGGAGTGCAATTGAACAACAAAGACTTGAAGAGCTTGAAAAAGTTGCTGATAAAAATACTCAACGATTTGAATCTTCAAAAGTTCTTCGTGAACATCTTCAAAGACATTTGAACAAAGATCCTGCATTTCGTGGAAAACAGATTGGAAAAATCAAATTGATGAAACATCGATATCTTGGTGGTGCAAGATATATGCATCATAAATTCAGAAATGGTGTAGCTATTACTGCAAAATGTGGAAGAGATGACAAATTCATCACTTTTACCGGCAATCCCCAATGGAGAGAAATTCAAGAAAATTTAAGAAAAGGTGAAACTTGGATTGATCGCCCAGATTTGGTATGCCGAGTATTTGCTTTGAAAGCTAAAGAATTTTTAAAAGATATTATTGGAACAACACGTGGTGTTTTTGGAAAAGTGAAAGCATTCAAACTGGCTTTGGAACATCAAAAACGTGGTATGCCTCATCTTCATATTCTCCTTACAATGGCGAAGGAATATAAATTAACAACACCAGCAGCCGTGGATGATATTTTATGTTCAGAAATTCCACCATTACCAGCAGACAATGATCCACATTTTCTTGCAAAAATGCGTCACTACCATCAAGTACTTAAACTTATGATGCATGATCCAAGCAGATGTGCTGCACAATGTGGAATGAAACCATCTGGAAAACTGTGCAACAAGGGTTACCCTAAACCTTGGTGTGCAGGAACTTGCGTCAATGCAGATGGATATGCTCGAACACGACGTCAAGATGACGGAAGAATAGTAACCATCAAAAGAAATAATGGTCGACAAGTTGATGTTACAAATCAATATGTTGTAACTCACAACCGCTACCTTCTTCTCAAATACAATTGTCATATTAATATTGAACATTGCGGAGGTAGTGGTGCCCTGAAATATCTTCACAAATATCTTCACAAAGGGTTTGACAAAGCATTCATTTCTGTTCGTGAAAAGATCAAAGTTGGACAAAAACTTCAACGAAATGCTAAAACTGCTTCAACATCTTCATCAAATGATCCTGATACTGTTGATTACAATGAATTCCATCAATTTCGACTTCTTCGTGTTCTTGGAGCATCTGAATCAATGGCACGAATTCTCAGTTTACCTATCACAAAACAGTCTCATGTTGTTACTGAACTTCCTGTTCATATTCAAGATGAACAAAACATTGTTTTTGATGAAAAGGATGAAGCACAAACCATTTTGGCAAGAACTCAAAATGATGGTACACAAGCTAATCATCCTGCTGTTTCCCAACTAACTGCATTCTTCAAATTGGTTCATTCAGAATCCAGCAATGTTAGAATCGACAAAAGAGATAAAACAAGAGCTCCACATCTTTATTACCATCAAGTGGTAGAAAAGTATTGGTACCATGCATCAAGGAAAAAGTGGATTCGTCGTATCAAAAAAATGAATACAATTGGTCGACTCCAAAGCATTGCACCATCAAATGTCGAACGCTTTTGCCTTAGAGAACTTTTAAAAGTTATCAAAGGTCCAAAATGTTATGATGATCTCAAATTAAAACCTGGAAAAACAGATGAATGGTTTGAAACATTCCGTGAAGCTGCAGTTGCACATGGATTGTACATTGGTGATGAAATTTGTGTTAATATTTTACGAGAAGTTATAACATATGCAATGCCTAAACAATGTCGCCAAACTTTTGCAATGTTGCTCATCCATCACCAACCTGATAATCCTCAACAACTTTGGGATCAATTTGAAGATGAATTTCTTGATCGTGGAACTTTTTCAAAAGACGAAAAAATTCGACGTGCACGTGCTCATGTAGCTTCAATTCTCTTTTACCATAACAAATCTTTCAAAGATTTCAATATAGATGATGTTGACCACGATGATTTGATGCATGCAATCAACAATACCTTCAGTAGAATTGTTGCTGATGGAAATGCACGATATCGAATTATGAATCAACTTCAAAGAAATTTCGTTGACGCTGTTCTTGCATCTTTTGATAATTTATCAAATACATTAAGAGACCGTCTTTTCCTCTTACAAGCACCAGGTGGAACAGGAAAAACTTTCGTATTCAATACAATTGCAAGAATTTTACGAGAAAATAATTACAAAGTACTCACCGTGGCATCAACAGGAATTGCTGCAATCTTGCTCGATGGTGGTCAAACAGCTCATAGTGCTTTTCGTATTCCATTAGATGCAGGTGAAATGCCAAATATTTCTTCACAATCAGCAATTGCACAAATGATTCGAGAAGCACATTGCATCATCTGGGATGAAGCCCCAATGCAACATAAGTCTGTACTCGAAAGAGTGAATTACATCATCCGTGAACTTGCTGGAATTGACAATCACCACTCTCTTTTTGGAAACAAAACCATGATTCTTGGTGGTGACTTCAAACAACTGCTACCAGTAATGAAGAAACAACAACCTCGAGCAGCATATGAAGCATCAATACTTTGTTGTGACCTCTTCCGTGACAATTTCCAATTGTACACGCTTACTTTCAATCAACGAGCTGCAGCTGACCCTACATATGCATCTTGGTTAAATGATGTTGCCAATGGTTTATGGACAACAACTTTTGGTCCAAATATGCTTCAACTTCCAACTGAAATTGTTGAATATGATCGAAATGCTGTCATTGATTTTGTATATCCACCAACAATTTTCAATGTTGATTTAACTGATGAAGCAGCAATGAAGGCATATATTGAAGAAGTTAAAGAAGTTGCTTTGGTTTCTCCAATTAATGCAAGTGTTGATGATTTGAATTCGATTATCAATAGCAGATTACGTGGTGCAGCTCATACATATGTTGCTATCAATACTATGCCTACAGATGCTTACCTTGAAGATTTTGAATTTGGAGACGATTACAACTCTGATGAATTGAACCTTTTTGAAGATGCATCAATTCCACCACATTCATTATCTTTAAATATTGGATCTGTTGTAATGCTTACAAGAAATGTTTCAGTACGCTTAGGTCAATGCAATGGAACAAGAATGGTCGTTGTTGAATTATTTGAAAGCTCCATCAAATGCATTATTATGACCGGTGACCACGCTGGAGAAGCTGTACCAGTATTTCCAATGGCTAATATGTATAATAATACTGAAGCAACTGAAGTTTTCCCAGCTTTTTCAAGATTCCAGTTACCTGTTCGTCCTGCTTTTGCTATGACAATCAACAAAAGTCAAGGTCAAACACTTAAACGAGTTGGAATTATTTTGGAATCACAATGCTTTGCCCACGGGCAGTTATATGTTGCTCTTTCACGTGTAAGAAGTCGAGATGATATTAAAGTTTATGTGCCTCCTCAACACGTTGGTCAATGCAATGGTGCTCAAATTCCACATGCCACAAGTATTGTATTTCCTGAAGTTTTAAAAACTATTAAAGTTTTAACTGTGGATGTTCCAAGTTTGTTCAAATCTTTTTTTTGAATCGCTTTAACTTTTTTTTTCAGCTCTACCACCACCTCCACAACAACAACAACAACAACAACAACAACAACAACCATACTCGCCATTATCATCTCAATGGCCAGCAGATCCAAATGGTTTGTTTTACATTTTTTTATCTACTTTAACTCTATTTTTTTAGCTTCTCAACTTCAACAACAACAGCAACCATATTCTCCTCTATCATCTCAATGGCCTTCGAGTCAACAAGAGCCTGCAATTGTCACTCAATCGACACAACAACCAACACAAGGATCATCTGTTCTTCCAAGAATTAGAAATATCACAGCAATCACCATCACCATCAACTCTTGCTGCTTCTCAACATTCACCACCAAATAGTTTGTTTCACATTTTTCTTACTAATTAAACATTATTTTTTCAGCTCCTCCACCATTGAGTTGTCACCTTCAAATTTTATGTATGAATCACCTCTTTCATCACAAAGAATTTGGAATTGGTCTTCACAATCCGCTGCTGCTGCATCATCTGTCTCAACTTCTCAACATCTACCACCATATGGTTGGTGTAAACTTTTTAAAACTTTTCTTATATTATCTTTTCAGCTCCTACTCCAGCATCATTCCTTTCTCCATCTCCAGCACCACTTCTTTCACCGACATATCCTGCTGCTGTATCAGGTCAATCAACACCAAATGCTTTTTCATCTCATCCAACACTGAGCTGGCGGTCTTTTCCATCACCTTCAAATTTATCTTCTCATTCACCTCTCTCATCTGCTGCTTCATCAAGCAAATCAACACCAAATACTTCCGCATCATCATCTCAAAAAGAAAACTATTAAATACTTATACTTTGCTTATACTTTTTTTTTTAACATTTTTATGTTGTTTCTCATTGTAAATAATTTTGCTTTGATCCCAGATTATATTAGTCATGTACATATGCAAATTTTTTGGTTTTTTATCATAAATTATAAGTTATTATTATTACTTTTTTTTGATCCACTAGGGATATGTAATTCTAGCAAAATTTTTACATTTTTTAAATTTAAGGTTATAACTTATAAAAAGCTGTAGAATAATACCTCAAATGAAACAAAACACGAATATGAAATAAAGCATTCAAAAGCACATGAAAAATTTTATACGTAAAACGCTGTACAAAAAACCAGTACTAAATTTTGTAATATTCAGTTACTATAGGTCTTGGCTAAAAAACTCATAAAACATTTAACAGAAAAAAATTAGAAGCTAAAACAAATGAATAAAAAAATTATGTTCAACTGAATTTTCAAGAGAAAATGGGATAAGAAAAAACGAAGCAAAACGAAACTTTTCGTAATTTCTATTCACAAAAATTGTGAGAAAACATAACGTTCTCAAAAATTTTCAAAATACTTAAAATAACAGATACAAGGAGTTACAAAAAATGACTTTCGAAACTTTTCGAATATAAAAACGAAGTGTACCGAATTTTTGAAAAACCAGCGCTGCAAATTTTTAATATTAAGAGATTGTGCAAATTTTATGTTTAAAGAATTTATGTTTTAAACTGAATCTGGCAATTTGGAATTTATGCAACTTGTTAGAACTATGGTAGTTTTTCCAAATAATTTACCAGTTCCAGTGGAACATTTAATGAGTCAAGCTTTAAAAGCAACTTCAATTATGTATGTTTTTTAATTGGCATTTCATAGTTAATAAACAAATAATTATATTATAGAATTTGGCCATGTCATGTAACATCCGAAACAATGAAAATACTTTGTTCGCAGAAACGCCAAGCTTTAATAAGTTATTTTACTTTATGTGATATTGATAATTCATTGGATCATCATCTTTTGTTTCAATTTGTTTTGGTAAAAAATTAAAAATTAAGCAAATTTGTGTTTAATGTTTTATGTTTTAGAAAGAAATACCGCCTAATAATTTTGAATGGATTGGTTTCAAATTTAATAACAAAGATATTGATAATCAATTCCAATTGAATTTTCGAAACTTTTTGAAAGCAAATGGTTACATAAATTCAGTTTAAGACGCACTCTTAAAAAAGGTGTACGCTACGTATTTAATCATTCAAGGATGTTACGATAATTTATTATTTTTTTACGATTTGTTATTCTGATTTTTTAACAAGTTTTTTTTCTATAAGATTGAAATTTTTTAATTGTTTTGTAGAATTACCTTTTGTAGTTATAATAAAAATTTGTTGAAAATTATTGAGCAATTATTTGCTTTTATTCAGAGGTTGGCAATTGTCGATTACCATAGCTGATCGTAATCTTATGCAATCAATTTTTCTCAAACAATTTTTTTCATTTCTCGGGTAAATTTGGTTGCGTAAGATTACGATGATCAACTATGATAGCCGCCGATTGCCCAGTACTGCTTTTATTTAATTTTTTTCCATTTCATATATCAAAAATTTTTGTATTTTTGAGTATCGAATTTTTTTGATTCAAATAAAGTCGAAAATCAAATATTTATTAATCCTGTTTTTATTCTCATAAATATTTTTTCTATAAAACGCTTAGATCATTTTCCTTCCTACCCTCTCTCTTTCAATTTTTTCTGTTCCCCTTTTAACACAAAAAACATACATAAAAAAAGTGTATACATTGAAAATTTAAAAATCAGTCAAATATAATACGTAAAAAAAACGTATGCATTTATCCAAAAAGTTTTTAACAAAACAAAAAAAAGTATTTTTTGAGTCTTACTTTGCTTTGCTTGACTGCGCGGAATGCAAACATTTAAAAAAAGCTGTATATTTTTATTTTTTTATTTTCGATGACTGAACTTCAATCGACCCTTTTCAATTTTTTTCAAAGGGAAGAGAGAATTCGAGAAGTGATGTATTTTTTGTATGAAAAAAAAAATTTGTTTTTTCGAAAACATCAAAAAAAGATGATTGAAAAACTTTGATTCTTAATTAAAGCTTTTGAACTTGAAAAAAAAGTTGATCGTGTTTGTTATTTGAGAAAAGCAAAAATTTTGTTCTTCGTGGAAGGAGGCTTTTTGGATTACAATCTTTTTAAATTTTTACCTAAAAAATGAACATGTTTGAGACAGACATATGTTTTTTCGTATATCCCACTTGACCTTGATTGTTTTTTGTTCCGTGTTTAACACTCTTTCAGTGGATTTCATATATCCTTTTTATTTTTTTAGTTTATGTGTGATGATTTTTTCCTTTAACAAAATTACTACTGTTTTTGTTATTATTGCTTTATCTTTAATTTCATTCAACAATGTAAAAGCAGATGATAACGATGAAAGATTTCGAAATTATGCAATAAATTCACTTTCATCAATTGCTACAAAAGCAGGACAATTAGATTCAAATGTTGGTGCCTATCAGGTAATTAATAGTAAATTTATCGATTATGGTAAAATATAATGAATATTTTAGGGTTCATATTCTTCTGCAAATAATGAAGATGCATATTATCCAAAATTTCCATATAGTAAATATATGCATCCACCACCACCACCTCCTGGAGGCCCCCATGGTACTGATGATATGAAGCCTAGAGATCCCCAAGCAGAAAAGGGAAGGAATTCCCGAGATCCAGATTACGAAGATTTTTATGAAAATAAAATAAAAAATTTAAAACATCAATCTAATCTTGGACGTAAGCATTTAAAATCCCATTCAAAAAATTTTGATCACTTTTAGTTGGACTTGGAATTGGATTAGGCGTTGGAATTCCCGTTATTATAATTATTATTGTTGGAATATATTTATATTATCGATATCGAAAAAATCGAAATCAAGGAAGTCGATTATCGTCAATTGCATCAGTAATTATGAATCCATATAGTCCACATTTGGAAAAGAATAATCAATCCCCAATTCATTGGTTTGTTCTTTGGTTGTTTGTTTTTGATGTTTTCCGTTTGAGATAAAAAAAAGATAGTAACATTTTTAGTACCTTTTTTTACTTTTTACGTTACTGTTTTCTTTCAAAACTCTAATTTTTTTCAAAAGCGAAAGCAAAATTTAAAAACTTTTTTGAATTATTTTCTTTGAATTCGATTGAATTGAATTTTAAAAAATGTCAACAAGCTTTTTGCATATTTATTTTACCTTCAAATGAATAATACCCAATTGAAACTAAGGATGGACAGGGGCCCAAATTTCAGGCCCCGGGCCCCCATCCATCCTTAATCGAAACTTTTATTGTATTTTAGTGACGATTTATGGGTAATGGATCGACAAAATGTTATAATTGATTATGAAAATAAACTTGGATCTGGAGCTTTTTGCAATGTTCATAAAGGAAAAATTAAGGGTCCTGCTCCAGTTCGATCTGTTTGCCCAACTTTAATTGCTGTTCAAAGATTTACTGATTGTGAAGTTGCAATTAAATTGTTGCCACCATTTGCAGATGATATTGCACGTTCAGATTTTGCACAAGTTTGTTTTCTTTAAAATTTTATTTTTTAAGTTAAAAAAAAATTATAGGAAATAAATTTTATGAAATCATTACATTATCATCCACATTTAGTTAGCATGTTGGGATATGTTCCAGATGCAAGAAATCCGCTGTTATTAGTTGAATATTGTGCAAAAGGAGATTTGTTACATTTTATTCGGAGTCATCGAACTGAAATTGAACATGTAAGTTTTAATTTTGGCAGATTATGATTCATTGAAATTTTTTTCAATTTTATTGATTTTATGTTTCTGTTTAAGTCAAAGCCAATAAATAAACACATGTTTTTAGGGATATGAAAATAATGCCGGAATAAAACTTAAAAATCTTGTCTCATTTTCATGGCAAATCAGTAATGGATTAGTAAGTTTTATAATTCTTTTATCAATAAAAAAATTCCATGGATGAATACCAATCTTTTTTACAGGATTATTTGAATAGTGTTGGATGTATTCATCGAGATGTTGCTGCAAGAAATGTGTTATTGGATGAAGATAATGCTTGCAAGGTAAACATTTCAACAAAAATTCTTTTCATACACGAAAAATTTTTTGTATGGTTCTTTTTTCTTCTTCAAAAATGCACGAATTTAATTCTTTTTTTAAAATTTGAGCTTTGACTTGTTTTTTCTTTTTGAACTGAATTTGAACTTTTGGAATTTAAAAGGAGTTAAACTTATTTTAAATTTATGAGCTTTGATTTAAATTCGTAAAAGAAAAACAGTAATCAGAAAATTTATGCTTTGGTTATTATTTTAAACTAATCTGACTAATTTATTTCAGATTGCTGATTTTGGACTTTGTCGTTTAACAGATAATTTATTATATACAGCTCGAGGTGGTCGATTACCACTTCGTTGGATGGCAATTGAATCATTAAAATCTTTTGAATATTCTTTTAAAACTGATGTTTGGTCATTTGGTATTACACTTTATGAGCTATTTTCCCTTGGAGAAGTTCCATATTCAACAATTGATAATCAGCAATTATTAGATTTCTTAGATAATGGACAACGTCTTTCACGCCCAATTCATTGCCCCCAGGAAATGTTAGTTTTTTTATTTAAAAAATAGTTCCATATAAAAACAAATTACTTTTATCATCACTAAACTTAAGAACCAGGAATTGTTTGGAGCTATTTTTTATTCACTGAAGCTGAAAGATAAACTCCATTGATTGCCTGATTTTCAAGTTCATTAATAAAAAAAAATTTGTTTTGAAATAGAACGCTTCCATTCTAAATAAAAAATATATTTTAGTTATGATATAATGAAAGATTGTTGGCAAACGAATCCAATCCTTCGTCCATCTTTCTCTGAAATCTGTGAAAGATTAAGAGTTATATTAGAAGCAGCAGCACCAGATTATGGATATCTTGTTCCAATTGCTTATCATAGTTCCGATTCAATTACAGGTTTCAGAGTTGACAATGTTTAAGAAAAATGTTTTTTTTTTCAAATTTAAATATTTGTATTTCATTAGTATTATTATTTTTTAGAAAAAACTTATTATTTATTTTTTTCTTGCCAGTTTATTTTAGTTTTGTTGATCTCAAAACGATTGTTTTTTATTTTTCATCGAATAAATATAGCTTTATTAATAATAGTTTTACAATTGTTTTAAATTTCAAAACAATTTCAAACTGTTTTTTTTTTATTGACACATAAAAACTACAACCCCTAAATCTCCTATAACACATTCTTTGGCATTTTCATTTCCGAAATACGATAAATTTTGTCCACGTTTTGGTAAATAAGTTAAAACTCCAAATTTTGTATGTCCAAAATTTTCAAATATTTCTGGATTAAAACTTTTTATTGAAGTATTAATCTCTTCTCGAATTTTATCAAAATTTTTTCCATCTTCAATCATTTGTGCAACGGTTAAAAGTGCCGTTTTTAATGGCTCGGTTGTTTCTTCTGCAATCAATTTCAATTTCTCTGTCATTTCAGCATCAATTTCAGCCGATCGACAAAGATCCGTTGAATAAGTTGATTGTCGAAATGTTACAGTAATTTTATCATTATTATCAGGACCATGTTGAACTTCCAATTTTTCTTGTACCTCCAAATTACAATAATCCACAGCAATTTTATGTTTCAATTTTTCTGCTCCAAAAAAAGATTCATTCATTTTTTCTTCAAATTCTGAAAAACTTTGTTGAATTGCACCGCATTTTTCATTTAACATTGAACGAAAAAGTTTTTCCAAGCTTTTTCCATTTGAGACAGTTTTTCCAAAATTTTCTGGAAATGATGTAATATATTTTACATTGGTTTTCTTTAATTCCAACGGTGGCTTTGTTGATGGAATTTCATGAAAAAGAATAAAACATCCATCAAAAATATAAAATTGAATAAAGTTTATAGGGTTTGAAAAAAAGTGTGGAGTTGAAACAATTGAAATATGACAATTTGAGAATCTAAAAATGTGATTATCATTTTTGAATGCCAAAAAAATTTCAAACTTTGAAGTTGATGAAATGAAAGAATAAATTGCATTTTTGCAGCAATTTTATTAGGCTCCATTCCTTTAAAAGTTTCCAGCAAAGCCGACTCAAAACAAAGTTGATAAATTTCATCCACAAATTCGGTAGGAGCTTGAAAATTGTAAAGTTTTGGAGTAATTTCGAAATTAATTGTATCAATTATATTTTCAACTTTTCCACCTTCTTCTGTAGTTAAATCTTCATTAGAATCAGAAGGCTTCATATCAAAAATTGCGCCACTCAATTTTTCTACATAGGGTTTTGCTTCTTTGGAAGTGCAAGTAAAAATGATAAGCAGATTTGATAAATCCAATGGAAATCCAATACCTTTGTCATTAAAGGCTTTTAAACTTTCAGAATCAAACATTTTCGTTAAAGTTAAAATATCTAAAAATCTATTTTTGCTTCATTTTTAAATTATTTCGTTTCAAACCTTTTTGATTTTGGCATGGACCTTTTTGAAGTTCTGTCAAAATTAAAGCAACTTCAGCAAAATCTTTAATTTCATCAATTCTTGAAAGTTCCATTAAAAGTTGACCAAAGAATTGATTTGGAAGTGGGGAATCCAGCGAATTCAGTTTCAACTTTGAAGACGGAATTTCAATTACCTTTTCTCTTCTCAAAATTGCTGCAACATTTTTTGCTCTTTTCAAAGCCGCTTCTGAATCTTCCGACAAACAATAAACAACTTTTGGACCAATTACAGGAATATCCGATTCTGAAGCTTTTATCAAAGTTTCAACTTTTTCTTTGTATCTTAAAACAATTTTTATTCATTTTTATTTATTAAAATAAATCTTACTTTTGTGCAGAATCAGCTCCACGAGAATGAAAAATAACTTTAAGTTTTTGTTCAAATATTTTTTTAGCATTTAAAGGCAAAAATTCCGGGAGCAATGATGTAATTTCTTGAAGATTTTTACTCATTTTTAACAAAGATTAGTTCTGTTAATTGACAAAGTATTGATTTAAGTCGTTTCTGTTTAACATCAATTTTTTTATGTATTTTTTGATAAGAAAAGAAGACAAAATTGTTTGGGTTATCTTTCCTTGTTTTACATTTATGTGTCTGTAAATGTGATTATTTATATTCACTGTTTTTATGAGTCAAGTTTTATTTTTAATTTTTTTTAAATCATTAGAGATTTTTTTCATTTTTTTTGACCGAACATTTTTTTATATTTGATGATGTTCTCCGGAGAAAGGCCTTCTTTCCTTTTTTCCCGCTCTTTTCCTAAAACTCTCAAATATTTTTTTACACAAATTTCAAAACCAAAGTTTTTTGATTGCTGTTCTGTTTCAAATTTTTTTTTGACTATTTTTGCCTTCTATCAAATTTTTTTGAAAACTTTTTTGAACTTTTCATCATTGCTTTTCACCCCATCCCCCTCCCCCCAAATCCCCCACAACGAAACTTTATTTATTTATACAAATTTAAAAAACCAAAGTTTTTAATTGACTGAACTTTTTTTTTTATCGGTATGTGGCCCTAAAGAGGGCCGTTGGGATATAAAAAGAAGAGATTGAAGCAGTCGCCTTTTGATGGAGTTTCAAAGTTGTTGCTTAAGCATGTTCGGTTGTGGTCTTCTTTGGAAGAAGAACAGCATTGATGTTGGGGAGGACACCACCTTGAGCAATGGTAACACCTAAAAAAAGAAGGAAAAGGATTAATCTTTGTTATAAAAATAGAGATATTTTTAAGAACTTACCAGCAAGAAGTTTGTTTAATTCTTCGTCATTACGGACAGCGAGTTGAAGATGGCGAGGATTGATACGGGTTTTTTTGTTATCCCGAGCAGCATTACCAGCTAATTCAAGAACTTCAGCAGCGAGATATTCAAGAACGGCAGCAAGATATACTGGTGCACCACCACCAACACGTTGGGCATAATGTCCTTTACGAAGAAGCCGATGAAGACGACCAACAGGGAATTGAAGGCCAGCACGGGATGAACGAGATTTGGCTTTTCCGCCAGTCTTTGCCTTAGCACCTTTACCACCACGTCCAGACATGATTTTTTTGTTGAGAGCGAAGTTTGCTTCGAAGAGAATCCGTAGAAACGAATGAAGATTTTATGTAAAAGTGTATTTGCTTTTATAGGCCCTCAGTTTTTTTTTCTACACCTACATTTTTTTCAAGGCGGAGTCAGTTTTTTTTTGCTGCGTTCGATCGAGTGAATGATCCAAGCGACGCAGCATTTAACCGCGCATTTTTCGCGTCTTTAACAAACAAGCAACAGCAGCAGCAATCGGCACACCCGAAAAACTTTGGCGCCAAAAAATGGTGACCTTTTTTTCCTTTTTTCCAACTCCGCCCAAAAAAAGAAGTATCAGAGGCTGCATATAAAAGGAAATCAAAATTCTTGCATTTTCTTCACTTGACTGTTTTTTAGTCGTGTTCTCTCAACTCAAGCCTCAAATCTCTCAATCATGCCACCAAAGCCATCCGGAAAGGGAGCTAAAAAAGCTGTAAAAGCTCAAAAGACTGTTCGAACTGGTGATAAGAAGAAGCGCAGAAAGGCCAGAAAAGAAACTTACTCTGTTTACATCTATCGTGTTCTCAAGCAAGTCCATCCTGATACTGGTGTTTCATCAAAAGCTATGTCAATCATGAATTCATTTGTAAATGATGTCTTTGAACGCATTGCTGCTGAAGCTTCCCGCCTTGCCCATTACAACAAACGCTCAACCATTTCATCTCGGGAAATTCAAACTGCTGTCCGTTTGATCCTTCCTGGTGAATTAGCCAAGCATGCCGTTTCTGAAGGTACCAAGGCTGTCACCAAATATACCAGCTCAAAATAAGCTTTTTAACAACTTCTTCAGCTTAATTTTTTTGGCTTTGTGAGGACTTGTCTTCAAATCTTTTTTTTATCCCAACGGCCCTCTTTAGGGCCACATACCGATAAAAAGGTTCAGTCAAAAAAACTTCAGTTTTTTAAATTTGAATAAATAAATTTGTTTCTTTGTGGAGGAACGGGGAAATTGGAACTTGTGGGGAAAGAAAAAATTAAAGGGATAGCAATTTGAAGCAAGGTTGTATGTAATTGGGTTTTTGTCACTGAGTTGTTTTCATAAAATTTACAACAAAGAGTTTAATAAGTAAAGTACGAGGAACAAAAAATTGAAAGTAGAAGTTAAAAAGAATGCAACACAGTTTTGCTTTAATGAAAACAGAAAGCCGTTTGCTTTCTTTTCGTTTGATTTTTTAGTTGATGTCTTTTTCTGCTATAATAGCTTTAAAAACTTGTGTGGAGAAACACTTTGTTTGGAAAATAAAAGATTTTTAAAAAAGATGAAGTTTTGTTTTTGTGCTAAAAGTGAGCACTAAAATTATTTTTCCTATTTTTTTCTTTTAAAAAATGGTAGAACAGAAACAGTCACATCACAAAAGAGGAACATCAAAATATTTCTAAAAAAAAGATTTTATCTGTCAGTTTAGCCCAAAAAATGCTTTTAAAATTTGTGAAATGAAACATGTAAAAGTTGAAAAGAGAAACAAATTAAATCTTTCTTACAAAATACCCACATTTAAGCATATTCTTAAAAAGAACATATTTAAAACTATTTCAAATAATTTTTTACTTGATTGTTTTGATTTCATTTTTGTTTGATGGCATTGTTTCAAAGCAATGTTTCATTGAAACAATTTTTTAGAAAATGATTTATAAAAAGTTAATTTATGTTCAAATTATTTTTGTTGGCATTAAATTAATTCAACTAAATTTTTTGCTATAAAAATGGAAAAAAATGTTTATGAAATTACAGAAAAAAAGATGAAAATCTTTGTTCTTTTACTACAAAAAGAAAACAAAATAAAAAATTTAACTTTTACCTTAGCAAATAAAACAGAATTTAAAGAAAGCTTTGAAACAATGCCATCAAACAAATATGGTTTAAAAATTTAAAAGAAAATGATATCAAAACAAGTAAATGCATCAACCATCAAACTTTTATCAATTTTTATAAAAACTAAAAACTGAATTTTTTAATCTGCTAAATTCTTAATTCTTAAATTCTTAACGTAATTAAAAAGATAATTTGGTGGAAAAAATTAAAACTTATATTAAATTTTACAGTATTTTAGGAAACTGTTATAAAATAATAATAATGTAAAATTTTTTAGTAGCAACGAATATTATTTTTTTTGTTTTACAAAAAACAGCACTTCTGTAATATTTGAAGAAAAAAAATATCTGCAGTAAAAAGTTAAAAATGCCATTTGAACTTTTACAGCAAGAATAATTAAAATTGTTTTTAATGGTTCTTTTGTTTTTTTATTGAGCAACATTATTAGAAAAAAAATGTTTTTGACAGGGAAAAACATTGAAATACACCTACAAAAGAAAATTGTTTTAACAATTCTTTACAAAATTTTGAATATCATTAATTGAGAAAATTTTATCAAATAACACTGTTAGACAAAAACTTTTTGTCAAAAATTTATTTATTAAAATAGTTGCATTTTTTTTGAATAAAATTTTATATAAGTGTGTGATCATTTTTAAACAAGCATTTTTTTAATTTGTAAAAGTTGAATTTGTTTTATGTTTTTTTTTCTTAGGATTACCACATTTTCAATTATATTGGTGCCAAAATTTTTTAATTTATTTTAAACATTTATTTTTTAAAAAGTTTTTTTGTTTTTTTGAGATTACTGTAGTTTGAAGAAAGAATGCATTTAGTTTGCCATTGGAGTTTTGCCAAAATCAATTTCAATTTTGTGTTGTGCCATATATTTTTTCCATTTTTTCAATCCATTTTTTCAGTCCCTCTCTCTTATAATGGTGACCCCCTTTTTCTGTCAATCGAAGATATGAAAAGAAAGTGGACGCAAGCAACAGGATCGATGAAGAAGTTTATGGCGCCAAAAAAATGAGTCTCATCGAACGACGAAGCAAGCATACATAAAAATGGGCGCGAAAACTAAGAAGGAGGATACCAAAAAGAGAAAGGCGGTGCTTCGATTAAATCGAGTATAAAAGCACCCTGCAAACTCTCATTCAAGCACAGTTTTTTGTCGCTGTTTCATTTCGCTCAAAAAATCTATTAATCATGTCTGGTCGTGGTAAAGGTGGTAAAGGTCTTGGAAAAGGAGGTGCAAAACGGCATCGTAAAGGTAAAAAGCTTCAAGCCATATTAGTTAAATACTAATTTTATATCAATCTTTTAGTTCTTCGTGATAACATCCAAGGTATCACAAAGCCTGCAATCCGTCGTCTTGCTCGTCGTGGTGGTGTTAAACGTATCTCTGGCCTCATCTATGAAGAAACTCGTGGTGTTTTAAAGGTCTTCCTTGAAAATATCATTCGTGATTCTGTTACATACTGTGAACATGCCAAAAGAAAGACCGTCACCGCTATGGATGTCGTCTATGCCCTTAAACGTCAAGGCAAAACCCTTTACGGTTTCGGAGGTTAAGTTCTTTGAACTTTATCTTTTATGAGAAAGCGACTCGTCTTCAACACTTTTTTATCCCAACGGCCCTCTTTAGGGCCACATACCGATAAAAAGGTTCAGTCAAAAAAAACTTTGGTTTTTTAAATTTGTATAAATAAATAAATTTGTTTTTTGTCGTGGGACATAGAAAGGGAAAAGAGTTGGCTGAAAAAGTTTTCTTTTAAATTGATGATACTTTTAACAACGTTTTCGACATTAATTCGTTCGCTTTGGTCGTTTACTTGCATTGAGCTTGTGTTTTCTCTCTCTTCTTGGTTTCCCGCTTTTTTTTGTTGATGGAAATATGGTGTTTCGATTAGAAAAAAACATTTTTAAAAAATAAGAGATGCATTTGTAGATACAAAAAGCATTAAAAATATGAAAGCACTGCGGTAAAAAAAAACTTTCTTTTGACATTTGTAGAAACGAAAAAATACTTGATTGAACAGAAATACTTTTTAAAAATTAGATATAAATTGGGAGATACAAAAAAAAGGCATAAAATCAGTTTGATAAAAAGTATGCAAGTATTTAATAGTTTAAAGTTATTGTAGTTTTTTGGCAAATAATTTTTCATTACGAAAAACTGATGTATTTTAAAAATCAAACAAACGAGAGAAATTTGTTAGCAAAAAATCAGAAATTTATGTGTGTGTTTCTTTAATTTGAAAAATAAGTTTTGGGTAATTGAAAATGGTAATTTTTTTATAACAGTTGTATTTCTTTGTTATCTTTGGGTTTTTGGATAAAGGTTTTTTCATTAATTATTGTTTGCTTTGGTTATTTGCAACGGACTGCTTTTCCTGCTGTTTTAAAAATGAAAGACATATTTAAAGATACAACATTGCATTATGTACATCTTAAAAAATATTTTAAGCAACTGATTTTTTGATAAAAGATACGAAAGTAAGAGCAAAAAAGTTATCATTGCAATATTGATTGGCAATTTATGTTTTTTCAACCTTTGGCAAAAATCAAAAAGAAAAAAATGTTTTTGCAAAAAAAGGTTTGCTTTATTTGTATCTTTAATTTTAAAAATAAGTTTTGACGCATTTTTCTGCAAAAAACGTTTTAAAACATAAAAAATATATTTGAAGATACAAAAAATTGCACTGATTAATTTTGAAAAAATATTTTTTGCAACTGTTTTATTAATTAAAAATACTGTAGTTCGAGTAAAAAATTTTGCAAAAAAAAATTTGAATAGTTTTTATTGTGCTTTGGTATTGAAAATTAAGAGACAAAGAAAAATGGTACATAGCATTAGAAAAAGAAAGATTAAAAGAAACTTTAACGTAAAAATTTCGCTATTTGAATTAAATGATTTTTGTTATTTATAATATTTGGGTTTTTTGAGTAAAAATTTC
Source organism: Panagrolaimus sp. PS1159 (assembly GCA_963922195.1). NCBI lineage: Eukaryota > Metazoa > Nematoda > Chromadorea > Rhabditida > Panagrolaimidae > Panagrolaimus > Panagrolaimus sp. PS1159. Next base: position 425,646 of record CAWUHW010000018.1, read on the forward strand.
TTCATTCATTCGGTTGCTTTTGTCGATCACTTGCATTGGGCTTATGCTTTTTCTTCAAGTTTAATGCAAGTGTAATTTGTTTCCCGCGTCTTTTGATAGTTAAAAATGCAAAAGAAAAAATGACGCATCTTTCAGCAAAAAATCTTTTAAAACATATAAAATGTATTTGCAAATACAAAAATCGCATTAAACACATCTTAAAAAATATTTTATGCAACTGTTTTATTAATTAAAGACACTGTAATTTGAGCAAAAAATTTTGCTATATTTGTGTTATTTTTGGCAGCAAAACAAAAGAACAAATTTGAGGACTTTAAATAGCATTCACAATATAAAGATACTGTAGCAGTTAGAGAAATACATATTTTTTCAGCAATAAAAAACAAATTTTATCATTAAAAAACAGAGAATATTGCGGAAATAATTTTACATTTTATCAGCATTTGAATTTAGTCTCTAAAGCGTGCTTAAAAATATGAGTGTCACAGAATCTTCTTTACAAAAAAAGCTGTGATTTTTTTCATTAAAATCTTGACACCTCAAATCGAAATGGAAAAGCGAATTTCATGAAATTCCTTTTCGTATTTTTTCGTAACTTTTTCCTTTTGTTCTTTTTAACGAAAAACATTTTTCTCATATGGCGTTGCAAAACGTTTTGCCAGCTATTGTCTCATAAATTTTTTTTATTTTTTAACAAAACAAATTTGATGTTGATTGAAAAAACAAATGCAGATTAATGCAAATTTAGCAATGACGTGTCATAATTTCCCATGAAACATCGATGACGTGTTACATTTTTTTACATAACTTTCAACTTTTTAGATTATAAAACTCCATTCTTTCTCTTACACATTTTCAACAGAAAAGAAAAGTTTATTTTGTTCAAAGCTTTCATTTCAAATCTTTATCAATCAAAGACCTCAATCAAGGATGTATGATGATCCATGTGAATGTTTTACAAATCCTGAAGAAATGATGAGAAGACTTGTCAATATTTTGCGTCAATCACAAGAAGAATGTTTGGATGGTGATTGTATAACACCGCAAAATATTTCAATAACATCTCCAATAAATGCATTCAGAATTGGTTTAATTGCTTTATTATTTACTTTTGCAATGGTAATGTTTTATACTCGTCCAAATTCACTTCGTCCAAATACAAATGAAAAACCAAGAGATGGAGAAAATTCTGGAGTAAGTTTTTTTGTTAAATGTTTTTTTTCGGGATATATGTAATCTTTTTTTGTTTTAGGGTCAACCACAACCACCTCCATCTGTTGGATAAAAATGCTTGATTTGATTCAATATATATTTTGCTGCTGCTGCAAAAAACTAATACGTGTTATCTCTTTTATTATTATTTTTTTGTCTTTCATATTTTTTTGTATCGATTTTAAAAAAATAAATATGCCTTAAACAACTCTTTCTTTTTTTGGGTGCATTTTGTTTTTGTGTTTTAATAATTTTGAGCGGGAAAAATGGACATTAAACTAGTGGTGGTGGTTGTTGAAGATGGCTGACCAGACGGGGAAATTGTTGGCGTCCTTTTACTTTCTTTTTTGTTTGCGATAACGAACACATGGACGCCAAATATAATGATGTTGCCGCTTTTTTTAGTGTATTATTAGTGCATCCCGAACCAGACACGGTTTTTTTGGCGCCAATTCTTGTTGGTATTACTGTAACAGCAAGGAAAAAATTTAAAAATAGGGACACTAATTGTTTATTCTGATTTTGTCTAAAATAGTTTTCCAAAATAAAAAAAACAAAATATGTACTTTAAATATTTTACATTAAACCAACGCTTTTAAAATATAAAAAATTTATCAGTTTTTTTATTCAATTTCGATTTTTACTCATTTTAGAATTTTGCTAAACTTTTTCTAACAACAACCAATGCAATTGAAAAACGTTGCAGTAAATTACCAAAAAAGTTGTTACTTGAAGTTAATGGACAAAATTTCACAAATTCCCATGTTTTTTACTTTTACAGTTTTATTTTTGATGTTTCCCTTTTTCCAACAAAATTTTGGAGAAAAGAATCTTTAATTATTCTGGAATTTAAAAAAATGAAAGAAAATTGTAAAATTTTTTAACAAATTAGGTATAAACATAAAAAAAGAGAAAAGCAAAGTACAAAATTATATTAAAAAATAGACTTGAAAAAAATAAGAAAACAAATAACAGAAACAATAAAGAAAGAAATACTGTAACAAAAAAAAAGATCGCATTGCTTAAAACAGAAAAAGAGAGAAAAAATCCAGAAAATGCAAAAATAATCCAAAGACAGAGAAAAAAGCAGCATTAAAACCGGAGCATTCAAAAATCATCACAATTGAAAAAAAAGAACTTATCAACAATCAGCACAATCCATTCCACTAAAATCAACAGGACCTTTTTGATTTGGATTTCCTGGGGCTTTAAGGGTTGATTCTTCTCCACCACCACGAGTATGCATATCAAAATGTCCAAGAAGAGAAGCCATTTGATCTGGATTATATACAGGTTCACCAGAACCAATTTTCGCTGCAGCAGCTGCAATAAGCTTTGATGGAGTTTCATTTTCAAGTTCTTCACGATTTCTTTCACGAATATCTTGTGGATCACAGATTGAACTTTCTAAAGAATTTACAACACTTGTTGATGGAGACATTCCTGCCCAATCATATAACTTTCGCTTCCATGCACGAATTTGTGAATCCCATGAACGTCGAGAATAATTGATATATTTATTTGGAGTTTTTGGATGGATTCCATTTTTTCGTAAAGCTCGTGGTACTTCAGAAGCATATCGTTGATAGACATCTTTATCTTTTGCTTTATCAAGATCCTAAAAGAAGAAACAATTTTTAAAACCTAAAATAACTTCAAATTTTGCTTACAGTATCCTAAACTATATCTAACTTATATATCCCACAAGAAAAAACTTACTTTAGCACGTCGACTTAAAATTGCTTCATCATAACACCATCCAAGTTTTGGCTTTTCCCATTCATCTCGTGGATTTGGTGAATCTGTCATTGATGAATCTAATCGTTGCCGAGATGGAGTTGAAAAGGCACTTCCTGAACGAGATGAGGTTCGACTTGGTGTTGTTGGTTGTTCTTGCATTTTTGCAGATTTAAGAGGAATTTGCCGGCCACGACGTGATGGTGAATTTGCTGAAGATTCAATTGTAATCGTTGATTCAATACTCATTCGACGCTTCCGTTGTTGTCGAATTGGTTTTACAGGTGATGCAGCTTTTTCTTCCTTTTTCTTTATTCGTTCACTTCGACGATTAAATAAAAGATTATTCATTTCAATGGATTTAATGAATCTTAAAATAATATAAACTGTTATTAAAGGTTTATTTTATGTAAAAAAATATTTTATCTAAAAAGAAAAACAAACTTTGGTTGTGGATCAGTCTTTTTTGGTGCAGCAGATTTTCTTGAAGATCTTTGTGGACTTGAAGCTGCTTCATTTGCTTCAGAAATTGTTAGCCATTCTTGGGAGGCGGTTGTTGTTGATTCTTCAGCAATAAGTAAATCATCAGTTGAAGAAGTTTGTGGTGGACCTGCAGCAGCAAAACCTTCATTACTTCCATCATCTTCTAACATATCACTCCAAGATTTATTTGCATTCTTTTGAACCAGTTCATTTATATCATCAAATGTTAGCTGTCGACCCTTTCGTGGAGATTGTGTCTAAAAATTTGAAATTGCTTTTAAATGTTTAAAAACATGTTTTAAAAGAACTTACTTCAACTTTAGCTTTTGTAATTGGAGATTTGGAACCAATTCCCCAAGCATTTGGAGTTTTCTTTGTTGGAGTTCGCATCTTTTTTGTTGGAGACATGATTCAATTTTCCAAATTTCAATTAATGACTAGAATGTCCCAACTTTGATTCTAAAATCGTTAATTTAAAAGGTAGGAAAAAAGTCAATAATCATTTGAAAAAAAAGTGAAAACAAAAAAAAGGCAACGTTCACGGATTTTTGGCGCCAAAAAAATAGTCTGTAACGGCTGCTTTTAAAAGTACGCATTTTTTTCTGTCTTCATTCAATTCAAAAAGCAGATGGACATCGGACTTGTTTGATTCTGTCTCTTTTTTTGTGCAAAGGAAGCTAAGCTGCTGACCATTGAAAAAAGGCAGCAAAGCTCAGGTCATCATTAAAACTAACACAGCACGAGGGAGAAAAAGGAAAAGTTAATTGGCAAATTGCCGAGGCATTTTTTATGTCTGCGCAGACTGTTTTTTTTAAAAGCAAAAAATGAAAGAAATTGATTAACAGCCCTATTTTGAGTATAAAAAATTGCCTCAATTTTGTAAAAAAAATTTTGTTAACAATTTTTCTTTGATTATCAAAAAATTTTTTTGTACCAAAACTTCTGGTTCTGAAGCAAAATCCGCGTCAAAGTTTTTTACAATTAAAAATTAAAGTGAAAAATAAATTTTGCGGCACCAATAATTTTTCTGCAAGTTCGTGAAAGTGGTTGCTAGAAAGAGCCAAACTTTTCAATTTTGCATTTTCGAAAAGTTTAAATTGAAAGTTTTGACGATTTTAAACAATAATTTTTTCTTATTTATATTGAAAATGTTCAACAGAACTTTGAAAAAAACTTTAAAAAAAGCTTCGTTGTTAAAAATAGCAACGAAATATTTTTTAAGTTATTTTTGGTAAAAGGTCCTTTAATATTAATAAGCAATAAATATGAAAAAATGAACAAAAATTAAGAAACGTTGTAATTTTTAATTTTAAAACAATATTATGCTTTAAATTCCCTTAACTTAAGTTGCTTCGAAAAGTATGCATTATTTTGGTTTACACAAAAAAAAGAATGCGAAACTCTTATTTCATTAAAAAAAGAAGAGCTTAACTGTTACATTTTTCATTTTTTGAGACTTTTTTGAGCTACAGTCAGGGTTGTCAAAGGGAAATTCCCGGGAAATTAGCGGGAAATTCCCAGGGAAATTTCCCGGGAAATTTCCCGATTTTTGCGGGAAATGAAATTAATTTCCCGGAATTTTGGGTATATAATTACCAAAATTTTTTAAAAATTCTAATTTTTTTTAATTAAAATAGATTTTTTTAGCTTTAAAAATAATTAGAACGAATTAATATAGGTAAAAAAAGGGTAGTTACTCGTGAATCATGTTTTTAAATTTTTCGGGTGCGATATGTAAAATCTGAAAAATTGGGTTTGCGGGAAATTAGCGGGAAATTCCAGGGAAATTTCCCGGGAAATTTCCCGATTTTTCTGATTTCCCGGGAATTTAACAACCCTGGCTACAGTACTAAGCGATCTTTTTTAGCCGCCAACTACAATATCAAAATATTCAAACAAAACTCATAAAGTTGGCATATTGCCCAACCAACAAAGTACTTTAGAGAAATATAAGGCAGAAACACCTATATCCAATCACCAAAGATAACCATTAACACGAAAAAAACTTTATACAAGAAACACATTTCCCCAAAAATTTCCCCGTACACACAAAATCAAACAAATTTATTTATACAATTATTTTTTTTAAAGAACTGAACCGTATTTGGTTTGTGGCCCTAAAGAGGGCCGTTGGGATAAAAGGATTAAAGAGTTACAGCAGCTTTGACTCAACCATTCTTTCAAAAGGCAGAAATGAACTTATGCACGTTCACCACGGATACGACGAGCAAGTTGAATATCTTTTGGCATGATGGTAACACGTTTAGCATGGATGGCACAGAGATTTGTATCTTCAAAGAGACCAACGAGATATGCTTCAGCAGCTTCTTGAAGGGCAAGAACGGCAGAAGATTGGAAACGAAGATCAGTTTTGAAATCTAAAAAAAAATATTAGGGTTTAATATTTAAGATAAAAATAGATATTAAAAAAAAGAAACATACCTTGAGCAATTTCACGAACTAAACGTTGGAAAGGAAGCTTGCGGATGAGAAGTTCTGTAGATTTTTGGTATCTACGGATTTCTCGAAGTGCAACGGTACCAGGACGGTAACGATGTGGCTTCTTAACACCGCCAGTGGCTGGAGCAGATTTTCGGGCAGCTTTGGTAGCCAATTGTTTACGGGGAGCTTTTCCACCAGTTGATTTACGAGCAGTTTGCTTGGTACGAGCCATTTTGTAGTTAAGCGATTTGGAGCTGAACACAGAGGAAGACGAAAAAAATTCGAATGAAGAAAATGATTGAATTGAAGGTCTTTTTATTTGAGTTTTTGGCACCGCCTTCGTTAAAAAAAATACGCGCCAAAAATCTTTGACCAATACGTTGCAACTTTGTTTGGCGCCAAAAAAACACAAGCAGCAAGCGTCGTCTATTAAAAAAAGAGGTCATCCTTAACGCATGCAGCAAAAAACATAGAAAGAAATTAAAAAGAAGGGACCAAAAAAGAGCAAAAAATGGGAAGACAAGAAAATAAAAATTCAATAAAATAATTTAAAATCAATGAAACTTTTACTGTTACAGCACTGTAGCATCATGTTGGGGATACGGTAAAAATCAAAAGCTTTCGTTTTATAAAGTGTTTTGTTTCTTTTGCGAAAAATGCAATCGATTTTAAAGAAGATAAATTTTTATTGTATATTTTTCATAAAAAGTAGTTTAGCCTACCACAGGGATTGAAAATCGGGCCGAAAAAGTCGGCCGGCCCGGCCCGGGGCCTAAAAATTGACGGCCGGCCCGCGGCCGGCCCGGGCCGGCCCTAAAATATTTCAAGTTTTTTTAAAAGTTTTTAAGAATATTTTTCGAAACCTGCAGCTTGCAAAAAATAGTTTTTTGCATCTTTTCTCATCAATATGAATTAATATAACAATGATTCATAGTGATGAGAAAAGAAAAAGTGCGTAAAGCGCACACCACAAACATAAAAACTACCAAAAAACAAAATTTGAAAAATATGCCGGGCCGGCCCGCGGGCTTCTTAACGCGGCCCGGCCGGCCCGCGGGCCAGAATTACTAAGGCCCGCCCGGCCCGCGGCCGGGCCGGGCCGGCCTCATTTTCAATCCCTGGCTTACCATGAAAATTTTATAAAAATCTTCATGAAATTCATTTTTAAAATGTCAAAAATTGCAAGAAATTTTCAAATGTAATTTATCACCGAAAAATTTGTCAAATCATGTATTAAAACAGAATACGCAAAAGAATATTTTTCTATTATACAATTTTTTAAAATTAAAATTAAAATTAAATTAAACAGGTTATTTTAATGCAGCACTCAACCGTAAACATAAATTTTAGTTGCAATAATATCTTTCATTTTTGTAAAATATCTAACTCTGTTTTTTTCTATGATTTACATAAAGCTGCTTTTTTGAAAACAGTTTTATTGAATTTTAAACAGTTTTCATGAATCCTTTTTTTTGATCAAATTCCATTTTTGTCCACCAAAAATATTTGCAAATCGTGAGTTTCTAAAACCGTTTTATTTACTTTTATTTTTGTTAATGAAGTTTTTTTGCTCTTTCTTTTTTCATTGTCCAAAATCAAAACAGAAAAATAGAAAAAAGATGGATGAAAAGCATTTTAAAGCAAAAAATGTGTTGATCCGTTTTTGCTCCGGTTTTTTTAAATTTTGTATCCGAAAAAAATCTTTACGGAATTTATTTTTGCAGAAAAAAAAGATATTTTTATAAAATTTATTACAGGTTTTTATATAATTAAATGTTAAATGTTAAGCAATGCTTTCTTTTGTTGCAGAAAATTAAAAAATTTTTTAGTTGATTGTTTTTGTTATTAAGAAATTTTTTTCTGATATATCTGTTTTTTTTTCTTCAAAAAACAGATGAAAACTACTGTAGGGTTGTTAGCAGAACGGTTGCTTATTTTGGCGCGCTTTTTTATTTTTATCAAAAACAAATTTAGCAAAAAAATGTCATTAAATACAGTAATCCAATGATGCAATAAATTCAATAACTTCATAGATTTAATTGCAATTTTCAGTTTTGCCTTTAACAGTTTTATTTAAACATCTTACATTAGAGGATAACTGTTAAGCTGAATCCCAAATTTGATTTTCAAAGCAAGATCATTTTTTAGAAAGCTTTTGTTCTCTTTTTTGTCATTTTTTCGTTCATTTGTAAAGTCAATAACAAAACTGTCAAATTGAGGGATAAAAAAATAGTTATTTTCTACTTTTTTGAGTGATTTTTCTCTCCGTCAAAACTGCAAAACTGTCGAATCGTTTTTTTTTGTACGTAAAAAATCATTTAAGAATTATTTGAATTTGACAGAGTCCAAAAAAAGTAGCAGCTCTTAACTTCATTTTTTTCATCATTGATTTTAAACGAAAGTTCTTTTTTTTTCAATTGTAAACGTTCAAAGAAAGCAGCATTTTAGAAAAAAAGAGATATTTTTGATTTTTGACAGTAGAAAAAAAATAAGAAAGTGTTTGAAAAAATTGAGAGATGAGAGAGAAAAGAGGCAAAGCTTTTTTTTCGTGTTTGCGCAATAATCAAAAAAAAATATATTTTTATTTTTATTGTGCTTTACTCCCTTCAAATCCCACTCCCCCCAAATTTAGAGGGGGGAAGCAACACAACAACAACAACTCTTTAAAAAAAGCTTTCACGATTTTTGCGTCGTTTTTGCCCGTCAAAAAATTTCATTTTCTTCCCTTTCGCTGCTTTCTTTGGTCATTTTTGATCACTTTTATTTTTATTGAAGTAGTAGTCGATGAAACGAATGAGGTAATGAAGGCGATGGTGGTAAAAATGATTAAGAGAAATTAAATGGATTAAACTTTTAAGGTTATTTATTTACTTCATTTTTGCAGGCATAAATGATATAATAATATCAACCAAAATTTTGTGTTTTTTTAAACATTACAGAAAACACAGTGTTGATTACTGTAATTCTTTTTAAATGTTTTACAAATTTTGAAAAAAGACGGATTTCTATTTATTTTTATTAGTCACTTTCAGATTCTCATTTCCAAAAATAAAATATTGGTTAAAAAACTTTTTTAAATCTCTAAACAAACCAAAAATATGCCCATACAACTATTTCTTTTGTCAAAAGTTTCTCAAAACTGAAATAAAAAATTTCTGTGAGAAAATTAACAAATTTTTTTTGCGTTTCTTTCTTTGTTGAAACGTTGACGTACGTCTGAGACGAGAGTCGTCTCTTCCCTCATTTTTTTGTCGTTGTTCAAAACTGTTTTAATTTTAAAATTTAGCAAAAAAGAGCTTTAATGGGAAAAAAATTAAAGCACAATTCGTAAAAAAAAAAAGAAATCATCGTTGACGTTTTTGTCTCTCTCATTTTTGTCTTTGCTTATATTTTTGCGGCTGTCTCAAAAACTTTCTTCTCATTTTATATCAAGAAAAAAAGAGACAAAACACAAAAAAGTAGATTTTTAAATAATATTTATAAGCTTTAATTTTTATCGGTTCTATTTTAAATGCCTTCAGTAATAAAGGTTTTGTTGATTAATGCAACTCGTCGAAATTATTTTGATATGTTTTAATTGATTTGTAATATCTTAAACTAAAGCAGTCGAAACTCTTTTATAAAGTTCCTATAAAAATAAAAAATAAAAAAAATAATCATTTATTTATTTGGTTTGAAATTTTTTTTGTTAACAGATGTATTAAAATTTTTTGCAAAAATTCTCAAAAAATTAACCTTTTTAATGAATCTTTTAATTTCACTCGCTTATTTTTTGGTGTCATTTTTAACGCAAAGTTTTTTATCTACATTTTTTTTCCGAATAAAAGTATTAATTTTATAGGGTTTTTTAATTCAATTTATTAAATATTATAACAAAATGTCAACTGAAGCACTTTTTGATGAAAATAATAATTCTGGGGTTGATTTAAATTCAGTAAAATTACTTGAATTTCAAGCAGCAGTTAGAGATGATGAAATATCAGATTCATCAAATATTTCTGAATCTGGTTCAAATCAAGCCTACTCTGTTTCAACTACATCATTTCCACCAGATGATCCAGATCGAGAAGTTTTTTCTGAAAAGCTTTTGCTATTAGAAGACACTCAACTGACAACTGAAGAAGCAGTACCAAAGCTTCGATGTAAAGTTAAAAAATTAGAAGCTGAAGTGGATTCATTAAAAAATCAGCTGAATCGAATTAATATTCGAGAAGATTCTTCTGTTATTGTTGGAAGTAATATTGTAAGCCCTGCCGGAGGAGATGAACGGTCTCGACAAGAAAGAGAAAAATGTGTTGTATTTAAATGTATTCCACAGGCGCATGTTGCAAATGGGCTAATTATTACAAGAGTTTCAGAATTTTTTAAAATCCCTTCTGATGAAATTACTGTACAGGTTTGTACAGTATTAGTACAAAACTTTTTCCCTAATATTTAAATTTAGGTAACAGATCAATTAAATAAATGGTGTGTTGTAGTTTTACAAACTCCTTCAAGGCTTCATTCATCAACAATCCTTAAAAAATTTTGTGAATTTCGAAAACTTTATCATTGTTATCATCGAACTCAAGCACTTCCATGCTTTTCAAATTCTGAACGACAACAATATCAACAACTTTGGGCTGAAGCAATTGAAAGGAATAATCAAGCGGGATATCGAAGCTGGGAAGTTGATCCACAAGAAATGCGTTTAGTTGAAACTGTTGGAATTCCACAAAAATGGAGGGTTAAAGTTCATTATTTTCCAGAAAATGATTCACCTTCTGCAAGTACATCTGTAAGTTGAAAATATTAATTTTTGGATGCAATAAATATGCAAATTTTTATATAGGCAATTGAAGTCCGTCGTCGACAAAGAGGCTTGCAATCTCCAAAACTTGTTGAAAAACAACTTTCACCAAATTTATCTGAAGATTGTCAAATTCCCCGGCAAAAGCAGCAACAAATAACTGAAAGGCAAAATAAACAACAACAACAACAAAATCGTGGTGATAACAAAAAGCGTCAAAATTATCAACAACGAAATAACAATAATAATCGATCAAATCGAAAGCAACATTACAACAATAATAATAATAATGGTAATTCAGGATATGAATATCTTGATTGTATTCCAACATACGGTAATTTTAAAACAATTTATTTAATGCAAATAGACAACTTTTATTACAGTACCCCATCATCCCCATCATCATCAATATGTCACTTCATTGGGGCAATTTCAAAATCAATATTATGTTCCAAATCCACATATTTATAATAGTATGCAATTTTATTCTCAACATCTTCCATTAGATTCAACAGCAACAACCACTTCAACGACTGCTGCTGCTGCAGGAACAACAACATCGGCATCTGGTAATGTTTATATTATTACTCCAAATGGTCTTTCAACAACTTCAACAAATGCTTAAAAATGGTAATTTTTATAACATACTCTAATTCTCTGATGAAAAAGTTTTTGAGCAAAAAAACGTTTTTTATGTTACTATCATTCACCCTTTTTGATAGTAACATTTTTTGTGTTACTTTCGCTTTTTTCGTTGTAAGATGTATCGTGTTTTTTAAATCTTTAACTAAAGTCAAAAAATTAAAAAAGTGACTTTATTTTGTTTTTTCATTCATTTATCTTTAATCCATTTAATATATTTTATATCCTTGTTTTTTTCTATGTAAAACGTGCATATCGCAAAAAGTTTTAGTTTTAATTTTAAAAATTATGATGACATTTGTATTCTTTTTTTTCTTTTAAATCCATGCTCATTATCCTTTCTTTTATCTGGTGTTTTTCTTTATTATTAGTTTAAAATATGAAATTATTTATCGTGAAATTTATTTATTAAACATTTTAAATGTTATATTTTATTTATACAAAATGACGTTTTTATTCGGTTTTCTATTTTGAAAGAGTTTATTTAAAGTTTTAAATAAAAGGCTAATAAAAAAGAAAAATGTTGAATTTTTATACAAGAAAAAATATTTACAAGAAAAAAAAGATTGATGAAAGCATTTTGAAATTTGCGAAGATAAAGAGATTTTAAAAAAATAATCGTTTATGATAAGTTTCCATTGGAGTTGAAAGTAGGCATTGATTGGTTAAACGAAAATATTGAACCTGTAAAATATGGATGGTTTCATGAAATGTTTAAGACAGTTTTCAAAATTTTTTCAAATTAGGTTTTTTTTATTTCTCTGGAGGCTAAGATTTTAATTGCAAAAAAAAATCTGCTTATAAAAAACAGATCATTAAATGTTCAAGAATCATAAATGATTTATTTTTGTCCAATTTGCTTTTTAATATTTTTTAATATTAATCTGATCAAAAAACAATAATTGTGGCATTAAATTTTCAGAATGAAAATTACTTTGAAAAATAAATCTTAAAAACTCTTGCTGCAAGAGTCTTGCATAATTTTTAAGGACAATTTTGTTGGGTTTTAAAAAAGATATGCAAAAAGGGCCACCAAAAATTTTTGCAAACTTTTATCATTTTTTTAAAACACAGACATTTTTTCTGATTTCAATCTTTTTCTATCAAAAAAATGATTGATAGCTGCTGCAAAAAAAAGTTAAAAAAAATTAGCGCCAAAAAACCAAAACTTACAAAATGTTGAAATTTTGGTTCAATAATTGTTCGAAATTCCTGTGGAATTTTTGTTAATAATTCATTGACTTCAGATTCATCTTTTTTTGCAAGTTGTTTGCACAAAATATTTAAAGCTTCATTGCTAAAATGTACTGAAATTGCTTCAATAATTATTTCAAGCAATTGTGAAACTGAAACAGCATCGGGAGAAAGCCACGCTTCAATTGAAGCCTCTGTGGAAGCATATCTTTCAACTTCTCGCCGAAGATTTGTTAATAAAAGTCGTTGTGAGAGATGTGTTAAAGCAGCGAAATTGTCAACTAAAAACTCTTATGCAAATTATATCAATAATAATTTCAGTAGCTAGCTTGTTACCTGAAATATTTGATCGCATAATAAAATCATCATCTGGACAAATATGTTGCAGTAATTTTAACATATCATCAAATGAAATATCTGTTATTTCAACTTTTCCTTCTCGAGTTTCTTGAAATTCTGGCGTAAAACATAGCGCCAAAAAATACGGCGAAAGTTCAGCCAAATAATGCTGATTTACAAAAAGGCTTTTCTCTTCAATAATTATTTCAAATTGTCGAAGCTGCGATAGTTGCGTAAAATCAATAACCATTTTTGAAACTAAATTTAAGAGATCAAAATGTATTCTCTCTTTAAAAACAACAAAAAAAAACCACAATATTTTTGGAAAAAGTTAATTCTGCAAAAAATAAACAAAAATCAAAAATCTTTAATCAAGAGAAAAAAGACAAAAGAACCCTATTCATTTTTTTCCGACACAGAAATCACATTTCTAAATTAAAATTGTGAATGAAAAAAAACCATCTGTAACAAAGTCCATGAATCACTTTGATACTTTGAAAAAAAAATTGTAGGCAGAAAGAGAAGAAAAAAAAAGACGTATGAAAAGATGTAAGAGTGATGTAAAAAAAACAAAAACATTATCAAAAAGGATGCAATCGAAATTGAATCATTATATTTTTAATCAATATTGATAGAAACCTGTCTAAAACAAAAGAATACAACTTTGAAAAAAAAGTAAAAAGTCGTGGCCAATTTTTTCTTAAAAAAAATGGAAAGTTTTAAATGAAAGAAGAAAGAAAGACAGCTGTTTTGACTGTGACTGATATTTAAAAGAAAATGGAAAAAGCTGTGTCTTCTTCTTTTTTTCTTTCCAAAAAAGGTAATACCCAAAAATGAAAGCAAAAAAAGATAACGCTGGTTTTGCTTCTTATAAATTTTTCTATATTAAAAACGGAAGCAAATAAAAATATAATAACATTTACTTTCAACAAAAAAGGGTAAAACTTTTTTTAAAGTCATGTGTTTACTATAGAATTGAGAAAAAATAATAACAACAACACTGTTTTTTTTTTCAAGTTATTGATGAAAAATGATAACCTTTTTTCTGACCAAAGAGAGAGAATGCAAAAAAGATGGGTGGCATCAAAAAATAGTTTTGGGATGAAAAATGTTTAGTCTGGTCCAGCACACGTGGGCAAAGTGCGGGGATGAAAATCAAAACTCGAACGATACTGAAAATCCGCAAAGGGTACCCCCTTACAAAAAAACAGACGATTTTTTATAAAAACTGGAAAATTAACAGGGGGGTACCCTTTGAAATTTTTTTTACGACACCTGATTTTGGATTTTGCCTACGATACCTCCCAAAAAGTGGCCTACGAACCTACGATACCTAGGGGGGAAAAATCCCACCCTATCCCACCCCCTTGCCTCCGTGTGATTCTGGTTTTTGCAAATAACAACAAGGGTTAAGTCGAAATTTTGGTATTTCGATTTTGGCCAAAAAAATTATTTGTTGATAAGGAGAACATTAATTTTAACAAATGTTATACTGTAATTTTAACAGAGTTTTTTATTTTGGTTGAATTTTGTTTGTTATTGAAAAAATGTTTACTTTTGATCTTTGAAAAAAAAATCTTTAATTTCCGTTAATTTTTTTTATTCCATCTTTTTAAAAATCTAAAAAAGTTCAATGCCAAGAAAATGAATAATAAAATTTTAATTGATTCTTTTTGAAAAACAGACGTTTTATAAATGGTAAATTTAATCTTTTTAGCTGCTGTCCGTAGGCTGATCTTTGGATTAATTTTGTAAATACAGATTTATCCAAAGATCTCGAAAAAAAAATTAAAAAAGAAGATTACTGTAAAATTGAACAAAAAAACTGTGGGCGAAAATGAGACTATCAAAATTAAATTAAAAAATTGTTTAAAAAAGTGGGTGTAAAAACAACAAAAAAATGTAATATTAGTTGTATAAAGGATTACGATAAAAATTCAATTTGCAAAGAATTTTAAAAAAATGTTGTTGCAATCCTATTTTCTTTCTTATGGGACAGTCTTTGTAAAAATTTGAAAGTCCGGAAACAAAAAAAACTAGAATTTTCGATTTCGATTTTCAAACTTTTATATAATGTTGGCATAGGTGATGCCAAAAATTTTCTGTAGGTTTTTCATGCCAGGATTCTTGATTTCAAGGATACAGAAATCGCCAACTTTGTGTCACTGTGGAAAATTGAGTTTTTGATTATTTTTTACAATTTCCCGGTTTTAGGGGTTTTCGATCTCCATCTATTTTCAAAAAATGTTTTCATAGCGAAATCGAAAATTTTGGTTTTTTTTTTAACATCACAAATTTTTACTACTATTTAAATCCAATTATCATTTTTTTGCAAATATCAAAAAAAATATAGCCCATTTTGTGAGCTCAAAATTCGATGAATCAGTTAAAAAATAATCTGACTGTGGGATTTTTTTGTTTACTTCAAATATGATGGAGACTGATAGAATTAATGAAGACACAGACTACATGAAAAAAAAAAACATTTTACTTAATATCCTTTTAGCTGTTTACATCAATGTTGGATTACAAACCTTTGCATTTGGTAATTAATTAATTAATTATTTAATTACAAATGTTTGATACAAATCCATCTATGTTCCTAACATTTATATTTAATTATAAATCTTTAGTTGACGTGAAAATTTTGTTGATTACACAAAAAATACAAGTGCACATTTACCGTATAACAAATAACAGAAATTAAAAACGTTATGACAAAACACAATTTTTTTTATTTAAAGATTTTTCTTTAATCTTTTTTAACCGTATTTTATGCGTAAATCTTTTATTTGGAACCCTTTTTTTTTGATAAATAAATTAAAAAAATGAGATGTGTGGTTTCTTTTTTTAAAAAAAATAATCTGTTTTTGAATTTCTGTTTGAAAGAAGGTGGATTTTGGCATTTTTCTTGTCTTTTTATCTTTTTATAAAAAAATTGCAAATAAATTAAAAAACATACTTTTTTTCTTTCAATCGGATTAATATGTTGTCTCAGAGATGGGAAGGTGGATAGGGTGGCAGCTATTCAAAGATTCTTTTTAATTTTCTTTGGTGAATTGCGTCAATGAAGGATTATCCCTGTCCCCTTTTTTTTGCCATTTCTACTTTTTTATCCCCCCCCCCCTCCCCGCCCGCCTTTTGCTTTAAACTGTGCCCTTTCAGCTTTTGATTAACTTTTTTTTTAATTTTTTTAAAAAGTTCAAATTTTATACATTCTTTTTTATTTTGGGGTTAAGTCTATGAAAATATAGGTACAAAAGAGGGTTGGCCAAAAATAATAAATATATGTAAGAGTGGAGTGGCCTGATTTGCCATTTTTGAGGAGATTTTGGAAATGTGAATATAAGTATATTTTAAATTTTTACATAACTACAACTACAGTAACCTTGTTTGACTATAGTTTTTTTTTAAAAAAAATTTTTAACAAAATTGTATAATTTATAATTTTTGTGATTATTCTTTTTAGTAAATAAGTCAGAATTTTGCAAGGTTTTTTTAGTGTTGTTTGTTTGCTATATTTACCACAAAATTGTGGGATAACAAAATTAGAAGGTGAATAGATAGATGCCATCAGATACATTTTAACCACAAAAAAAGGAAATTTTTTATATAACTAAAGATACCGTAAACGAATTGCATGGCTTTGTTCATTTTAAAAATTTTTTGAGCTATGTTTGTTTTGCGTTTTAAAAAGTATTTAGAATTTTTCAAGTTTTTTAAATTGTTGGGTGTTTGCTACATTTACTAATTATAGACAGCCACGAATCCTTGGAAACAAAAATTAGAAGGCGAATTTTGACCATTAATGTATGAGATTTTGAATTTTTGCCTAACTACAACTACAGTAATCCCTTTTCCTTTTTTACTTCCTTTAAAGGCACAATTTAAAAAAAAATATAATTTTTGAAGTTATTTCTTTTTTGATAAATCTTTAAAAAGCTATTCAGAATCCAGCAAGCTTCTTTTTAATTATTAATTTATTTATTTTGATGCTCCTTCTTTCAATTCTTGCATCACCGAAGTGCACCGCTATAATATATGTTTTTTTTATTTTATCGGCAGGCAGTTACCCGACCTCATAGCCCAGTGACCCAAATCTATCTTTTTCAATCTCAAAAAAAACCCTTTTTATCCATCCCCACAATCTCTTCTTTTTCCTCTCCCTTAAATAAGACCCTATATTATTTGCCCCTGAGGGCGAAAAAAATTTTTAAAAAAGAAGAAGAGGATGGGAAAGCCAGCATCAAAAAACTGAATAGTGATGATTGAATGAGCATTGATGAAGGTCATCCGGAGAAAATGCTGCAGCAGAAGTCGCCAGCAGCAGCAGAAAAGAGAGAAAAACGAGAGAAGAAAAATAAAATCAAAATCAGCGAAAGTTTTATAGAAAAAAAGTAACGCCTTTTTTCACGTTTTTTTCGACGTAATTTTCTCCAGAAAAAAGGAAAGAGGAAAGGCGGTTATGCAATTCAATGGATTCGAGGTCATCGATGATGAAGATGAAGAATTTTTTTATAGAGGAGTGAGAGTCGGATTATTAATGAAAAGTAAAAATCTGTTTTCTTCTTTCACTACATTTTTTTTTCAAAAAATCTTTTTAATGATGGGGTTTTATTTTTAGATTTTATGTTTGTAGAGAGTTATTTAAAATGATTACTTTAAAAAATCCCATCAGATTTCATACTGTAGCGGTTATTGAAAGCGTAGTAGTATCAATGGTGTTATTATTTTGTGATAATTTAAAATTTCAAAGTAATTGGCATCCAAATTTTGATACAATCAAGAAATATATTGATAGTAATCCATGACAAAAAAAATATTTTGAAGGGGTAAATATAATCAGAGATATTCTTCCGGTGAAGCAACAATAACCTTTTTCTTTGGGTCATGGTAATTCAAAATTTTTTTAGACTCAAAAATTTCTTTGAGATGTATTTCAATCTACCGTAATTTGTAGGGGAATATTTACTAGGCAGCAGCTATTTATAATCACATTTTTTGCTTTTTACGATTATAGTTTTGCAATTTTAGCACAAAAGTTTTGACATTTTGACATTAATATTTCGTAACTTAATTTTGAAAAACTATTAAAGGCAGATTTGAACTTTCATTTTTTTGAACTAGATTTTTGTTTTCTTCCTTTTTTTATAGAATTTCTTGATCTTTTGTTTATCTCAAAAATGATGAAACAAATTAGATTCCATTAAATTTCAAAACTTAAGAATGTTAGATTTGCCACTTTTTGAAAAATTTTCTTGTTGGCATTTTTTTATAACCCCTCCGGCAGTGACCCTCTTTTCATTTTCTATAACCTTATTAAAAGTAAAGAAAGAAGAAGAAACCATGTAATTATAGACACATTTTTTTAAATTTATTACGGTCATTCCTTTATATTTTTCTTTCTTTTTATTTTGAATGACCGAATGAGAGAAATAAAATGAACGGTGAATTTGAAAAAAAAAATATAGAATTTGGGGCCGTTTTCCCTTTTTTTTAAACGAGAGAGAAATTGAAGTGAAAAAATGAAAGAGAAGTGCAAGTGCAAGCGTGTCAAAAACCATCGAACGTCCTGGATTCTCTCATTTTTTCTCTCTTGATTTTTTCGGCATCAACGGATTCTCTTTCCTTTTGTTTCGAAAAGAGAGAGAGAGAGAGAGAGAGAGAAGACACTTCGGAAGAAGAAAAAAAAATATTATGATGCTGACCTCGACTCTTCTCTCCTTCTCACTTAAAATTTAAATAAATACTATATTAATTTTTTACCAATCCACGTTCATCCACATGATATATATCCCGCCATCTTCCTTTTCCACATCTCAGATCTATCTTTCTGTCTGTCTCCGATACCATCATCAGCATCAGCATGGATAATATCGTGTGTTGTTATCGTCTGCCCTGCGGCGGCAACAGCAACAGCAACGTTGACGGCGGTAGTTACTTTTAATGTTACGCCACGATTGAAATGAAGGAAAGGAAAGAAAAGGAGGAGGTCACCCAAATTTCGCGCAATAACGTTTTTTCCACTTTTTTTTATTTTTAAATTATTTCCGAAAAATGGAATAAATTCCACCGAAAATAAGAACCCCCTTTCTCAAAATAAGATTCTTTTTTTTTTAAATTTCACTCTTAATTTTTAAATTTCTTTGACACTTTTTTTAATTTTTTATATGGTTCTTTAAAAAGGAATAATAAACTTTAATTGCTGCAGAATCTAAAATATGCAAATTTGTAACTATCCTGAAAGTTTTTGATTTTTGATTTTGATTCGTGTATGAAATATATTATATCTTTTTGTGTTTGATTGCCATTTTACAGTAATATTAACCAATATATATATTTCCTTGACCTATTGACTTAGAAGAAAGACACATATAAAAGGTAAAACACAGCTTCTTCTTTTATTCTTTTTTTTAATAGAATCTATCTATCAGTCAGTTCTTCTTCGTGCTATCCGAAACCCCCCGAATCACGAAACAGAAAAAAGGTGATCGCCGCTTGTCACTTTATCTCTTTTTTTTCTCCCCCTTCTTTTTTATTCCAGTGAACCCAATTTTTAAAACAATAGATTTTTGAAAAAAAATTATTCTTTTTATTCAGCAAAAATTTTCGTGGAAAAAATATTTTGCATTTTTTACCGCATTTTTGAGTTCTGTATTTTTTTGAAAATTGTTTTTTTCGGTTTTGAATAACTTTTTTGAGTAATCAAAACAATTGTTTCTTTTTTATGAATTTTTTATTAGCCGAAAAAAATAACCTTGTCGAGACTGCAATTTTCGAGAGGAAGAAAATGCAACATCGATGATTGCTGCTTTTTTTGCTGTAATAATTGCTTTAAAAACAAAGGTTGTTTCTAAAATTACGGCATGTTACTTTTTTGGATGGCACAAAAAATGCCGAAAAAACATTATGGCAACATTTGGTTTCAATGTCGTCGTTTTTGATTTGTGACTCTCACTTCTGTCTATCTTTTTTTTTGTTGTTAATTTACTTACATTATTTTTGTTTTGTTTTTTCACTCCTCCCAAAAATGGCATATATTTAATCGCCTTAAATCTCTTTCTTTTTTTGCCTTTCATTTTTGATTCTATCATCATTCTTTTTTTTCTGCAAAGAGCTTATATTACTATCTTTAGCTCAAAATCTTACTATATATTTAATCATACTTTCTTTTTGAAAACAGTCAATCAGGTTAATTCGTGCCAAGACCACTTTTGGCCAATATACAAAAAAATTAGTATTTTTTAAAGTAAAAAAAAAACATTTTTTTCAATGACCTTCAAAAAAAAGTAATATTTCTATAATAACAAGAAACCCAATACCCATTTCATATTTTTGTGAATCATTTTTTTCGATGCATTAAAGATTCTCGCATGACAGCAAAAAAGCACGCGTTTTTTTTTCTTATTTTGTTATTCTGTTTTTTTCTTGATCATCGTGTTGGCCTTCAAAACTTTTACTGTACTTTTTGAAAAATACAGTCTTTGAAATTTTTTTAAGAATATTCATTTTCCCGCTCAAAAATGACCTTTTAAAAAAAAGTACTGTAAAAAAAATTTAATAGCCTAATCTCTCTCCGTTCATTATACATTTTTAAAAACAAAAGGGTTTAATGTATTTTTTTTGAGTTGTTGCCAATTTGTTGTCAATTTATTTTCTTTTTGTGATCATCAAAAAGGCTTTTTTTTCGGTTTTTCATCAAGGTCATTTGCCCTTCACATATTTGCCTGCTCTGTTGTCTTCTGAATAATGATTTCTGAAAGAGAGTGAAAAAAAGAGCGTCAGGTTTTCGCGCCAAAAATTTTTCATAGACAACTTTTTTGACTTTAAAAATGTTCTTTTTTTCTTCCATGAAACAACATAAAAAGTTTTTAGAAGGAAGGAATAATAGTAGTAATCGGGAATTGAAAATAAAAAAAAACTTCAAGGTCATTTTAGAGGAGAAAAAAAATATTCAACAATTCAATGTCATTGAAAAAAATTTAATATTAAAAAAAGTGAAAGTGAGCCTTTTTGGTTGCTTCTTCTCTCTCTTCTTTTTTCTTTCTATCATCAATGATCGCCGACGCCGCAGCGGACGTCGTTCAAAAACACGTGAGAAAAAAAATTCGCTCATTTAACGAATTCAAAGAGAGAGAGAGACTTGAAGGCGAGATTCGGAGAGGGGGGTTTTGTTTTTGGATGTTATATCCTGAGTTTTTGATATTGCGTGATGATGAAATCATTTATTTCAATATGCCCCCTTTGACCTTTTATAACTTCCTTTTCATTTTTAGCGAAAAAAATGGAACGGCCAGAATTGGCTGTCTTCAGAAGTCCAGTAATTCATGGTGGAAAGAATTCAGTTTCTTCAGATTCTTCTTCGATGAACCCCCTATCAACTCCATCAACCTGCACCTCTGCTGCTGTCCCACAACCCCAACAACAATCAATTTTTAATGATCCAACAGCCCTTTCATTATATTCATATTATTTATCACAAATTGCTGCAGCACAAAGAGCTGCCGTTGCAGCTGCAGCAGTTTCAGCATTTGCATATCCGCCATTCTTAGATGCTCAAACTGCTGCAACAATGTTTTTTGCAGCTTCACAGCATCAACAGCAACAACAACAACAAAATACAAATGTTAATAATTCAATTTCAACAATATCTTCATCGGAAAGTATAATAGAAAAGCCACCCCAACATCAACAAACATTTATCGAACAACATAAAAGAGAGATACTTCCAACTCAATGGATTCCATCAAAACACCAACAAAGGCTAATCCCACAAGAATCAAAATATTCATGGATAAATTACTATGAAAAATCTGCTTTAACATCTGATAAAAATTCTATTTCATTAATTGAAACAAAAATAGATTCTAATAATAATAATATTTCTACAGTAATTGAAGTAAGTCTATTTTTATCCATTATTTTTTATGACATCATTTTTTTTTAAGACTTCAAGACAATCAACAAGTTCCTCTTCATCTCCATCTCTTCCATCTGCATCAAATTCAGATGGATGGCCAGATTCTAAATCTGCTGATTCTGGAGCTGGTGTAACAGGGATTATAACAACAGAATCTTCAATTACAACATTGATGGAAACTGATGATCCGCTTTTATGTGCTATTTGTGGGGATAAATCCTCTGGATTACATTATGGCAGTTTTACGTGTGAAGGGTATGTATGCTTTTTATTTTTATTTTTTGTTGTTTCACATTTTTTTTGTATTTTTAACATATATAAAAAAGATTTTAACTCAAAAAAGATTATATTTTTCCTTTCACCCACCATCTTTTTTCCATCAACAAAATTAACTCAAATTTTATAAAAATTCTATTTTGAGCTAAAAATCTGTTACTATTTTTTAACCCATTTACAGTAATCCTCTTTTTTCTATTTTACAAAAAAAAATGATGTGATATTTGTATTTTTATTTTTTTAACTCAAGAAAAAGATAAAAATAGCTTTTTTTCAGGTGCAAAGGGTTTTTTAAAAGAACAGTACAAAATAAGCGAGTTTATACGTGTGTTGGAGGGAATGGAAAATGTCCAATGACAAAAGAGCTAAGAAATCGATGTCAATTTTGCCGTTTTCAAAAATGCCTTTCTCAAGGATTGTTCAAGCTGTTCGAGAAGATCGTATGCCAGGTGGAAGAAATGGTAGTGCAATTTATAATTTATATAAGGTTGGTTTTTTGGAATTGTCTTGAAACGAAAGGGATAGTAATTCAAAAATTAGAAATTTTCGTTTTTTGGGTTACTATCCTTTTTTGTTTTGAAACGAAAGTAACACTGAAATTTCGATTTTTCGTTTTTTCAATTACTGTATCTTGTAACAAAATGTTAAACAACATTAATTTTTTTCTAAAACAATTTCAAAATTTTATAGTTAAAATATCGAAAAAGTCGAAAACCTAATTCTGCTTCATCTTCAACAACATCCTCATCCCATCAAGCTTCAAGTAGTTCATCCACAACAACTCCATCCCCACCATCTTCAACCTGGAAACCCTCCCCCTCAAACGTTGTACAACATTCATCACTTGCCTTACTTCTTCAACAAACTTCAACATCTGGCGGACAACAACTTTCAGCTCCATCAAAATCTTTAATCCAACAATTAATTGATATTGATAAACTTGAAGAATTAATGGATTTAAAAAGCTTAAAAGATCCTACAAAAACTCATACAGAAAAGCTTTGTGCAATTGGGGATGAAATTGTTGAAAAACTTGTTGAATGGACAAAAAGGCTACCATTTTATGGTGAACTTCCAATTACTGTATACACTCAACTGCTAACTCAAAGATGGGCCGAACTTGTAATTCTTTCATCATGCTTTTATGCCGTTGGACAAAATAATACATTAATGGCAAAGACAAGCGGCGAAATTGTATCAATTAATTCTGTAGAACATAATTTAAGCCTTTTACAACGTCGACTTTCAGTTATTATGGAAAAAATTATTCCAATGGATAAAATTACAAAGTTTGTTTATTTTATTAAATTTTTAAAAAAATTTAATTACTTTTAGGGACACTGGGAAATTTGTTGAACAATTTACACAATTAATTAATTCATTTTCAAAATTATCTGTTCCCGTTGAAGCTTATGTATGTTTGAAAGCAATTACTTTACTCAATTCAAATAGCAATGGTAAGCACCTTTTTTTGTCTTACAACGAAAATATTAACAACAGTGGTCTCACAACAAAAATTCTAACCTAATAATTAATTTCAGAACTACCAAAAATTGATGCATTAAGCGCAAAAAGGATATCCCTGATTCAAGATCAATTTGTTAAAGCCCTACAAATTCATCTATGCCAAATTGAAGGTGGTCCAAGGCTCAGTGATATCTTTGCATGGCTTCCATCCCTTCGTGCCGTGGCTTCCCTTTTATTAGAGGGCAAAATGTTTTATGTTCCATTTTTAATTTGTCGCGAACCAATTCTTCGTCCACTTAAAATTGAAATTAATTTAGAATAATATATCTTTTTTTACTTTATAGTCTAATTTTAGCTGTAAAATTTTAAGCTTCTTTCTTTCAAATTTGTTTCTATTTTTTTACGCTAGCTTTTATCTGTATTACTGTAGGACCATTAATCCTAAAACGCATTTATTTTCTCTTTTTTTTGTCTGTGTATTACTGTTACTTTCTTTCTTTTCGGAAGAAAAAACCCAAAAGTCTTTCAACTACTTTTTTTCTGATTCCTCAAAATTCTTGTTTCTTACTTTTCTTAATTTTAACTAAAAAATTTTAATACAAAATAATCAACTAACAAATAATAGTAAATAGAATGTGTAAAAAATTATGGTAGGATAGTAATTTTTTTAATAATAATATTTAAAGCTCGGTAATAGGAAAAAAATAAGATGTCTTTCAATCATTTATTTTTTAAAAAAAGATTGGCGTCTTTAACTTAATTTAATTTATAAAAATTGTAATAAGGTATATTAATAATCAAAAATAATGGTGTATGTGTATTTATTTATATAATTAAAAATGTGTAATAATAATCAAAAAATAATTAATAAACTTTTAAAATTTAATTTTTTTACCAAACAAGAATACAAATTTCAAAAACTTATAAAAATGTTTGCTCAAAACGCAAAAATTTTGAATAATAAAAAGTGTAAACAGTACCAAAAAAATTTGTTGTTAAACACAAAAATAAAATAAATAAACTTTATTTTTTTGAGATCCATATAGAAAAAAACTATATATAACAACTAAAAACAGAATCTTTTTTTAAGACTTTTTGAAAAAAGAATTAATATTACAAAATCAGATGAAAAAAAGTAATGTAATATTATAAACAATAACAAAGAATTAATTAAAATTTAAACCATATGTTGTGCAGAAAGTATCAAATATTTGTTGAATATGTTGAAAAACTTTAGGTACGGTAATTGTATCATCAACAAATTGTTCTTCAAGAATATCTCGTGCAGTTGTTCTTGAATGATGACTTAAATTCCATTGAAGATAAAATGGTGCTTCAGAAATATTATCCCAAAAACTTGCAACAAATTTTGGACCTTCGCTACGATCAAAATTAAGATTACGTTTTGTATCAAAATAATATTTATTTTGTTGACTTCGACTCCAACATTTTGAAAATGGTTCTAAAAAAACAGCAATTACCGTAACCTCAAATTCAAAACTGAAATAATATTTTACCTTTAACAGCACGCAAAAATCGAATACCATGTGCAGGATAATAAAAATGTAGTTGATCTTCATTTGGACGAGTAAATGGTAATGAACCAGGTTCTGCTGAGACATTACTGAACATTGTATTTGTCAATGTTTGAAATTCATGTGGAATAATACAGCTTGCAGTTGCAACAACCAAACCCAATTTACTTCGGCATACATACGCTTTTGAAAATTTTTCTGCAGCTTTTAGACGTTCTTTCAGCGGAAGCTTTGAAACATCATCTCCACCAATAACTGCAGCATCAACAATTCGAAGAACATCTGAATCTTTTCTACCATTTGTCCACCGAGAAACTTTTTCAATTAAAAGAATAGTTTTACGTGGAAATTTTGGATAATCATCCATTGGTAAAAAGCCTCGAGAATCAACAGTTCGAATAAATGTTCGTTCTTTGTAATCCGAAATTAAAAGGAATGGTGGAAGTGGTGAACATAAAATTTGAGCATTATATAATTCATGAAAAAGTTCTTGTGGAAATTTTGGAATAAATTTATCAAGTTCAAGTTTTCGATGCTTTTGAAAATCATCATTAATTTTGAATTCCTGAAATCAAATTTTATTTCATTTTTACAGTATCAAAAAAACCAACCTTGCTTGCTAAAGAATTAAAAAACATTTGAACAGGTTTATTTTCATCTGCACTCATAGCCTTTCGATCAATATTTGGAATTTCCCAATAATCTAATGCTTCTTCACGAATTTTTCCTTGATCTTTATCACGTTTACCAGAATCTTTTGCAAAATGTAAATATTTTCTTAAATATAGCGTTTGCTTTTTTATTAGGGTTTCATTATGAGATACTAAATAATCCATAAAATCTGTATCTTCTTCAATTTTATCAATTGGTATTACTTCCATCACATCATAATCATTTTCTTTTCTTTGATTTTTAAAACTTTCAAGTTTATTATTTACTTCAAATAAATGTTCTTTGATTACGGTAGCACCAATTTCAGTAAGATTTTCACAATAAATATATCTAAAAATAATTTCAAAAAGTTTTAAAAAAACCAAATAAAAATCCTTACCTTTCAGAATTTGCAGGACGACTTGTTACAGGTTTATGCAAAGAAATTTTTTCAAATGCAATATACATTAAATAAATGAGTCCAACGCTGAATGGAGTAAAAACGTCAAAAAGTTTACAAACAAAATTTCCACCAGGTGAAGTTTCAGTTGCAACTCGACAAAGTGAAAGTCCAGAAAGGAATTGACATAAATAAAGACGTTTAGATAAAATTTCTTGAATATTTTCTTTTCCTTCAACAGAGAATCCACCATCACATGTTACAAGATGTACCCCACGTCCATCAGTTTCATCTTTAACTTTCTTTTCTAATGCAATCAAATTATCTGGATCATAAACATTCCCATCATCTTTTGGTCCATAATAATTATCAAAATAACATGCTGAACCCGCAATAAATTTCTCTAATTTAAAATCACATTCTCCTAAAAAAACATTGTTAAACATCAATTACAGTATAAAATAATACCTTTCAACGTAAAGCCGTAACCATGACAATTATAATATGATTTTCTCCAAATTAAATATTCACTAAATCCACCAGGTCCTGCACAAACATCAGCAAAATACCATAAATCAGAATTTCGTGAATAATCATTTGTTGGAGCTTCAGATGAAACAATTGGACATTTTGCACGTCTTCTCATTTCATCTGTTTCTTGACTTAAACCCCAATTAAAAACTTTATCCATATTTGCCATTTTAACAGCAGCACGATTTTGAAATATTGCACTTTTAATTGTTTCATACCTAAATTAACAACTTTTATAAAAAAGCTAAATGAACAACTCACGGATTTGCACGGGCTCGAGCATTATTCAATTCTCTTGAAGTTAAATTATCAAAAATAGATTTTGAATCCAAAAGATCTTTAATTAGCTGACCATCACAAAATTTATCTTCATCATCAATTGTAAATTTTGGCTTTCCCACTTTAATCCATGAACCAGAAATAACAAAATTTTCACGACGGTCTGAATCACATGAAACAAAGAGAGCTTCTTCTTCGATTCCTTTATCTTCAGCACTTTCATCCCATTGTGCTCCTACTTGTATTGCCAAAACCTGGAAAGCATTTGTGCTAAAATTGTTTTTTTAAAATAAACATACTTTTGCCTTTTCATCACCCAAACCACGTCGTCTATTATGTCCAACAGCTTGAATAGGTTCAACAATACCAGTTTGATTACGACCTAAACCTTTTCCTTCTTCATGACCATATCTTTTTAGATATCGTTCAGCAAATCCTAACTTTGAATTAGGTTCTTCTTCATGAGCTGCTTCTGCATGACGCTTTCGTGAATTTTGTGGTGTATCATGATTATTTGAATGATTGGTAGAGTTGTGATTAAAACCACCACCAAAGCTTGGCCGCAAATCTGAAGCATTTGCATCATCTTCTCCTTCACTGCTATCACTTGATAGTCTGGGGATTCCAGAATTTAATGCTTCCATTTCTTCAACATATCCATCCAATCTATCTTCATTTCTTGCTTGTCGCAATTTATTAAAGCCATCCTATAAATATACACTATAAACAGTCATTCTTTATATTATTTTACTTACTCCATTCATTTTGATAAAAGCATAGAAGTAATTTATATACAAAAAAAAGAAGTAATAATCAGCAAAACGAACAGTGTTCCTAAAAATAGAAAATTGTGTTAAAGTAATTAATCATCAGTATCATTTAAAAATCAAAGAGTAAACGCGGAATAACAGTTAGTATTCAATAGAGATGATTCATTGAAAAACATCAACGACAGATAAACGATATATTTCAGCTCACATTTAACAACAAAAAACACAGCAAATCAGAAAAAAAAGATACAAATTGCGCAACAAAAAAATTATCAAAAATGATAAAATTTAAGAGCTACAAAGAAAGAAAAAGGGTAAGAAAATTTTTGGAACGGTAAGCTTTTTCCATAGGTTTAATAGAAATATTATTATTACCATTATTTAAAAGAACACTACATGTTTACAGTAAAATTAATTATCATTTATAACCAAACGTAATCGAAAAACTATCAATGTTGAACATTTTTTTCCATCGTAAAACATAAAAAATTGGAGGAAAAACGTCTTGAAAAGAAAATAAAAAATAATAATGTTTCTGTTTTTTTTTAATTTTTGCTAAAGAAATTACTTTTTTTGTTTTGCCAATTTTTTTAATATTTCAACCAAACCCTCTACCATTTTGTTTCAGCTTTTCAAAAATGGCAGCAGAAGTTGAACCAATGCAGATTGATAGCAGTGCTGCAAGATACAGCGAATTTTTTGTATGTTTTCCGCCTTAGTTTTTATCATTTTAAATCCAATAAATTTTAGACAGATGAAGATTTGCCATATGAGGAAAATATTAACCGAAATCCTAATGATCTTCGACCATGGCAGAGATATATTGATGATAAGCTTAAAAGAAAATCACCTCCAAAAGCTATAAAGTTTTTGTATGAACGAGCTCTAAAAATTTTTAATCGATCTTATAAGCTTTGGTATGCATATCTAAAATATCGAAGACGTCTCATCTATGAAAAACCACCAACTCATATTGCTTGGAGTTATTTGTGTGATGCTTATGAACGATGTTTGGTTTTTTTGAATAAGGTTTGTACCTTTTTACTTGTTACTTTGTTCTTTACAATTGTCCTTTTAGATGCCTCGAATTTGGTTGGATTATTGTGATATTATGGTTCGTCGTGGATTAGTGACAGAAACTCGTAGAGTATTTGATCGAGCATTGCGTGCTTTACCTGTAACACAACATAATCGAATATGGCCACAATATACTAAATTTGTTATGTCACATAACATTCCAGAAACAACAATTCGTGTTTATCGTCGATATTTAAAGCTGAAACCAACTGTTCGAGAAGATTTTGTTGAATATTTAATTGGTATTGATCAGCTTGATGAAGCTGCAAATCAACTTGCAATCCTTGTTAATGAAGATAATAAAGCCAGTGCAAAGGGAAAAACAACTCATCAACTTTGGATGGAATTATGTAATCTGATTTCAAAAAATCCAAATAAAATTCATACTTTAAAAGCTGATCCAATTATTCGACAAGGTATTCATCGATATACTGATCAAGTTGGAATTTTATGGCTCGCATTAGCTGAATATTATACTCGTATTCCAAATTTTGAACGAGCTCGTGATATCTATGAAGAGGCGCTAGTTTCTGTTTCAACAGTTCGAGATTTTTCACAAATTTTTGATGCATATTCTAAATTTGCTGAAAGATTAGTTTCAATTAAAATGACTGCACTTGAAAAGGCAAAAGCTTCAGAAACAGAAGATAAAGAATTGGAACTTGAACTTTATATGACAAGATTTGAACATTTAATTGAACGTCGTCCGCTGCTTTTAAATAGTGTTTTACTTCGACAAAATCCAAATAATGTTCATGAATGGCTTAATCGTGTATCACTTTATGAAGGATTTCCTGTCAAACAAATTGAAACTTATGAAGATGCTGTCAATCAAATTCAACCAAAACTTCAAACTGGAAAATTATGTGATTTATGGATTTCATATGGCAAATTTTATGAAAAACGGAATGAATTGGATAATGCTCGGAAGATTTTTGAAAGAGCAATTGCAGTTAATTTTGTAAAAGTTGATGATTTAGCACTTGTTTGGTCAGAATATGCTGAATTTATTTTGCGTCATTCTGGTTATGAGGAAACTGTAAAACTTCTTAAACGTGCTGTAGCATCTTCAACTCGACGTGCACACTTTTTTGATGAAAATGAAGCGGTTCAACATCGTGTGTATAAATCTCTTCGTCTATGGTCATTTTATGCTGATGTTGAAGAATCTTTTGGTACGGTAGAATCCTGTAAAGCAGTATATGAAAAGATTTTGGATTTAAGAATTGCAACTCCACAAATTGTTGTAAATTATGCCATGTTTTTGGAAGAAAGAAATTATTTTGAAGATGCTTTTAAAGCATACGAAAAAGGAATTGGGCTATTTCGATGGCCACAAGTTTTTGATATTTGGAATGTTTACCTTACAAAGTTTATTGAACGTTATGTAAGTTTTTTTAAAAGTTGAATTAATTTTATTAATTCTAACATTTTTAGGGTGGAAAGAAGCTTGAACGTGCAAGAGATTTGTTTGAACAGTGTTTAGAAAGTTGTCCAAAGAAATTTGCCAAGAGTGTGTTTTTATTACTTGAAATACAGTATTCTCTACAATTTATTTTTTTAGATATTTATCTTCTTTATGCAAAACTTGAAGAAAAACATGGTTTAGCTCGTCGAGCAATGGATATTTATGCTCGAGCTACACAAGGTGTTGAAAAAGAAGAAATGCATCTAATTTATAATATATATATTAAACGTGCACAAGAACTTTATCGAATGCCAGATAGTCGTCCAATTTATCATTTAGCAATTGAAAATCTTCCTGAAGATCAATCTCGTGAATTTAGTTTAAAGTTTGCACAAATGGAACGAAATCTTGGCGAAATTGATCGAGCAAGAGCAATTTATGCACATTGTTCAGAAATTTGTGATCCACGTGTACATGGACAATTTTGGGATACATGGCAAGAATTTGAAATTAAACATGGTAATGAAGATACATTAAGAGAAATGCTTCGAGTTAAGAGATCCGTACAAGCAACATATAATACAAATGTAAATTATATGAGTGCACAAATGCTTGCAAGTATTGGTGGAAAGGCTGAAATGGCTGGAGAATTATCTGCAGCAGATTCAATGGCACAACTTGAAGCACGTGCTCAACAACTTGCAGCTGAAGAAGCAGCAGCTAAAAAAGGTTTTGGTTCATCTGGTGATGGAAGAATTGCATTTGTTCGTGGAGAATCAAAAACTACTCAACAAAATGCTGTTGAAAATCCTGATGAAATTGCTATTGATGATATTGATGATGATGATGAAGAAGAAGGAAGTGGTGATGAAGATATGGAAAAAGAAAATGGAGGTATGTGTTTTGAAACTATTTTTATAAAACGTTTATAAAACATTTTTTTTAGATGTTATCGAAACTCAAGCAATTCCTGATAGCGTTTTTTCAAGTCTTGGAAGAAAGGATTCTGAAACTGAAGCGGCGTAAAATCATTATTATTTATGTATTTTTGTTTATCATTATTTTGTATTTTATTGAATAAAATTTGTTTAAACAACAAAAAATAATTTATGACCCGTTTTTTGTAGGTGTTTTTTTCTGGGATACAGTTTTTGTCTTCTTTTTTCTTTTTAGCATCCTTGGTTCTTCGGATGTTACAGTAGTCGGACTAAAAAAATAATTAACTGTTACAGTATCTTTTTGCAAAACGAAAACTTACGCTTGTCGCTTTTGTCCAGAACATTTTTGATAATGTAACAAAAATCTCCCTGCTGCAACATTCCTTTTACATTTATGACAAAGTGTTGCTTCAATTTGTTTAATCTCATTTTGTTGTGAAATTGGAAATAGCTGAGGTTTTCCATTTTTATTTTTTGGCATTGAACGAAGTATTGCAGCGCTGTGGTAGGAATCTCGGGTAGTTAAAAAACAAAGCTCATAAAAAACTAATGATTGCAAATTTGTACAAGCTTCTGCAAGAAAAAAAGAGTTAAGGTTATGAAAGAAATGATAAAAAGTTTTTCTTACGAGCTTTAAATTCTTCCAATTTTTTACCGTATGTTTCAGCATCAACATAATCAACTCCATCATCGTCATATTTTTCGGATTTTATATTTGACATTTTGGAAGATTCTTATGTAGAAAAAATAAGAATGCGGTGGAAAAAAAGGGTCATAAATAAATGGATTAACTTTTTTAAAGAGGCAACATTCTCATATTCATTGGTTATGCCTAAAACCATAATCAAGTAATTCAAAATTAATCGATAAAAAATTTATACGCAACAACACTTCACACAATTACAGTATCCCAAATATGATTATCAAACATTTCAAATGCTTTTTTAAGAGATATACTAAAATAAAATTACTATAAAGTTTTTATTTAGCAAAACAAAATAAAGAGATAAACACAAATTAGGCACGTGAAATAGATTCTGCAATACGCTTGACAAACATTTCTGTATTATTTGGTAGCAATGAAGTATGTCGAGCAATGGCATAAAAGACAATATCAACCAAAGATACAGAGTTTGAATTTGTAAGTAAATCATGTGGGCCAAGATGGGCATTTGCTTGTCGGATAAGATCAGAAATTGATGTACGACCATGAAGAGCATCATCAATTCGAGCAAGCCATTCACCACTATCGGATAAATGATAATCAAGATATGAATAAATTCCAAGTGCTTCACCAATCAACAAAAGTGAAGGAACAGAAGATTTGATTGTAACCTTTTGTCCATCTTGTGATGTTGTTTCAACGTAAATTCCTATAATTGGATTAAGATAAATTAAATACAATACATGCTAAAACCTTACCATCAGTTGTAACATCGCGAATATTAATGGCATTTGTTCGTTTTGCACTGGTTTCATGAATTAACTTCATAACATCATGATATTTTGGTCCAGCATAAACTTCAAACTTTTGATTTTTAATTGGTTCATATTCAGCAAGTTTATAATGGAATTGAACAGAAGCACGTGAAAAGCCTTCATAAACTTCAAATGATAGCTTTTTATTAGAAGCACCTTGAAAATATGGACCAATTGATACTGTTGAAGTTGCAGATGATTGTTTCTTTTGTTCTTCAGTAAAATTTTTCATTGAAATTGAAAGTTGATTTGTTGCTTCAACAATTTTCTTAAGATATTGTTTTAAATCAATAGATTTGTTTGAAGGAGAAGAAGATTGAGTTGCGTTTGAAGATGAAGCTTCATCAACTCCATGATAGCTTGGAAGCTTGTACAAAATATCAGCCGGTTGAACATGAACTTCACCAAATGGTTTCATAGCATACATCACAGACATCTCTTCTTAAACTCTAAAAAATAGATAATATAATAGATAAGTAATAAAACAAAGTAAGTAAAATTTTAAATAAAAAGAAAGTTTAAAGCTTTTTTGGGTTTAAAAAAAATTGCCAAAACTCTTATCACGAAAAATCTATTTTCACAGCTATCAAAAATTAAAAAAAATTAAATTTAAAAAATATTTTAACCAGTGTTTTCCCGATCCCGATTCCGATTCTCGATTCCGATTCCGATTCCTCATAAGGGGATCGGAAAGAATCGGAACGAGAATCGATGGAATCGGATCGGAATCGGAAAAAATGGAATCGATTCCCAATGTTGTAATTACATTTAAATGTGATTTTAAAAAACATCACATGTGCTGAAATATTTTTTTTCCATTTGATCATACTATTTCGTGAAAAAATTTAGTTCTTTTAGCAAATACAGTTAAATGTTTCGGACCACGATGGAAATGTTTTATTAACCAGTAACATCGATGTTTCGTCCTTTTTTAGAAAAATGCTTTTTCGGTCATGTGAAAACTTGTCTAAGGATTTTTTTCTCTCTAATTTATTTTAAAACATAATTTTTATAGTTTTTGATCAATTTTGGACAGTTTTAACGCAAAAATCAAAAAAATATTTTTTTAAGTTATATCGTACAGGGTATCACGTGAAAAAGCTGATAAATCGAAAAAATATTTTTTCAGTTTTTTGATTGCAGATGATAGAAAATATGTCTATTACTACTTAATTATGTGTGTTTCTGCCAAAAAACATTATAAAACATCATTTTTGAAGCATTTTGAGCAAAAAAATTTTTGAGGAATCGGAATCGATGGAATCGGAACGAGGATCGATGGAATCGGAATCGGGATCGGGATCGGAAAAGCAAAATGGAATCGATTCCGGATCGGAATCGGAAAAAGTGGAATCGGGAAAACACTGATTTTAACATTTTGTTTTAATCAACTTTTCAAAGTACCAAAAAATAAGGATAAATATTACTTTCTACCTCAAAAAGATTACTTTTTACCTCAAATTTAACCTTTTTTGAAACCAAAAAAATTTAAAAAAGTTTTATTTAAACTTTTAAAATTCAACGAAAATCATGTCTCTTTCTCCATAAACAACTTGGCAAAGAAACCGATTAAAATTATTATTAGACATATTTTATTTTATAAGAATAAACTTTTAAAATCTAACAACACCAAAATAACAATCAATTTAATTTAATCATCAATAAGAAGATAAAGAGATTCAGAAGATTGATCCGGCATAAGTCCAAGTGGAACATCGGAAAAATCAACATCTGCGATACACCATTCTTTTCCTTTATTTGAATCAATTAGAATTGAAACAGCTAAAAAAAGAAATTAAACCTTTAAAAAACATTTATAAAAAAAACTTACAAGTATTCATATCATTTCCAAAAAAGCTTAGATTCTTTGCAGAAGTTGATAAACTTTTATTGACCGTATCATCAGATTTATTAGAGCTGATAGTTTTAGCAATTTTTAAATCCCTTGCCCTAAGTTTTGTTAACCGAACCAGTTGAGAAGTTTTCTTTTCATTAAAAATTTTTGTTGTTTCAAAAATTTCAATCGCTCTTGAGGGTTTAAAATCTCCATCAGCATTTAAAATACATTTAACAATTTTTCTCCATTGTCCCGTTTCATTACTACTAATTTGTCCACCTCTTTTAAGTGCAATTAATAGCATATCCAATAGTAAATCAACCCAACCAGATAATTGCTTTCTTTGAAATGTTGTAATATTTGATTCATACATACATTTGAGGCACGCCAATAAAAGGCTCATTAGTTTTTGATTATTATGTATTAGCGCAATAATATCAGCCCAATAAGTTTGTAATTCAATTGGAATTTCCCAAATTCCATCAGCTAAAAAATGAAAGATTATTAAAAAGTGTGTCAAAGAAGCTTCCAAAAAAGCTACAATATACTTTTTGAATACTTTAATACAGAACGTGCAAAGAAAAAATTCGAGATTCTTTGGCTGGCAGATCGTTTAGGCCAACTTTAAACGAACAGTTGAATAGGATTTTGTTTTTTGCAACAAAAAATATTTCGAAAAACTTCAAAATTTTGATTTTTTTCAAAATTTGGTTTTTTTAAAATAAAAATTAAAAAGTCGAAATTTCGAAAATTTCATTTGCTTTCTAAAGCTATTTTGTTGCAGAAAACAGATACCTATTCAATGCTTAATTCAACTGTAAGAACTGTTTTCGTTAAAATTAAAACAAAACAAATTGCCAGTTATTATAATATTCAAAAAGCATACTGTAACTTCAAAAAGTGCATAAGAAAAACTCACTTAAAGCTTTATCAAATCCCATATGATCAACCTTTTCTTCAGTTAATATCAAAACATCATATGATAAAAATGCAATCATTGTACTGAAAAAGATCCACCGATTACGGTAGCTCCAAATATTAAAAAAAGACTCACTCTGCAGATTCTTTAATAAATTTATCAATTTCAACAAGAACTGGAATTTTGCTAAATTCAAGCTTTGATGCAATTTTTGTTGGATTTTCATTTTTCCATCGAACATAATTTGAAATAAGATTGCATGCACGTTCTTTGTGTCGATGAATTTTTGATTTAGCTCTTTCATCTTCAAATACTTTTCTTGGTACTGCCCATTTCATTGCATCTTCAATTGATCTGCTCCAATATTTTTCCCATATTAATTCCCTTAAACAATCACATGCACGTTTAAACATATCAAGTGGTGGCAAATGATTATGTGCAGCACGATGCCGAAGATCAACAACCCAATCAGGGACACCAATCTAAAAAAAAGATATTCAACATTAAAGAAGGCGGACGAGACAGTTTTCATTTTAAGCGTTTTATTTCGAAATGCATGGCACTGATGATCAGGGAATTTCCTATTCTTCTTTCGCGTGATTTTCAGGCTCATGCGATTTCAAAACAAACGTTAAAGATGAAAAATGTAGAGCTAATGACGAATAAAATTTTACTGTAGCGACTGCAGATGCAATTGTTGAAACACCTTCTTGATTTTGACAGATTTCATTTATGTAATTTACGACCCTAAAAATGTGATTAATACTTTTTTTCCTTCCATTTTTATGCTTTTAAAAAAAAACTTTAAAAAGTCTATCATTTTTTACGTTTTCAATGTTTTCATCATTTTCAAAAAAATGCTTTTTACTTAACAACTTTAAATTGGGCACATTTCAACATTATTCATTGCATCTATATGTATTCCTTTTAACTTGGGTACACTATTTCTTTTTTTTTCATGTTGCCGATGAAAGATAGAAAAAAAGAAAAGTTGAAGTCAAGTTGCATTCCAGACTTTAAAAACGAGTGCGTACTCAACCCAATCAAATTATTATGAACTAACAACTTTTTTTCCGCACTTCATCTTCAAAATAAAATATACATAAGCGGTTGCCGTTCACATATAAAAAAAAACTTGTCGTCGGTGGAGTTTTTGAAGAAGTGCCGCCGCTCCTCCTCCTTCATATACGGCATTTGCCAAAAAAAGAAGGAGGAAACAAATATTTAAAAAATGAAAGTAGGCAAATAAGAGCCCTACGGAGGCATAACTTCTTTTTTTATTATTTTGCGCAAAAAAGAAGAAGCAACAAGTTTTTTTCAAATTTTCCAAAAGTTTGTCTCATAGGTTCCTGGATTTTCGCAATCGGATAAGTAAAAAAAATTGAAAATAAGCGGTAGATAAGAAAAGATGCCATTATTGAATCATACTTTTTTTCTTCTATTTTCTTTTGAAACATTCAATTCATTTTCTAAATTTAAAATTTCGAAAAAGATGTTTCAACCACAAAAAAAGAAAATCAAAAAAATTTATATAAGCTTTTTTTCATTTTCTCTCAATTCTTATTTCCTTTTTTTAAAAAAGACATCAATTGACAATTCAGATCTTACTCATCAAAAATTTTTCATCTTTTCTCCTTTTTTTGGTGGCCCTTTTTAAAACAATGCTTTAACGACATTTTTTTCTGTTTTCTCTCTATCGTTTTATTTGCAAAAGAAAGCAAGCAAAGCCATTTTTTCCATTAAATATATAAGTCCTAAAAAGGGCAGCTTTTTGGCAGCTCATTCAAAACCAACTTAAAAAAAAACATAAAATAAGTGACTATTAGATTCTCGTCCAAGATAATAATGCTTTCTTTTTCGGGTTCGGCATTTTTTCACTTTAAACAATAAAAAAAAGCTTTTTTCTAAAAAAAATTTCAGTCGTTTTTTATTTGTTTTTCGCAGCAGCTTTTCAAAATATTTGTAGCGGAAATACATTTAAAATATTATGAGTTAAAATATTTTAACAAAAAAACAATGCATGGCACTTATTACTTGTTTATTACAGTAATTCTGAATGCCTTAATAGTCAAAGGTAAGCTTTAGTTTTTCAGAGTCTTTAAAAAAAATTTCATTACAGTATCCTCAATAACATGTTATGACTGTCGATCTGATGATAGTCCATGCGATGTTGGAGAATGTGCAGGTGCAATTTGTGTAAGAATGGAAACGGCAAATCTTGATAATGGTTAGTTACCGTAGCCCTTTTTTAGATACTTAAAAATTTTTAGAAAGCTATCTTATTTTTAAAACACTTTCTTCTCACTTAATCCCTCAGAAACCTTTTTTAGAGCGACGAACAGTTCATAAAAGTTGTTCAGAAGAATATGAAGAAACTCAATGCAAGCAAAGTACATTTGGAAGTAAATTAATTACGCGGTGCGCCTGTGATACTGGTGCATTTTGTAACGGCGAACAAGCCCTCTATGAAGCCCGGTTAATTTCAAAAACTTCGTCAAATTATAGCTTATCATTTTTAATCCTTACTACTATTATTTTATTATTTTTATAAAAATTTAAAAAATAAAAAAAACCAACCGAACAAGTACAGTACAATAATTATTGAGAAGAGTTTTAACTGAAAAATCATCTTTAAAATTTGTTGAATGATATAGTCGATCAATATGTAAAAGATGATCAGAAATTTGAAAAATTACTGGTGTATTACTTCCTTGTCGAGTTCGCCACATCGATAAAATTTCTGTTGCCAAAATTAAATCATCACCATTCTTTTTGAATAAACTTTGAACAATTTGCCATTCTCGTCTTAAAAAACAAAATTTAAATATAGTGCTATATGATAAGATAAAAAAAGCTTACGATGTAAAAGGAACCAAAGCAGACATCTAAAATTTAAAGTGAAAATTTTTTTCCACTGTTTTTTGGATCTTCAAAACTTTACAATATTTTAGATATAAAAAACAGTATAAAACAGTTTTTTCAGAAATTTATAAAAACAAAAGCTAAAAAGTTTTATTGAAAAAATGTACAAAAAAGATACAAACAATATAACATAAATAATAACAAATACAAAAATAAAAACTTAACAAAATTAATCAATTTCAATCAAGGGTGGTTGAAGATCCCCAGCATCAGCTATTACCATTTTTCGTTTATTTTTTTCAATTTCTTTTTCTAATGCATCAATTGATCTTGCTTTTTCATGATGATCATCTAAAAAATAATTTTTAAAAACAGTTAATTTTATATTACTGTAAATTACAAGGTGGTACATGACAAAGTGGTTCATAGCATAAACATGGAAATCCCCGATCAAGAAAATACCAAGCTCGATAATCAAAACATAGCTCTTGACCAGGTAAAATATCCCGAGCTGCAACAAGTGCAACTTTTGGAAGTGGTGGAGTACGATTTAATGATGGAATAGAAGGATATACACAGATTTGTAAAACATTTGGAAAACATGAATGATTAATAAATCGAGCAATATTTCCCATTTTTCGAGCATCAATTATAAATTTGTAATTTTCATTCTGAAAAATTGGTTAATGAGGATGTAAAATGTGCAAGAAAAAAAAACTTACATTTGTTAACATTTCTTGTTGATAATGACTTCGTGGAAAAATATCACCTTCCAATTCAAAAACAAAAACTTCGCCAACATATTCAACGATAGGCATACCTAAAAAGATACTTAAATAAAGATGATAATGAAAAAGCTTAAAAAAACAAACCAGCTGCAATAGGTTGTGCTGCAACAATTCCAAATTGTTTTCCTTTGATATAATGAGCTTCCAATTTCTTTAAAACATTATTTGAAGGAAGAATTTGTCGTTTACATGTTCCAAAACAATTACAATGTGATCCACATTCAACATAAAAATCAGTATAAAAGTTGTAGTTATCAGGGTTCGGTACAATTCTGGTCTATAAAACATTAATTGGATTTGAATTTATAGCAGTGAAAAAGGCATATCACAGTTAGAAAAAATTGACTTACATCAGGGTCAAAACCAACAGACGAACTTCTTTCACATGCACAAAATGCATCACATTCATCTTCACATGAACAACCTTGTGCAGTAACTTTTTCACTAATTAATTTCCTAGTTCCAGCAGACAAACTATTAAAATTGATATAATTAAAGTGTCTAAAAATATCTTTGATTAATAAACAGGCAAATAAAAAGATAACATACTTGGGTGTATTGTTATTGATATTGTTGATTAAAGGAATTGGATGCCATTCTCGTCTCCCTGCAATATCATCTATAATAATTCGTTTATTTTCTTTTTCAATTTTTGGTTTTTTAATTCCATTTTGATGAGTTGATGAAGAAGCCATGTTTTTAAAAAAATTGAAAAAAAATTTAAAAAAGTTTCTAATTTTTTGATTTACCGTTGTTTGCAAAAAGTAACAAAACGCCAAAATTGTTTAAAATTTAAAAATTGCAAAACTTCTTTTTTTTTGAGGATCAACGAACGACTGCGGCGGATAAGTTTAAATCGATTGATCCTTTGTTTATTTTCTTAAATTTTATGTATAAAAGTTATGTGGGGTTATGAGGTTTGAATTTCTAACATAGATTTTTGTTACTTTAGACATAAATATTTAGCCTGCTGATGAAGATTATGTTGTTCAAGGATTTGATTTAAGTATTGAAGATATTAAAGAGGCTCATCAAGAACATGCACATTGTGCATTTTGTTATAGTTTAAATTGTACAAAAGTTGATATTTGTAAAATTGTGGCATGTAAATATTGTAAAATAAAATTACATTCTTGTAAAGTTGAAGATCATGAAAATATTTGTATAAAGGTTAGTTATTATTACTAAACATAATGTTACTAACTTTTAGTGGAAAACATTAATATTAAGAAATTGCTACTTTTAACATTTTACATAAAATTAATAGAAAATATTGAACTAATAAAACATGTTTATTATAGCTACCGTAACCCAAAATGTATAAAAGTTACACAATAAGAAACTTTTTCAAACAATGTAAAAATTTTAGTTCAAAGTTTTAGGCATTTTCTCCATGTATAAACTCCAATTTTGGATGCCCTGAAATTCTTCGAAATGAACTTCGAGGAATTCATCTTTCAAAATGTTGCGCTTCCGCGGTTGTTTGTAATTTACAATGGAATCGAGAAATAATTGGAAAACAAGCAAAACGAAGAATGAAACAAGTTGCAAGAGGATTTAAGAAGCAAATGTTAGATGTAGAATTAAAAGAAAATGATAGAGATGAATTGGATGTTTT
Organism: Panagrolaimus sp. PS1159; assembly: GCA_963922195.1. Taxonomy (NCBI): domain Eukaryota; kingdom Metazoa; phylum Nematoda; class Chromadorea; order Rhabditida; family Panagrolaimidae; genus Panagrolaimus; species Panagrolaimus sp. PS1159. The sequence goes on from CAWUHW010000018.1 coordinate 466,239, forward strand.
TGCCGCATTAGATGACCAGGTTTGTAAATAAAGGGAAAAAAATTTTTTTTGAAAAAAGTAAAATTGCCTTTGAAAAGTTTTTAAGCGTGAAATAATGGAATCATATCGTACATTTCGGCAATCACGAGTTCGACAGCGAACTGCTTGTACTCCAGCAAATCCAGTTTTGCCCCTTCGATTTTATGATAAAATGCCAAGATTTCCAGAAGATGACAGCAGTGATGAAGAAAAATTTAAAGAGGTGCCTTTTTACAACATTATCTGGAATTTTCCATGAAATCCGAAAATCATTATTTTTTAGGAACAAGAAAGAATGAAAAAGAAGCAACCATTTGCAGATTGTTGGATTTGTAAATTAGAGCCTGGAATGCAGCATTTACATGTCCTTGGAAAAATGGAACCAAAAAAAGATTCGTCCGGATTAGAATCAAATATCCCAGATTTGGATACAAATTTAAAATATGTTGTACCAAAATTTTATCAAAAGCGAAATTTATTTGTAAAGCTATCTGAAGCACGAATGTCAGATTTTCATCGAAAAGCATTCCAGTATTATTGGACTCGAGAAATGCATACTTTTACATGTACGGCTGTAATGCGAAGGGATGAAATTTCAAATCATTGGAAATATCATACCGATGTTTTACAATTAATTGATGGTGGAATTATTAAGCGATGCCCTTCTGCTCCAAATGGTTGCGATTTTTATGTTCGACAATTAATTCCTAAAAATGGTGGACGAATTAGGTTTGCTTTACGCTGAAAGGGGTTTAAATTTCATTAATGCTTTTTTGGATAAAATGCAGTAATGTAATTTATATGGGAGAAATAATTTCATAAAATATTGAGTTTATTAAATTTAAAGCTGTAGAAAACATGTGACATATTCGTTCTATAGAAGGTGTTTTTGAAACACGTCATTTGCAAAATGCTAAATTAAAAATGCCATAAATGTAACTTTTTTCAAGAAATATTGTTTCTTAAAACCATTATTACTTTTGCATCTTCAAAAAGTTTCACTTTTTAATTACTTTTTTGCTCTATATTTTTACAACTACAGTATTTAAAAACGGATATATCTGTCACAAAAAAATTAAAACCTTTACGATTTCATAATAACCTTCTTTTTATAGATTTGATGAAATAACTCGACAATTTGTTTATGATCCTGAATCTGTTATTCCTTCATCTCTTCACACCTCCGATGCAACAGAACTTGGAGATTTTATAAATCCCCATATCCTTCGCCTTCTCCTTCCTTTCCTTGACACAGCTTCCATTCGAACCCTATCATCTCTAAATTCAAGATTTTGTTATCTCGTTCGTGGATTAATTCATTCTCGAACTTTAATTTCAATTAAATGGATTCGAAAAGGAATAAAAAAATGGAAATTTGAAGCTTTTGTTCGTTTTTTTATACCGTAAAATCTTTTTAATGAAATATTTTAGGAAAGATATTTTTCAAATATTCCCTCAGTTGCAACTTTAATTCCAAATGTTGAATCAAATAGTTCAATGGCAACACATATTGGAATTTGTTCATTTTGTGAAAGAGTTGACCATAGCCAAAATCCTGAATCCCTTAAATTTATGGGTGATACATTTAAAGAATATCTTGAAAATGAAAAGAAAAAATCAGCAGAAGAAAGAAAAAGTGAAGAAAGATTAGAATTTTAAAATGTTTAAATTTGTAGGAGAAAAAAGTGATTAGTTATAAAATAAAACCGGTGTAGAAATAAATAATTTTTGATAATTTTTTTTTCAGCAATTACAAAAAGCCATAATAATTGTATCATTTTAATCTTTGTAAGAATATTTTAAAAAATCTTGCACAGGAAATATACACTTTTTTGTTACCGTATCATAACTGATACCTAATTGTTTCAATAATGAAATTGTTTAGGATATCTTAAATTTGCCAAAGCTTTTTATTTCCTTTTTTTGTAAATTAAATTTTACAAAATTATAATACCTCAAAAATTGACTTGACTTTCTCTCCCGCATTGTTCATTACCTCATTTAATTTGATAAAATAATTAAATATTATAATTTTTTTCCAATTTTAAGCTTTTCAAATTTGAAAGTGTTAAAAGAAAAAGTAACGATTATAAAAATTTATTTAATTTACTATAATAAAAAAATAAAAAAACAGAAGGGGAAATTTTTTTTATAAAGGTGTTGGCTTTTGTTGTCGATTTTCATTTGTATCAGTATTTTCAAGTAAAGATTGAATTCTTCGCAAAAAAAGTGATTGCTCTTCTCGGGTATCTGGATAATTGTTTAACATTGAATATGCAAGAGAATCCTATAAAAAATATATGAAGAATTTAGAAAAGTTAAAAAAGTTAGATAAATTTTATGTACTGTATCATCGAAGCTCTGTAATTTCGAAAAAATTTTCGATAAAAAATCTGATTTTTTTGAATTGCAAAAAGTTATATTTTTTGATTTTATTGTTCAGTTATAACTTATAAGTTGTAGATTTGGAAATACTTTGAAATTTCAAAAATATCAAGGCCACCTTTAAACTATAAACAATTCAACTTACAACTGGTATATCAGGATTAATTAATTCAACGATATCATTTGGTCTTTGCCTTGCAAAAGCCCCAGATCTTCCCGAACGGAATAATGCACCTCGAATTGCTTCTGTTGGAATAATTAAACATGCAAAAAAGGCTACTAAAAAAAATTAACAATTAAAAAAGCAAAAGTTTAAAAAAATATTACCAAAAATAATTGAACTACAGTAAACTTTTGGCATTGTTATTGTTTTTTTGGAGTGTTTCGTCTTTTTAAATAAAAAAATGAAACAAAATAGAATAGCCTTTTTTAAAACAAAAAAATTTTTATATAAAGCATTTTTGCCTTTAGTCGATGGCATTCTTTAAACTCCGCCTTCTTTTTTTATAACAATATTTGTCATAATTCATAGAATTGTTTTAAGGTTTTTTTTGCCATTATTTTTTTGCAACAATCAAATAAACACCTTTCTAAGATTTTTGTGATTGACATTAATTTACTGTAATTTAATTTTTTGAAAGGGTTTTAAAATTGAATTAAATCATTTTTGTACATTTGCTCAAAGCGTCGTTTTAAAATTTTATCATGGGTTTTTTATATAAATTATTTTGCGAATTTCTACCGAAAATCTTTTCAAAAATTAAGTATAAAATTTAGATGCATTTAAACTTCTTCCCTTTCATTGTAAATACCATTTGTACAAAATAAATTTTTCGGGAAGAACAGAACGCCAACCAGTAAACCGCGGCACGAACTTATGGGACAACCTTATACAAAAGAAGTTGTCTTTCAAGCTACAAATGACAATTTCTGCTGCACTGTTTTTTTGTTGATTTTGTAGCAGCTCAAAATAATTATTTTGAACACATTCTATGATCATTAAACATCATTTGTTTAACTTTTTTGTTAATCCGTAAAATAAAATGTAAACAAAAACAGTACATTAATTTTTATAAAGCCCAGCAAATTACAGCTTTTTAAAATTTGTTTTTTATGCTATTAAATTTTTAATAATTTGAATAATTAAAAGTATTATCTCTCGTATTCCTTCCAAAACATATTAAACTTTTTCTTAAAACAGTTTAAAAAATTGCAAAAAATGTCATTTTACAGAAAAAAATCGAAAAAAATATGAAATTCAAAACTGCGTCAAAAAAAATAATCAACATTTTTTTATCATTATTTATTCCACCAACGTTAAAAAATAATAGAAACAAATAAATTAATTAAAGTGGAGGACGGACATTTTGAGTAATAAGCATTTTTTTTCGAAATATTACAACTTTTTTTATAAAATAATACATCTAAAAATATACGCATTTTCTTTGCAGCATCGAAAGATTTTAGGGAAAAGGGCAAATAACGACATTAATTATTTATGCTGTAACAAACGACAACAAAATTAAATAATGAAATTTCGGTCAACTTTATTATTTCACAGATACTGTAGCAAAACAGAATACGAAGAAATATTAAAAGTTAAAGTTATTCAAAAAAAACACGTTATTGTATGCAACGGAAAAATTTTTTGAAGACTATTTTTTCTGATATTTGAAACTCTATTAGCTATTTTATAAGCAAGACTATAGTATCCAAAGCGAACATCAGATATAATTTCACTTTAATTTTTATTGTTTTAATGTCGTCACTTTCACATCAATACTAATAATAGAATATTTTTTAATTCTTTTTGTTGCAACTCGTTTTTTTACAGTTTAATATTTGCTCAATTTTTTGGAGTAAAAACTTTAGTCGAAAAAAGGGTACGCATCTTTGAAAATGTTTTTCTTTCACTTCCTTTATCTTTTTTCCTTGTCTTTTTTAAAAGTTATAGTTTTTTCTTGTAAAATTAACCCTTGACAATTCATAATTTTAATAACTTAAAGCTAAATACGGACAAAAAAATAATTATAGTTAAAGCTCAAAAATCTTGGAATGCAATATTTAGAAATTCTGATGAGAGAAGTATCTGAATATTTAAACAAAGTTATTGTCTGCGTTGTAAATGTTACTTGTGTCAAATCAAAAATAAGTTTAATTTGTCACAAAAATAAAAATAATGAAAAAATGCAAAAAAAGAGAAGCAAATCGTAATTTCTAAAAATGAATACACGTTTCTGGAAAGAAAGAAAAAAATAAATTTTGTTTTTGCATCTTGAAAAACATAAAAGGGATTCAGAAGCCAAAAACAGTAAACAAAAAATGTCTTTTAAAAATCAAAAAAGCAGTGCTACAGTAAACCATGGCATTTAAAAAATGAACACAAAAATATTTTTACAAAAGCATTATTGCTAAAAAAATGGGGAAAAGACACTTGGTGGACCCACCAAGTGACCGCCCACCAAGTGTCCGGGACATTTGGTGGAAGTCTAGGGACAGTTGGTGGAACAAAAAGACACTGGGGGGGGGAATATTTTCAAAAATGATAGGATAAGATGAGGATTAGGGTAGTTTTTGATGGAGATTTGTAATATAGAGTTTTTTGGAAAGCTTGAAAGCGTTGTACAAAAAAAGTTCAATTTGAATCACTTATTTGACATTTGGAAAAAAAATGAAAGTATATTATTGGCAGTTTTAACATTAATGAATTTATTGTACAATAAATTGGATACAACAGAATAATTTTCAATTTTATCACTTTTACCTAATAAAGCATTTCGATCTGGAATTGAAAATGTTATTAAATTTGAACTTTTAAAACCTGATGATCGAATTAAGCAATAACTTATTCTTATTCAAGAGTTATGTTTTATTCAATTAAAAGATATGGCAATGAGAAGACCAAATTTATCTGAAATTGAACATATTGAATTATGTTTAATTCTGAACGACCTTTTCATGATTTATTTGCCGTTGAATTGGATTTATTTTTTTGAACATGGCGAGAAATGCATGCTCGAGGGGATGAAGATAAAGTCTTACATGTAGTTGGACATCAAATTTCACTTGGAATTTTAAATAATCCATCATCTTTGAAAGATTTAGACGATATTTTACAAAGAAAATTTAGTTACTTTCATATGCAAAAAATTTGGGAAAAAGAGAGAATTGAAACAGATGAATTGGAGCTTAAATCTTCTGCAATACAAGATTTACAGCAACATTTGCGACCATCAATTGAAAAATTGGTTAAAACTCGAAAAAAAAATGTCTTGAAAAAAGGATTTCATTATGCAAAAGTTACAAAAGGAAAATTATTTAGTTCTGATAAAAAAGTTCTCTATCCATACATTTATTAAGTACAAGAAAACTTGCTTTAACTTCATTTTTACTCTTTATCATATCAACAAATTTTAATTTTGGCATTAAATGAATATCTGCACTCATCTTAAACAAAGTAATTCAGTCTTTTAAAACTTGTTAAAAAAATTTTTAACTTTAAAAAATGTTTAAAAAAATTTTCAATGCATCTGAATCCTATTTCAGAATCCAATTAAAAATATTTGGCATCTGTATGTATAACTCTTTAAATTTATAGAAAAGAATTAAACTGATTCAGAATCTGCCCAGTTTCCAAGATTCAGAAGTCTAAATCCGAAAAAACTCTATATTACAAATCTCCATCAAAAACTATCCTAATCCTCATCTTATCCTATCACCTCACGTCTGAATCAAACTTGATTCAGACGTGACCTAGGTCTTTGCACAAACGCATTTTCAAAAGATTTAATTTTTTTTTCTTTTTGCAATAAACTTTCGCTTCAAGAATTTTTGTCTATGAAATAACGATGCTATAGATGTTGAGTTGAGTATACAAAAATGGCATAAGCACAACAATTAAGCTTAAAATATATGTTTTCTTTTTTGCTAAATATAAAAAACATCACAGTAAACTATGTGGTAGTCTTCAGATCCTTCAAAAGTTATCGGAATGCTCGTAAAATCCCATTTATTGGAAAAAATGAGAAATTCATCATTCACTATTTTAGCTCATACATAAAAGGGCATCCGAGTGCATCTTAGATATCTTTACAGGATATTTGTAGCATAAATATTAACAATATGACAAAAGTACAAGTTGCCTGAGCATGCCTAACTATGTTTTTTTGGGCAAAATCTAATAAAGCTTTCATCAAGCAGTTATTGTATTGAATATTATCAGCCGAAAAACCATTAAAATAAGACAGTTGTTATTCTCAAACATTAATAAGGGTTTATGCCTAACACAAATACAGATTTTTTTAGTGTAATTACAACCCGTCCAGAGTTTTCTGAGCAAAGTTATGGATAATAGTATATACTACAACATCATGTGTTTTAATATATTTGCTTTTTATTTACATTTTTTATTGTTAAAATATGTATCCATAAGAATATTTATAATTAATGAAGATTATGTTCCTTCAATTGGAGTCCAATGATTGAATATTTATTTGCTTTAGAGTAGCAACAAAATTGCGTTCTTTCTCTATCTACTACTTCTCCCCATCTTATAACTACAGCCTGTGTGAATAAGATAATACATCAAAAGATTCAATATATTAATTTTTATCCATTTATTCAAAAAACCAATTCATAAAAATTATTCGTTACAAGTAAACATAAAAAAGTTAAAGTTAGATCTCTTCTGACGATGATAAAGGATATGGTACAAGTGGTTGACGAGGCTAAAAAAAGATATGGATTCAATCATGTTCAAAGTATTCAGGATAAAAAACAAACCTGTGATGAATAAAGTAAGTTTTCCAATTCAACCCGAACAATATCAGCTTTAATTCTTTTAATACGTCTCAGGGCCGCAACTGCCTTGGTAAACTTGGTGACAGTTCACCCCCCTTTGTACCAAATTTCGGGTGAAAAATTTAAATTCATACTAGGTAAAATAAGATCTTCTCGGTCTTTAATGAAGAAGTTCACCCCCCTTACTATCGACCAATTTGCGGCTCTGATACGTCTTCCACAATCATCAATATGATTCATAATTGCATTTAAATCAATTCCATTTCTTTCACTTTCTTTATCAGTTTTGTTATCAATGCTGCTGCTATCATTTGATATTATCAAATTTTCTTCATCTTGATTAGATTCAGGTGAAGAATTGGAAGATGAAAATGATAGTTCTACAGGACCCTGGAAATTGATAACCTTTAGTGAAAAAAAATAAAAAGAAAAGAACTTACAGTATAAAGACTAGCATTCATATTTTCATTTATTGTATTTAAATCAGCAGATACATTTAATCCACGATGAAGAAACGAAAAATTTAGTTTAGAAAAAAAATTACATTTGATTATTGAAGTTTATTTTAAAATATATAATAAATATTTTTTTGTTCAAAAATTTTGTTTTTTTTTAAAAGCAATAAAAAGCGCTCATAAGTGAACTATAAAATTACGAGCGGTGCACTTATTGAGCACTTTATGGGTGACTTATGGAATGGAGCACTTTTTCGTCATTCTGAATCCGTCTTCTCGATTTTTACTAGCAATAACGTCAGTTTTTTTTGTTTTTTTCTATCTAAGGTTTTTAATTATTAAAAATGCATCATTTTGAGCCCAAGGTCATCATTAGTGGAGAGATATAAGCAAAAATTTTCCAAAAAAAACGAAAAAAAAAATGATAGTATCACCACAATACCATAAACATGTTTTATAACATAAGACACTTGGTGGGAAGTCTGAGACACTTGGTGGAAAAAAAGGACACTTGGTGGCCACCAAATGTCCGTCCACCAAGTGTCTTTTCCACCAAGTGTCCGGCGTTCAAAAAAAATTATAATTTTCTAATTCAAAATTGCGGAAGTAAAGTTTCTTGCAGATTCTAACTTTCTAAAAATGTTATTTAAATTTTTCTTAAATCAACAATGAAATTTAATCTCATTTTCAAAAGGATCAAAGGAATCTCAAAAAAAGGACTAAAAGTCATCAGAAAATATTCTTCCATCAAAATAATACAGGAAACAGCAATGTAGAAACAATGGAAATTTAACACCTTAAATCAAGTTAAATGTTAAGTCCATTAAAAGCAGGATATTTTAAAGTAGTTCCGTGTCCAAAAGAAGAAGGGATTAAACGCATTTTTACAATGGAAAATTATTATACAAATATTAAAATACTATTGAGTAATAGTATAGTAATATGAAGAACAAAATTAATTGTAGAAACTATATTTCATTTTAAAAGCTTTGCTACAATACAATTTGAAAAAATGAAAGATTATGTGTTGCTGCAGATACTGTAACTGAATAGATGCAAGTTCAAAAAAAAAGTAAATGCAATAACAAAAGTAATCGAGAAAACTCCAAATTTGAAAGCTGGCCCATATTCAACCAAAATATCGAAGAACAATATCAGCATCATATAACTATGAAATCTGCTAATAGAAGAAGAAAGCCCACTACTGCTTTTGCGAAAAAGTCTAACAGCCGATATCCAATCAAATATGTAAAAAACAACTTTAGTCAGTAATAAATATTTCATAAAACTTGTAAAACACAATAATAATATGGTAATTTTTTACTTAAAAATAACAAAACAAACAATTTTCAATTAACTTCAAGCTTTAAGGGCATAAACACGAGGAGCAAATTTGCGCATACGATGAAGTTGTTTTGGGGTTCTGAGAGATGCTTCTTGTTTGGTAAGAGCACGACGCATAGCACGAGTTTTCTTGCAGCGGAGATCAAGAGGCTTGTATTTACGTCCCTGAAAGCAAAATAGTTAATAATATAAGGTTAATATAACATGCTTACAGCTGCACTACTTCTTACAAGATAAAAGAACTTACTTTGTAATATTTACGCAAATTAAGCTTTTGTTGTTGATTCATAACAGTCAAAACACGAGCAATATTCTTACGAACAACACGGATCTTTGACAATTTAGAAGCTTGACTTCCAGTAACTTTAGCAACACGAAGACTTGCAAGTTCAGTTTTTTGCTCATCTAGAGTCTTAAGGATATCTTCCTTCTTTTTAAGCCGAAGCTCATGGGTTTTTACTCGTGCAGAAGACATGTTACCTGAAAAAGAAATATATAAACTTTTGCACAAACGAAATTACAATAAAATAAACACGTATAAATAGCAAAAAACCGCGGAAAAAGTGGTAAAACAAGAGGAAAATAGCGCTATTTAACGAGCAAAAAACTGTAGCATAAGCAAGTGTTAAAAAATTGTAAAATAAAAAAGAAATAAGATAAACGCAACACCGAAAAAGTTATTAAAAAAGGATAAATTTTTGGATGCAAAAGGTGGAGAAAAAAATGAAGACGTGAAAAAGGCAAAAATACTTCAAAAAACTGGTAAAATAATGTGAAAGTAACATTAATTAGTGGGTAACAAAGCTATACTAAAATCCTAGAAGCAAATTAAAGCAAAAATATTATAAAATAATACCAAAAAAGAAAGATCGGTAAAAATCAAATTGCAAGCCTTTTAAAATTGGAGAAAAAGAAAAAAAACACTTTTTACAGTAAGAGAAACCCTGATTTTCGTGTCAGGATTAAGTTGGAGGTAAACGCGCATTGTTTTTTTTTATTGCTGCTGCATTTTGTAGAAAAAACGGATGAAAGAAAAACAGTGTTTGCCGTTGCTGCTTCTTTTTGATACACATATATATTACTGCATATTTAACCATAATAATTACCACTTTAAAATGCAACTATGAAGAAAAAATTGCAAAAAGGCTTTTTAACACTATTTTCTTCTGACAGCAAACTTACCGTTAGCATATCACTGAGTTAAATGTATTTCATGATACTGCCGCTGCATCACTTATTTTATAAAAATTATAAGACTTGATAGTTATAACAGTTTGCCGATCTTTATTGATACTGTTCAAATGCCGGAGATATGCTTGAAATTAGTATCTTGCTTTTCTCACACCTTTAGCAATACTTTTAGTTGCTTATTTTCTTTACGTACTTTAACTTTACTCCGTTTACATATATTGCTTATGCAGCCATGCAACAATTACCAAATCTATACTTTTATGCCCTTTTTTTTATTTGCAAACCCAACAATTTTGGCATGACGTGGTTGATCGTTTTTTAAAAAACAGCAAGATGACCTTGACTGATTTAATTGCTGCTTTGTTTATTTTATTTAAACTAATTATTCCTTTTCATTTTATTTTTGCGTGGCCCCAATGTTTTATATTAGATTAATATAATAATACAACCATCAACTTTTTTATTTATACCCCATGAGTTTCAAGATAATAAGTAGAGATGGCGCGATAAACGTTTTTCAAATTTGACAGCATCGTTTTCTATTCTTTTTTTTCGCGGTTTTATTCCATTTTTTTTGAATTGCGTGTTTTTTTGCATCAAAAGTTTACTAATTTTTTTATTCGATTTTCAGCAGCTTCTCTACAGAATTATGTCAAAACCTAAACGGTAATATTTATTTATTATGTTTTGTTTATCAATTAACAGTATTTTATTTTTTAGATTTTCTGTTGATCATTGGCAAACATCATTGGTTACTCGGATCAATAATGCAAAAGATGCATTATCAGAATTATGGGATGAAATGGCATTATCTGAAGAACAACGAAAAGAAAGACTCCAAGATTCAGAAAAGCTTGTTTTTGATCTTCTTGATAATATGGTTTGTTGTTTGAGTTACTTGGGATAAGTTTAAATCTTTCTTTTTTTAGGTAAAATATGAACAACAACAGCTTGAAGAAGTCAAACGAAAATGTTTACAATATCGTCAAGAATGTGAAGAACTTCGACATGAACTTGGACTCGGTCCTTTACCTGAAGCAGTAATACCAAAAGGATTAGCACCATCTGTAAGTTTATTTCTTCTTGTTCTTCTTTAAACACCTTGAAGATCTTTAGGGGAATTGGCTTAAGAATGAATGCAAGGCATTAATGAAAAAGAAGAAAGAAAGGATGACCGAACAATTACAAGTCTTTGGTGAAGTAAAAGAAGCATGTGATCGAGTTGGATGGGATATTGGCTCAATTGATAATATTTCAACGCATATTGTTCCAAGTTCTCGTATTATGGAATGGAAGAAACAAAAAATTGAAGCTGATGCAACTTACAATGTTCGAATTGAAAAGATTAGAGAACTTCAATCAACGATTCGAAGGTATGGTATTATTTTCTATTTCTTTTACATGTTATATTTTAGAATTGTAAATCATATTGGACGAAAAGAATTTGCTGATAATGATTTAATGCTTGTTGATATGGATTACGATAAATATGAAAGTGTACTCAGTGAAGAAATTGTTCAGCATTTCATTGATTTGCATACTCGTGCCCAGCAATCTTATACACAGTGGTTCGAAAATATCCAATTTGAATATGATGAGTTGATGGTTCAACTTCAAGATCTGTGGGAAGCATGTGTTGTAGCAGAATGTGATCGATTCTTTCCAAAAACTTTCAATCCAGGTTTGTTCTTTTGTAGAAGCTTTGTTACGGTATTCATATCATATTTTTTTTTAGAAATTCAAACTGTTGATGATATTGAAAATCTCAGAAATGAAATTGCTCAATTAAAGCTTAAATATGCAGAAGGAAAAATTATTTATGATAAACTTCGTGAATGGCTTGCAATTTGGAAGGAAAAACTTCAATACGAAGAAGAATCAAATTTAAAAGATAAATACAATAATCGTGGTGGATCTCTGCAAGCTCGTCTTAAACGTGAAACACAATTGAAAAATTTGGTTCCAAGAGTTCTTAGTGAATTGGAATCACTTTGTGATGAACATGCTAAAACTCATGAAAATATTCCTACTGCTGGTCCTGGTAGAATGCATGCGGCTGAATATGCTCGATGGCTCGTTCAATCACATGAAGACGAAAAGCGTATTGATAAAGAAACAAAGGTATTACTTTGTTGTTTTTTTTAATTATTACATTTAATTGTTTTTTAGGAAGATCAAAAGAGAGCTCAACTTGCACAAGAAAGTCGATTTGGAGTATCACCTTCACCAAGTAAAAGAACCCTTCATCAAACAATAAAAACTCCTGCTTCAATTCGTAAAACTCCTCGTAAACAAATGTTTGGATTAAATGGATCTAAAACTCTTCAAGCAAGTGTTATTGAACCTGTATCAACTCCAATTGTAAGTAAACAGTAAGTTATAATACTAATCTTATCACATTTTATATGGGCATTTTTCACTTTTTAATCTTGAAACAAACCCTTTGTTTTGTATTGTCCATCTGAATTGCCTTTCTTATTTGTTGTTATTTTTAAATTATACTTTTACAATGCAATTTTTAGGATGGTCCAAAAACCTCTTCACCGAAGGATTTAATATATCATTCACCTCGTCGTCATTTATTTTCTCCTGCTCTATCATCAATTCCATCTTCACCTTTATCAGCTCAAAGACAACAACATCAACCTCCTAAAAGCCCGTCTCGGCCATGGCGTTATTGAAATATTTCCTATTTTCTTTTGTATTAATGTTTTATTGTTATTTTATTAATATCCAAAAGTGCTTTACCAAACTTTTTTTTACGTACATTTAACCGTTGACTTTTTTTCTTTATTATAGTGTACATGTTTTTGATATTGTTTTAACTTCTCTCTTTTTACTGTTTTATAAAAACTTTGTTAATGGTTTTGAAAAAAAATAAAAATTTTTATACATATATTTCTTGTTATTGTTTTTTGAGGAAGTTATTGGTGGACAGATAAAAATATATTATTGTTTTATTCCCGTAAATATAAGCGGAAAACCGCGAAATTAAAAAAATAAATACTCCGCGTTTTTTTTACAAAATGGAAAGAAAGAAGATTATGAAAGAATACAGTAATATTTTGAACAATAAAAAAATTTAACAACAAAAGATAGATACAATTAATTTTAAAATGGATATAAGTGAAACAAATAAAATTTCAGATGTCAAAGAAAAAAAATAAAGAAAAATTGAGCAAAAATTCAAATACATATACATATATTTTTTCCCGATTTTAAGCCAGATATAATAATTTTTTAAAGATTCGATTTTAAAATGAAAGTTTATATAAAAGTCGATTAACAAGTGATTGGGCATCTGATAAAAAGACATCTGGAAAAGTTTTATGCCTTTCAAGTTTTGCATTTTCTACTGTATCTTTCCATTGTTGTGGAATTGATTGTGCACCAAATCTTGCACCAAGCAATGCTCCAGTAATTGCAGCATTTGCAGTTGTATCACCTCCAAGTGCAATTGTTGAAATTATTCCATCATAAAATGATTCAGAATATAACAAATGATAAAATGCAATTTGTAGTGTAATTCCAAGATAATCGATTGGCACTTTATTTTCAAAGCTTCCACTTCCAGCATTATCAATTTCATCTTCTGGAAATGGATGTGGACGTCGGCGGGCATCTTCCAAATGATCCAAAACTATTGAAGTTTTTGCATTCTTTATTGCAACTTCATATGCAATCTAAAAAAAATATGAATAAATTTAAATGTTTGTGTGTTTTGTGCTGGGGTTTTTGGAAGGAAAAGGTTGTCTAAAATTTATGAAACATATTTCGTTTTTCTGACTTCTCTTTTTTTAGTTTTTATAAATTTTTAAGTGCCCCCAAAAAACGTAAAACGTCAAAAAATAACAATTCACAAAAAATGCATTGGAAATTTTAATTAAGATTGCAAAAAGTTCCAAAAAAGTTTGTTTCCTTATTTGACAGGAAGTTTAGTTTTGGCACATTTTTGCCATGGCATTTCCTTCTTTACCCTATAAGGTCAAAAACCAAAGAAAGTACAAACCTGAGGATCTGGACATAAAATAAGTGAACGAATTGCAGCAGCAAGTACTCGAACGGCATCTTGACATGCTGGATGTGGTTGGGTAAGTCGAGTTAGGCGGATTGAAGTTGAAGCGGTCATTGAATCATTTAACCTTGTTGCGGTTGAAATTGCTAATGGAGTTGCAATTGAAAGGCACATATTTGAAAGTGATGATTTATTTTTTAAAAGTGCTGAAAGAGTTATCTTCTTTTCCAATTGTCCACCAGAAATTTGTGGATCTTCATTTTCTGTTTCAAGTTCAAGCGCTTCAAAGACAGGATTATGGGTACCAATTGGATCAGAATTCTTCCAACGAAGTATTGATTCAACAATATCTGAGATTTCAACGGAACCTTGTCGGGAAAGAGATCGTGCAACTAGCATACAATATTCTGTTCCATCATTAACCTAAAATTTGAATAACAAGGATTAGACTTGGATTACAGTAAATATAAACCCTGTAAGCAGAGATAAAAAGGGGAAAAAAGCCTATAAGCAAAAAAGGATAATCATTTAACTTTAGCTTATCTAATACAGTATTTTGACAAACAACTTCGAAAAGTAGGCAAAAAAAAATAAGCTAAAGCTAAACACTATGTAAGGGATAAAAAAATTAAGCAATAACACACCTTTTTTTTTAAATTTTGTAAAAAAATAATTAAAGTTAAAAAACTTAAATTACATAAAAAAGCGTTTGGATACATAAGAGACAGACTAAATAAATAGATAGATGGCAAATGGTAAGAGCAAAGCTTTTAAGAACCCAATGGCTTCCAAAATAACAATTACTCTACCTGTCCAGGTGGGAATTCAAAAACAGATGAACCACGAATAGGTAAAAAATATGAATCATCTTGATCAGTTAACATTTGTTCTTTGACATCATCAGCCGAACGAAATTTATATCGACATCCAAGGGCATCTCCACAACATTGTCCAATTAAAGCTCCATATGCTCGATTAAATAAATATGGCATTGCTGGGGGTGGAAGAATGTTGGAAGAAAATGAAGAATTCTCCGAAATTCTCGAAGATTTTGAGGACGTAATGTCCCCGGTATGTTGGGAAATAATTATGGTCGACAGCTTGACGAAATTTTTTTAAAAATTTAAAAAGTAAAAATCTTTCCGTAGAAGTTAAAGATTAAATTTGAGTAAAAAATAGAGTTGTTTTTCAGCTTTTTTTCAAATAAAATGTGTATGCTTTTATTTTTTTGAGTTTTTCTAAAAATGGAATTAAATGATTCAAAATGGAAAGCAAATAAAATACGAAAAATAACAAAGTCGCGGAAAATGTTCAAAGAAGAGAAAAACATCTGAAATTAGGAACAACTAAAAAATGGGCTAATTTGAAAAAATTGAGATAGCTTTTAATCGGTCTAAACTGAACGAATAAGAAATAATTATCGCTATTCCAAAGATCGAAAAAAAAATTTTTCGGTGTAATCTTCTTTTTTTTACAATTTTATTAGTCACTGCTGCTGTTTGCCTTTGCAAAAACAACTAAAAGGCAGATTTGTAAAAAAGAAAACCGAAAAAATACAAATATGTTTTTGTTCCCCCAAAAAATAAAAGAAGGCAGTCATTTTTGAAGAAAGCTATTCTATTCTATGATCAAAACCCCCCGATAAAAAAAAACTTATACACAAAAGAACCGGAAGAAGTGTGGGATTGGAATAATAGTGTCTATCTCTTCTTTTGTTGAGATGAATATATTACTAAACAAAAATCTTCAAAATTGTTTTTATTGTTGTTTGTTCCCCCGCGTTTTAACATCAGTCATACAAATTTTTCAACGAAAGAAAATAAAATGTAAAAAGGAAATAAACGTTTAAAAAAGAAACTCTTAAAAAATTTTAAGCTTGAATGAAAAAAACTATTAAAAATTATGGTAAAATACATATCCAAAAAAATGATGCCATTTCCCATGTTTCAAAAACCGCAGAAACAGCATTAAAAGAAAAAAGATATCATAAAGAGAATTTATTTAAAAAAATAAAGTAGAAAAAGTGTCGCTTAGTTTTTTCTTTTCTTTTTCGGCTCAATGCCGTTCTTTTCGCGTGTTTAAAAGAGAAAAAAACTAACATAGAAAAAGAAAAAATTCTGTCGTGCTGCTTTTTTTTGAGTCAGTTAGTTTTTCGACGTCAGCAATTTTTTTTGCTGTCTTTAAGAGGGGATAACACAAAAAAAAGAGGCATCCATTTTGTTTTGTGCTTAAAGGCAACAAAAAAAGGAAGAAGAAGAAGCTGTTGCTTAAAATTTAATTTTGCAAATTTATGGATGAGTGAAAAAGGGAATATATTATGCAAATAGAAAGGGATAAGTTTTTTAAAAGACAAAAGAACACTGGAGGGTACTGTAGGCACTCAAAAAAAGTTTTTTCATGTGTCTAAAACAAGCAAAGTCAATTGATACTTTGCAAAAAAAGGGAAAGAACTAAAGCTATTATTTTTTCTAAATTGTCAAATGGAATTATTATTTAATGGATAAAAGGGATAAAGTACACACATAATATACGCTTAAACATGTGGTTTACATTTAACTGCTGAAGCAAAAAAAATTCTTTTTTCAGTTCACTTTGCGCAACAGCAGCCTTGTTGGAAAATGTATTGAAAGAAGCCAAAAAAGCGATGTTAGATGAAAGAAGCAGAAAATGATATTTTTAACCTTTTTTATATACGCCTCCAAAGAGAGTTAAATCCATTTTCATCTTTTTTTTGCGTTGTTGCTTCTCATTTATCAAAAAATAAAGGAGTGAAGCAAAGATCAGGTCATCAGGTTCCCTTTTCTCCTTTTTAGATGCTGTTTTTGGGTTCAAGCATTTTATCCCTTTTTTCCTTCCTTCTACGCCTCCTGAACAATCAAAAAAAGCACGGAAAAAAGATGCAACATTTATCTTTACATTTTTCCCCAATGATTCAAAAAACCTCTACAAAAAGAAACAATAAAAAATTTTTTTGTTTTAAAAACTGCTGCAGTTTCAATGTCGCAAAAATAACCCAAAAAAAGCAGCATTTATTAAAAAAAGAGGAGCGTTCATTTGCAATGACGAATGCCATTTTTGACGGCTTCTTTTTTACTTATTTAAATATAGAACTTTTTTTGCAATACTAAAATATTACCCAAAAAAGAAGCTGCATTTTTTTTTTGCAAATTAAGAAAAAAGAAAAAGTGACGAAGATTATATTATAAAAAAAGATGAAAATAAAAATAACCCTTTTTGCAAAAAATAGTAAAAAGCTGGTTTTACTTTTTTTCACGTTTTTTAGAAAATGGCTACAAAATTATCATACGAATTAATTATTTTAGATGTTTAGTTATAAAAGCCGTTTTTTCTTAAAATTTATTTAGGCTACACACTTATTACTTTTAAAGCAAAAGCAACAAACATGTGATAAAGTGCCATAAGTTCAAAACTTTCTCTTTAAATAAAACAGATCTTTGAAAAAAGACTACTTTTTAGAATTGAAGCTTTTCTATTAAAATAGAATTTTACCCATTCTTTTAAAACTTCACCTTTATATCCAATTTATTTAAACTTTTCCAGAAAAAAGAAACTACTTCACCTACGTAAAAATCCGTTTTTCATAGTTTTAAAAGTTTGTTAATCAATAAACAAATATATTACGTATAAGAAAAGAAAAGGAGGGGAGATTGAAAAACAAAAGAACAATCACTTAAAACTTAAGGAAGCTAAAGACAAACTTTTTTTTTCACGTGAATCAGAGAAATTTTGAGTTTTTGTGTTTGATCTTTTTCTTTAAATTTGACGGCGCCATTAAATCAGTAAAAGTCAAAAAGTTGCATAAGTTTAAATAGTAAAAATCAGTAATAAAAAAACTTTTATGCTTTTAAACTAAAATAAATTTCCACGCATAAAAAAACGGAAACAAAAATTAATTAAACAAATTGAAACTTTTTTATTTTGAGCCAAGGGTTTAAATTTTATGAGCGGTAATAAAAAAAAGATAGCGTTTTTTTGCAGTAAAAGACTTTTTGCTCAGGCAAAAAATGAAACATGTGCAACTTTTTTTTTCTTATCAAAAGGCAATAAAACTACAGTATTAAAAGCTATAAAAAAAGGGAGTAAAAAAACGATGCCTTAATTGAGCGCTAAACATTTTTCTGTTTTCTAGAAAAAAAATAAGCTGTGACACTTTTGAACTTTTACAACATTTTTTATTTCCGTGTTCATTTTTCAGGAACGACAAACAGAAGTCACTTAAAAATATTTTTTTCAATTCGAACGCCTCAAGCTTTAAAGTCAAAAAAACAAAAAAGCCAGCCACCAACGCATTTCAAAAGCAAATTTTTCATCCCTTTGCTTCTTCCTTCGAACACGCACTTGAGAAAAAAAATGATTGACAGTCATTTTTTCGTCAAAAAGTTTTTTGCCTTTTTTCTTTCAAAAAATTGCGTCAAAATGGAATATAATTGAAAGCTGTTTATGTTTTAAAGTTAAATTATATACCCTTTTTTCATTATACTTAAGCAAACATAAAAGAAGGAAAAAGTCATGAGACTTCAATTGTTTCAAAAAACTTTTCCTTTACAATGGAACGCATATAATTTTTTTATTACACTTTAAAATCTCAGAATAAAAATTATTTTTAACCAAAAATTAAAGTGTAATAAAAAAGATAACTTTCTCAAAATAAAATCCATTCACTTTTTTACGGTATTTTTCTTTTCATCGAAGAAAAAAAACGGTGCCGGAAACATTAATATTAAACAAAAAAGAAAAAGTGTGAGAAAAAAAGGTGTTGCAAAAAAAGATATAAACAAAAAGATTTAACAGTGGGATAAACGTGAAAAAAGAAAAGGGGATTAAAAAAATTGTTGTTTGCCAAGAAAGAAAGTATTTATTAATGGACGACCTTTAATTTTGTGGAAGCACTTAAATATTATTAAAACACTTTAATAGAATTTTCTTTTGTATTTTAAGAACGCATTTGATGGAACGAAAGTATTAAAGCTAAAAAGCTGAAAGGTAAAAAATATTAATTAATATTTAAAATGTCAAAAATAAATATAGAAAAATGTTTGTTCAGATTTTTTGGGGGCGTTCTGGTGTGAGAGAAAGAGATTATGTGGAAATTAAATTTGAGTGTATTTTTTACATAATAAAAATGGGTACAAATATTTTTTGGGAATTAATTTATTTGCAAAAAATGGTATGTTTAAAATTTTTGGGGTTAAAAAGTGAATCAAAACAAGGATTAATCATAGATTTTCTCTTCCACTTTAATTCACCCACAATTTAAGCCCAAAAAACTGTCGCCTCCAATTTCTTTTTATGAGCTTAAGCTCCCAAGTACTGCCTTGCACCCCATTTATCATAAATTCATTTATATACCATTTTTAAAAAAAACATGTTTCAAAATCTCATTTCATGCTCTCCCATTTGGTCAAAGTACAGTACCCCCTCTTTTTTGATCAAATGTTCAAAACTAAAAATAAAAACAACTCCGATTGAAAATTTTCTATTTTTATTTTTTGGACTTGTACCAAAAAACAAAACAAAAAGGAATGGGTATTCCACCAAAAATTTCATCTCTCTTTTATATGTGAGTGCTTTCATTATCGAAAAAAAAAACAAAAAACGTGAGGGGTAAAAAACACAAACACCCTAAAAACTTTTTTTACTTGTTTTTTTGATAGATTTCAAAATAAAAATTTTTAAAGAAACTAGTAATAAACGAAAATCAAAGATAGAAAATAGATAGATACAATTAAAGCAAATATTTTCGTTTTTGAGTGATCTATGAAAAATGTGACGAAAAAATAACAAACATCGAAAGAAAAAAACGGGGATTGATAAGCTTGAATGGATTCGTCTTTCCCTTTTTTTACAATCACAGTTTTTTCATACTTTTTTAACATCCAAAAAAAATCATGGGAGATGTAAAAAAAAGTCAATCATAATTATTCTATGAAAAAATAATAGAGACAAAGTCTTTGTCTATCACCCAAAGAAAAACATAAGGACAAAGTACATCATTACTTTTTTTTAAGTCACAAAAACAATCATGGAAAAAAAACAACAAAAGTGTCTCATGCTTTCTCTCAAAAAATTTTTTCCCAACCGCGAAATCAAAGGTAAAGGA
Organism: Panagrolaimus sp. PS1159; assembly: GCA_963922195.1. Classification (NCBI taxonomy): domain Eukaryota; kingdom Metazoa; phylum Nematoda; class Chromadorea; order Rhabditida; family Panagrolaimidae; genus Panagrolaimus; species Panagrolaimus sp. PS1159. Next base: position 486,568 of record CAWUHW010000018.1, read on the forward strand.
AAAGTTATATTTTTTCAAAAATGACGTAACTTTTTTTGGCTGTTATTAAAGTAGTCCAAAGGGTAAACACACTTGTGAAAAAAAGTTAAATATTTTTTTTAAAAAGTTGACAAAAAAACATTACATAATTTCTTTTCCATTTTTTATAATTAACAATAAAAAAACCAAAAACAAAAGGCCGACAATTGTTTTTTTTTGGAATGACCACAAAAACAAAAAATAACAAAAGTTTTCTCACGCGTAAAAAAATAAGAGTGGATTAAAAACATTTTATTGTTTTTTTGTTTGTTTCCGAAAAAATTTGTTGTTGCCAAAAATAAATAAAACTAAAAATGATATAATTTGTTAAACTAAAAAGCGGAAAGAGGCTTTTTTCTTTTTGGTATAGATAAAAGATTAATTAAAGTAAAGAACAAATTGTTTACGATTTTAGGACAAATGTTTTCCACTTGAGACAAAAATTGAATGATACGAAAAAACAATGGTTAAAGAAATCTGAAGCTTTGTTGTTTGAAAAAGGTTTGAATCAAACAGCGGAAAACGTTTTCATAATTTTATTTATCCGTGATAAAATCCATCAAAAATATTTTAAACGAAAAACAATAATATATTTTGATTGATGCTATCACTATCAATGACATCCCTTCTATTTTCGAGCTTAAAAGCCAGTCAATAGTCTTGAAAAAACCAGATTGCTTATATATTTGTTGGAACCCAGACAAAGTCATGATAAACAAATGAAACAATTCAAGAATTTTTTTTTCAAGAATTCTCAAAAGGTTTTTGAATCTTTAGAAGCAACCAAAAACCTATTTAAAATCCCAAGAAAAACAACAACATTCTATGAATAAAAATAATAATAAAAAACGGGTATAATTGAATTTAACTTAAAAAACAAGCTTATTTTTTTAAAGCGATTAAAAAGAATTGCACAAAATTATGCATTTTTATTTCCACATTTAATTTCTTTGAAGAAAAAAATAAAAAAAAAGAATCCGGAAATAAATGACCTGAAAAAATGGTCATGCTTAAATCACTTTATTTTTATCAGTGAGCAAAAACGTCAATAAACTTCAAATTTAAGGCAGTTATCAGCAAATTTTTTGGTAGTCATAAAATGTTTATTGGAGATTCTGAGATCATTGACAAGAAATGAAGGGTCATGAAAAAATGTTTTATACTTTTTTTTCGTTCGATGCTTGAACACTGTTTTTGGGATTGTATTTTACGCCTTTTTTGTGTTCAACTAATTATGCTCAAAAATTAAATTAAATGATGATCACAGAACAATCAATCACATAGTTTTGAGGCCTCTCTTTCAACAAAATACAACAGAATCGAAGCAAAAAAGACAAAAAATTCGTTTTTTCCTTTGAATGACCATAAAGCAATTTCTCATCGAGGAAAAATAATAATGACGAAAAACAAACGTTGTGTTTTTTGGGTGCAACATTTTTTTTCAATTGTTTGTTTTTTAATGGAAAAAAATTAGTCATAAAAATTTTATGGTGTTTTAAAAACCGCAAAAAAATAAAAATTGTAAAAAAAGATATTTTTTGTACATTTAAAAATGTGCTTATATTTTTTATTTCCCAAATCATAATCATAAGCTTTTTTTATGGTTACCAGCCATGGCACGTAGAAAACTGTAGAAAAAACACTTGGAAATTTTTATCGACAATAATAAACTCAATTCAATCAATCAAAAAGGCGCCACAAAGTCATTAACAAAAACAAAACTTAAAAAATACTATAAATACTTAAAATACATTTTTAAAGTTAAACAAAAACAAAAAAATTTATTTATGCTTAAAATCCTTGTTTTCGATAAACTTAAAAAAATCACAAGAAAAATCGAGATCTCATTTTTAAAAGATAAACACTGGTTTTAAACTTGCAAAAAAGTAGTAAAAGCAGCTTTTGAGGAAAAAAGTCATAAGGAAAAAATGCGTTTTCGACGAATGTTGCAGAAAAATAATGAGATACATGAAAAATTTCGCTGCTGCTGCTGCAAAAAAAGGTGAAAAACAGCTGTTTAAAAAAACTTCCGTAATACTATTTTTTTAATTTTCCTAAACGACAATGACCAACTGCTTGCTTGCTTGGCTGATGGCAGTCAACAGCAACTAAATTTTCTTAAATCTTCAAAGCTAACTTTTTTCTAAAACCCGCAAATTCTTGTTTCGAATAAAACTGAAACATTGAAGAAAAATCAGAGAAATATAGTATAGAAACAAAATTGGCAAAGTTAAAACATTTTTAGCAACAAATGTCCGAAAAACACACCTTTGCAATCGATGAAGAGAAAAAAAATGCAAATGAGTTTATGCCACTTTTTTTCTTTGATCGATCAATAAATTTTTCTTGGTTGACATTTTTTCTATTTTTAGAAAAACAAAAATGTTAAATATTCTTGGAGTGGAATTATTCAAAAAATAGCCAAAACGAAGGAGTTGAAAAACGATAGAAAAATCATTTGGAGCATTTTTTTTATCAAAGATAAATCAAGTTTTAAAAATAGAATTATGCGAAAAACAAAAAAAGAGAAGAGGTGGACCTTTATTGAATTGAAAAAGTACTTTTTTCTTATGAAAAAAAAATAGCAGAAAAACATCATTAAAAATAAATTAAATTTTGATAAATTTAGTCACATGAAAAAAGAAGGGCTTTTTTTTATTATTGAAAAAAGTAAAAAATGTGTTTATTGTTCTAAAATTACTGTAGTTTTTTGGGCTGCATAAAATTAAAAATGATGACAACATTTTGTAGTTTAAATTTGTTATTTCTCAAAAGATTACTGTAACTTATAAAAAGTTTTTCCATCCCAAAAAAAAACAAGTTTTTTTTCAAATTCAAAGAAAAGGGAACTCCCAAATCCATTTAAAAAAAGGGTTAACTTTACCCAACTTTTATAATAGCATTCATTATTTAATAAAAAAGAATTATATCCGGTAAAAACAAAAAGACTTATTTGTTTCAAACTACGAAAAAATGGAGACAAAACTTTTGATAATATTTTTGCACTTTGTCGCCTAAGGCAATATTTGTTCATTAAAACTTTTATCGGACATTATATTTTTTAGAAGAAAAAACGTTAAAAAAATAAAATTAAACAAAATAATTTTTACGTCAAATAATTTAAAAAAACTGTTCTGCCACAAATAAACTTCTCAAGATTTCAAGAAGCCTTTTTCTTTAATTAAAATATAAAAAGGTAACAAAAGCACGTAAGCTTCTATATCGGATTAAATGGATTTTGTTTCACAGATTAAACATCGATCAAAAATAAAAAATGTTAAAAAACTAGCTAAAAAACTGTTACATTATTTCTCAAGTGACAATCGAAACGTTTCAACTCTTTCAAACATTTTTAAAAAGTTAGAAAAGGTTTAACTTTCAAAGTAACACATTTGAGGAAAAAAGGTTGACGTCACACAAATTTCTTTTTTCCCACTTCAAAAGTTCAAAACGAGCAAAGGTCGTCGACATCGTCGGAAGCTTTAAACATTCAAGACAAACTAAGTAGTACTGATCTTGAATCAAAGGATTACAGAAGTAAAAGTAGAGTTTAAGTTTTTGTAAAAAATGACAAAATTTAGTGTACTGAATTCGGAGGAAAGTAGACATCAGACAAAAAACCATTGAATTAAAAATAAACCAGACAGAAAAAAAGAGGTAGCAAAGAAATGAAAGAGTTCAAAAAAGTAAAAAAATGAAAATTTAGGATTCGTAAAAAGGGGAAACTGCAATTTTAAGGTTACCGTATTTAATTCATTTTACCCATCAACCGCAAATATTGCAACTACCGTAATCCAAAGGTAAATTTTAATTTTCTCAACAACAAAAAGTATCCTATAAAATTTTTGCTCATCTCTTGAAGAAAAAAAGAAAGACTCTTTGAAAACGTCTAGTAAAAAAAACAAGTTTAAAACAGTTTTTAAACCATGCACTAAAAACTTCTTTTCATCGTTCTTTGAAGTACTTTAGAATTTTTTACTTAAACCTTTTTTCCAATGGGAATGACAAGAGTATTTTCTGCTGCTGTAATCAATGTAAAATCAAGTCAATGAACGCTAAAATACAACAATTCTATCTTTTTTCTAAAAAATTTATTTCTTTGTCATCGACATTTTCACGTTTTTCATTGCTTTTCCGCAGCTCAAAAAAAAGTGCGGACGGATCATCACATAAAAAATTCATTTCATGCAGTCTACACATAAAAAAAGGAAGTGTCCGAAGGACCTGCAAAAAAAGCACTGGACTTTTTTTATGCAAAAAATAATAACAATAAAATTATTTAATTTTGTAAAGCCACAAAGACATTCACAACAGAAACAAATTAACATAAAAAAACCCACACAACAATTTTTACAGAATTACAATTGTGTTAATAAGAAACAAAATAATTCAATGGTTTTCGAGATGAATTTCTTGAATCATTAACACTTCGACGATGATCAAAAGCAGGATATTCATTTGTGGGATTCGTTACAGCAAATGTTGATGGTTGTTGATGAATTCTTGAACCAGGTGGAGAATTTGATGCAAAATAATTTGATAGTCTTTGAGATGTATTTCTTGAATCAGGTGTATAATATGGATGATTAGATACAGGAGTGCCTGATGATTTTTGAGAAACATTTCGTGAATCATATTGACGCCAAGAATATGTATATTCATTTCGTGGATCGGGTAAAGAAGAAGATGATGATGGCCTTTCAGGTACATGGTCAAATGCATATGGATGGCCAGAAGCTGAACTTGGATATGGTATAGCAGATGTTGATTGCTTTTGAGATACATGTCTTGAATCAGATGCATTTGAACAAGTAGAAGATGAGAATCTTGGATCATTCATAGCATATATTGGTTGAGATGATTGATCAGCAACATAAGGATGACTTGTTACAGGAGCTCCCAACTGTCTTTGAGATACATTCCATGAATCAGATACATTTGAACGACCAGAATATGAAGTTGAATGAGTATTAGCAGATGTTGAAGGCCTTTGATCAGGGATGCATGGATGATCTGTTACAGATGCGCCTGATTGTCTTTGAGATACAACCCATGAATCAGATGATACATGTGGATTACCAGAAGATGGACATTCATTCCTTAAATGAGTTACAGCAGATGATGATGATCTTTGAAGCATTTGATCAGGAATATATGGACGAGCTGATAAGGCAGAAGATGAAGGATACTGTAAAATAACATATATTTTAAAAAATAAGATAGAACAAACCTTTAAAGTCATACTTGAAGCCATTTTTTTGGTTTCACTTGGTTTCGATAAAGTCTCTAATGATCCATCAGCTGGTCGCTTTCGTTTCAAAGGTTCAGGTACAAGTGGTTTACGATGAATGGCATCAAATTGTGAAGAAGATTTATTATTAGAAACAGCACGACGCTTTGGTGAAAAAGTTGGTTCAAGGTTTGGATCCCTGTTTAAGCACATAGAAAAATTATTCATTCCAGTATATTCAGCTAAAAGAAGAAGAATATGAAGTTAAGTAATGTAATAAAGAAAAAAAAACTTGCCATTAAGATTTGTGATTGTTTGCAAAATTGATTCTTCACGCATTGTAACAAAATCATTTTCATAAAATTGTTGTTGACCATTTTGAGCATATTCAACAGCATAACTTCGAAGATTTGGTGGAGCAAATGGTGGAGTATTATTATATGAATAAGATGTATAGGTTTGATTATAATTTAAAGATAAATAAGATCGATTATGATTAAAGCTTGAAGATGATGAAAAAGAAGATTGATGCCATGTATTACTGTTATCATTATTAAAAAATGTTGATGATGTAGGAGGTTGTTGCTGATGCTGCGGAAGATGCAATGGATCAGGAGAACAAAAAAATTGTTGAAAAGATACTTGAACAGATTCGTTAACATTCATGATTTTTTTATTTGTTTGTTAAAAAAACGAAAAAAATTAAAAAAAAAAGTTTGCAAATTTTTTGTAAGCATTTTTGAAAGCATAAAATCGTGTCAAGAATCGCTTTCAGCGGATCAAATTCAACTTTTTTTTCAACAAATTTCGTTGACTTTTTTTAAATTTTTTGAACTTTTTAAAGTTTGCCAATTTTACTAAATTAAAATTATCCCTTAAATTATGTCTGTAAAAACTTTTAGAACATCATAGACGTAATTTTGTATCATTAAAGTTTTTATTTTGAAAAAGCTTTCCTTCAAAATCTAAATATAATTTATTCTTTTCATTGCTACTTTTTTCGAAATCATGATAGCCATGGATCCAACTGGATTCATTTTAAAATTTTTCAATGTCAAATTACGTCACTGACGTAAAAAAGGCGAATATAACTCTCTTTTTTTCTCCTAAACTCAGTGGTCTCACGCTTTACTTTTAATAAACGAGTTTTTGGATTTTTTTGCAAAAAATGTTTGAAAAATTTGCAGCTGCAACTGTTACGAAACATGAGGAATCTATTTTTATAAAATGTTTTTTCGTGCAAAATTAAACTTTATTTTTGCTATTTTTTTGGTAAAGGAAACAATTTGTTTTTCTAGCGTTTCTAGTTTTTCTTTTGCATCTGTAATTTACAGTTTATTTTTTGCAAATATAAATGTGTAAAGAATTTAATAATTCTACATCCCTTTTATTTTAATCTCTTTCAATTTAATTTTTAGTTTGAATTTTTTATAATTTGCTTTCATAGAATTTGATTTTTTGTAGCATTGCTTTAAAACATTTTAATCCATTCATATTTTTCCTTGAACTTTGTTAACAATTTCGAAATTTTTGTAGCAACCTAATTTGTTTCAAAACTTTAATGGATTACGTTTAGCTTTTTTTTTGTTTCACTTTCGAAAAATGTTCTTTGCTCAACTTCAATAGTTGTTTTTTTTTCAACCCTTGCCGTTCAAAGTTGTTCGTTCAAATGAGACTTTCTCTCTCTCCCTTGGCATTTAAATTGTTTTTAATCTATTTTAGTTGTTTTTTTTATCATTTCTCAGAACTAAAAAAATAAGCTCGACGCACAAAGTTCAAAAAACGTTTGCTCCTATAATTGTTGCCATTTAAAATTTATATATTTCATAGAAAAAATAAAACTGCCTCTATATATTTGCTTTCAGCGGTCATCAACATCAATTTTATGAAAGAGAAAAAAAAAGAACGGGAGAAAACATTATAAAAAAAGTTCAGTGATCTTTTGTTCAATGATTTCTAAAATATTTTCCTAATACGGGCATCGTTGACAATCAATTTTGTTTCATTTCCTTTTTTGAGAATACTAGTTTTTCTATCAAAGTAATAGTGATGCAAAAATAACATAGAATTGAGCAATGAAGCCTTCTATCAATTTTTTTCTTTACCAACCATCAAAGTTATTATAGTTTATCTTTCCCCCCCCCCCCTCTTTTTTCAATGAAAAATATAATGTATTATAGGATTGTATCGTTTTTTTTCTTCATACTTTAACTATTCTGTAGTTTGATTTTTTAACGTGATTTTCTTTTTCTATCATACCTTTCCTCTTTTTTTTCATTTTTAAACATTTTTGTACTTTTAATGTTTTGTTTGGCTTTTCTTTCTTTCTTCTTTTTTTTTATTTCCTCAGAATCTCAGGTTGCTGCTGCCATCGAAGAAATTTTAAAAAAATGTCTCAATTTTCCGTTGTTGAGAGTGAAGGCAGACAGCAGCCAACAAATACTTTTTTAAAAAAAAGCACGCGGACACAAACTCCAAAAAATAAAAAATATATTTGGGTCTCTTAAATTTTTTTCTCCGTTTTTTGTCTGACAACAACCAAACGATGACTTTTTTCTCCTTCGACGACGACAAAGAAGAAAAACGTTTTTTTTTTGTGTTTATTGAACAAATGTGTGCGTACTAGTTGTTGTTGGTGATGGTGGATGTTTTTGCTGCTGCTTGTTAATATTGCCGACTGCGTCGTTGTCGAAAAGTTCACACGCTTGTTAGAAGAAAAAAAGAAGAAGTTAGTAGCAGTAACAAAGAAAGAAGGCTAAAAAAGGGTGGAAGGCATTTTCTTTCTTTCCCTTTTTCTCTCGAAAGACAGCAAATCATAGCACACCACTAACACACCACACGTTTTTCTCTCTCTCATTCTGCTCCCAGCTGGGTTGTGTTTGTGAATTTGAATTGATGATGAAAATACGGGAGTCCGAGTCCATTGCACACAAAGTGTCTTGTAGAGTTTTTTCTCTTCATCGTCTTTTTGCCCCTGTGTCGGAGAAGAAAAAAAGGAGCAACTTTTTTTTCTTCTCGACCTAACTATTTTTTTTTGTTTGCGTCAACTTTTTTTATAAAAAATGAAAAAAAGAAGATTATTGGTTTTAGAATATTAGATTTGTTCGTAGCTTTGCCATTTCTCAGTTTCAACCAGGTGTAAAAAGAAAAGATGATGTTTACGTGATTTCTTTGACGTTTTCTAATTTGTTCGTTCTTTGAAATGTTTGAATCATGAAAAAATTTGTCTTGTATGAATCATCATTTTTTTATTGAAACTGATTCTGTTCTGTTCTTTTTCCATTCAATTTTACTTTTAATAGCTTCTTTTAACGTGTTCTAAAAAAATTGTTGTTGTTGATTTGAAAAGTTTTTTTTCTGCACATGACACAATCCTTCTCCCCATCCAATCACCCCTCCAAACATCACCTCCTTTTTTTCTTTTCATTGACTTTGTTTCGAGTGATCTTTTGAATTTTCGATTGATTATCTCTATTTTTTTGTGTATGTGTGTGTTCTCTCTTCCACCACTCTGTTGTATTTGATTTTTTTTCATAAACAAAGTTGTACAACACACCATTGTCTACTTTTTTTTCTACCTTTACTTTTTAAAAAAATACCAATGAGACCAATCACGTGCAAGAGATCAATGAAATCTTTTTTTGAATAAAAAATAATATTGTGTAAGACTTGTTGCACTTTCATTTTTTAAAGGAGCCGGACGGTTTGATACATTCTTCATTTTAACTTTTTTTGAACCTGATAATCTGGGTCTTTTTCTATTATTCTTTTGCCTGTTTTTCAGGTTAATCGGAAAAATAACCGTTAAAATGAAAAATGCATCCGAACGTCTTTCTGTTTTAAGAGTAGACAATGGCAGGAAAAAACGTAAAAACTAGCATTTTTGGTATCGTGTTAAACTTTAATAATAAAAAATAAGAAATGTTTCTGTACAGTTTATTATAGTCTCTAAGAGTATCCAGTGTTTATGAAAAATGATTCCATGGTGACCAAATTTTCAAGCTTAAGCGCACGTATATTTGTTTCCAACAATTTAATTACTCTTTTTTCTTGAAACAACATAAATTTATTTGGAGTTATGTCTGCACTTATTCACTGCACCCCACATAAATGCATGCATTCCATGCGGGGGTTTTTTGTTTGAAAGAGAATGCTTTAAATTCTCTCTCAACTATTTTTTTCTTCTTGTTTTCCGTTTTTCATTTTGAATCTCTTTTTATTTTGACGTGTGACAAAAATTTGTGTTTATTTATTTTTTAAAAAAATGCTTTTGAAAAAAAGAGTTTTTTTGGAGAGGAAAAAATAACATAGGCAGGTGGATAAATATCCACCCCATTATATCCCAAATTTAAGCCCGTTTTCTATTATTGTTCAAGAACCGCCACTTTTTTTTGTATTTAAAATGAGTGGTACACTACCTTCCCTCTTGAGATTTTATTTTTTTATCAAATGCTTAAGCTTTAATTTATGTTATTTTTAAAGTTCAAAGGAACGTTTTTTGAATGAAATCTAAATTACAGCATTTTTAAATGTTAGTTTTTTTTGTTGAAATTATACACTTTTATTTTTTGAAAGCTTCTAATTTTAAATAGTTTTTTTTTGTATAGCTTCTGTTTATTATTGTTATTTGTAGTTTTTTGATGTCCCTTTTTTTAATAATCTCTTTATTTCATGGATTGGCTTAAGATTTGGATTAAGAAAATTATCATGTTTTCTTATTACTGCAGTTTGTTGTTTGTAGGATGAATTGGTCATTTAAAGATTTTTGGTCAAAGATGGCGAAAAACAAGTTTATCAAAAAAATACTTTTTCGCTTTATTGTTTTTCATTTATCAAAAGATTTACTTTTATTTTTGACGTTTTTGCATTTTTTGAGACTACATTTTTTAAAACATAAAATACACAAAAAAAATACGTATTTTAAAAAGTAGTAATTAAATATAACTTTTTTTATTAGTCATTTTTTGATTTTCTTGATTTTTTTTTTCAAAAACTAAATAGAAGAAAAAGATTGAAAAAAGTTTTTTTTAAAGTATGTGTTTTTATGGAAAATAAAACGGAAATAGATGCCTTTATTTGAAAAAAAAAAGAAGAAAGAAATGTGTTACTTGATATCAAAGGAAAAAAGTGTGTGTGGAATTGACGTCATTCTGACAAAAAGTGGAGAGGTTTTATTTTTATCATTATCTGTTTTCAATCGGCTTTTGGGGGGTACCATCTTTAATAGAAGAAAGAAGGGAAAAAGATTTGACAACGAAAAATCGACGACGACAACACCGAAACACATACATTATATTTTCCTTGTGTGTGTTGCATCTTTTTTTCTATCTTTGATTATGAGTAAAAACGTGTATGTTTGATTAAAGGCGACAGTTTTAGGGAAAAAAATTTATTGATTGAATTTTTTGATTTTTGTTTCTGTTTATTTTTTATTTTGTTCTTTTTTTAAAAAACACAAAATCCATCAAATTTTGTGATTTGTGTTAGATTTTTAAAATCTCATTTTGGACCCACTTTTTTAAAATCTATTTTTTTTGTTTTTTTTTCGTGGCATATTTTTTTATTTGTTTTAAATATATTCCATTTATTCCCATTTTTTCCAACCGGACTTTAATCATCTACTTTTTTTCAGCTTTTCACATTTAAAAAAACCAAAACAAACGGGGGTTTATATTTTTTTGCCTCAATTCTTTTTATTTGACGTCATATTTTTATTTTATTTATTAATTCTACGAATTCAGCTGATAAATACTTTTTTTTCAACTTTAATGCTTATATTTTTCAAGTAAAAGGATTATTATAAGCAAAATTTATTTGAAAGAAACTTCTTCCCGTTATTTTTTAAATCAAAATATTTTTCAATAAAAGCATTTTAAAATGAAAGAAGAAATTTTGCCATGGAATTCGTTGATGGTTCATCCACCGCCAGGAACTTCAACAATCGATTATTTGGCAGCATTACAACATCAACCATCTTCTGTAAATTCCGCTTCATTTAAAGGAAATCAAAAGTGTGCCGTTTGTGACGCGGATGCCGATGGATTTCATTATAATGCATTATCCTGTCGATCTTGTAATGCATTCTTTCGAAGGGCTGTCACTTTTAAACAGGTTAGAAAAAAAATTATATTTTGCTCAATTTTTTCATTCAAAAAGTTTAAAAATAATTTTTTCGATTTTGCACGTTTCTAAAATGTCTGCTCTTTTTTTTACAATGGAAGCAAAAAAAATTGTGTTTAAAATTTAAAAGCTGTCAAAAATTTTTTGCAAAAGTATTAAGTTTTCATTGGCCTTAAATTTTTTTACTCAACAAAAAAGTGCAACAATGCACATAATTTTTTTGGTTACAGTAGCCAATTCAAAAAGGTCATAACACAATCAAAAGCAAATAAAAATTATTGATTTTTTAAATAAAACATTTTTAAGAGCGCAATTTTCTCAAAAAATCTTTTTTACAACGGAGAACATAAAAATTTGAATTTTTGGGCTTTGATTGTTCTCTGTTATAAAAAAAGCGGGGTTTGGCTTTTTGAACTTTTGAACATTTGTACTTTAAAAAGTGGACAGACCCATTTTTGGTTCCGAAACAAAAAAAAGCAATCACCTTCTTTTTTTTGGTACGAAACAAATTTTTTTGTGCAAATCTTACAATTATTATTATTTGCGAAGTTCTCTCCGTGAAAAAAGGCTATTGTATTGTAATAAAAAAGACTCTAGTTTTTTTAGCGGAGAAAAAAAACAAAGAATGCAATAATTTTTAAAGTGGATCTTTTTTTGCAAAAAATGCTAAATTCAATCAATAAATCTATTTTCTGCAAAAAAGCATTATTCAAAGCAAAATAATAATTTTGGTATATTTGTTTTCAGACATATGTTTGCCGAAAAGATGGTAATTGTGATGTGAATCAATATGTTCGATGTGCGTGCCGTGCTTGCAGATTTACAAAATGTTTAAAAGCTGGAATGCGTCCTGAAGCTGTTCAGCCAAGACGAGATCCAACCGGATCACAAAAAAATCGTAAGCCACCAAAGAGGAAGCGCCTTAACACTGATAATAGTAAGCAAAGTTCTTTTTTTGGGTTTTATTGAAATTTGATTGGGGCCTTCTTTAGCGGGCAACTTTTTTTTCATTTTTTCAAAGTTTTTCATTTACAAAAATGTGCCAAAAATATGCAAATTTTTTTTTACTTTTTCAAAAAATGATATATCGAAGAATTTTACTGGAGAAAAGAGTTCGCGGGAAATGATTGCTTTTATAATTTTTGGACTCAAGTTCGAGAACATTATGCGGATTTGTAAATTTATAAACTATTTTTTAAAAACTCAAAAAGTTGCCCGCTAAAGTAAAGAAATGCGACAGTCGCACTTCTTTACTTTAGCGGGCAAGAAGAATCTATGAAAGACTGCAAAAACAAAAAAACGAAAAAGTACATGAAATATGAAAGTGGTATGTCTAAGAAGCATCTATTTTTTCCTACAAATATGGTCAAGCAAACGAGAAAACCATACTTTTAATTCGCAGTGTTTCATATTTTTTTCCCATTTCCTTTCTTTCGAATTAAAAACATGAGTGGACGTCGGCTGTTGTGGCGGACGTGTGATAAATCGCGCGATGCAGAATTTGCATTAAGAAAAATGAAAAAAAACAGTTTCAAAAACTTTGAAAAAATGAAAAAAAAGTTGCCCGCTAAACTGAAGAAAATCCTTTGATTGGAAAAATAATGTTTAAAATGTATCAATCTTTGTCATTGTTGCTACAGTATCCTTCCGGTTGAAACTTGTTAATGTTATTGATCTTTCTTGAAACTACAACCACTGCCGCCACTGTAGTGTTTATCTTCCGCTACAGTACCTCTCTCCCCCATGATATAGTCAAAAAAAGATTAAGACTACAATTTAATTAAAAATTACTACAAAGATTTAATATTGCCATGAGCGTACTTTGTTCGTTAAACATATATCTTTTATTTTTAAAACTCCAAAATCTTTAAAAAATTGAATTGAACTTTTGAGCTGCTACACATTTATTCTCAACCCAAAAAAATATTTTTTTTTCATTTTATTTTTCTATCCTTCAAAATTTTAATCAAACATCATTAATCTTGATTAAATTTGATTGAAAATATATGAAAGTATTATTTGAGTTTTTTGATGTTAAGAAAATGGCAACATCTTACAGTATACTTAATGATAAAAAAAAGTCATGTGAAATACACATTGTAGGATTGAAAAAGTGAATATTTCTATTTTCGATAGATATGTTTGTATGTAATTAAATTTCCCTAAAAATATCACGGTAGAATTATAGTTGCAAACTACAAAAACGAACAAAACTCGTAAATATATAAAAGTTTAAAATGTCCATTGTTGTTTGTCATTGTTTCTTTTCCTTTAACAACTGTCTCTTTTTTATTGCAATCGTTGTTGTTGTAAAAAATCTGTGATGGTTTTGTAATTTTGCAACACAGATTTTTAGCAACTTTTTTCTTTCAAAAAAATAAGAAAAAATGTAAACACAATTTCTCACATCTTTTTTTAAAAAAAAATTTATTCAGTTTTGATCTCAGTGATTTTATTTACAGTGGCAAATATCTGCTTGAGTTTTGTGTTTTGTACAAAAATTAGGTTGTTTGCGTCTTTTTTCCACCGTAAAACTTTTTTCAATGTTTTTCAAAGTGCACTTTTTTTTTACGGCAGCCGCGTATTTATAGCGCGACTTTTTGATTGCAGTTTTTTTCACGTTTCAACTCCTACTTTTTTCTTTCATCGTTTTTAGTTCTTCTCTATCTTCTTCTTTTTTTTGAGGTCTTCATTTGAATCATTAGATACTGTTTTGTTTTTATTATCTTCAACGAGAAAAAAGAACAACAAAAAATATGTTTGATCAATGGATGCCTGAAGGTGCTGCGGCTGCTGGAATAATTGAAAAGAATTCTCAAGATGGCTTTATCAATTCTGAATTTATAACAAAGAATTTAAACAATAAACCTTGCTTTAACTTTGATCCAATAAAATCTTTGATAAATCTTGCAATCCTTCAACCACCAACTTGGCAAAGATTGTTACAATTTTTGAGTTAGTTCAACTTAGCTTTTTTGGGGGATTAAAATCTTTATTATCTTCTTATATCTTTTTCTTACTTATACTTTTGTTTTTTTAGGTGAACATCCATCTTCTTTAACAACGTCACCGTTGATGCAATTCATTAAAAGTGAACCACCACAATCTGTAGATTCTGAAGAAAATTTTGATATTAAAAATGGAACATTTGCATGTACTCCATCAACTTCTGCAGAAACAACCCTTCGAAAGCAAAATATTATTAAATCGAATGATGATGAACTTGCAAATGATGATGGAGAAGAATTTGATACACTTGTAAATGCATATATTGAACATATAAAACATATGAATCGTGCAATGATTTCAATTGATGACTTTTTACGAGAACCTGAAGATGTAAGTTGTTCTTTTACAATATTATAAATTTGTTATTGATTAACTTTGTAGGGACCGAAATTCCGTAAAATGGTTCCATCAGATGTTGATAAACTTTCAACAGTGGAATTGAGTGGTTTACTTTATTGGCTTGAAAAGCAACATCCATTTAAACTTTTGGAACATTCTGATCGGGAAGCATTACTTAAAAGATATTCAGTACGAAAACTCTCTCTCGATCATTTTTATCAAGCATCAAAGCATAAAGAATTGGTTGCAGAAGGAAAATTTGCAATGTTAAATAATACATATGTTCCACCAAATGAAACTGGATTTGAAGGTGTTACAGATGATGAAAAGACGAGACAAGCTAAATTTGAGTAAGTTCTTTTTTTGCTGGAATATATTTGTTACAGTATTTCCCTTTTTAGTATATTTCGTCCAACGCTTGATCGATTATGGGCAACAATTGTAACACCATTTTCAAAGATGAATGTTACAGATGCTGAAATTGTTACATTACATATTTTGCTGCTTTGGTCTGCACAAAGTAAGCATTATTTAAAAACATAGCTACAGTACCTTAATGAAAATGGTTTTTAGATAATCGATATGTGTCAGCTCCTGTAAAAGATATTATGAGAAAACGTCGAGAATGGGCTGTTACTCGTCTTTTTGAACATTATCAGGTAAATTTTTGGCTTGTAGCAATTACGGTATTAATGTTATTTGTTGTTTCAGGAAATTGGTGTTTCTGATCCTGTAATCAGATTAGGAGAAATTTTATTGCTTTTACCTGAAATTGAAGTCGTATGTGATTTACATTGCACAGATTTTCAAGTTGCAAAACTTTTCCAATTTTGTGGCATGTTTTATTCTTACAATTTTCTTTACAAAAATTGATTTTCTTCTTTTAGATTCTCTTAGTTCATACTGGTACGACAAATGGTGTTACACTTCAACAGATTAACAACAAAAATAATTTATTTTAACCACATGAAAAAAGAAAAATAAGAATTCTTAAAATATTTATTATTTTTTCAAAGCAAACATAAAAATGCCAGTTTTTTTTTCGTGGCTGTTTTTGGATATTATTTTGTATGATTTTGGATTACTGTAAAACGTGTATTCTCCATATTTTTTTACCATAGTTTTATATATTTTTTTCGTGGTTTTTCGCTTTGTTATTATTTTTATTTTTGTCAAATTTTATTTTTTTGTTAAAATTTAATACATACATTTTTTTACCTCTATAATTATTTTTTTATATTTTGTTTTTTATATTTAAAATACGTGTTTTAAAAAAAAGGAAACGTAACTTTTAAAATAAAAGTTTTTTTAAAATTATAAAGGCCATGTTTTTTTTCATTAACAAGGGAACTTTCACTTATGTCCTAGCCGTTCAAAACATTTATGCCGAAGTATTAGCTGCTAATGCCCTGGGGAACATAATTTTTTGGCACTTTAAAGTCCGGAATTTTACACGGTTGCGCTTTAACTTTCATTTTACAAACATATTTAAACGCATGCAACGCAATTTACAACAGTTTGCTAAAATTATATACTTGTTAAAATTTTGACGATTTTATCAACATTGTTTTTTCAAATAAAAAAACAAAAAAAAATATGCAACCAATTTTTTTCTCGAATTTTTTCTAATTTTGATTTACATAAATGTTAAATTTGCATAATTTTCCATGCATTCCTATTTCATTCAACCCCTCAACAATGATATATAAGAAAAATTGGCAATAAAAAATACATCATTTCTAATTTTATTGGACTGAACTTACAACCCTCTTCTCAAAAACTAACTTCTCTTCAATCAACTGAAATAAATATGGCTCGCCGTGTTCAATTCATCAAAGAAGCTGCTGATGAAGAACGTTTTTCTTTGGATAAACGTATTCCAACGCCACATCCAAGAAAATTTGGTGCTGCTCGTCGTCGTGATTCAACATCATCATCATCATCTGAAGAAAGTGGTGCTCCAATTGTAAGTTCTTTTTTATCTTTGATTCACGGTTATACCTGTATTCATTTTTAGGTTCGAAAGAATCGAATCCGTCGAACCAAAAAGGGCAGCCGATCTTCTGATTCAAGTATTTTTTGTACAATAATAATTGATAAAGAATTTATTTTTGTGCAGGGGATTTTTATCGATTTGGGTTAAAATGATGAGATTTAATTTGGGCGAAGATTGTTTTACAGTAATTTGTTGGCAAAACGTTGTTTTATGCCAAATTATCTTTGAAAAATTTGCAACTTTTGGATTTGAAAAAGCAGTTTAGCCACAAACTTAACCATTTTTCCTTTCCTTTGTTTTCTATTTCTCAAACTTGAAGAGCCAACAATAGTGACTGCTATATTCACAAAATATGAAATCTGTAATTCTTGATGGTGATTATGGTACAAGACTTCTGCAGCTAACATTAACTCAACCAAAGCCATTGGTAAAATTTGCAAACAAACCAATGATTTTACATCAAATTGAAGCATTATCTTCTGTAGGTGTAAACACCGTAATTTTGGCAATTTTACATAAACGCGAACAACTTGAAAATGAAATTATCGAACATACTGATGAGTCTGTCTTCTTTTTTAGTCATTATTATCGCTGCATAATCAATGCGTATTTCAACATTGTCATCTGCTTTAATCAATCTGCTTTTCATATTTTAAAGTTTTATGTGCATTGTATCTGATTACTGTAACCTTCGTTGTAAGAGAAATTTTATTTAATAAAACGTATTATTTTTATGTTAAAATTTTAAAGGCAATTTTTAATATAATTTTCAAATAATAAATTCATTTTTGTAAACCGGTAAAAATCTTTGAAAGTAGTAAAAAAATAAACAAAGGCAAACATTTTGAAATTAAAAAGCAAAAAAAGAAGATTTCAACACTTCTTTTTTAATAAACAATTTGAGCAAAAACAAGAAAAAAAGAAGGCCACAAGCTCTGATAAAAAAAAAAATTAGACTGATATTTTGAAAAAAGAAGGAAAGTTTATATGGCATTTTTGGGAGATTAATATGGTAGTAAAAGGTTAAACACCAATTTCATCAACATTATCCAATTGTTCTTCAACTCTGTACATTTCTTTTTCAACAGGTTCATCATCAACTTTAATATTTGTACCTTCCATAACAAATTCACTGTATCGATTTGCCACTTCCCTTACAGCCTCCAATGCAGGTTCATTTGCAAAACATTTTCTTAAAAATGTAACTGTCAATTCCATATATGCTTCTCCAGCATCAAATGGTGAAATATCACCTTGAACCCCAAATTTTCGGCCCAAATATCCTGGCATTAAATATGTAAAATCTGAGAATGATTGATGCACAATATTCCTATAAATGAAAGTATTGCATCATTCTTATGAAAAAATTATAAAAGATTACTTAAAAGTAAACATTAACTTTTCAGAAGATTCTTTATCAAGTTTATAAATTCTTTTCATATTTTCTGGCCATTGCCAATCATGTACATTTAAAAGTAGAGCGGGTTGAGAAGTTCGAGAATAGAGTTCATGTTCAATTGGATAAAACCAACCATCCAATGCAACCGCACATTGAAAATCTGTTGAAAATGCAGCGGCTGCAATTGAAGTCGCAGCACCCATTGAATGCCCAATTACACCAGCTTTTGAAATATCGAGACGATTCTGAAACAATGGGGTAATAATTTGAATATCGTAATCAGGATTAATCGAAATTAAAATTTATAAGACCAAAATCGAATATCGAAATTAACAAAAATATTTTTGTCCAAAAATCGAAATTATTTTTTCCTTAAAATCGAAATTTTGGTATTTCGAGTTTTGAAAAACGGGATTCATTTTTCGAACAAATAAAAGTATTTCGAAATTTTGATCTTGAAATTTTTTTATAAAACTAACCTTAAATTGCTGCCAATCAAAATTTTGTCCAACAATTATTTTGCTGCCCTTTGGCTTTTTATCAATTGGACCACATTGTCCAAGATTAATTTCTTCCAAAACATGCAATGCCCGAATACATTCTGTCACTCTTTTATGATTTTGTTGATTTCGCTTTTTAAATTCTCTTTCATCATCTCCAAGCATTAACATTTTAATTGGGATTTCATTAATTTTTCCAGAAATTGCATCCGTTTCAAGCATATACGTCCATGAGGAAGATCGATCTCGATGTTCCACAGCTGCCACAACAAAACCATATGAAGCTAGAGATGAACAAAATGTACTATAAATCAATCGAGAACCAGATAATCCATGGGAAAAAATTATTACAGGGAATTTTGGTTCATTATCAGGTTTTAAAGAATTTGTTGATTTTGAAGATGAAATTCCATTACAGGAATCTTTAATATCTCCAGTGGATTTTGAAGTATGAAATATTGATGGATGTCTTTTTGAATAAAGTGGTGTATGCCAGCCAGCTGGCACTCTGCAAAAAAAAGAGAAAGAAAGATTAAAAAATGATTTTTAAAGTTTGATTGTTTTTTGGGGTTTTATAAATTTTTCCAAAAAGGTTTTAAAATTATTTGAAAAATTGTAACAACTCATAAATGATGTTATCGCGTTGGTTCCAAAATTAAGGTTGTTTTTTTAAATAAAAAACAACGTTACTTTTTTCTCTTAAATTTTTAAAAAAGTTATGATTAGCCTGACTTCTCCAAACTCATATTTTCGTTATCGTTTTTTAGCCTTCCGTTTACGATCTTTTACATATAAATTTTAAAATTTTGATTGTTTTTTGGGTTAAAAAAATGCTTGCAAAAACAGTTTTAAAGATTTTTAGAAAAATTACAGCAACTTAAAAATGATGTTACCCCTATTTTTTTGTCACTATTTTCTTATTTTTGAATCCAAAAATTAATGTAAATAAATATTTTAAATATTGTTTTTACTTGGGTTGAAAAAACGTTTGCGATAAATTTTTTAAAGGTTTAAAAAAACTGATGCAATTTCTATATTTGTTAAAAAGTTTTGCACCGGTCGACAAATTTTAAAAACCGATTTTCGTTAAAAAAAGAAAAAAAATTTTCCGCTCGGGAACATTTTGGTGAAGCTTTAAAACTTTAAAACTTTTTTTGAGCATTTGTGGGTAAGATAACGGCATTTTTAGATTTTTCAGAATCGTTTTTAGCGACCTCGAAAATGGGTGGGCGCCAGCTTTTTTGATAAAATTGCGTGTAGCCGATTTTCGAAAATTGATGTTGGAGTAAAAGATGGAAGAATCAGCTATTATTGCTTTATATATTACTAAAAAGCATTAATAAGCAGGCTAACATCTATATCTAGCTAAAAAATGAGCCAAAACATGTGTATTTTGTCCCAAAATTTAATATGGTTGAAAATCTTCAATGTTGGAGAAGCAGACGATCGAAATACCAAACATCGAGCAGGTAAGTTTATTCTTTCTTTTTAATCATCTAATTATACTTTAATCTTTCAGATATTGCTCAAGGATGCTATTCTGATATTAATTTCAACTATATTGGACGAATTATATATATTTTACCATATCATGCATCTTGGGGTATATATGCTGCAGTCCTTTTTTCTCAAAAAATATATATTCTTGGTTTAAATAAGTAAATTTTTGTGTTATTTTTATAGCAGATGATAGTATTCATCTTGTTCAATCTTCTGGATTGTCATCGAATGGCGAAATTGTGAACCAAATAGTTCGAAGCACATATACCCCAATATGCATGATATGGTAAAATATATATAATTCGTCCAATATAGTTGAAATTAATATCAGAATAGCATCCTTGAGCAATATCTGAAAGATTAAAGTATAATTAGATGATTAAAAAGAAAGAATAAACTTACCTGCTCGATGTTTGGTATTTCGATCGTCTGCTTCTCCAACATTGAAGATTTTCAACCATATTAAATTTTGGGACAAAATACACATGTTTTGGCTCATTTTTTAGCTAGATATAGATGTTAGCCTGCTTATTAATGCTTTTTAGTAATATATAAAGCAATAATAGCTGATTCTTCCATCTTTTACTCCAACATCAATTTTCGAAAATCGGCTACACGCAATTTTATCAAAAAAGCTGGCGCCCACCCATTTTTGAGGTCGCTAAAAACGATTCTGAAATCTAAAAATGCCGTTATCTTACCCACAAATGCTCAAAAAAAGTTTTAAAGTTTAGTCAAAATAACCACATCTAAAAAAAGGTTCCCGAACGGAAATTTTTTTTTTGTTTTTAACGAAAATCGTTTTTTAAATTTTGTCGACCGGTGTTTTGGAAAATTAATGTTATTTTTGAATTAATTTAAATTTAATTTAAATGAAAATATATGTACCTTCTTTCTCCAATAACCCAATCAAAATAAAAATGAATTTTTCTTCTCGACATTTGCCGATAATCTGCAAGCCCATCCATATATTCTGGGCGTTCATTCCAAAGTGGATATTCAATTTTTGTTGGAATCTTTTCATTTTTCTCCAACGATGTTTCTTCCGTCTAAAAAAAATATTGACCTCTGATAAAAACAAAAGAGAGAAAAGAAAAATCACACCACTTTTTCTTTCCATTTCAATTAAAGTCAAAAGTAATTAGAAGTTAAAAATTACCTGTGAATTAAAATCAATTTTTAAACAAGTTGGATAAAATATTCTCATAAATACTCCAGTATCACCTTCTCCCTCTCCTGCAACCATAATATCCGAACATCCAACTTCATATTTTCCACAACCAACTTGTGGCAAAATTGTTGATGGTTTTGTACCCGTTGGATATGCCGTTGTTGAAGATGTTAAACCCATAATTGTAAATAAAAAATAATAACAAATAAAAATATATAAACAAAAAATAAAAAAACAAAGGCTGAAATTTGAGAAGTCAAAAATTAAGGTATTTTTATGAAACGTAAAAAAAAGGTAAGTAAACGTGATAAAATTTAAAACCCGAAAAAAAGTAGAAAAAACACGCCACCAGAGCCAGAGCCAGACAAAAGAAAGAAAAGAACAAAAATGAGACACAATTGGAAATATAAATGTTTGAGGGGCTATTTTCAGAGAAGAAGAAATAACTGAAGAGCTCAAAGGGCAAAAATAAAAAGTATGTTAAAACCTGTTTCCTTTTTTTTTGAAAGAGTCAAAGTGTGAAAAGTGAGTCGCCGATAAGAAAAAAATAAAAGCACACATTTTTTGATATTGGGTCTGTTGTAGAAAATGAGACTACAAGTTTTGTCAATGAGGGAAATAAAATAAAATATCAATCAACAGACAAATAAAAAATGGAATGATTATCATTCAAAAAGAAAACATGAAAAAAATGGCGATTAAAATTTTAAGCCTTTTAAAACACAAGTGGTCAAAAGATTTTCATTAAAAAAGTAAAAAAATTTTATCGTTTTAAATAAAAATTTTTAATTTAATTAAATTTCGTAATACAGTAATTGGACAACAAAAAAGTTTCATAAAATTACAACAAAAAATTTCAATGCTCGAACGAGTAACATTTCAAGATTTTGTATGAATCAGAAATAAAAATAAACAAAAAAATAAACTCAGGTTAAAAATTTGGAAATTTTTTGATATTAACAAAAATGTTAAAAAGTATTTGAAACCATCCAAGAAAAAAATTGATTTTGTCGATGAATTTTAAAAAATGTGTTTCGAATGACCCCTAAAACACTGGAAAAAAGACAGAGAAAAAGAGAGAGAAAAGAAGCAGCTGATGATAGATGATTATCGTCACGTTTTTTTTCGAGCATTTAAAATAAATGATCATCAAAGAAGAAGAAGAAAGACAGACGACGGCGATGTCTCTTTTTTTTGAACAAAAAACGTAAGTAAAAATTGAAGTTGCTTTGAATTTATATTTTTTTACTGCTGCAGTAGTAACATAAAATAAATAAGCACATTCATTGTAGTTTGTTGTTGTTCTTCATCATCTTTTTTCTTTTCTCTCCTGTTGGAAAAGATGAATGAATAATTTTCGTTCTTTTTTTTCTTTTTTGCATCTGCGCGCATTCTTCGTTCATTATTTGTTTTTGAACTTACTTTCTTTTTTCAAGCTTCTTTCCTCCTTCTGTCCTTCCCTCCAATTTCCCTTTTCTTTCTTCTCGCTTTTTGGTCAGCTGACCATAAAAAAGTATGGCACCCTAGAAAATGTAAAAATATATATATATATTTATCGTAAAAGGGTGTTTTTCCAAAAAAAGAGAAGTCCCAAAAAATTTTTTTTGACAAAGAAGTACGCCTCAAAAAAGCCAAAAACCAATGTTAAAACAAAAAAAAGTACATCGCTTTTTTTTGCTTTTTGAAAGAAAAAAGATAAAAAGCAGCTTCGTCAAAAAAATATAAAAGAGTCAATTATGAAGACTCCCTGCCACTTTTATTTTTTCTTTTCTAACAACCAAAAACAAAACAAGAAAAAGAACCGTAAGCATTGAACAATTTTTGAAAAAGACGAAGAAGGCGATTATGCAAATTATGTGATGAAAAAAATAAACTAAAAGGCCAAAACGTAAAAAAAGAAGGGGGCACAAAAATGATATTTATTTTGAAAAGAGCTATTTTTTGGCAAAAAATAATACGAGATGCCATTTTTTGATGAAAGAATGTTATAAATGGGTTTTTTTAGATAAGAGACTTCAAAGAAAATGGAACACTTTTTGTGTAAAATTCATTGAAAGTATGGCAAAAAATAACATCAAATAATCTTTAAAAATTTTTTTTAAAACCTTGTCACAGCTAAAAAGAGAAGATAAATGGATAAAATGCATTTATGTGAAGTTTGAAACATCATTAAAAATGTAATTTTGGTGAAAAAAATTATCACAGAATTGGAAATAGTATACGATACAGTAATATGCCAATGATGGTTATTTAATGGCAACGATATTTTAGCACCTTTATCCCATGTTTTATGACTTAAATGGAAGGATAAATGTTAATCGAAAATGTTAAAAGACACCAAAATTTTTTGTTTGTTTTTTAAAAATAAAAAAGAAAATCCTTCAAAAAAATTTATATCCTCCCAAAAAAAGCGAAATAAAGAAAATCCCCAAAAATAGAGGAATACTTGTTTGTGAATGAATGAAACAGAAAAAAAAGAGGAAGAAAACTGAAGAACGGCAAATACAGAAAAAAAATAGTTGCTTTTCATCTTTTTTTGCAAAAAATAAAAAAACCAAAAGGGCACAAAGAACAAAATTTTTTTGAGGGCGTCAATTTTTATGTTTTTTTGGGAAAAATAAGAAGGAACCCAAACACGAAAATGAATGAATAAAATGAAATGGGATTTATAAATCAAAAAGAATCTTGTCTTCGTTTTTTATGGGTGGTTTTTTAAAAGAGTAAAAAATATGTAAAAGAAAGTAACCATAAATTATTTTCTTTTCTCTTTTAAAAGTGACAATTTTTTTGGGGATTTATTTTGTATGTTTTTTATGATTGAAATTAATTGTAATGAATGACAGAGAGAATTTGAAAAAAGACAAAAGAAAGAAAAATGTAAAAAAAATGATAAATTAATGGTTGGAAATGTAATAATCAGGTGATTTTTTTGAAGTTTATAAATTATGGAGGTTTAATAGGAGAAATCAAAAAGTAAAAAAAGATAAATTTTTGCGTTTAAAAAATGTTTTAAAAATAAGTTGGGCAAATTTAACAAAATAAAATCAAAAACGCTTAAAAAATTAAAGAACAAAAAATTACCAAAGTCTTCTTAAAATTTTTAAACTTTTAAAACACAAACTGCGTTTTAAAAAAAAAACGTAAAATAGCAAAATTCGTGAAAATAAAGTAAAAATATTTTTACCCAACAAACTTCAAAACTCTAACTTATCTGAAAAAATATATGTTTTTATAAATGGGAGTAAAACAAACATGTAAAAAAAAGAAAATCAAAGAAAAACAACAACAATAAAAAAGAAAGAAAAGCGACATTTTTTTCCAATTTGTTTTTATTGTTTTATTTGAAAAAAATTTTTAAAAACAAAATTGTTGTTTTCTCTTTGAAATCTTGTCCAAAAAATTCAACAAGCTTTATCATCTTTTTTTTCTGGTGGTCATTTCTCTCTCGTATTTGGTGCCAATTGGTAAAAGCGCATCGACTTTCAAAGAGAAATGGTCAAAAAAAAAAAAAGATGGTGTGTCTGCACAAATGTCTATTATCTGTTATAAAGTGATTTTTTTAAAATAAAGTTCACGTGATTTACTGCTTTGAGTTTTATGCTACAGTGCAATAAAAACTTAAGTTTTACATTTTCGAAGCTAAAAATTTGGAGAATGGTTATTTTTAAATATATTCCATTTAAATATCCATTAATGAATTATTTCTTAAAAAATGCCACCCTAGAATTATTTACAAAATTTAATAAAACTTGTAAAAATATATTTTCGCCAAATTTCAATTAATTTCTGTAAAATTTTTATCATATTTTTTTTATAAATGAATCAAATAGTTTTTGCGAAATCGAAAATACCGAAATATTTTTATCTGCCCGAAATCGAAATTTCAATTTCGCAGAACCCTGTTACAACTTTTTTTGTTGTATTAATTTATATTCAGCAAATTTTTTGCTAACAAAAAGTTTTTGATTTTGAAAAAGTGCATCAAACATATTTCGAAAAATGGATCCCAAAAATTGGTCGTTGAGATTTAAAAACTTTAGATTAAATTATTGATTGCGAAAATATAATGTTTAATAAATTTTTATTTTTAACTGAATCTGGTAATCTTAAAACATTGCACCTTATTTGGACATCGGTAATTTTGCCAAATAATGAACTAATTCCTTTGGAAACATTAATGGAACAAAGTTTAAAGGCAACTTCAATAATGTAAGTTATTTTAATCTGTTTTAACTTTTGCAAGAATTATATTTTTATATACTAAATATTTGAAGTATTTTGCCATATTATGTAACATCCAATACATTGAAAATACTTTGTTCACACAAGCTTTTATTAAAAATTTTATTTTGTTAGACATTGATGGCGAATTAGATCATCAAATTTTCTTTCAATTTTTTTCGGTAAAAGGTTATATTTGTTTTTATTATCAAAAATTTGTTTTCCAGAGAATAATGAATTGCATCGTATTTCATTAAGATTTCGAAATGATGATATCAATGATGATTAAAATTGGAATTTGACAAGTTTTTTGTGTAGATCTATTTCGTTTATAATTTGACTTTTTATTTTAAATCTATCATATCTTAATCAAATGTTGTATAACTACAGTATCCTTTATACACGTTCACAAATATATAAATATATTTATTTTCAACGTAATTACAAAAATCATAAAAATTAAATAAATTATTTAACACATTTTTTGTTTAAAAATTAAAAAAACAAATTTACCCTTTCCAATATCGATAAAAACAATACATAAAAACAAGAATAAAAACGCATCCAACAAGAAAAAGCAGCCAATCTTCTTCTAATCTTTTTTCAATCATTCGTAATGTTGTACCAGAAAGACCAAGCTAAAAATATACGGTAATAAATATAAATAAAGTTAAAAGTAATGAAGCATACAGTTTGTCCAACATCAATAATTTTTCGTTTAACACCTTTTAAACTCATGTGTTGAGTTTGTAAAGAACCCAATATTGAAGAGCCTTGTGCAATCATATCATCAATAGCACGATGAGAATTTTGCATATGATCATTGATAAGTAATTCACTATTTTCAAAATTCAAATGAGTTTCTGTTGGACGAATCCTAAAAATATCGGAGGTTAGTATACTGTTTTAACAGCTATCAAAGCCTGTCCAAAGCAGATAGTTGCAACTATTTGATGTCTTTAAAACCCAAAAAAAAGCTTACCTCTGCGTTAAAAGTTCTTCCCTTTCAGCTGCAACCCTCCATTTATTTGTTAAACGAACTTGAATATGATTTACAGCAGCAGAAATTCCATTCATTTCTTGTTTGACTTGATCAACTTTATATCTTGCTGCTCGCTTCTTTTGTACAGATTCTTTTGAAGCTAATTGATCCAATTTTTCCCAATTTCCTTGCAGCAATCTATAATATAACATTATATTATTGATAAAATATAGATAAGAATCATACCCAAGTTGATTATGAACAGCTTGAAAAAGTGGTTGAGCTTCCGTTTCATTTCTTGTTGCTTCTAGTCTTCCAAGAGTAAATTGAAGATCATGTATTAGATTATTTGTTTGTTGGTATAAAGCTTCCATTTAAAGGTGATAAATTAATTGTTAGAATAAAAAAATACAGAATTAATTCCCTTCCACATAAGCGTTAGTTAACGTCAGACAAAAATTTTTTCTGTTCAAAAATTAATACAAAAACTCTTACAGCGAATTCGTTGATGCTTATGAAAAAAATTGTTATTTAGAAACAATTTTTTCGTAGAGTTACTTCAACATTGATTTTGTAATTCTTAAATATTGTATTTTCAATCATGGCTTCTGATGTAAGTTTCTCTCACCGCTTTAATAATACCTTCATTAACAGTTAAACCCTTTTTAGCACGAAAAAATTATCGCTGAAATTGATACACTTTATTCTCAAGCAACTTTTGATGTTGTTAAACAAGCTTTAAAACAGCTAAAACTTAAACAACAATCACTGCTCGATCATGTTAGTTTTTTTTGCTTTATTGTTAATAATATATTCTATAATCTTATATTTAGGCAAAGTTTCAAGAAGCTGCTTCATCTGCACCTTCAAAGCCAGCTCATTCATCAAGCACTCGTCCACTTGTAAAGCTTACAACTTATGCATATGATGAAAGTGAAAAATATGTTAAACTTTATTACACTATCAATGGTATTCAAAATTTGCCAGCAGAAAATGTAAAATCTCATTTTACTGAAGAGTTAGTTGTTGCTTGTTTCAATATCATTAATAATTGTATTACTTTTTTAGTTCATTCGATATTACTGTTTCCGATCTTGATGGTAAAGATTATTCTATTAGTGCAAGAGGTTTTGTTGGTCCTATTGATGCAGAGAATTCTGTTGTTAAACAAAAATCTGATATGCTTCTTGTTATGATGAAAAAATCGAAGACAGGAACATGGTCCGAACTGCTCAAAATCGTTCAAAGTAAGAAGGAAGCTGCCAAATTAAAGTAAGGTATCTCTTTTAGAGAGACAAATAATCAACGTTGTTGTTTCTTTCAGGGATTCAGATCCTGGAATGGATGCATCAGACCCACAAGCAGGCCTTATGAATATGATGAAAAAGCTTTATGAAGAAGGTGATGATGAAACAAAACGTTCATTACGTAAAGCATGGCATGAATCTCAAAATAAGAAAGGTGGTGGAGGACTTGGTGGCGGTTTCGGAGGTGGTGATATGCCTGATCTTGATTTTTAAATTCACTTGTATTGGTTTATGGTAAGCATTATCTTAAACTGATTAAATATTTTTCGAGTTTGTTGTTGATCTTTTTTAGTATTTTCCATTGTTTTTAATAATATAAATCTCTTGTTTTACAACTGTGAAAGATCAGTGACAACGAAAAGTATTGTAATAAGATAAGTATGAGCAAAATCTTCGAAAAATGTGTACACAACTTTTTATGCACATAAATTTTATTTTAAAAAATCAATTAAAATACATACATTTAATCAGATACTTTAACAAAATTTACTTGAATACATTTAACTTGCTTTCCAAGTTTAAGAGAATATGGAGCAAATGCAAATGAGCTAACCAATTCATTTTTCATATTATTTTCACTCATTGATTCAGTTTGAGTTCCAACTTCAGCAGTTTCATCAATTTTCTTTTTATCCGACGTTTCATCTTGTGTTTTTTCAAGCTTTATTGGAGATGTTGGTCTTGAAGTTTGAACGGTTTCATGCGCATTTCCATTTGTTGCAAGTCGAATATTTACACGATCTTTTGAACCAAAAACAATAATGGACAATTCCTTTGATTTCTTTATTTCAAGTCGATCAGCAGCTTCTTGTAATTCAGAATCCAATTTTGATATTTCTGCCCATGAAACATCAACTTTTACAGTTTGGTTATTACTAAAAAAAATTCAATGTTATGGCACATATTTGTCGGTTATTTACTCAGTATCTGATTTGTTTGAATTCAATCGTTGGGAAGCTTTAAATTTTGCCACTTCCGGCTCAGATGCTTTATCGTTTTGCTGTCTTTGGAACTCAAATGGATTCTAAAATTATGAGAATAAAATAAATTATTTTTTTATTTTTAGTTTTACTTGTGAAACGAATGTTGAAGCAGGAATAATTTGTTTCTGTTTTTGAATTAACAAAGATTTTTGAAAACTTTTATTAAGAGAATCAGATAAAGCTTCATTTGAATTTTCATAAGCAGAAATATGAATGGAAAGGATGCTATTATTTGTGGCAGAAGTTGAGAAGCTTTCGTTCTTCCAACGTTTTTCAACTTCATTTCCATCATAATTTAAGAATTCTGAACCACAGTCGTTTTTTTGCCATTCACGTAATTTTCCTTTTTTTTCGTAATTTTTAGATGCTGATAAATCTTGTAATTTTTAATATCGCAGCAGTCCTTCGATATTTTTTTATCTCCCTAATCAAAAAGTTCCTTTTTTAATATACATCTGCCCAAGAAAGTAGACATTGAATTTTTTTAAGAAGGCAACTTAAATTTCCACAATATTTAATTTTGTTATATTAAAGGACAGCAGCATTTTAAATATTAACCAAAATGTTTATTTCTATATTTTTTGCAATCAGATTGAAAATCAAATGTTTTATAAAATTGAGAATTTTTGTTAAAATTAAAATTTGAATATTTTCCATTTTGATCAGAAATGGCAGAAACAACTAATTTGCTTTCAACAAAAAAATGATTATTCTTTGTCGTCATCTAAAAAATTACAGATTTATAATTTATAAATCAGAGATTATTGAGTTCCGTTTTTCGTCATTAATAAATCCAAAACAAACATAACGAAACGAAACAAAGTAGAAATTTAATAGATTTTAACTCATATCAAACTTATTGTTAAATATGATTGAATTTTGGGAAAAATTAAAAAAGCTTCTCCTCAAATTTACTGTATTTAATCGAAAAAAGATAGACATCAAAAATAAAAGCATGTCTTTCTTTATTTTATAGTAATTTAATCTCTCTCTCTTTCGTGTGTGATTTTTCAGCAAAAATAAAAGCATGTCTTCCTTTATTTTACAGTAATTTAATCTCTCTCTCTTTCGTGTGTGATTTTTCAACAAAGATAAAATCAAAAAGTGATTATTTTTAAAAAGACAGATCTTTTGAATGCACAATTTTTTAAACACGCCTCTTTTTTTCGGTGTCAAAAAATATAAGCGTGTTTCATACAATTTTTTTGATTTGATTCATGACCGAAATTTCGTAACATGAGATATTTCGTATGATTAAAATCTCAATTTGCAAAAATCTTTTTTAGACATTTGTTTTACTTTCAATTTCTCATTCTTTGCTGGAAAAAAAGCTCTGCAAAAATTAATTTGAATAAAAACATGAAGAACTTTTTAACTGCAAATAAACGCAAATCGCTTGGACACACGTGAACCAAATCTTTGAAGAAATTGTTTAGAATTATACAGGGTGGTTCAAGAAATTCCCTGGTTTTTTCGACACCTCAAAAAATTTTGTTTGTTTTTCTATTGTTTCCAAAAAAGGAATGAAAAAACTGGGGAATTTCTTGAGCAACCGTGTAAATTTTGTTGAAAAATTGTTGTTTCTTTGTAGAAATTTTGATGGAAATTTATATGGGTTCAAAATGTGAAATATTTCTGGGATATTATAAGATTTTTAAAAAATGATGAATTTTATCGGATTTGACGAATGTTTCTTCTCTAAAATCTATATTATGAGCACCTGCTGTGTGTGATTGAAAGACGATCGTCAGCTTTTTTGAATAAAAAATTGCAAGGAAAATTGCAGATTATATTAAGGAATTTTTGTTTTGTGTAAAAAATAGAGGACAACAAAATTGTTTATGCATGAATTCAAAATTTTTGTTGTTGCATTTTTTTCTTTCGATCAAGATCCAAAAAAAAGAGTCATTTTATGCAAATTAATTTTGGCGGTTGGAAAGGTTCCAAAAACAAGAGAGAAATGGAAAACGACTCGATTTTTTTATTGAACAAAGAAATTAGTCTTTTTTCCACTTTTTTTCTTCTTCGATGAAGACATTTTTTTTGAAAGCAACGGTTTTTTTTGAAAAAAAGGAAGAAACAAAAAAGACAAAACATTTGTTTGAAGTTTTAATCACTTTTTTGTTTTGAATTCATTGTCCGTTAAAATTTGAAAAAAAAGAAGCCGAAACCGACAAAAATTAAATTTATTTGAAAGCAATTTTTTCGATTGAATTTGTTTTTTAAAAAAGGTTACCGATAAAAGTTTTTTTGGTGTTTGTTTTGTTACAGTAACCCTGACCCTATTTGATCGGCGTTCTTTAAATTGCTTGAATGTTTTTTTCCAGCATGAAAATGAAGATTAAATTTCAAATAACAATTTTTGGTAAACTTTTTTTTACAGTTATAAAAAAATTTATTTACTCAAAAATAGTTTCCTTTTTGGATAATCTTTTTAGAATGTAGCCGACAGTTTCCGCTCTAAACTTTTGAAGTTTTGACATAAAAAATAGTTTTTATTTTGGATAAATATGTGTGTTTATTTGCAAATAGAATATCTTAATTCTTTCAAAAGTTTTTTTTGAAACGTGTCATATATTATTACATTAACATAAATTCTAAAATTTAATGTTAAATTTTTAAAAAAAAATGTGACACAAGTTGAGAAATAAATATTTTTATCTTAATAAAAGTTTTTATTTGATTAAATTAGAATACTGTTGCTTCACTTTGGGAAAGTTTGCTTCAATTTTAAGTATCAACTTCAATAAATTGCTATTTAACTCAATTAATGGAAAAAGAGAAAAAGCTGAGAAAATATTTTGCTTCAAGTGCCATCATCATCATTATTCACTTAAAAAAATGAATTGGTCACTCACTTCACTTACTTAAGAACTGTGTGAAGCAAGAGGGAGAAAAAGGCGAGGGAGGGGAAATTGCCTCATGGCAGGTCAAACGATTGAAAGAGAGCGTTCATTTCAGTAACTGCCTTCCTCCCCCTTTTTTTATATGTTATTTGTACAATGGCTTAACCCCATTTGCAGGCCGAAGAGCACATTTCCCTTCTTTTTTTCTCTTTTTTTTACAATTGTGCCGTGCTGAACAGGTTGCGCGCTCGAATGTTGAACCCTTTCCCTTCTTTTCCACATTGAATGACCGATGCCATCGTTATTTTTTGTTTAATGCCAATGTTCATCGCTTTTTTTTTCTATCAAGAAAAAAAATCGAATGACTGACTCGATTGCTGCTTTTTTTCTTCGCCATTGCCGATTACAATTTTTTTCTTTTCTTTTTATGTTTCTTTCAAAAATGAATAAATTTAACCTTCTCTAAAGCTCTGTAACTTTTTATTTTTCCTTTAAAGAAACTTTTTTCTTTTTTGATATTCCTTTTTTTGTGACAGGTTTCATTTTGCTTTAAGCATTCTTTCTCAATGTTTATTGTTCCATTTTTTTATGTTTGAGACTTTTCAATCACAGTTTGATTTGCATAGAAAATTCTTTAAAGGAATTTCTAAGGGGGATTTAAAGTCGGGAAATCTCATTGAAAAACCGTAATTTTATTGATTCAAATGTTGAAGAGATTGCTTTGGGAACAGTTTTTGAGATGGAAAACATTTTGTGTTGGACACTAAAAATAATAATGTGGTTTTTTGGCATTTTTTAAATTTATTTCCATTATTTTGATTTTTTCGTTCATGGTTAAATTTTAAAGGGAGCGAACGATTTAATATATTTTTCATTTTAATTTTTTTTTCGAAATGGTATGAACCTGAAAATCAGGCAAAAGAACAATAGAAGCAGGCCCTGATTGTCAGGTTTATGCCATTTAAAAAACTTAAATTGAAAAATATATCAAATCGTCCCCCACTATTACCAATGCCCAGAAAAAAATATTGTTTATTGATTACTGTATAACCCCATTATTTCAAAAAAAAATATGCTCATGTTGTTCAAATAAAAGAAACATGACCACAATTAGCAATTTTTTTATGTAAATAAAGTCGACTGCCATCGACGACGATGGTGGGGGGTGCCATGATCGTTCATTTTTTTCACCCCTTTCACGAAAAAAAATATGTTTACTCATTTTTCTTTCATTCAAAAAAAAGTACACTTTTTTTTCAGTGTTCATGATTTTCTTTTTTTTGGAAGCAATGAAATAAATGGGGTTTTTTGAAAAATAGAGACTGGATCATTTTAGACTCACTTACTTCTTTTTTTATTCAGCAGCTCATCTTCTTTTCTTTTTCGTTTTTCATGATCGAAAGAAAGAATGGCGCCATTTTCCATGTTATGTCGTTTTACATCTGGCAGATGTTTTAAAATACATTTAAATTTTTTTTCAATGTTACTATTTTTTTCATTTTTGAAGGTTTAAAAAAAAGAACGGAGATTAACAAATATTTGTGCTGAGTTTTTTTCGAAAATGTTTGTACCGAAAAGTTTTTTCCAAAAACATTTGAAAAGATTTTTTTATATTTAATTTTTCAAATATTTTGTTTTCTCAGGTGTTACTTTCGATTATATCAAAATTTCGAATTTTTATTTTTCAAATTTTTTTATTGCAGAAGTTAAACGGATAAAAAATTCTTTGCCCAAATAAAACCATTAATTAACTTCTTTTCACTTTTTCAAAAAAGAAATGAATTTCACTGAATTTTATTTTAGTATAAAACGATTTCCAAGAAACTCTTTAAAGCAATTTTTCATTCCTCCAAAAACCTCTAAAAAAAATTAATTGACCAACCCTCGGCTGAAACCATTTTTTGAAATTGACATGTTTTATGAGGAGGTCTTTCTTTCCATTTTTTTTATCTTATTTGCTAAAAGTGGTTTACTATTTGGCCTTTAACCTTGCTTCAAATGGGTTCGCATTTTTGTCTTTAACTGATATCGGCAGCAAAAAGTATAATCTCCGAAAAAATCTTTAAGAAACAACTTGTTAAAACATGTCCCGCGCGCGTCTTTTCTCTTTTTCACTTCTAAATTTTTTTATTCAACTCATTTTTTTCGGGTCCCATTTTCAATCGTATTCGGCTTCTTTTCTTTCCTTTGCTTCTTTTTTTTGAATGAATGGATTTGATCCATCACTGCTTCTTTCTTTTTTTTTCGTGGCTTTGGCTTTCTGCCGAAAAAAAGGGGCACTTCTATTGTCTTCAAAAACAGCTTTAATGTTTTTTTCAAATAAAAAAAAGGAGAGAAAAAAATCAGAACCTTTAAAAATGACTGCGCAAAAATCAGCAAAAAAAGAAGCAATCCATTATCTTTATTTTTTGGCAGCTTTCAAACATTTGCTCATTCATCATTCGCGAGAAAAATAAATGCCTTTGCATTCAAATGCTTTGAACGGCGTGTGCCATTTTTTTGACCCCCCTTTTTTCTTCATTCAAATGTTTGCCGACAAAAAAAACATAAGCAATTGCGCAACAATCTTGAATACCTTTCTTTTTTACTTCAGATTACACGCTCTTGAAAGAAAAAAGTTTTTTTTATCTATTTTTAATGCTCCCGAGATTTGTTTTTCTCTTTTTTCTTTCTGCCTTTTAAAAAAACACATAAACTTTGTTTTTTCTTCATAAAACAGACATTTTTATTCGGCTTTTTGGTTTTTTACCTTTGATATATTTTGTTTGATCGGCCTTGAATATTTATTTATTTACATTTATGCCAAGTTTATACGGCAATTTTTTTATAAACTTTCTTTTGTCTCATTTTTTGCTCTTTAAAACAATAAATTATTTATTAAATGTTAGTTAAAAACTTTTCTGATATTTGTGAGTTTTTTTAGTTGCTTTTTTTCTATTTTATGAAGGGTTTTTTTAAAACATCTTTCTGATCGAACATCTATTCCAGTTTTTTCCAGCTAAAAATGACACCTTTTTTGTATTTTGTCTTTCAAGGATGGATTTCGTCAATCCGATTGCCCTTATTCTTTTTCTTTGTGTTTAACCTAATTCATTTTTTTAAAATCCAGCTTATGATATTTAAAAAACTTTTTAAGCCATTTTAGTCTTTTATTATAATTTTTTGGTCGCGTTGAAAATTTTCATAAATACTATTTTTTCTAAAAAGTATTACAGTAGCTAGCTTTGAAAATGTTTATATTTAGTTTTTGCCCCTACAATAATTTATCCTTAAAAAATTGTTAGTTTTGTTTATGACTTTTAAGCAGAAGAAAGTGAAATCGGACCTTCCCTTGCGCAATTTTTGAATCCAAGGTCATTAAAAATTCAATTCTCTGCAAAAAAAACTTGCCAACACTAAAATTTTTGCCATCTTTTTTTTCGAGGAATGAGAGAGAAGGGATAAACACAATTCAAAAACGATTTACAACAGGTTAATAATATTTTTTGATTCTGTGCTAAAAATGGGGACTCTAAAAAAATTCAAAC
This sequence comes from Panagrolaimus sp. PS1159, assembly GCA_963922195.1. NCBI lineage: Eukaryota > Metazoa > Nematoda > Chromadorea > Rhabditida > Panagrolaimidae > Panagrolaimus > Panagrolaimus sp. PS1159. The sequence continues at coordinate 521,716 of CAWUHW010000018.1, forward strand.
AATCTTTATCTGTCATAAAAAAAAAGAGAGAGTATGTAATTTACAACTTTCAAATCCCAGCCTTTTCTTCCCTTAATCCATATTCCTTAATTCTTTAAAGGAGCATCTTTAAAAAAAATCCACTTAAAATCAGACTTTAAGGAATTATTGAATATATATATTTTTTGAATGACGGACTTTTTTTGACTCATTTTGCAGCCATAAATATTTTTTTTGCCGTGCTCATACATTTTTAAGGTATAATTTCGTGCTTTTTGATTTTTATTGTTCATCGGTTTTTTTTCTGCTATAATATAATACTTAACACTTTTTTAGTGCCTTTCACAATGAATCGAATAATACCACACAATTATCAAACGACAACAACAATGTCATTATCGTCTTCTTCTTCTCGTCCAATAATATCTTTAGACCGGCAGAATCATCATCGATATCAAAATAATAATAATAATAATATTAATTTTCGTGATTCAAATAGAAGTCAAAGTAATAGCAGTCGAAGCAGCAGTTATTATTCAATGTCATCAAAACATCATAATCGAAATACTGTAATCTCTTTGGATAATTCAAGTGATGAAGAAGAAGATAGAGGATTTTGTATGGATTTAGATGAAGATATTACAACAACTTCAGGCTCAGAGCTACTTGCAAATGAAGCAGCATATATTAGATCAAAGGGAAGAAAATATGGTGGTAGACATATTTATGCAATATCAAATGATTCAAGTGATTCAGAAAATGATTTTCGACAACAACAATATTCTTTACCACATAAAAATCAACTTCAACGACGGCAACAACAACATCAATCAAGGCCATTGGAAATGATACAAGAAATTTCTCCAGTTTTACCTGATAACAATAGTAATAGTGATAATGATAGTGAATTACCACCACGAATGCCATTAAGACATACAAAAGAATTTAATCCACTTCAAACTTCAACATTGCTTTCACTTCAACATCCTCAACTTCCACCACAACATCATCAACATCAACAACAGCATCATCAACAACAGCAACAAATGTATCATCATCATCCACGACCAATAACAAATCCACATCATAATGGTCCAACAACTCCATCATCATTATATAATCCAATCTCTCTAGATGGTGAAGAAAGAATTCCATCATTATTTGAAAATCAGCAAAGACTTCATCCAATTTCATCAGAATTTTTTGGACTTTCTTCAATGCTTGCGAGAAAATTTAATTCGAATGGAATTTTATTTTTAGAAATATCAATTTTAAATGATTATTTAATTGTTACAATTCGAAATGCATCTTTTTATTTTGATAAAGCCTATCATCGACAAGTTAATTCATATGTAAAAGTTGAAATTAAACCAAATCCTGATAAACAACAACGTCGACATCGTCGAAATCAACATGGTGATGATCGTGAGCGTAATCGATTTGAAGCACATAGCACAAAAATTAAAAAACGTGATAATCGGCCACAATATTTTGAAACTTTTGATTTGTAAGTTTTTTCTTAGATTTCTGTAGTTTGTATTTAAAATATACTTTTTTTAGCAAAATTCGTCGAAGAAATCGTGAAGCCCTTGACTTTTTATCAATTTCTGTTTTTATTGTTGAAGAAACTCAATCGGGTTCAGTTTGTAATCTTCTTGGATGTATGTCATTTCCATTGGAAAGGCTGTTTAGAAAAGCAGGAAATTATGATCGTGTAAGTCTTTCTTCTCTCTTTGGGATTATTCATATTTGTTCAACGTCTTGTTTTTGGAAATACGGAAAAAAAGAGGGGATAAAAATCAATTTCCGCGCGTTAAAAACACTAACAAAAAAAGATGTTGTGACCCAACAAAACACAGCAGATTTTCTTTCTCTTTTTTGTTCAACGGCAGCAAAAAAAGAAGCGCCAATATTTTTTTTCTATCAAAGCTTTAGCAAAAAAAGCAAATGTCGACTGTTTGTGAAATTTCTCCAGCACAAAAAATTCGATATAAAAATGTCATAAATGAATTTACAACATTACTTTTATTTCAGCCAAAACCCGATTATGGTAAAAGATATAAATCTTCAAATTATGATGAATTGAATGATGCAACTTCTGTAAGTTTTTTTATATTTATTTTTAGGCTTTTAATAAATTAGATATTTTTAGGTTATTAAAGGTGGATATTTTTTATTGGGAAAAGAATATGGTTCACGTGGATATTTGTCACAATCAAAGGTAATGGAATACTGTAACGATTTTGGAACTTATACTGATTTTATTCTTTTAGATTTGTAAACGAAAATATTATGATGATATTGGAGCTTCATCAATTAGTACATGTTCAAGTTCACCATTAAAGGTTAGTTTTTGATTCTTTTGTTTGTTGTTAGGTTCTTATCTTATTTTTCTTGGATCAATTGAAATTGTTTGGATTCTTTTTGGGTGGTTGAAAAATATATTTTTGATAGATTGACGTAAATAGTGATTTTAAAGAATTTATTGCTATTGTAAAAAAAAGCAAAATTGTGTTTTGTTCAAAATGCATTTAAGTATGATTTTTTTCTTTAGATTTAAAGATGCAATTTTAGTTGTCCCCCATCTTTTACATAGACCCTTACAAAAAAATTGTCTATGATTCTCTTTTTTTCTTGCAAGCAAGCAAAAAGGACAATAATGGTCTTATGTTTTTTTTGACGGGGAAAAAGCAAAAAAAGAGAGATAAGAAATCTAGCGGGAGTGTGGGTGAAATTAAAAAAAAAGGTTTGGAATTTTTATTGCACAAAAGAGAAAATTCCCTAAGGAAAAGTTTGAACAAGTTTCAAAGGGATTACATCAAAGCAGTTTTGTATATTCTCATTTCTTTTGCGAATGCTGTAATTAAATGAGTGTTCTCAAATTTTTTTTAGTTCAGAGTTTTCTCATTCGATAAACCATTTCTTTGACGATGTTGTTTCTTCAATTTTTACTCTAATTTAGTTTTTTTCCTTTAAATTTAAATTTTATGTTAAAACCCTTTTTATGGACCATAAAAAGAAATGTGATGGGATCATTGGCTCATTTTCGGACATAATTAAATCGGTTCTTTTTAATTTAAATTTTTAGAAGCTAATTTAAAGATACTTTTAATAAAACAAGATTTATTAGAATTTTAAAACTCATTTTTTCGTTTGCCTAAATTTTTTGTATTTTTTTGTTCTTTGGAATTCTTTTGTGAAAACAAACAAAATCACAAGTATGAAATTTGGTCTTTAAATTTTAAAGCATTATTTTTACTATTCTTAGCTCCCAACAAAATCATTATCATTTCCCTTTTTTGGAAATCTCTTTTCTCTTTTTTTGACGTATTATTTATTACTTATATTTAGCAAAAATTTATCTTTCTTAACTTTCTTCTTCTTTAATCCTTTTCTTTTTTGGATGTGTGATTATTACAAAGATTATTTTTGAACTTCTCGTTCTTTCTTTTTTAAAATACTTTAGAGAGACTACTTTATGTACTTTTCTGTTTCAAAAACGATTATAAACTTTAGCAAAAAAATTTATTTTTGAAACATTAATGGCTTCATGAAATAGTATAAGAGTGAAGTAGAAGAAAAAAATTGCCTGATATGAATCAACTCTTCCTTTTTTTGACTACGTCAGTGACAGCTTTGCTTTTTTCTATTTTTGGAATTCTCTTTTTTGTTTCTAATATTAGCAAATTTTTTTGGTAAAAATTGAAAAAAAAATAGTAGCAAAATCAAAATTAAAAGTTTTTTCTATTGTTTTTTTGATGATTAATGACAACTGTGAAACAAAAGAAAAGGAAGTTTTTGCAATTTTTAAAAATGGAAATTGAAAAAAATAGTGTTTTTGATTTTTGAAAGAAAAAGTTTTACAATAGATTTTTGGGATTTTATGTGGAATAAACTGATAATTTTTGGGGTTACGGTAATCTTGCAGGATAGAAATATTTTTTTTTAAGTTGGGAAATTCGTCATTCCGAAATTTTATGAGGCTTTTGTTTTTTCTAAAATCATCATTTTGCAACTTTGCTCTTTCCAAAAAGTGTTCCTGCAAAATTAAACAAAAAATGTTTTACAACAATGAAACCTATAAAAAATCCCTTTATTGACTGATAACCTTTTCATCATTTTCGATGATAGCTTTTGACACTTTATTGGTTATAATTTAGTGGTAGTTGCAGTCTTTCCTTTAAAGAATGGAATTCGTACTTTGAAAGAAAAAAGCTCACCTTTGGCCATTTCTTTCTTTAAAAGACTCCTCCTTCTTCCTGTGTACTGCTACTACTTTTTTAAAAGACTAACATAAAAAAGGGAGAGGACTTGCCCTTTTTTTCATAACCTTTTTGTGATTTTAAAAGCTAAATTATTGTTTGCTTTTTTTTGTTTCTCGCTTGCTGCTGTTTTTTTTGTGATTCAAATAAGACGCACTTTAAAATTAATTAAATTAAAATATTGCTTTAAACTTTTTTATTATAAGATTATTGTTTGTAAAACATTATCGCAAACCTGGCTCCTCATATTTCTTCAATTCCTTTTATTCGATCTGAAATGGCTTCAAAACGCCAAAGACTTACAGTATCTCCATCAGAAACAACAACAACATCTTTAAAGCTATCGTCATCATCGTCTCCTCATCATTCTTCTTCACATGAAGATGCTTGCTTTTCTGCTTTAATTTTACAAGCGGCTGCTATTCAAACTCTTAAAGAGGTACTGTATTTATAAAATATTGACTTTCTTTTTTAATTTTAAACATTTTTGAATTATTCTGTCTTTAATTTAGGCTTGCTTCCAAAGAAACGGAAATAAACGGTTTTTAATTCCGTAAAAAAACATCATCCTAGACTGTTTTGGTCTTTAAAACGATAAGCTTTTGTTATCGAAAAAAAATTAGATGCGGGAATAATCAGGGGTATTGTATTTTTTTGAAGATGAGGTGAAGGACAATTAAGATCGTGTGAGAGAAAGAAAAAATCATTTGACGTTGTTTGAGCTTCTTCTTTTTTTATTGTTAAACAATCTTGTAAAAAGGGGTGTGGGGAAATTTCCTGATGTCTATTGTTATACATTTTATTGATTGATAAAATATAAATAATTCTATTTTTTTCAGATGATGGGTGAAACAGATTGGAGAACGACAACTCCATCATCAATAAATACAGGACAAAAAATTCTTTCAAGATTTGCAGAAACTAATAATTTTAATTCAAAATCTTCTTCTGCTGCAGCTTCTGGATCAAGCTGTTATCAAACTTCAGGAATTGCAAAAAAGCGTGGATCACATGCTGGTGCGATAAATGGAATGAATACAAATGATTTATCTTCACCTTCAACCTCTTCATCATCATCAAATGCATCAACCCGAAATGCAATGCTTATGAATGGTGGACGAAATGGTGAAATTGATTTTTCAACTTCAAATTCGTCTTCATCAATAAGTGGACTAAAAAATTTTAAACGTGGAGCTCAATATAAACGTTTTACCCTTCCATCGATAACGACAACAAGTAAGTTTTATATTTTTTTATTTTTATGCGTGTCTTATTACGGCTTATCGTTGACGTCTTTAATTTTTTTTGATTCTTTTTTCCCTCAATTTTTTTCATTGATCAATCATAAGTTTTTTTACAACAAAAATAAAAACATCATTCTTTTTGTAGGTGATTCAAATTCTGAAATTAGTGAACCGATTTCTCTTGATCCAATTCCAATTGATTATCATTATTTGTATGCGGATGAAGCACCACCAATTGATTCATTAACCGACAAACAACAATCAGAACAACAACCACGTCAAAGACGACAACGTCGAAATATTGGTTCATTGGATTCAAATATGATGCCTTTAACCCATGAAGAAGAAGATGATGATTATATTGATGATGAAGAAGAAGAAAATCAAAACAATGATGCCGGACTACGATTTAAAAATATTGCTGAAAAAGAAATTCAACAAGATGTTAAAAAAGTTGGACATAAATTTGGTGGCCTTCATCCATCTGTTCGTCGTGTGGCATCTTTTACATCTCCACCAACAAAAACTCAAATTGCTAAAGCTGCAGAAAAGCATCAACGTGAACAAAGAAAAGGATTTTTGTAAGCTTTTTTTATTTCATTTTTGTAGGGTTCTTAATGAAAATTCCTTTTTTAGTGGAAAAACATTTCATTACCTTCGAACCAAAGTTGATAGCGCATCTTCTCAACCTTCATTAATTCCAACTCGTGAAGAAATTAAAAGTTGGGCTGAAAAAATGGAAAATATCTTTTATAGCAAATGTAAGTTTAAGCTTATGAAATTGCAAATTTACAGTATCTCTTTTTTAGATGGTTTATCGATGTTCAGAGATTTTCTTGAAAAAGAATTCAGCGCTGAAAATTTGGATTTTTTGTTAAAATGCCGTGAATATCAAAAACTTTTTGAAAATGAAAAAAAGAATCAAAAAAAGATTTCTCGACTTGCAAAAGAAATTTATGACGATTTTATTGCGGCTGAAGTTGCACCAAAAGAAATTAATATTGAAGCACAAATTCGTGCATCAACAAAAGCAGCCGTCAATGAAACGCTAAAAGAAAATACATTTTCATTGGCACAAAAACAAATTCAAACTTTAATTGAAAATGATAAATATCCAAGATTTCTTAAATCACAAGAATATCAAAGCCTTGTTACACTTGGATCTCAAACTTCAATACAATCTGCACTTCCTGAATTACCTTTTACAGATAGTGATGGCTCATCAACTCCATGTCAAACCGGAAATGAGCAAGATACTCCGCTTGCACCGGCAAATCGAACACTTCGATCAGCGTCGGCTTTGGAAACTTTGGGTTCAATTTCAACGATTAATGAATAATTATATGTATTCGTTTTTTGATTCTTTAATTTCTATGTATTTTTAATTTGTTTCTAATCATTTATTATTATTTCTCATTGATGTTTTTTTGTATTTGTAAAAATTTGCTGATTCTTTTTTTGTATTGTCTAATAAGTATGTTTAAATCTCAAATCGTCATACATAAATGTTATTTTTTGAAAATTGAATTTTGTGTCAAAATTGAAATTTTAATTGGGGGTTATTGTAGTTTTCATTTTAAGCCAAAGATTTTGAACATTGTTTTGAGATCAATTTACAAGTTTATAAAAAATGACTTTTGAACTTTTTCGTTAAATCTCTAAAACATTGATAATTTTCACTAATAAATTTTTATCCTTGCATTTATATATCAAAAAATAAATACATTTACAAATAAATAATTAAATTTATTCATCATCTTCATCACCGCCTTCAGCCCCGCTGCCTCCATCATCTTTATTTCTTTCCATAAGAGCAATTCGAATCTTTTTATATGCACTTGAAAAAGCTTTTGATTGACGATCAACCATTCCTTGATCAGCAGCAAAATTTAAAACCGTTTCAAGCATTGTTGCAAACATAATCTTATTTCTCATAACACCATATCGATATTTTCGTACAGTTGAACATGCAGCAATAATTGAAACAGTACCCTTTTCACGTAACTATAAAGATACATCAATTATTATAGATAAAAAAGATAAGAGCTTACTTGTCGACAAAGCATTGAAATAATAACAAATGCACCAGTCCGTCGAACACCAGATGATCCATGTACAAGTGTGGGCGCTTCTCGTACATCACAAACTGATCCCATTGATTGTTCCAATGCCCATGTTGCACGTAAAAGATGCAATAAATGTCGAGGTTCAGGTGATTTATTAATCTGTAAAATGAATTTTGGAATCTAAAAGATATTTTAAATATTAAAACTTACATTCCATTTTGCATAATGTACAACATGAATAACTCTTTCTTTTTCATCACCTTTTGCAGAAGAATTTTTGACACGTAATTCATAAGTTGTTACAGAATTTTCAGGTCGAACAGCAAAAGTTTTAACAGAGAATCGTTTGCAGCTAACAGATTTACCAGCTTTTTTATTAAAATATTTTGCACAATCATCTGAATTTTCAAGGGATGTCAAACAAACAATTACCCGAACATTGCATTGCCAAATCATACGATACCAATCAAAAAGTGTATCAGGTTTAGGAGCTTGTGCAAGAATGAAACGACCATATTTTGATTGGAGTTTTGTTGCATGAATATACGTTCCTTCATCTTTATTTTGTCGATCCAAAATTACTGCACCTTCATTGAATAAAACAACATTGGAATAACGATTTTTTGTTGGATTTCTCATAAAATAGAAGACATGTCGTTCTTTCTTTCGTAAAGTATTATGTTCAGCTAATAAATGAGTTTTTCCACCAGTTGTCATTGAAGCAACAAAATCATTAACATCATCAGCTTCATTTCCACGTTTAAGGGCTTGCCTTCCAGAAGTTGTACGAACTCCAACAAAATTTGGGTCAACAATCCCTGAAGATACTGAATGACGAACAACCAAATCTGAAATATGAGCATAATGTTCAAAATGTGTGAAACATCCATAACGTTGCTTTCGTAAATTATTGATTGTTTCAATCATTCCAACCTGAAAAAATGAATTGAAGTTGTTAAGTTTTTCAATATAAAAAAACTTTCTTTTCGTTCAGCAGCAATCCGATCAAGAAGAATATCCAATGCAGCCAAAGTACCACATCGATGAACACCAGAAGGACAAACAAGCATAACACAACTTCCTGCACGTTCATCCTTTTCTGCTCGGGCAGATGCAATTTTAACCTAAAAAAAAGTGGCAAAATTAATAATTAAAATTAAAGAAACTTACACTAGCACGAAATTCAAGTAAATTATCAGGAATTTGTCGATCATCAATCCATTTATTAAATTGAATCAGTTGAGTTTTAATTCCAGCAGAACTTTTGCGACTATTTTGTCCAAACATCATTAAATCATATGTATCATGAATGCGATCTTGAACCATATTTGTACAACGAACACGAATATTTCCATTACAAAATTCACGTTCTTGTTTAGCATTTGGCCAAAAATTCTTTGCCATTCGTTTTCCACCTGTACCAATCAAAGATGTAAGAAGAACAATGAGAGATGGCTTTTGTTGATAACACATTCGCCAAAAATCTGTTTCTGTATTTTCTTCAAATGGTGCTTGAGCAAGAATGTATCCACCTGAATATTAATAGAAGTTTACAAAAACTTAACATAAAAAAGTATTTACCAGGTTTACCAAAGGCATCAACATGTGATGCATGATAATAATCACTTCCATGTTTATCTTTAATTCGAACCCGAGTTGAATCATATAAAAGAACATTTGGAAAGCGATTCTTTGTTGCATTATTTAAATCCAAAAATGCATCAATTTTTGGTGGATTTTTTGTAATTGTTTTATGCCATTCTTGTACAATTGTTTCACCCTTTGAATTAATTTCATCAATAATTTCTTGTGGTGTCGCAGAAATTACATCCTTCTTGTCATCCTCTTCTGATTGTTCATCATCATTTCCATTGGGATCAAGTAATTTTTGATTTGATTTAAATTGCATTCCATCTGGTGCACCACCATTTCCATCATCTTGTTGACGAGGAAATTCAAAACCAAAACCAAATTTGCTTTGAGTTGCATTGAAAACGTTAATTGTCTATAAATTTTTCCAAATCCTTATCATATTTAAAACTTTATAAAAATTACATTTTCAGAATTTTCAATAATACCATTTTCATATGCTGCAATATGAAGTAAAAGGGTGCTTTTATTTGTTGGAGAACTTCTTTCAACTTTTTTAAAATTTCGATTTTGTTCAAATTTTCCAAAAAGATGATAATCAAGCAATTTTGAATCTTTGTCAGATTTATTCCATAAATTACTTTTTGTTGAAAAAGTATCAACATTTCGATCAGCAAAATCTGGTTTTTTGTTCAATACTGTATTCTCAAGGAAAATATTCATAATTCAGACATTTTTGTCTGTAATTAAGGGTTTCATTTTTCCAAATAAACCACAATTTTAAGCATTTTTTGTTAAAAAAGTACACTAAAAAATAGTGACAACATTTTTCGTGCTAAAATAGCCCCATATTTTCTCAATCTTTTTGTGGAAAACTTTTATTGCGCTATTTCAACACACACAAAAAACGCATTGGTTCTATTTTCACACAATTTTTTTCAATGCAAAAATTTGTCTTTTTCCATTGAAACATTTTTTTCTTTTTCCCCTTCTATTGAGACTACAGTAATCATTTTTACCAGTATTGTTTTGTTGATTACCAAATGAAATGCTTTTGGATTGAATCGAAGGAACAAGAGCTGGAGAATTTTGAGATGCATTTAATCTGAGATTATTGTATTGATCAGCATTGTAATTATTTGAGGTTGAAAATGATAACAATTTAAATTTATCTTCAAAAGATGATTTTTTTGTTGCCATCTAAATCAGAAAAAAAAAAAGATTTAATTAAGAAAATAAAAAAGTAGTATTTGACAGAACTTTTTTAAAATAAACAGAAAAAGAAGTAAAAAGAAGTATAAAGTATACGTCTGTGGATTGAAAATTATTTTATATTACTAGCCTAATATAAAAAACCTTCAATCAACAGACTTAAATTGAGAAGAGAAAGACAGAAAGTGAGAATAAAAAAAGATAGCCTATCACCATAAGAAAAAAAGCGAGAATGTTGCTTATCGCTGAAATTCGACTCTTTAAAAAATGCAGACAGATTCAAAAAATCCAAATCAAGCTCCTCCTTCAAAAAATTATTTTTTTATTATGAAATCAGCTATCGCAAACATTCTTTTTATCTTATCTCTCCTTAACATTGCAATATTTTTAACAAAAAATTTTGTTGTTTGTCTACAAAATATATATTAAGCTGCTAGTTTGCGGCTTTGTTTCTGAATTTTGTAATCGGTGACTTTTGATCAAATGTTACTTTCGAAGTTGATACATTTTTCATTGTATATTAACAATAAAAGTGTTGAGGAATGAAAAAAAAGTTGAAGCAAAAATGAAACACTGATTTCAATAAAAGCTTTAAAAAATAATATGCAAATACAAAAAAGGACTCGATTCTTCTATGAATTAAGTCTCAAAGACACAATGTATGAATGGCAATCCGATTCGAAATCCAAAATGGGGGTAACGGATTGGATTAATGGATTTGACAAAAAATTAGAAATGTTATAATCTAAAAATCTCCAAGTTCTAGTATTCAAATAAAATGAGAGACAAGTATTTTTGCAGCAAATATTGAAAAAATAAAAAAGATAAATCAAAAAGCGAGGTTTCCAAATTTTAACTGATCGAATCAATGAATTGCCGTTCATACAACTACAAAGTTTTTGCCTTTTTATTGTTTTTCCATTGTTTTAAAAAAATGTTTTCAACCTTTTTTTTCGAACACCTTTCTCACAAATATTCCAAATTGAAAGTAAAACAATTCAAAATATTGAAACTTAAAATTTTTAAACCCTTTTATAAAAATTTCGTTTGTTTCTTACAACTTTTTTTCAACATTTTTTTTTGCGACAAAGTTGTTTTTGATGCTTACAAAAAGTTTATATACTTTGATTCTTTTTAAAATCATAAACAACTACAAATTTTATGCAATAAAACTTTTATTTCTTCTTTTTTTTGTGATGATTTCTTTGCTGCTTCTTTGACGTCACCACAGGAAGGAAGCCTTCATTTTGCAGTTGATAAGAAAATGAATATATTTTTTTGTGGTTTTTTTACAGTGTAAAAAAAAGATGTTTGAAAAATTTTAGCTGTGGTAAATTTCAAATTGCGCAATAAATGTTTCAAAATTAGTACTTTTGGCATGTTGGGAATACTTTAATTTTCAACACAAAAATAATCAAAATTGTTCATTGAACTTTTTTTTCATGGGGGCATAAAAATAAAGCTTTTTCAAAAAAAATATTTTTGAAAGCTTCTTATCAATGAAGGCTTCTCTCGCTTTTAATCAATGATTTTTCTCTTCTTTCATTTTTTTCTTTAATGATTGAAAAATAATTCTGAGTTTCTTTTTTTTGCTGTTGCTGCTTTTTTCCTAACGTCAAAAAAAGTATCTTTCAAAAATGATTTTGTGTATTCTGTTTTCATAATAAATTTTAATTTTTTATTAGAAAAATTTTCAACAAGTAATATTAAAATATTGTTGTAAATTACTTTTAAACTGTATTATAAATATTATGTTTCCACGTATTCGAACACCAACAATTCGACAAAAAGAGGTAAAAAATACTGTTTTAAAATAAAATCCAAAAATCAAATTGTTATTATTATTATTGTGCCAATAATTCTTCCAAGAATAAAATATAGTCAATTGCCATCCTAAAAATTGAATATGTTTCTTTTATTATAAGCAGAAAAAGAGGATTAGTTTTTAAAAAAGTCATAACTTTCAAAGATGATTGTGTAAAAATGCACTGATAAACAAAAGTGGGATGCTAAATTACTTCTTGTTTTTGTTGTTGCATAAAACCAAAAGTATAGAAGTTGTAAACAAAAAATATTGTTTTATTATGGTTAGCATTTTGTAGCACGGAATTAACAAAATTTGATAAAAATAAAATTTTAACCAGTGGCATTTAAATCCATTTCTAACAATAGCTTTTGCCCGGTTTTCTCAAGTTAGAACAAGAAAAAGTTTGGTAGTCGTGTGAGACTTCCCCTTTAAATTAAGACTTGAGTATTTTAGTGATTTTTGTCGAGATTTAATGGGCTTTCTATGAGAAAAAATTTTGAATTTAAAAATTTCGACAGCTTTTTTTTAGGTTAATTTTGTTGACACCGAATTTATAATTTTTCGAAATTAATTTGTCAAAAAAATCTTGAAGTGCTTTATTCTCAAAATTAAAAATTTAACCAAAAGACTTAAAGAAGATTGGGAATAAATTAAAAAGGTATTTAAGTACTGAAGAATGAATAGAAACAAACCTTAAAAGTTCAACTCGGCTTAACTTTTTTTCATACGGTAATAATGGGATCAGCTTTCGCAAAGCTTCAAAGGCCAAATTTAAATCTCTCATTCTTCGACGCTCTCGTAAATTTGCTGCTTCTTTTTGAGCTTCACTTCGAATTCTTTTTCGCTTTTTTACAGCCTTCTTTTTTTCACCTAAAAAGCGATCAAAAAATGAACACAGATGCATTTATGAAAGCTTTTTTTTAAACCAACCGTAACCACCACCATCACCGCCAACAACAAAAACCATCTGTTGTCTTTTTCTTTTTTTCAGGGGAGATAGATTTTAGAAAAAGAATATTTATCCCACGTGCCGCTTTTTTAGTTTCAACAAATAACAAAAAATGAAGAAACAATAGTCGTTGCTTTTTTTGTGGTAAAAAAAAAGAAGATGAGAGAAATGCGGGAAATTCTTTCTTTATTGTTTCTTCAAGCAACGAATCCAACGAAAAAAAGAAAAGGGTCCAAAAATATTTATGAGCCATTAAAACAGGTGCGGCGGTCTTTATTTTTTTGTTCAATCGTTTTTTATAAAAAAGGTTTATTGAATATTAAAAAAAAATAAACATGAATAAATAAATGTTTTTTCAATTAAGTTTTTATTATAATAAAATTTGTCAGGGATACTGTAGCTGTATAAACTTCGGTTTTTATACACTTTATTTAAACAAAATTTTCCTCTTTGCTTTTGTTTATCCATATATCCAATTTTTAGGAGCTTTCAAACGATAAACAAGTCCTTTCATATTTTAATGAAATTCTTCCAATATCTGATTCAATTCGAATAAAAGATTATGAAAAAAGATATGTAAAAGTTGATGAACTTGGAAATGGACGATTTGGAACAATTATAAAACTTTTGGATCAAAATACTGATACATTTGTTGCAGGAAAAGTTGTAAATATTGAACTTTTTAATCATTGGTATCAAAGTTTTCCAAAAATTAAAATTGTATGTTTCTTCTTTTTTGGTAAATGTAATACATACAACAAATACTTTTTTCAGCGTGTTGAAACATTTTTAAAAGAATATCGAAATATTCAGAAATTAAGTTTAAGCAATGAAAGAATAGCAGATTTTGTTGGAATTGTAATTGATTCATCAAAAATTGTTATATTATATGAATATGCACCAAATGGAAATGTAAAAGATAAAATTTCTGATATCCCATTATCGGAAGCAATGGCATTAAAATATTTTTATCAAACTGCAGATGCATTAGAATTTTTACATTCTCAACGAACACCTGTGATACATATGGATATTAAAGGTAATGAAGGGGAGGAGAAAAAAAGGGCCTCTTTTTTGTCTGGAGTTCAAAAAAATCAAAAATTGATTCATTTAAAGTTTTTCCATCATACATGAATTTTTCTTGTGAATGAACCTGAACATCAGTCATTTATTGGAACAATTTTTTGTTACATTTCCTGTAACACCTATATTAATTTAAAAAAGCTACCCCAATGAATGCCTGATTTCCAGGGATGAGAAATCCGGCCAAAAAATCGCCGGCCGCTCTGTTTTTAATTTTATAAGGCGAAAAACAAAGAATCTTGCCAAAATCGCCGGCCGTGCCGACCGGTGGCCTAAAAATGATGGCGGGTCGCATTTCTCATCCCTGGTTCAGTCGTAAGAAAAAGTTCATCTGTGACGACCAGGGTCTCCACCGTCCCATTATCGATTTTATCCGTCCCTAGCTCGCGTGCGCTTAAATTAATTAATTTAAAAAATCTTTTTTAACAAAAAGGTTAGATTTATGCTCCTCTACATCTTCCAAGTCTTTTGAAATTAAAATATTTTGCCGTTCCATTTTTACAGCCAGGGACGGATGCAAGGGACGGATGCAAGGGACGTTTCGCTTTTTTCATCCGTCCCTGGCTGTAAAAATGGAACGGCAAAATATTTTAATTTCAAAAGACTTGGAAGATGTAGAGGAGCATAAATCTAAACTTTTTGTTAAAAAAGATTTTTCAAATTAATTAATTTAAGCGCACGCAAGCTAGGGACGGATAAAATCGATAATGGGACGGTGGAGACCCTGGTGACGACGAATCAAAGAATAATTGCAATTTGCAAAAAAATCTAAAGCAGTTGTTTTTTGAAAAATTTTTTTTGCCTTTTTTAAAATCAAAAAACTGTTCTATTTTAAAAAATGGAATTTTTAAAATTTTTCGTCTGTTAAAATTTTTTTTGGGTTTAAATTTTTCATGCAAATTTGCGAAAAACATCGAAAAGTATCAAAATTAAATGAGAAAATTTTTTAGCTGCAAATATATTACTTTCTGTAACGGATAATATAAAGCTTGCAAATTTTGGACTTGTTCGAGATTTAACAATTGGTGGATTTGGAATGGCTGTTGCATCCGAAATTACAGAAGATTTTCGGGCAACACTTTTATATGTTGCCCCAGAAGTATTAAAATCTGAATTTGGGCCAGGTGATCGGAGAGCATATTCTGAAGCTGCAGATATTTGGTCACTTGGTTGTACATTGGTTGAAATGTTAACATGTTTTCCACCATATTTTGAATATTATGATGATTGTGATAATTTTTATAATGATGTTTTATCAAGGGCAAATGGCTCTTCTGAAGATCAATTACCATATGATTGTTTTAGTTTAGTTCCAACTTCTTCAACAATAATCCGATTTATTGTTCATAAAATTTTTGATAAAACACCTTCATCTCGAATTACTGCAGAAGGGTTGTTAAAATTTTTGCAGTCTTTAACAGCTGATAATTTACATCATAAAGAAAAGTTAGAAGGTGAATTTCAAAAAGCATATGAATCATCACAAAAAACTATTGTTTGTGGTTCACTTCAACATCGACGAAATTCACAAGCAAATTTGCATAAAGAACAATCAGAACAAGAAATAAATACAACAACAGCTGCAAAAAAGCGTGGATTATTTCAATCATTCAAAGGTCTTTCAATACAATCTTTAACAAAACTTCGTGGAAATAATATTGATTCGGTGAAAGGAGAACCAAGTTTGAGCAGTGTTTCAGAAGCAACAATTGAAGATGGAGAAGAAAAGATTCCTGTTAAAAGAAAAAAACATTTGCACCACAGAAATAATAATCGAAGAAAAAGGAATCAAATAAAGGAGTGCAGCTTTTGTATGGCATACTGTATGAGTCGGGTTCTATACTTTTTGGGTTTGTTTCTTTTCTCATAAAAATTTTTTTAAAAAATAGTCCATAAACAAAAAGATTTTTTTCATTTGAATGAACATGAAAATCAGGCATTCATTGTTAAGGGTTTAATTGTTTGAGGCACCATTGAACAAAAAATTGTTGCAACGATTGCCTGATTTTCATTCTTATACATACAATAAGCTCTTCAAATGAAAAATCCAAAAATTTTAGGCTAACAATTTTTTCAATAAACTTAAAAAAACAGTTTCCAACTTATTTCAAAAAAATTCACAATTCTATAAAAAAATCTTTTGATTGTGTTTAGTGAAAATGGAATCCTTTTTATTAAAAAAATTTTCGTTTCTGATTCACTTTTTTAGATTTTCAAATACAAAAATTCATATATAAAAATGTTTAAATAAACTTTTTAGGTATTTTTATTAAATCTTTTTTATCTGTTGCATCTTTTGTTCTTGTTGGATTAACAGCTTTATCAATATTTTTTTTAATTGCATTTGGAGTGATTGTGGTTGTACGAAAAATTATTTCATATTTTTGTGAATGTGATTTAATGGCTCCACCAATTTTAATAATCAGTGGAATATTTTTGATCCTTCTTTTTGGGCTACTTTTTAGGTAATTTTTATTGGATTTCATAAATCTCCTTTACAGAACAAAATTTTATAGTTGTTGCATGGTTGCATTAGGAGAATATAAATATCGAGTTGCAAATAAATCATTACATTCTTCAAGATTTTTTGTTCGTCGACCGGATAAAGATATTCGGCTATTTGGTTTTCAGCTAATTCGTGGCAAAAGATTAGTTTTAAAACCATTTAAACCAGATTTTGAAGATGATGAAGAAGAACCGCGAGAAATTCTACAACATGTTGATGAAGATGATGATCGATATTGTCAATTACCAACACCAATTCCACCACAAGATAATGATGAACATGATTTAGAAGCTGCTGCAACAGTTGCAGCAATAACTTCAGAATCAAATAATCAATGGCCAAAAACAATTGAAGAAGAAGCAACTCGAAAGCTTGCTACAACTGCATATTCTCCGCTTGGTAATACTTTTGAAGATCTCTACAATGATGAACCACCTCCAACTCCAACAATAATATACTAAATAATGTTACAGGATTTGAAGATCAAAAATTTAAAAGACAAAATGCTCTTGGTAATTTCTTGTCTCACATTTGGAATATTAAAAATAAATTTTTATAGGTTTATCTTCATAAAACACATAGTATTAGCTTCTTCTTTTAGGAACACTTTTAATGATCTCTATAAAATGATGAACCTGTTTCGTCATTAATTCCTTGATAAATACTATAATTTCAAAAAAATTACTATATGCTTTTTAAATAATTTTGTACAAATAAAATTTTTGCTTTTTAAATTTCCACTCAAAAATTCGAACAGGTGCATTTTTGTTTTTTACAAAAATCAATAAACGAAAAAATTTTTTATAGATTATTTTTAAAATGTTAAAAATTTGATGTAAAAAACAATAAAGAAACAATGAAAAATTTAAAAAACGCATTTTTTGCCAAAAACGGCAACCAGAAAAAAAGCTGGATGGGTTTCGATATTTCTTACATTTAAAAACAGTGATACAAATTTGTTAAAATTTATGGAACACCAAGCTTTTTGTAAACTTTTTTTCATGAGAAAAAAAGCAAAAAATTCGTAATTTTAAAGTGATGTTCACTTTAAAAAAGTTATTTGAGCAAAAATTGCGAAACACCGGATTCTTTCTTTCCTATCTTTTTTCAATGTTTTTTAACTTGGTTTTCACACCAAATTTTTAACATTCTAAATAAAGGCTTTCAACAAATCTTTTGTTTTTTGATTTTTGCTTATTTCATTTAAATTTTTTTAAGTTTTTGAAACAAATAAAATGTATTTGATTTCGTTTAAAAAAACGATAAATAAAAATAAAGAGACGCATTTTTTTAAAATGAGTATCTTTGAGCTTCATTATACAAGTAATTTTAATTATTACAACAATATTCCAAAAATACAATTAAATTTTTACATTCCAAAATTTCTTAAATATTTATGAATTTGAAGTTTTTCATCATCTAAACTTCGAAATCTGTTATTTGCAATATCTCGATTTAATAAAACATCCCTTCGAAGATCTTCCAATTCTTTTTCCGATACTTTCCATCTCTATATAAGTTTAAAGTTTCCATTAAAAGAAGAACAATAAAAAAAGTGTCTTACACTTGGTGAAAAAAAATATGCCATTTGATAAAAGATGCAATATATTTGACTTAAAAGTGCATATGAAGCAGCAATAAAATATTGAACACAAAGTGTTAAAATGAATATTGCCAAATATGCAAAAATTAGAATACAAATTGATAAAGGAAATACGCAAAAATATTGTGTTATACATTTTTGTACATCTGTATGAGTATATTCAAGAATGCCATGGCCATAAGCTTCAGAAGGAATATTTTTAATTGAATTTAATAAATCTTCTGGAAATTCGTCAAATGTGTTTGGGGGGAGTGTAATTGGAAGATTTTGGGAATTCCATGGAAATGACATTTTCTGAAAAAATTAAATTAGGTCGATTATCGAAATTTCGATTTCGTGAAAAAAAGCTGTCGATAAACAAATATTAAAACGAAATAACGCTTTCAAATTTAAACAAAACTTAAGTTCAATTTTTAAATACTTTATTAAATTAAAACAACAATTTTATATTTAAAAATTAAACACCAGGAAAAAAAATTTTTGAAGAAATTTTTCCACTCCTCTTTTTTAGCTCTTCATAATCTTTTGCTAAAACTGCAATTTTAGCTTCAGCATTTTTTCCCCATGACAAAGTTCGAGTTCGAAGTTCAATTAATTCTGCAGTGCATTCATCCTCGATTGGAGCAAGTCGAGAAACGCAACATTTATCACAAATATGTAAAATTGAAATTACAACACAATTAATTATACTTAAAATTACTCGTGCAATTATATTTAATAAAAATATTCCAATAAATATTCCAATTAGAACTGCAATCCAAAATAAAAAGGAACAAAATAGCCGTTCTTTACATATTGAAATTTGTTCATTGATCCACCAATATGTTAAATAATTATTGTTATTGTTTTGATTAAAAAGGGGGTTATAATTATTATTGTTTTGTATTTGAAATGGATAATAACCTAAAATCTTTAAATTTTTAAAACATTAAAAAAATTAAAATAGAAAAAAGTTTTGGCATAAAATTTTAAAAAAGGATGAAAATTGAAATTAATTAAATTCGAATTTCAGAAGGCATAAATCAGTATTTTTAAAAATGGATACTCTTGCTAAAAATTTTTGACGAAAGGTGTTGAACACTTTTCATTATTAAATAGAAAAAAGCAAAAATGTTTTGCTCATTTTTTAAAACCGGCAGAAAAAATTTTTAAAGGGAGTGGACGGATTGATATATTTTTCATTTAAACGTTTTTTTTTAAATGGCATAAACCTGGAAAACTAGCAAAAGAACAATAGAAAAAGACTCTGATTGTCAGAAGTGCTTCAAGTTGGCCATTTTTATCCCCATCCCCTTCTTTCCCCCCATTTTTCAAATCTTCTTTCGAACCCCGTTGAAGGGAAAAAAGGGGATGTCGGCATCATTAATGTTTCAAAATCTCCCCCTTTCCCCCTCAAAAGTGGAGGCCATGGAAAGGGTGCGGGAGTCATAGGGCCGTTTGAAAATAAAAATGTTAAAACGAAAAATGTTTCAAACGTTCCGCTCCGTTTTTATAAAGAGAGAATCATTTTTGAGATATTAATTATTTTTGTAAATAAAAAGTTTTGAAGAAAAATTCAGTAATTGAATAAAACTTACCAGACATACTGTAGAATTCTAATATCAAAATTTAAAAAACTTGGAAGTAATTACGAATTTAAAAATTATAAATAAACATTTTTAATTAAAAATGTAGCAAATTTTAAAATTTTAATAAACACATTTCCTTTTTTTTGAAAATATTCAATAACGATTAACGAATGCCTGCCGGAATAAAGCCTTCTCTTTTTTGCGCACTACCATTTTTTTTGCATTCTTTCTTTTACCTTTGTGTTTTTCTCTTTTTTTAGCTGGCATTGGTCACTCTTCAAAAAGGAGAATGAGTGTAACGGTCAATAACCACCACCCAACACTCTCTCTGCCGGTCAAACCCCATTTATTAGGCAGTCAGTTGGCAGCAACAAAAAATTTGTATATTTGCATATTTTTTTACACTTGGCAACAACTCTACTACTGCTGCCTATGCTTGGCTTAATTCTTCATCTCTCTCTATTTTTACTGTGTACCTTAAATGAAGAAAAAAAAGTAAAAACAAATCCGTTCACTTTTTTTTCTCGCGCGGCAGGGCCTCGACTACTTTTAAACAACAATAAATAATTTTTTAAAAACGGTGGCAGCAACAGAAAAAAGAAGCAGCAAAGAAAAGAGAGTTTTTTTTTGTTTGATTGTTTTTGCAAAGTGGCACCGATATTTCGCTTTTTTTTAAAGACAACACGCAAATATTAAAGAACGCTGTATTTTCTTTCTTCTTCTTCGATCAAATATTATTTTTGTTTTTATTTGACAAACAAAATATAATAAACTTTTAAAAATGGTTGAAAATTGTATTATTGCTGATTGTGAAGTTTTTGCACGATATTCAAAAATTGTTCTTGCATATTTTGGTGCCTTTATTATTTGTTGTTTTATTCCTGTTGCAATTTGGTGCGCTGGAACGAAAGCAGCATTTTTGTTTTATCGGTGTTGGAAAACTATCAATGATAGAAGTGATAATTTAAAGCCAACTTTTTCTAACGTAAGCTTCTGTAATTTTGTTTTAAAACTAACTTGAGTTTTTGCTGAGAAATTTTTCACCTTAAGACATAGCTGTTGCAGTATTCCAAAAAATTTATACAGCAATTTTTAGGCTCGTAAATTAGCTCAAGTAACTTGGTCCGAATTACATTTTACTCAGAGACAAATTGAAAAATCAAGATTTAAAATTTCAAAAGATCTGTCAGCAATTGAAAATATTCGTCGACAAATTCAAAAAGATGTAAATTCACTTCCAAGCCGACGGCAAGTTTATTTTGTTGAACCACAACGAAGATCTTCATCATCAAGTTCATCAAGTAATCCACCATCATCAATGGGACGTTCAACTGCTTGTTAAATTCTTTATTTAATTGTTAAACATTTTTTAAGCTTTTAAAAATAAATAAAATTTTTTATTAAACAAGCATAATTAATATTTGCCAAAATTTCATTTCAAAAATTTAAAGATGATATTTGAAAGCGATATAAAAAAGTCGTAAAGTGCTAAAATGGAAGATTGTAACAAGAACTTGAAAACATAATAAAATTATAACAGCTGTTAAGGATTTTGTGTTTTCATCTTTTGATGGAGAATTTGGATGTGCAACAATGTGAGCAAGTTCAATGCTGAAGAGAACAATTCCAGCAATATGTAATATAACAATTAGCGCCTAAAACTCATTTTTATAAAACATTTGTTTAAAATTAATTGCTTACAAAAAGGACAATCAAAATGATGTAAGTTATACGGGAATGAATGCAAGCAAGTGCCAAAATAATTCCAACTATAACAGCCGTTCCAATATGTGAATAATAAACAGGAGTATCACCATTTTGATGGTATTCAAAAACTGCAGAAGCTGTATGAAAGATTAAAAGTGCAGTAAAAATAGCATAAATCCAAAAAAATACACCACTGCAATGTTTTCCCATGATTTTTTTAAAAAAACTTTTTCCAACTTTAAAATGAGCAAAACTTTTTCAAACCTTTATTCTTTTTCAATGATTTCTTTTTTTTCAAACGTACAAGGAATGAATCAAACGAAAAAACAACATTGTTGAAACAAAAAAAGCAAGCGAAAAATGCTTTTTCGATGAATAGCGAAAACTTAATCATCGAAAAAAAGTTGAAACCAGTGTTCTGCGGTGCTGGCGCGACGCGCCGCGCCGCAGTCGCGCCGGCTACTAGAAATTAAGTTTAAACTTAAAGTAATAATTCCACGTGATAGCCTTTATAGCTGAATATCTTTTACCAAAGTTGTAGGAAAATCTGTAATCTAATAGAAGTTTAAATGTAGCCGGCGCGACTGCGGCGCGGCGCGTCGCGCCAGCACCGCAGAACACTGGTTGAAACTAAAAGAAATGAAAAAAATTCAAGTATGAAATTACAGTAATCCAATGACGCTTTAAAAGTTGTAAAAACAAGAACATTTATTACAAACAACAAAAAAAGAGCTAACAACAACAATAAATTATTCATATATAACAAAATAAATTTAAATACCAAAAGCAGATTTTGAGCCCTTTGGAGCAGCTTTTCGATTTGAATTATTTAAATTTCCTCGTTTTGAAGAAGTTGAAGGAAAACTGCTTCGATTGAAAGAAGATGTTGTAAAATTAAAGCTTCGTCGATTGGAGGAAGATGACGAAGAAGATGGGGATGGAGTTGCGGCTTCATCATCAAGATCAAAAACAATTTCTTTTTTAACAGGCTTTAACTTTTCATCCTTTAATCTTGCATCAACAAAATTTCCTAATGCATTTAATAAACTTTGATGATCATTATATTTGACAAGGCGATGTCGAACCCATCTTGAAATTTTTTTACTATCAGGACATTTTGGATTTGCTTTTTCAATAAATCTTTCATCAATAAGTAAAATTGCACCCCAATCATTTCGATGTCGAAGGCATCTGAAAAAATGTCAAAAATAATGTTGTAAAAATTATTGCAAAAAGAGATAAGATACCGTCCAAGGGCTTGATTTAAAGCTCGATATGCTTGTGTTGAATACCATTCATCACCGGATAACATTTTTGTTGAACGAGAATGAAAATCATTAAATGCTTTCTTTTGTAAAACAAGTTCATCGGTGGCATTTGGAAATGGAATTCCAATACAAATTACACATCTTGCCATATCATCAGTAAAATCAATTCCTTCAGATACCTAAACAATAAAAAAGTTAGTTAATCACTGTTGATTTATGTATTTCTGAAAAACTAACCTTTCCACGAAAAACTGCAAACATTATTGCACCATTTAATGAATTAATATCAGAACCTTCATTTTCAATTGTAAATGTGTAATCTGCTAAAACTTGTTTAAGATCACTTGAACGATTTGGTTCAAAAAAGATTCTCTAAAAATTTTAATATTTTATCGTGCAAAAGCTTAAAGCAAACAAACTTTATGCTTTTCAATATCAACTTTTAAATTTTCAAAATTCATAAATCTTTGAAGATCATTGAGGATACGATAACTGCTAACAAATACAAGAACACCTTTTGGAACAGTTTTACAAATATCTCGAATTGTTTTTAATAGTTGAATATAAAATGTTTGATCTTGCATATTTTTGTATGTGCATTTAAAAGGGTATCCAGAAGGTCCACGTGAAATAACGCTTGCAAAAATTTGTTCTGGTGGAATAACCTGTTGTCCTTCCATTTCAAGTTCAAACTTTAATCCAAGTTCACTTTTTAATGTTTCTGTGGGGCATAGCGTTCCAGATGCTAATACTACAGTATGGCATTCTTTAAATGCTTCAGTGAAAGCCTGAAAAAAGAAGATGCTTTTTAGACAGCTTTTAATGTATTTAAAAACATACAACAGAAGGTGACATGCACCAAAAATTCATTGTTGCTTCATATCCAGGACGAAGGGGTTGTACGGATGGTTTTATTCCATCAATATATCCTTCTTCATTATAATGTGCAGCACCATGCCGAGGTTTTGGTTTTCGAAATTGTGTAAATCTTTGTGCTGTTCCAAATGTTTGAACCGGTTGTGTTAGAGTAATATTACATTTGTATGATTCCATATTTTTTTCAAAATGAAAATATGTCATAAAATAAAGAAATTTTTCAACAAGCACAATTGCAACAGATGAAATTTTAAATTCATTCATTAAATCAGCTGCCTCATCATTTCTTGCACCTTCTTCATTTTTCTTTTGTGCTGTAATTGTTTGAAAATCATTCTGAAAGATACTACATTTAGATTTATCGAGGAAGAGAAAGAAGCCATACCATATATTGCTTATATTGAGGTGAATCTTTTTCAAAATATAAATTTTTTTCTGGATCTTCATTCTTTAGCATTTCAAAAAAAGCTTCCCAATTCCATGTTTTACTTTCTTTATTTACTTGTGATTCATCAAGTAATTTTGCAAGTTCACCAAAGAAATCAAAGATCCGCTTTGCAAGTGCATATAACTAAAAATATCTTTTTTAATTGAAGTTACTGTATGCTAGCATAAACTTACTCGATTTAAGCTTTCTTTATACTTTTCAATTTCTGCTAAAGTATCACTTTTTCCTTCTCCACCATCTTTACCATTTTCTTTCATAGCTTTAAGTATAGAATGATCATTAATTGCAGAAATTTTTTCTGTAAAACTATGAAAAGCAGCAGCAAATTCAGATTCTTTAAATTGAAAGCTAACTGAACTTCGACATGTATCTTCAACATTATGAGCTTCATCCAAAATTACAATACTATTCTTTAAAATTACATCAGAAGAATTTCGAATAATTGGATCAAGTAAATAATTAAATGGTGTAAAAATGATATCTGCATCTGCTGTCAATGAACGAGTTGTAGCAAAATATGCACAAATTTCTGGATCTTTTAAAGCATCTGAAAGATCTTCAATATCCCATACACCAGCACCTAAATTGCTAATTTTCTTTCGAAGCTTATATGGATCATCAAAAGTTCGAAGATTATGTCGATAATGACAGCCAGCCTAAAATATAATGTAAAGGTGCATTAAACATAGGAAGAATAATAAAAGGTATATACTCCATCAGGTGCAAGTAACTCTTTGCAAGCAGCTGTTATATCATCTGATTTTCTAACACTTTGATTTAAACATGATTGTTCACGGGATGCAAGAATTGTATGTTTAAGCTGCTTCTCATTACTTTCATGGCCATACGGTAGTCTTGCATATTCTTTAATAACTTGAGAAATTTGTTTATGAGTTCTTGTTCCATAATAAATTCGAATTTTTCTATAATTTTTGTTTTATTGGATTAATCTGTAAAAAGAAAATGAAATAAGAACGAACTTCATTTCACCACAAGTACATTCAGCATCAGGCTGATGTTCACTATTATCAAAAACACTTTCATTAACAGTTTCACCAAATGAATCATAAACAGCAGAACCATCAAGAAGTGAATCATCTGGTTCATTCTTCATATGATTTAAGAATGAAGATTCATTATTTTCTTTTCCAGTTATTGATGGACTAGGCATTTCTTCAATTCGTGGATGTTTAATATCTGATGCAGCTTTATTAAATCCAGCAGCAATAGAGCCAGTACCATGTTTGGGACAATTTTGTTTAGCTAATCTTCTTTTAGCTTTATAATCTTGAAGCCATGCACAACATGCAGACAATAATCCAAGACTTTTTCCGCTTCCTGTTGGACTTTCAATCATTGCATGCTTTTTACCTTTTAAAGATTGAATCAATTTTACAATCATTATCTGTTGGCTTGGATATGGTTTTAAACCAGGTGGTAATTGAACGGTAATCCCACCAACAATAAGACGAGCATATTCAAGTTGAAGACCAATTGAACGTTTTCTGCTACTTAAAAAAAAGAGAGTTTATCATTTTTAAAGAAAAATTATATGCAAAATCTTACGGTTTTGCAACTTCAGCTTTTTCAGGTTTTGCCATATAATCACTGATTTTCTTTCCTTTGAATGCTAACATTATGAAAAATTATAATATTAAAACAGATTCATTAAATATCAAGTTTTTAATTTACAAATATTACAACTAGTTTTATAAAGAAATACAGATTTTTGAAAAATTGTAATTTTTTCATTTTTTAAAAAAATATTTTTCGCGCCAGAAAAATTTTTTTGTCACATTTAATTTAAATTTTACAAAAAAATGGAGGTCAATTTTTTTTAAATTTAATTTTTTTCAAAACAAAGAATTTTGACTTTGCCAAAGTTAGCTTAAAATCCAGCAAAGGAATATCAAAGGCAAATTAAAACATTTGGGATACAACTTTTGGTTATATTAGTGATTACCGTAATCTTGTCTTTTACAGTAATCAAAATTTTTTTGTATAAAAGAATTTGGTAAAGAAATATGAAAAAATAAATTTATTACCTGATGGTGTATTGGGATTGAGTAAATGTTGGGAAGCCTTAAATTTGGACGCTTCTGGAGTTGATATCTCATCATTTTGTTGTCTTGGAAATTCAAAGGGATTCTGTAAATGCAAAATTGAAATTAAAACAATTATATTTTTTTGTAATTACTTGAATAACAAAAGTTGAAGCATACGCAAAAATTTTTTTTGTATCCCATGGGCTTATGAATGAAACTGATCCTTCTGCAGCACTTTCATTTGAATTTTCATAAGCTGCAATATGAAGGGAAAGAGTGCTGCTGCCGTTGTTAGAGGAATTTGAGAAGCTATCATTTATCCAATTTTTTTTGACTTCACTTTCATCATTAAGAATTAAGGCATCGAATGATTTATTCCATAATTGTAACTTTTCCCTTCTTTCATTATCTTCAAATGTTGTAGAATCTGGTAATTTAAATGATGCTGATGTCCTACATAAATACATATTTTTTCGATTTCAACCGCTACTAAAGTATTATGGTTTTTTTAAAACAAAAATATCAGATATTTTTGTAAAAAAAATGTATAACCTTTTTTGCTTAAACATAAAATTTATGTTTTGGGGAACAACAGCAGCAATTAATTTTACCACAACATTTATCATTGTTTGATTTGCTATTCGATTGAACAAAATTTATTATAGCACATTTTCGATTCTGGATTAAATTTAGATTTGAATATTGGCTTTGATTTTCAGAGATACCATTCACAAAAGATTTTTGCTTATCTTTTGAAAACAAAAATTCATCTTTTGTTGTCATCTAAAATCATACACATTTTTATCACAAAAATTTTAAAACAAAACATGGCTAACAAAAATGCACGTGTATATATTTAATGAACAAAAAAATTTAATTTTTTTAATTTTTTTCTTTTTTATGATTAAGGTCTAAAGGGATCCATTTTCAAGGAATATTTGTCCGGTCTGCAGCCGGATAAATAATCCAAAAATAGAGATAGAGAGAGAGAGAAGAGCAAAGTAGTGACGAAATGAAAATGATGCAATAACATTTTTTCAAAACTTTTATAGCAGGCATTCAGCTGCTAAAAAAAGTTTGCATTGAAAAATCAAGATATTTCAAAGAAAAAAAAAATTGTCATTGATTTGAATATATTTATTTTTACTGTAATCGACTGTAAGCTTAACAATGGTCGAGAGATTTGTCATAGCAAATCCCGATTGTTCTTTTTGTTATCTTTGAATCTTTTTTAGAAGGAAAGCTTTTTCTTTCTTGAACGTCTCTTTCTTAAGCTCTGAGGTGAAAGTTTAAACTTTAAACTTTAAAGGGATCCGTTTTTTTAAGTTTACTTGATTTTGTAATTCATTCCTTATTTTGTAAATCATTTAACCAAAATCTTTGTGCTGTTTTTCAAGCGCCGCCTCTAAACATTTGCTTCTTTCGAAACTTTTTGCGCGCACTTATCTATGCTTTACAAATACGAAAAGAAAAGAACCCATACCCCAGATTTTTTCATATGGATGGTAAAACTCAACTTTTTTTTTGCATTCGTCTTTTTTTGCGCAATATAAAAGTGCCAGATCGAAGCATTTCATTCATTTTTTTGTTCTAAAAATTTTCCGAAAAAATTCTTTTTTTGCGTTTTTTTTGGAGTTTTTTCTTTTAAAATTGCAATTACTAAATTTTTAGTTACTTTGATTTGAACAAAAAATCATGTTAGCTTTTTTAAATTACTAAATTTGAAAATTCGTGCTTTACAGAATTTCTTTTTTACAAAAAGTCAATTTAGCCATAAAAATAATTTGTAATTCCATTTTTTATTCTTTTTGATCGACTAAGATTGAAATAAATAAAAAAATAAACACATTTAACATTTTCAAAGCTCTCAATTTGTAATTATTTTTGCAGTTTTTTTGCCATTCGTGAAAAAGAATATTCGTGTAGCTTTTTTTTCTCTCAAATCCAACTTTATTTTTACAGAGCTGCTGCAAAACCATGTTTGAAACATGTAAGAATTTGGCAAAAAATTTAAAGCCAAAAAATGGTGATGGAATTGATCGGCTTAATTCGGTTTTAACAAGTTCAATGCTTGCAATTCTAATTATTTTTCTTGGTTCACATTATTATTTAATTTATGATCCAATTCAATGTTGGATGCCAGAACAAATGACAAAAGATAATTGGGAAAAATATGTTGAAGATTATTGTAAATTTGGAATATTTTTAATTTTCTTTGAAAAAATAAAAACTTGTATTTTTTTAGGTTATGTTGAAAATACTTATTTTGTTAGTTTTGAAAATGATACAAATCTTCCTGAAGCTGAACGTCAAAAGTATGAGCAAAAATATTATTATTGGGTAAATTTTAGTTTCTCGAACACCTTTTTTTACTGTACTTTTTCTCACTTTTATAGGTTCCATTAATTTTGATTGTTCAATTTTTTCTCTTTTTAATACCAAATGCAATTTGGAATTATATTTCAAAACGAACAGGATTAAATGCAAAAACAATTCTCGCTCATGCTAAAGACTCTTCTTCTGAGCCTTCACCTCATAAACTCATCAATGCAGAATCTTGGGCTGCTGCAAAGTACATTCATGAAATTATCTTTTTTAATTGTCGTCGAAAAATTCGTTTATTTGGAATTTTTCCTTCAAAAACATACAATGAATATTTTACTGCCACATATTTGTATTACAAATTTCTCAATTGTTTAAATTCTTTTGCACAATTTTTAATTTTAAATCAATTTTTGAGTGAATCTTATACTTTTGGTGGATTTGGACTTCTTCGAGATTTATTGATTGAAAAAGATTGGAAATTAACTGGTCATTTTCCACGGGTTTGTTTTTGACATTAAAAAATGTTGGTTGTAATAATTTGCATTTTTTAGGTAACATTTTGTGATGTTTCAATTCGAGATGATGCATCAGATCTTTCAATGAATTTTACTGTTCAATGTGTTTTGGTAATTATTACATATCCATTTTTACCAAAAATAAATATCTATTTTTAGCCAAATAATATGTTCAATGAAAAAATTTACATAATTCTTTGGTTTTGGTTTGCTGCTTTAACAGCCCTCAATTTTATCAATCTTTTTTATTGGATTTATACATCAATGTATTTTGCTTGGAAAATGCATTTCATTAAAGCTCAACTTCAATTTCCATGTTTAAGATTTGCTCGGCTTGAAAACGGTGATGTTTTACAATTTCTTCAAGAATGGCTTAAAATGGATGGTTTAACTGCGCTTCGATTAATTTCTGCAAATTCTGGTGATTTTGTTTCTTCAGATATTCTTGGAGCAGTGTATTTGGATTTTGTAGTTCAAAGATTTAAAAAAGCTGAAGAAAATGGAAAATATATTAGCTCATTTCCTCTTGATTAAATTGTTTTTACGTTGTTATCTTTTTTAAATTACAGTATTTTGTATTTTTTTTTATTGTGAAATTGTTTTTTTTTATATAATAAAGCTATTTTTAAATTTCAAAAAAGTTTTTAAAAAACTTATTTATTCATCAATAATTTAAACAATGAAAAAATCGTAAACATTTTTTTCTTTAATTTTTATTAAAAGATTTGTGTTTTGGATTTGAAAACCACGGTGGAAAGCTGAGCTTCTTTTTGCAAATCTTGGAGCTCAATTGTGCTTTTGTTGTTCATTGCATCGAATTTCTTGGTTTTAAAATGCAAATAATTTTATGTGATAAAACTAGCAAAAGCACATTTTTCGTTTTTTATCGTTAGAAAAAAAGAAAACAGTGTTGCCGAGGTGCCAGTGCGAGTTCCGGCATTGACACTGGCGCCGGCACTGAGGTGCCAAAAAATAAGAATGATGCAATCTAAGACAAAACGAATTTGCTCGTAGCAAAAAATAGTTCGTTGAAATTTATGTCAACAGAAAATATCGTAGATCTACCGCTGCTAGAAAGACTTTATGATCCTTTGAAGTGTCTACGCGAAGGCATCATTTTTAAATAGTACAAAACTTTCGCATTCTGTTTAAATACTTTTGAAAGCGATTAAAACCAGTAAATATTAGCTTTGTTTTTTTTGCAATTTGAGTATATTTATAATAAAACGGTTTTGAGAACTGTATTATAACTCTCACTATATTGTTTTTAATAAATTTTTCCTTTAAAATTTTAACATTTTTTTAGATGGCAATAAAAGATTATTCTTTATCACTCAAGTCTAAACAAGATTTTGTTTTTGCTGATAATTCAAATGGCCAATACAAAAATTTCAATTTGAAGCAAAAAAATTCTTCAAATGCATTTTCTGAAAGCTCAAAAAATGTTTCATCTGAAAATCGAAAAGTTTTGAATTACGGTAAAACAAAAAATGCTGCAGTCCTGCTTTAAAAAATCCTTTTACTGATAAAAACAAGTTGCAAGAGAATCACTGTTTTCCTATTTATGATTCTCTTTAAAAACAAAAACGGACTGCAGCGTCAACAAAATTGTTAGATTTTGAAAGCAATAATTATTCAAAAACTCAAAAACAATCCCATTCATGGAATAAAGCAACCAAAAATTTATCACCAACTTTCGAATCCATTGATAGCTTCAAAAAAGAAAGTGGTGGAAAAACCTCATGCTCAAGTTCCACCAGTAACAGCACCCTTTCCCTTCATATTGAAGCATATGAAAATTCAACTGTTTCTGGTTTATTTGATGGAACTAAAAAATCTTTAAAACAAAATGGTTTAATTTGGGGAAATGGGAAGCAACTTCTTACTGATTTCGAATCAGTTATTCAAGTAAATTTTGGCAGAACTTTTTTCTCTGAATAAAAAAGCTTGTTTTATAGAATCCATTTGAATTCCCAAGACAACAAGAAAATGTTAAAGCAAAGACGCCCGAAGTTGCACAATACACTGCATTTCAACGTTTGCTTAATCCAAAACAGGTAAATGAATATTCTAGGAAGGGTCAGTAGGGTTTTTTCTAAATGACCCAAGGGATGACTAACTAATGAAATTGTCATAAAGGGACATCGGGCCAAATTTTAAGTAAATTTGGCGCTATTTTTTCCTGAAAAACATAAAACTTTTTTAAATAGATTCATATTTACTTTACAGTTTTAGTGTTTTATCAAAAAAATGTCTGGAGATTCTGTTAAAGAAGTGGTAAAAATGACACCGGAAGCAGCAGCACATCAAAAATATCCTGATGGTCTAAGTGATGAATATATATTTTTTCGAATGAAACAATGGATGGATGATGGTGATAAAGGTATTACATTCAATCATATTCTTTCAAGATTTAAAACTTATCCAACTCGAGCAATGTGGTATATTACTTTTTTACTGTACTAAAATAGTTAATAATTTGTTGTTCAATTTTAAGGTTATTGCATAAATTTTATTTTGAAAATCGTGAAATGTATGATTTAAAACGGGGCTGGTTTGTTGAACCTGAAATGACAGACGAAGTGGATGAAGATGGAATTGTCGTAGAATATACTGGGCATACAGCAACTGAAGAACAAATTGAAGAAATGGAAAAACGTGGAAAAGTTGTTAATAAGAAATTATTTTGTATTCATCCTGCTTCACTTGATGTAAGCTTCTTTATTATATCTTTATCATCCTCTACAATATCTTTTAATAGGTTATTGAAAGAATTGATTCCTTTAATTCTCAAAGAATGGATTCACACGTTCGAAAACCTTTAACAACTCTTTTTGAAAGTGATGCTGCTGTAAGTGATTTTTTTACGTTCATTTTTTTTCTAATTTTTACATCTTTTTTAGAAAGTCAAAAAAGAGAAAGAAGAAGAAAAGCGAAAAGAAGGTGTCAAGCTTCAAAAGGTATTTGAAAAAGAATATACAGCAACTGGAAAAAGTAAAAATAAAACTCCTTTAAAATCTAAAGATGCATTTTTTTCTCCAACCAAGTAAGCAGCATTTTTTAGAGACACTGTATTTATAAGGATTTTAGAAAGCAAAAAGATACAAAATCTTCACCACTAAAAGCTCGTCGACGGCTGGAAGGAGCAGCTGCAGCTGTTAAAGAAGATTCAAAGATGATGGAAGATGTCTTTACAACTGGGGAAGATGATATTGATATGGAAGATATTGGAAAATATACAAATGATGAGTTAGTGGATAATAAAAAAACTATGAAACCTGCTAAAATTGCTGCCTCGAATTACAGGCCAAAAAAAGTTTCTTCTCGAGTTCGTGGATTACCTGAAGCTGCTGCTTCAAAGGCAATTGAAGAAGATGCTGAAATGGATGAACCTCAAGCAGAAGATGAACCCGGTCCATCAACAGCACCAACTCGTATCAAAGAACTTCGAACTGTACAAGAAACTACAAGAGATGATGAAGGATTTTTAGGTAATTTACATTTTTCTTTTTTTGCTATCTTATAAAAACCATATTTTTTTAGTAACAACAACAACAAAGAAGATGGTTGAAACGGATAAAATTGCTCCACCTCCAACAAAAAAGACAGCAGGAAATCCACCGCCACCTAAATCCAAAAAAGGCAAAGCTGCTCCAAAACAACAATCAACTCTTACAGATTTCTTTAAAAAGAAGTAATCCAATTTTTAAATTTGTGGGTTTTTATTTAATTTTTGCATGTTTACTTTTTTATTATTATTTTTCGTTTGCATAAATGTGTGCTTTAAAGCAAAATCTGTTCTAAAAAAAAGAGAAAGACAAGGTTTTTAAAAGAATCCTATGTACAGATATGTTTTTAAAAAAATATTTTTTGTTTTAACATCGAAGACCATTTTGTCGTCGTTCAAAACAGATTAGAGCTTGTTCGCGTTGAACTTTCATTATTCTTCCAGTTGGTTTTGTAAGGGTAATTTTAAATTCTTTTTGTGAAAGGCATGTTTGCTTCATTGTCATTGCTCCATTTATCCATGTATAGCATGAACGAACTTCTCCAATTTCACCTTCCGCACAATCAAGAATTAAATCAACACATCGAGGGGAACGTTCTTCATAGCTTAATTGAAGGGGATCAACTGCAGCTGTAGAATCTCGTTTTTGTCGAGGACCTTCTGAAAAGAGGGTTAAGAAAGATGAAAAATGAAACTATTTATAAATATTCTATATGACCAAAATCAAAATTAGCGAAATATTTTTACGTTTGTAATCGAAATTTCTGTGTTTTTTTTGGTTTTTCGAAATCGAAATTTCGATTTCGAAAAATGTTTAAAGAAATAATAGTTCAATATATATTTTTCATTTTAACGTTTTTTTCAAAATGGCATGAACCTGACAATTATGGTAATTTTCTATTGTTCTTTTTTTGTTTGTCAGGTCCATGCCATTTCAAAAAAAAAAAACGTTAAAACCAAAAATATGTCAACACTTTAGCTTCCTTTAAAAACAACCTTTGAGCTCTTTTTTTGACAGAAAATTGTTTGAACACTTTACACATTTTTCTACTTTATACTTTACTTACCTGAAAGGGCTTCAAGAAGGTAAATTTTATCATCAGAACAAAACTTTTTTCCATCTCCACCAAGTACATTCAATTTATCATTTTCATCAATTATTTCTCGAACTAATTGTAACTTCCGCATTAATACTACTGCTGATGCAGATGTCCGTGGAAGAATATAACAACGATGTTTTGCCATTGTTCGAAGTAATGTTATATTCTAAAAACAATATTAAAAAAAAAGAACATTTTATTATCTTTTTGCAAACCTTTTCTTCAATTGTCAATCGCACAGCGCCATCCCAATGAATCTAAATTTAGAAAAAAAAATTTTATTGTTTTTCATTTAAAAAAAAAGACACAAAAAAACCTTTTCAGTAAAAAATTGTGTTGAATTTATTGAATTTGAATTATGTTTTCCTCGACAAGTTAAACCAAAATAAAGATAATTTGCAAGAAGTAAAACAGAAAGTGCAGAAACAATTGCGAGAAACACTGCAATATTTGTTGAAAGACATTCACATTTTGATGCATTATTATTATTGCTGTTGCTGCTTTGATTCTGAAAGAAACGGAAGTTTAAAAGTTGCAAAAAAAGCGGGCGTCTTAATGTCTGAGACCCCCCCCCCCTCCATCGATCGTGCAATAAATTATTAAAAAAAAAAGTTTTTTAATCAGTTTTGTTCTTTAATCATTGTCATTCTTCTTTGATCTCCTTTTTTTGGTATTTTTCAGAGATAAAGAAAAGTTTGTAAAATCAATTCTTTTGTTTTTTGTGGTTTGAAAAATTTTTGATGAGAATTTTACAATCACAAAATATATTCTTCTTTTAATCAAGGAAGGTACTGTAACCGGAAGAAAGTGGTTCAACCTTTTCAAACAAAAAAAAACTGTTGAAAGAAATTTAATCAACGGTGAAATTTTTTGTAAAGTTTTTTAGGAAACTTTACCATAACTAAAAAGAAGAAATAAGTATAGTTTAAAGTAGAAAGGAAAGGTTCAAATAGTAACGGAATTTTATGTTGAATTTTACGGGGGAAAACATGGCTAATACAGTTAGATTCAATTGTTGACATTCGAGCAAAATGAAAATTGCAGTATTTACTTTTTAAAAAATTCAACAGGTAATTTTCAAAAAACTGTGTTTAACTTTTAAAACTGAATCAATAAACAATATTTGAGATACTATTGTTGATAGATTTATTGAATAGAGAAATAAGTAAAGCTTACCTGTTGAATTTCCAACGGAATTGTTGAAGCAGTTGAATGCTTTTTTTCATCTTGAAAAGATTTAAATTGAATTTCAGGCATTCTTTTTTACTTATCAGCTCCTTATGATTTTTCTATAAAAAAACCAAAATACGATTTTACCTTTTTTTTATCAATTATATATCTTTCGCGTGATTACAAAAAAACGAAAAAAAATCAGAAATGAAAAAATGAAACCGTTCCAATAAACTTTAAAAACTGATAAATATAACCCCTTAGGGGAGGGTTGGGAGTTGGAAGAGAAAAAAAAACTGGAGAGAAAGTATAATTTTAAACTATTTTTTTTCACCTTTCTTTTTTCATTCCATTACACATATAAAAAAAGGTTTGGTTTTTCTCTTTTTTTTTATTGGAACAAATTTTTTTGGTGTAAAATTAATTAAGTGACTTTTTAATGTTTTTTATATAAGGACATCATCAAAATCAAATCAAAAACCCCATCACTTTTTGTCTTAAACGAGAAAGAATGGAATTTTTTGGCCGTAAAAGTCGATAATCAGTTTTTTTAGTTTAAAATAAAAATAATTAGGGTTTTTTTGCAGAATTAAAAAAAATACATTAAAGAAAATTGTGAAAAAAGCAATTTAAAAATGAAGCAAAAAAGACAAAAGTTCATCTGATTTTTTACAGTTTTTTTCTTCCGCGGTACAAATTTTTGTAATACAAAAATGTATAAAAAAAAGTCAATTTCATTTTTTAAATTTTGAAATAATTTATTGAAGTTTTTTTTGAATCCGAATCATACATTTTTTGTTTTTGCCAAATGATTGCATTTTCTTTTAATTTAGCAAACAAGCGTAAAAAAAGAAGATTGAAATCAGAGATAAACTCAAAGCTGTTGTCTTTCCATCAAGTTTTTTTATAGAAAATATTGCGCAAGTTTTGGTAGATAAAAATCTAAAATGAGATATTATTTCTTGTTGCGTCAATTGCCACAAAAAAACTGGTATCATTTTTTTTCGATTTTCTCATTGAAATGACAAATTTCAAAAACGAATTGAACTTTTTTGGCAAAATATTTTATTGGTTCTTTTTAAAATTAAAATACAACAATGAGAAGAAAGTAAAAGAAAAGAACAAAAAATTTGAAAAAAGGGTTCTTTTAAAAAAAAACAAATTTGCATATTTTTCAAACAATTTCACTCATATTTTTTTTTCAACTGCAAAAATAAAACAATTCCAACGAAACAAAAAAATGTTGCAAATAATAATTTTACCAATTTTTTCTTCATTAATATTTTCAAGCATTTATTTAACATGTACAAGAAGACAACGACAAAATTTATTAACTCCACCATCACAACATGGAAAGCCGCGTGAAGAAACTTCTGTCAAAGAATCCTTAAAAAATATTGTTTCTAAAAATGATTCAAAGAAATCAACAAAAGGTTTGTTTTTTCGAGTATTATATACTGCAAGAATATTGTTTAGGTTCAATAAAAGATTCTGAAAAATCAAAAAATTCAAAAAGTCGTCGAGGTGAACCACGTGAAACTTTAGTATCTACAAAAAATATGTCAAAAGAAACCCCAAAATCTTCAGAAAAAGATTCTTTAATTCGAACAGCTGGAAGAAATGTAAGTTGTTTTTTCAGGGATTTATTTGGGGGTTAAATGCAGTGTTATGCCCCCCTCCCCTAACAAATAAGGTTCATGGGGGAGGAAATGGAAAGATGTGAAAAAAGTTTCTTAAAATATTTTATAGAGTCTTCAAACCGAACCTCCTACATTAAATTCACAAGATTCAATTCAACCTGTGCTTCCACCAATTCAACAACGTACAATTCGATCAAATCGTTCACTTCGTCTTCCAACATATCCATTAATGCTTCCATCTGAAAACAACAACAATAACAATCAACAACAACCATCTTCAACTTCAACACGTGTAACACGAAGTTCAATTCGAAATTCTCTAATTGAATCAAATTTAGTTCCATCTGAACTAAGAGTAACTGTTTTACCACAAAATGCTGCTCCACATTCAGTTGAAAAAACTCAGTCAACAACAGAAAATAAAAAGAATAAGAAAAAATCATCTGGTTCAAAATCCTCAAAATCTGAATCGGCTCAAGTTTTCAAAGGCAAGGATCAAAAACCAATAAAACAAAAAAAGATTGTTAAAGAAGAATCTAGTCCATGGGAAAAGCTTATAACAAAAGGAAAAGCAAATGAAAAAGATTCTGCTTCAACTGCTCGAAAAAAGACATCCAAAAAATCAAAAGGTTCAAAGAAATCTAAGTCTTCAAAAAGTAGCAGCCGAATGAAAAATCTTTGTTCAAAACCGAAAAATTTGGAAAAGAATTGAATTTCGAAATATTTGTATTTATTAATTTGTATTGGATTATGTATGTTTAAAAATTACTTTATATTTATTTAAAATAATGTTTTTTATTTCACAATAAAATTTAAAAAAAAGTGGAATCAAGTAGGATTTGATACAAAATCATTTATATAAAATGTGAAGTTACAATAGATTTCAAACAAAAAATAGACAGAAAAAGCATAGAATGAAAAAAATAAAATAGACTTCAGAAAACAACATTCGTTGAAATTACTTTGCTTTTATGGTTGATAAATTCGAATATTTACCAGAAGAATCTTTGAATGCATAAACAAAGCAATAATGTTCAAGCAATTGGGTAAGAAGTTCTTTTTCATCAAGTCGTTCAATATCTTCAACACTAAAAAAATATTTTAAAAATGTTATTCAAACAAATGTTCAAAAAAGTGTTAAATATTTACCGTTTAACTTCTGCTGCGCTAAAATGATTACGGTAAATTTCCAAAACTGTCCAAGCATTAACTGTTTGAAATCCAGTTTCAACAAATCGATGTTTTTGTGCTTCAATATTATCACAGGCAGGTAAACCAGGTAAGAAAATTCCACGGCTTTTGAGATTTGAAACCATAACTTCCCCAAATTTATCTGCAGTATTAACCTAAAAAACAACATTTTATATAGGAATACTGTATAAAAAGAATCTTACTTGTTCATAATTCAAAAATGCAACAGATTCAAATTTAGTAGTAAAAAATTTGAGCAATTCGCTGCTACTTTCAACTGACATATAAATTAAAACACATTCAGCAATAACCAATGTTGGAAGGGTGTAATCAATTTCAGCGCTATTAAGTTTTTCTTCCAATTCATGTAATTGACGAAGATCAGCACCAAGTAAATGATAGTCACCTAAAATAAGAACATTAAAAAACTTATTTACATGTTTATAGCTTACCTGCATGAAGATCAGAATGTTGTGCTTCTTTTGCTAAAAAGGATATATTTTTATTTTATTTTCGGAAACAATCTTACGTTCAGTATCAAAGAAAGAAAATAACTTTGGATCGGCATGTGGCTTTCGAATATGACGAATCTTTTTTGACGTAACAGAAGAAAAATCAATTTCAACAAAGCGATGAACTTTGAATTTATTTTCTTTGAGCTTCCAAAAAAGAGTATCATATCCTGCTCCAAGATTGATAATTTGACACTGTGAATTATTCATCTTAAAAAGTTAAGGTTATATATTATT
Organism: Panagrolaimus sp. PS1159; assembly: GCA_963922195.1. Taxonomy (NCBI): domain Eukaryota; kingdom Metazoa; phylum Nematoda; class Chromadorea; order Rhabditida; family Panagrolaimidae; genus Panagrolaimus; species Panagrolaimus sp. PS1159. The sequence continues at coordinate 560,127 of CAWUHW010000018.1, forward strand.
ATAAAGAAGAGAGCATACGAACCTCAATAAATTGTCGACAGTATGAATCTACAGTTGCAACACGAGCCCAATAACCACAAGAAATTTCGGGATCACGTTTATGAACACCATGTGTAAAATGATCAATAAAATTATCATACCAATAATTAAGCTTTACAGCCGCATATTTACTTTCAGTAGCATCATCATTGGTTTTTTGAACAGAATAATCATCTGAAATTGATGCAGAACGTCGTCTTAATCCAATCTCTGCTGATAATGGACCATTATCGCCATTTGCTTCACCATCCATGTTGTCTTTAAAAATCGCTGTTAATAAATGCTAACATTCATACAAAAAATAGGTAATTAAAGGCTCAATAACCAAAATTGTAAATTACATATAAAAGTATAAATATTTTTTTTATTTTAATAAATCAACAAACATAAATACCACAACGTTTTATACAACAACTAATTAATTATCAATCACGATCCCTATCATTGAGATCTGGGCAAAGTTCTTCTCTTCGTTGTTCCAAAACCTTTTCTAAATCCGGGACTCTTTTAGCATCCAAAAATAAATGATTTTCATCCAATTCTTCAATGATAAAGGGACTTCCCAGAGCTCGAGTAGCATCCAAAAACTTAATAAGCTACAAAAGCATGAAGATGTATAAAAGAAAAAAAAAGTTATATTCTCACCTCACGCATTGCACTATCACATGTTACAAAGATACCTTGTTTACAATGAAGTGTATCTGTAAAATGTAGATTTAGAACGTAAAATGAAATTAAAAAAGTTTTACCAAATTTTTCAGTATCTCCCATTTTTTATTTACAGAGTAATTTTCTTTTTTCAAAATTTTTGAATCAAAAATTAATTTTTTTTTAAATTCTAAAAAGTCGCCGTAAGAATTTTTTTCTATGTCCACGAACTTCGTGTTTCTCAAAATGTTTTCTTTGTTCAATTTTTTAAAGCATACATTTTCATTGTTAATTAAACATACTATTTAGATTTCAAATCCAATTATGGCCACTTCTTCCAACAATTTAATGAATAAATGGCGACTTGATTTTACAACTGGTGGTTCAAGAATTGCATCAAGGAATATTGAACATGGTCTTAATCCTCCAGGATATCAAACAAATTTTTCAACAACTTCATCAGATGTTGAATCTTCATCAAAAACTGATCGACAACATTTATTATCAAAGCGTGCATGGGATATGGCTTTACAGCCACTTAAATCTCTACCAATGAATGTGTTTATGATGTATATGGCAGGTAAACTAAAACATTTGTGATTAAGAACTTATCAACAACATTTAGGTAATACAATTTCAATTTTCCCTATAATGATGGTTGCGATGATGGTGTGGCGTCCAATTCAAGCTGTAATGAGTGTTGGAAATGTTTTTAAACCACTTCAAGTAAGGACTTTTTCAATATATAAATAACTTTTTAACTTATAAAAAATTTTTTTAGGAAGAACATTCTGGATCATTGATTGTTCATAAAATTATTTATACACTTGGAAATTTTGGTGCTATTGCACTTGGAACTTATAAATGTCATTCAATGGGTTTATTACCAACACATGCATCAGATTGGCTTGGTTTGTTTTTTTAAAAGAAAAAAATGCATTTTTTTTTATTTTATTTTTAGATTTTGCTGCTCCACCTGAAAGAATGCAATATGCGCTTATTGGTGATCAATTTATTTAATCTTCATAAATTTAATATACTTTTTTCTATTTATTTTAAAGAACGATTTGTTTTATGTATATATTCATGGCGAATTTTAAATAAAATTTTTATTTATGTTTTGAGTTTTATAAAAGAAGGAGAATGTAAAGTTTAGATTGAGCTGCCATAATTTTCGTTTTTTCGAAAGTAAAAATGGTAGAATTAGAAACAAAACGATTGAAAAAATAATGTCTGTTCGTTTTCGACAAAAAAGAAAACGTGCTGAAATTTATTTCAACATCAAAAAAACCATCAATGATGGTCCATTAGAGTTGCACATTTTTTTTAAAATCATGATTTATTTCTATCATTAAAAAAATTTTCTTGACAGCATTTTCTAATAAATTTTTTCAATTAAACATTTAACAATTTTAATTTGTAATTAATTTTCGCGTTTTGTTTAAACAAATTTTTCTTCCAAAAACGATATAAATTTTAGATGTCAACAAAAGATCATTATTCTTTGCCGTTTAAAGATAAGCAGAGTACCGTAATTAATGATGCCGCAAATCGACAATACATCAATCTTAACTTAAATCAAAAATTTCAAAATACTTCAAATGCATTTCCTGAATCACCAAAAAGTATTTCAACCGAAAAAATAAAACATTTGGGTTACGGTAACATATAATGCTGCAGTCATTTTTTTCTTAAATCTCCGTTCTTTCTATAAAAGTTGTAACTGACATTCCAAATATAATTTCATCAAAAATATAATCAGAATCAGTGAAGCAAAATTAAAATAGGACTGCAGCCCCCAACAAAGTTGTATAGATTTTACATATAATAATTCAAAAAGAGATTTCCATTTATGGAAGAAAGAAACAAAAGATTTACCACCATATTTGGAAAATAATGATGGATTGAAAAAAGGAAAAAATCATTTAAATACTTCCAATAGAAGCAGTTTATCACTTCATATTTCAACTTATGAAAGAATGATTAAAGTTTCATCTGATTTAATTAACGACACAACAGAAGAAAATTCAAAAAAGATTAGAAAAGATAAAAATGCAACACAAATTTTTGCTAATTCAGTATCTGTTTTTCAAATGCAGAATTCATTTGAATTTCCAAGGCAGCAAGAAAATGACCAATCAAAAGTGCCAGAAATTGCACAATTTAAAACATCTCAACGATTACTTAATTCTAATCAAATGCGTCAAAAAGCTGGTGGAGAAGAATCGGTTGGTGATTCTTTCTTTAAAAGATTGGTAAATCAATTTTGTAAACGCCAGCACTAGCTACGAGCTTTTCTGAAGCTTCGAACACTTCAGAAAAGCTCGTTATGATGTTTCTAAAAAATCAGTTAAAGCAGAACAAACTTTTCTATCCGAAATTTAAAATCATTAAACATAAGTTTTTAGACCTCAAAAAAGAAGAAGAGCAGCAACAATAACAATGAAGACCAAAATAAAACAAGTGAAGAAACACCAAAGAAATCAGGATGGAGAAGATTATTTACAAGGTTTCGACGAAAACAAAAACCTTCAACTGAAGAATCAACACCAATTCAAGTAACCCAATCTGCAGCTGATTTACCAAAAGAAAGTCAAGGATCTGGTTTAAGTTGTGTAAGAAAAAAGATCAAGAAAAATGGAAATGATGATGAAACGCCAGTGGAAGCAAATGCAAGTTGGAAAGGAGCTCGAAAAACAAAGTCAATGGAAGTATCATCGAATGCAAAAAGTTCAAAAAAAGTTCGAAGTAGCAGCAAACGACAACGCCGAAAGAAGAATGAGATAAAGCGTCCATCAAAAGAAACAATTGTTGAACCAACGTAAGTTTAAAATTTTTAGATTATACAATATTCCATAAAAGTGTAGGAAACACTTTAAAGTTTAACGATTGCAAAACTTTTGAAGCTGAATCGGCTCAAATGTCGAAGCTGAAACCTTTGAAATGATAGAGCTCCTAAAAGTTGTTTAAGCAATGTTATGTTTTTTATGGAGCATACAATTTTCCATAAATTTATTTTTAGACTTGACGTTACACAAACACCGGAACAAACACAAGAGCCTCCATTAATTGATGCCTCAACAAAAAATCCATCACTACCACCACAAAAGCCTCAACAAAAAGAAGATGAAATTGATGAATCTCGAAAAATTTCACGTAAAAAATCTCCATCAAAAGAAGGCGATGATTTATCTCTATCAAAAAGTGTTCAACGAAGCTTTCGAAGTTTTCGTAATAATCGTGCAAAAGATTTTAAAACTGTTAAAACTTTTATTTCAAGAACATACCAAAAGCAAGCAATTGAAAAAGTTGTGGCAGAAGTTGAAGCAAGAAAGCAAAGAAGAAATGAATCAAATTCAGATTCATCTACAAGCAGTACATCAACAACAAAATTGCATCATGGTGATGATATTTTTCCACAACGAAAACCGTACGATAATTTGTTTTGAGATTTCGAAGCAAAGAATGTAAACTCTTGATTTTTTAGACATCAACAATGCAAACATTCATCAAATGACAAAAATAATAATAACAAAAGTCTTACAAGAATTTTTGGAAAACATGAAAAAAGTGTTGATCAAAGTTGCTCAACTTTAATTGAAACAAATAAAAGTAATGGCGGAGAATTATTTCTTTCAAATGGTCGTCCATTTTGGCAACAAGTTGGTAAAGGAAAACCTAATGAACCTGATGATGATGAGCTAACAGATGATGAGCTACCATTAAATGCTGAAGCAGTTTTGGATGTACATCGTGGAAAAATTAAATTAACGGATATGCCATCAACAACAATTACCGTATGTATATATCTTAACTTCTTTTTAGCTAATATGAACTCTTTTTTTAAGCTTGATCCATATGGCCCTGCAACAGCTTTGATAGAACATGATAAAAAATTTTTTACTCGTGATCTTATCTTTTCAAATACTGTCCGATCAATGATTAATCTTGACGATGAACTTGCTGATCGGTTATCAGAAAATCGAGCCACTTCGACAACAACAACAGAAGCATTGGCAAATGGAATTACAAAAAGGTGCCAATTTGTTATGCCACAACATATTTCCCGATATTCAAAATCTCAACCAGATGAATTTAAAGAAGAAAAATTTACGCCTAAAAATGTTGAAAGAAAATGAATATTTATGTTTTAAAACAATTGAAAAAAGTTTGACTTTTTGACTTTTAAACTGTTTAAAAATAAACATTTTATATCGAAAATATTAAAAATCAACAAAGTGATTACATTTAAAAGTTAGGGAAATAGATTGTTGATAAGCATGGATAAGAGCGGGTCGTTTTGAACAATGTGCACATCATCGATGCAGGGGTGTGCGTTCGGTCAGTCAAAAAGCTGTTAGTCATAAACCAAACGCATTTTTTCTTCTTTGGTTTGGTTATGACTTAACTAGCTACGTGCGCAGCAATGTACAACGCCAGTGTTCCCCTTCATTTTTTTTCAGTCAAAAAAAAAGAAAGAAAAAAAAAGAAACAGCTCCTTAGGTATACTGTAAAAAATAAAATTTTTTTTTAAAAATTTAATTTTTATCCACCTAGATGTAAAAAAATACGGAGATTTCGAAAATCCAACTTTTGGCTATCACTTTGATACAAATAATTAGGGAAAATCGGTTTTTTTGACCTGTATTCTGTCTTCCACCTTCTTCCTTTTTAAAACCAAGCCTATTCGACTCAGAATTTTTTTCTGCATCGAATAGTATTTTTAAAATTATCGCGAAACACAGCGGTCAAAAGTTTGCGTCTATGGCTCAGTGGGCGAAGCGCCGCCTATCAGTCCTTCGGTCACTGGTTCGACTCTAACAATCGTAAACTTTTTTAAAAAAAAGAACTGCTGTTATTTTTGGATTCTACATAGTCGAAAGCATATATGTACCAAAAATAAGCTCAATCGGAGATAAAAAATATTTTTGTGTCTCTGGTAGGGTTTGAACTTTTGAAAAAATACTTTTTTTTTGCTGCAAAAAAGTGTTGTTTGCGAACGCGACACGAAAATTTGTATAAAGAAAATGTGTTCCCCGGCTGAAAAAAAATTCTTTTTTTTATTTTTTAACAGTAATATTAAGCAGAAATATTACTTTTTTTTACTCATTTATTTTTTACTTTCCATCAATATTTTTACTGCGCATCTAATGATACCAAATTTATTGCATTTGGAGAACTTTTGAAAAACCTGTACACGTAGCTAGACTTAACCGAAAAAAAGAATAAAATTTTTCGGTCAGTCAATAACTGACTGAAAAATTCTCGGTCAATGATTAACCGAGTCAAACATTGACCGAGAAAAAAAAATGCTGTCCGTCACAATGATAAAGAATGAAAAAGTACGTGTGTGTCCGCATGTAAAAAAATGCATTCAATTTTTTTTCTTTTGTTTGTCTCGGTCAATGATTGACCGAACTTTTTTCAGTCAATGTTTGACTCGGTCAAAGTTTGACTCGGTTACACAGAAAAATGGGTTGCGTAAAAAGTACGTAAAAAACGCTTTTTTAATTCCTTTGTCTTCTATTGTTGTGCTAAAATGTGCATAAAATGTGCGTAAAAAGTGTGTTACCGCACTTTTTACCTGCAAAAAAAATTAAAAAAGTGCGTAAAAAGTGTTAAAAATGTGAGTAAAAAGTGCGCATTTTCCATACAAGACAAGTTTTTTAGTAAAAAAGTGCATAAAATATGCGTAAAAAGTGCGGTAACGCACTTTTTACGCAACCCATTTTTCTGTGATAATCATTAACCGAAATTTTTTTCGTCAAAGCGTGACTGAGTCAATGTTTAACCGACGAACTTGTGTCAAAGTCAGTCAAGACTGACCGAACGCACACCCCTGCATCGATGTATTTCAAAAAACAAAGCTACTGTGTTGGCTTTCTGTCAACAAAACAACGATCATTTTATGCTTTCAAGAAACTTCAAAAGCGTCTTCAAAAAAAAGTTTAGTGCATTTAAAAATTTATAATTTGCATACAAATGTTTTTTTTAAATTTTTATGCATTCATTCAAACAAAAAAACTATGACATCTGCTTGTAATTTCTTGCTTAAGTCATTTTCATTTCTATTTTTGCCAAGCTTTCAAAAAGTGATCGACGACAACAACTTTTTTTTTGTTTGAAGTGAAGAAGAAAAAATGTCAACAGAAATGGAAGAATTTTTTGAATCTCCAATACTTCTTTTACAATGTGGTATTGCAATTGCTGTTCCAGCTGTTCTTACAGCAATCATAAATTTTGGTTGTGGAAAGAATCGTGAACGAATCCCACGTCTTGATCAAGAAAGAAGACATAATAATAATTTTTCAAACACAACACCTCGTGCTACATCTTCAACAATATCAGCAGTAAAATCTGAACGTTCAATTAATTCTAGAAAGAAGCGTGTCGCTGGTGCTAGCTCAAGAGAAGGAAAATCACAACGTTCAACTAAATCTGGAAAAAAACGTACTGCTGATGTCAGCTCAAAAGAAGGAAAATCTGAACGTTCTTCAAAAGTAAGTCATATTCTTTTAATTTAATCTCAGGTGGAGCTTGAGCAATGCTGCTATTAGCAATTTTACTATTGTTGCTTCATTAATACTTTTTAGTTATCAAAACGAGTACAACATAATTTGTTAACTCCACCATCACAACGTGGAAAGCAGCGTGAACAAACTTCTGTCAAAGAATCAAATGATTCAAAGAAATCACCAAAAGGTTTGTCTTTTTTTTTCGATATTATGTTTGTATAATGGTAGAACATTTCTTAGGCTCAAAAAATAATTCTGAAAAGTCAAAAAGTTCAAAAAATCGTCGAGGTGAACCACGAGAAACTTTTGTATCAATTAAAAAATTGCCAAAAGAAAAGCCAAAATCTCCAGAAGAACCACCACCACCACCACGTTCAATTCAACTACTTCGATCAAATCGTTCAAATCGTCTTCCATCTGAAAACACTCACCAACAACCATCTCGCGTAACAAGAAGTTCAATTCGGAAAATTCCATCTGAAACAAAAGTAGAAGTTTTGCCTAAAAATGCAGCTCTACTTTCTGTTGAAAAAACACAATCTATGTCAGATAGAAAAACGCTTTCTACATCAGATAGAAAGAAACCGAACACACCTGGTTCAAAATCAAGAAAATCTGAATCTGTACGAACAGTTGAAAAAACACAATCTATAACAGAAAAAAAGAAACCGAAATCACCTGGTTCAAAATCAACAAAATCTGAATCTGCTCAAGTTGTCAAAGATAAGAATCAAAAGCCATTAAAAGAAAAGAAGATTGTTAAAGAAGAAGAAAGTCCATGGGAAAAGCTTACAACAAAAGGAAGAACAAATGAAAAAGAAAAAGATTCAAAGAATTCCAAAAAGTCAAAAGAATCAAAGAATTCTAATAAATTAAAGGAATCAAAGAAAGGCAGTAAACGTTCAAAGAAATCAAATTCTTCATCGTCATCAAAAAGTAGCAGTCGTACAAAGAATCTTTGGACAAAACCGAAAGATTTGTAAAAGAATTGAATTTTTCAAATGGAAATTTTAAATTACTGATTTATATTACTGTATGTTTAAAAATTACTTTATTTTTACTGTAATTTACTTAATTAAAAACAATTTTGAACTTTTAAGATTTATAAGTGTCAATTAAAAAACAATTTTTTTTGAGATCTGATAAATCCAATTTTAATCCTTTTTTGAAAGAAAAAAAGAATATTTGGGATTATTTCTTGCTTGCTTTTCTTTTTTGTTGCCACTTGCTTTTTAGCTGCTATTTAACTGATGAGAGATTTCCCTATAAAAAAATAAATTAGAATTAATCCATTTTTAAAAAAAATTTAAACCTGTGCAAAAATGTGACCGAAGTTCAGATTTATGAATAAAAGATTTTGAGCATGTAGAACAATGTAAAAGTCTTTGCTGTTGTTGTTGATGAGATTGTTGAGGTGTTAATGGATTAATGCTACTCTGAATATGTGTTCTCAAATGAGTATGTAGATTTGAGGCTCTATTAAATGCTTTTCCACATTCGTGGCAAACAAAAGGTTTTTCCTATAAAAAAATTTTAAAATTTCATTTTTGGATTTTCTCAAAAGCCTTTATTTTTAAAGAGAGCGGAAAATTTAAAACGTTTTATTTTAACGTTTTTTTTTCTAAATGGCGTAAATCTGCCGATCAGGGTAATGTTCTTTTGCCTAATTATCAGGTTCATGCCAGTTCAAAAAAAAGAAGTCAAAAATGAAAAAAATATCAACCCTTTAATAAGTTAAAAGAATGTTTTTAAGAAAAAAAAATAGGCGAGTTTCACCATCTCTCACTACAAATCTGTTTCAAGGTTTCCTATTAATTAGTAATATCCGGTTGGGGAGGGAATGAAATAAAAATTATTTAATGTAGTGTTAAAATTTAGTTAGAATATTTATTGTAGCATAAAAAAATAAGCTGTAACAAAGTTTTTTCAAAAAATTAATATGGCGTAAATACATCTTATTTTTCAAGAAAATTCTAAAGTTTAAAAATCTTAAATGGGGAGGGGGTTACTGTATCTGCTACAGTAAGTTTTATAAGCTACCTTTGAAAATTTCTGACCTCTTTCCGTTTTCGTATTTAACAAAAAAAAGGAACTTACAGTAGTATGAGTGAGACGATGCCGGGTTAAATTACCAGGTTGCCGGAATGCCCTTGAACAAACTTCACAACGAAATGGCTTTTCTCCAGTATGAATTCTCTTTAAAAAAAGATAGGAAATTAAATCTCAAATTTCAATCCAATAAGATTTTTTTACCTTATGTGTAATCAAAGTATTACTTCGACTAAAAGTTTTATCACAAATATCACAACGATATTTTTTAACATTTGATGATCGAATTGTTGTTGATGAAGTTGATGTAGATGATGGGGCAGTTGTTATTGAACCGGCTGAAGATGAACATGATGATCGAGCAGATGATAAAGAGCTTGAAGACATAAGTCTTTCAAAATGATTTGTTGAACCTTAAAATTAGAAACATTGGGGGATTTATTAAATCCTAAATGAAAAATTTTTGTAATACCTAATGATAGACGATGATTTGTTGAAGGACCTTCAGGTCGAATATTAAAAGGAAATGTTGGAATCATTGTTTTATTAAATTGTGTTTGTCCAAATGCAGCAAGAGAAGGTGCCATGGCATTTAAATTTAGCATTCGAAATCTTGCTGCATATTCAGATGCCGAAGCTGAAGCTGAATTTGAAGAAGTTTGAGATAACATAAAATTTTGCATTGAATTTGCTGCCATTAATCTTGCAAATGCATTTATAAAATTTATTTGTGTATTATTTGGTGGATTCATTGGAGATGGGGTTGCTGTTGTCGATTCAATGGATACTTCAGAATCAATTGTCTTTGATCTTTCACTACAAAAATTTCTTGGTTTTGAAACGAAAATAATAATCGAATTTATCGTACCTTTCAGTAATACTTGCAGCTTCATTCTCAGAATCTTCCGTTTGATCTTCAGATGCCGTTGAAGCTTCAGATTTTAATTTTCTCTGCCTTTCTTCGAGCAATGAATCAATTAAAAAACTTTTTCTTGATTTTAATGATGCCGCTGCCATTGCTTCTTCTTCTTCTTCTTCAGGCGATAAAGGGGAAAAGGTTGTGGGTGCTGCAGAAGCCGCCAGAATTTTTTCTACAAATTTAAAATTTTTTTGATCGAACTTTTTTGGCGAATAAAAATGTTACATAATTTTTACGTTTAAAGTAAAATACAAAACACGAAATAAAATTATGAAAGAAGACTAAAAAAATGAGGGGTAAATAATTACATGCTTTGAAGAAAAAAAAGAAGTGTTAGTAAATTGAAAAAAAATAACTTGACTTTAAAGCTTTAAAACATTTTAATGCCACCAGAAAAAAAGAAAGGAAGATGTGCCGCTTCCCTCTCTCTCTCTCTCTCCACCGTATATACATTTATCAAAGACTGAGCATTCTTTTTTTGTTTTGTTTTTCTTCGTCAAAAAAAGACACTCTCACAGAAAAAAGCAGCGCCTTCTTTTCTTTTTACGATGCCTCGCGCCTCTCTATTGGCCGATCCTCGCTTTTTTTCCTTCCATGAAAAAAGAAAAAGGCGGAGTCTATTATTTTTTAAAAGGGAATGGAAAAGTTTCTTCTTCAAGTTTGCTGGTGCTGCTTTTGTGTTATACGATTTTTGCTATCAATGCTTCTTCTTTCATACACTTTTTTTAACGCTTCTTCAATGAACAAAAACAATTAGGCGCACCCCTCTAATTTTTAAAAATTCTTTTTTTCTTTATTTTTCAGAAACCATGGATTCAATGTGGTAAATTTCTATTTTTTTTACCATTCATTTTTTTCACTTTGTTTTGAAAAAAAAATTGAATAGAAGGAAACGGAAAAAAAGAAAGTTAATAAATGATTCAGAAGCTCCTTCCTTCTTCTCCATTTTTTTCATCGTTGATGAGCAACGACGAAAAAGAAAGAGCAACCGTGTTTTTAAAACAATGGAAGGGAGTTTTCGCGCACAGCTCAAAAACAAAAGAAAGTTTTTTTTGTAAAGCAAAAAAAAAGGAAGGTAGACAGAAAAAAAGAATGAAAGCGGTTCGCTGAACTAATTTTATATATTATGGTAGAAAGAAAAGAATATGAAATGATCAGGGAAAAAAATGAGAAAGCTGTCAGGAATGAAAATGAAAGAAGCACCTGGTGTCTCTCTTTTGTTTTATATTTAGAAGCTGCAGTTGCTTGGATTTTCGTTTGTGTTAAAAAGAGACAATAATGAGCCTTATCCCTTTTTTTTGGCTTTTCTGTTGCTTTTCTAAAAAAAATTTTTTTCCCAAAAATGCAACCATGAATTTTTTACGTTTCACGAAAAAAAAGCTTACGATAACCTTTTGCCTAAAAAATGCGCGCCTCTTCTGCCCTTAAAAATGAAAGCTACCGTATAACTAAAAACAAATACATGGAAATTGAGACATTTAAAAGATCATTGTCAAAGACACGAAAAAATAAGATTTTTTTATGTTTGTTCAGATGTCTCAAATTTTGCTTTCAAAAAAGGAAGCTACCGACAAAGTTCTAACAAATATTTATGTAAGATTTTCAATTTTAAAAGTAAAAGGAAAAAGCCAAAAAATATATGAACATTAAAAGGCTGCTATTAACAAAGATCATATTAAAATTAAAAATTTAAAGATTTCTAAGGCAACGCTGTTTCCGGAAGAAGTTTAGTTTAAAAAAAGGAAAAGTCAAGGGATTAAAAAACGCTTCAGGAAATGAGTTGTTTTTGGAAGAAGCAAAAAATTTAAGGAAAAGGAAAAAGTAATCAAAGCGCTAAAGTAATATCCGCTTTTTAAAAAAAATTAGAGCGTTTCTTTTTTAATTTTTAGTGACAAAATTGTTACAAAAAAAATCTTTTGCATTTGAAAAACAAAAATTAATACTTTTTTAAAACTACAGTATAATTTTTTATTAGCGAAAATTTTTTTTATTAAATTTTCTATTTGAAAGTCCAAGCAAAAAAATTTGGTTACAAAAGTTGGCACATTTTCTTAAACTGTTTTTATTTGAATTAAAAAAACAGCTATATAGAAAAATTCAAATTAATCGTTATTTATCCCATTATTGTTGTCCTCTAATTTATTGTAACTCTATTTTCTTTTTTTTGTTGTTACATTGTCAAGATTTATGCTCTTTCTCTTCTACCGTTTTTTGATGATGATGATTGTTAATCCTCTCCGATATATTTTTTTTTCTCTAATATGTTTACGTACCCGGGTCATTTTTTTTTTTTCAAGATTTTGCCAAAACGTTAAAGTCAATGTTTTTATTACGCAACTGACACAAGTCTTTTTTTCTTCCTTCCAAAAAGAATGAAAGGAAGGAAAAAAGGTACTTGTAAAAAAAATTTGACAGTAAACGATCCGCAATTTTCGGATCTCTCTCTCTCTTTTTCACAACGGGTGGCCTTAAAGAAAACATGGATAAAGGAGGAGAGAGAAAAACAAGCTGGTGCCATTTAATTTTTTCCAAATGAATAACTTTTTGATGAAGAGGGAAAACGGGGAATGAATGAATTGTCGAGAAATGAATTGTAAAATATATATCTTTTTCGAGAGTGTTGCTAATGATGATGGGTAGGAGGAGATTGAGATTGAGAGATTGCAGAATTGCGTAAGAAATCCATGTTTTTTCTTTCCCCTCATAATTTTATTATTTAATTCACTTACTTTTTTGGGTATGTCTTTTCTTAAGTTTTCGAAGATGATGGTAATGATTGTTTTTGGTCAATGAAATACTTGAGGACGCGAAAAAAATATGAATGAATGAATAAAATGCGCTAAATGTTTCAAGATGAAAATTTTATGAAGAGAAATGAAGGAAAGAAGGAAGGATCGTAATGGAGATGGAAAAAAGAAAGAAAGAAAGAAAGAAAAGAAGGGCAATTGAGAGAGAGAAATTAATGCTTGAATTTGTTAGAATTGTTTTTTAAATGGAAAAAAATGGGAAAAGATATGACTTTTGGTAATGACTAAATTGTAACGAAAATTGAGGATATACTTTATCTTGACAAAAGCGAATATGTAAAAATATTTTAAAAAATATTATAACGACTTCCTTGGCTTCAAAAAAATTTTAAAGATTTGAGTATATTTTGATGTGATAGGAACATATTCAAATCCATAAAAGAGCAGACGATTTGATACATTTTTCATTTTAACGTTTTTTTTCGAAATGGTATGAACCTGATAATCTGGGTCTTTTTTTATTGTTCTTTTGTCTGGTTTTCAGATTCATGCCATTTCGAAAACAAGCGTTAAAAATGTAAAATGTATTAAATCGTCCGCTCCCTTTTAAAAATTCAAATATTCGCCAAACTACCGTATTTTGAAAATTTTGAAAACTTCAAAAATGCAAAATTCTCAAATGAAGTATTTATCTCTTTAATAGTAATAATAATTTTTATCCCCTTTACACATGATTAACATAAAAGTTAAAGGTCAATTATTTATCCGAAAACAAAATTTTATCTATCTTTTATCTCTGGGAACAAAACAGAAGAAATTAATTTTAAAAATCCATAAAAGAATTTAAATTAAACACATGTTTTAAATATAATAATTAAATAAAAGAATTAAAAAATGGAGGATAATCTCAAAAGCATTTAAAAAACAATTTAGGATTCTTTTTTATTTATTTTTTTTTCAAAATTGAAAGGAAAATGCCTTTCCTCTTTTTTTTACTGATAAAAAAGAAAGAAGACTTAAAAGTTTAGTATTTTGTGGTTTTTTTGTTTAATTTTGTGAAGGTAGAAATTAAATGGAAAAAAGGATTATAATAAAAAAAAAGTGCCACATATTTTTAAAGGAAACTCCCTCAATTTATTTTTTGTTAGAAATGGGGGCAATTAAAGGGGATTTTGATAAAAAAAAATAAACTTTGAATTAAAACTGTGCCTTCCCTTTTCTTTCTTGTTAATGAAAATTATTATTTAATTATTTTCACAAGGGAATTTAAATTTTTTAAATGTGTAATTATAAATTCGAGGAAAAAATATACGCAACAAAAACAAAAAATCAAAAAGTCAAATAAAAAATGGTTACTGTAATTTTGAGAGTGAATGCTTTTCAAAGTTTTCTTTCGCAAAAAAATTAAGTATTTTTTGTAGCACAAAAATTTTTTTAAAAATTAATTCTTTTTTAATTAAGACATTTTCGAGATTGTAAAAACTAAAAAATTTATCAGTTTCTTAAGTCATATATCAGACAGTATTTTTTTTGAATTTTAATATGTGCTCGGGAATCTGAACCGAAAATAATTTCGGTTTTTTGAACGTATCTTTTTTACATTTTTTTTTGTCAAAGTTCTCCTTGAATTTGGATAACTCTTATTTTATAGACCATTTTGGTTTCTACAATCTTCAGAAATTTCTAAAAATAAAAAAAGATAATTGAAAGACCGAAATCAGGACAAAAAGTTTTGAAATTTCTGTCTTTCGATTGTATTTTTTTTTATTTTTTGGTATTTCCGATGATTGTAGAAACGAAAGTGGCATATAAAATAAAAGGTTATCCAAATTCAACAAGAAATTTGATAAAAAAGAATATTAAAAAACTACATTAAAAAAACCAAAATTATTTTCGTTCTGTACAGTCAACACAGATTAAAATGGATTTTTTTAAAAATCATCTTATATTTCTTAAACTAATTTTTAATTCGAAAAAGTTGAAAACAGAGTAATTTTATATTATAGTATAGCAAATGTTAATACATCTTAATTCTTCTAATTAAATAGCTTTAATCATACTGTGTTACAAATTTATTTTTAACAACAAATAATCTTTTTAACAAAAATGTATACAATACAGATT
Source organism: Panagrolaimus sp. PS1159 (assembly GCA_963922195.1). Classification (NCBI taxonomy): domain Eukaryota; kingdom Metazoa; phylum Nematoda; class Chromadorea; order Rhabditida; family Panagrolaimidae; genus Panagrolaimus; species Panagrolaimus sp. PS1159. Next base: position 575,168 of record CAWUHW010000018.1, read on the forward strand.
TGTTAAAAAAAGAGAGGAGTATACACAAATTTATTGAAGCAAATAAGAAAATTTGCTAGAAAAAAAACTTTTTTTTCACGTATGAACAATTCCTTTAATGATTACCCTTTTTTTCAAATCCTAAATGCTGCTTCTCTCTTTTTTTTTCAAAAATTTGTTGTTACCTTAATTTGCACTTCCTACGCACACCTATTTTTTTCACTCACTTTTTTTAATTATTGTTTTTTGTATAAATTTTGTGAAAACTTTTTTACATGACAAAATTCCGAAAAAATGAAAAGTTATTATTATTATTTTGATAGAGATTTAAAAAAAGATATTACCGTAAATTATTTTTGTTAGAAAAAAATGCATTAAAAATTAAAAAATAAAGTGAAGCATGTTTTCAATATTATTTAATTAAATGTTGCTTTTCCAATCTCTTTGGAGAAATAAAGCAGTAATAAAATTAATGAGACCTACGCTTTTTTTGTTTAACATTTTGAAAAAAAATTTGAACTTGTTCCCTAAGGGGGAAAATTTATAAGTTGTGGTAAAATTATACAGGGAATTTCACGCTATTTTGCAATTCTTAAAAACTTCAAAGTATAAAAAAATTGTTGTACAGAAAAAAAGGAGGAAAGATGAAAGTTTTTAAATTCCCATCAGAGATTTTGAAACAAATAATTTGTTGTGGCATTTTATTGTGTAAAATGTTGTTATATTTTGTGGTAAAAATGAAAAATACTATAGCCTACAGAAAACTATTAGCTGATATTTCAGTTTACAATAAAAACTTGTAACTTGTAAATTTATGATTTTGATTTTGATCTAGATAGAGCTAAAAAAGTTTTAGAATACCATTTCGAAAGTAATTCCAAAAATGTGAACAATATGGTTGAAGAACTTGAACACTTTTTTAGAAGGATAACAAAAGGTGGGCTTCACACTCGAAGCCCTATATTGGGCTGTCTTTCAAAATCTGTGTAGCATGAAAAAAGGCAAAAATTGAATTCTGTTCAAATTCAGTTTTTAATGAAGCTTTATTACTTTTCAAAAAAAAGGAAAATCTATTAAATTAACAAATTTAAGAAAATTATAGGAAGTTTAACATTAATTAAGGGATAATTTTTGAAAAAAAGAAAGAAACTCCAGTGAAATGTTTAAAGATTTGCAAAAATGTAAAACATGCCACGGCAATTTTTTTCGTTTGTAACCAAGGCCGTAGACGAGATTGAATTTTAGGGGTATCATTTTCGATTTTAGTGGTGGACACACCTTTGATTTTTTGCCGACAAAACAAAAACATCGTAGAATTTTGTCAATATGGAGGAGGCACAGGTTCTCTTTCTCCTATACCTTGTATTTATCGCGTCTTTTAATCCTAATAAAAACACATAATCTCCGATTTTTCATTTAATATTTGACAATCTTAGAATTATGAAACATCTCATTTCTCAATAATTCTGACACATTTAACAAATACTAGAAAATACAGATATATATTAAATATAATAATAATACAATTTTTACACCCCAAATGACTGCTTTTTCTACGCTTCTTTTATTTTTCTGTAGGCGTTGGCGGTGGAGACAAACGACAAAGCGTTAATTTAACCTTGAACCTACGAAACAGAAATTTAAAAAAAAGGAGAAGTACAAGGAAGAAGAAAAAAATATGAAGCAGCAACATTTTTTCATTTTTCTCAAAAAGCCAAAAGAATAATAATAACAAAAAAAATGAAACAAGGTAACGCTAATTGAGTGGTTAAGGAAATGCAGACACGGGGGTTGTTTGCTGCAAAAAATGTTTTTTTTTCTACATCCCTCTAATTTTTTTATATTTCTAAAAATTATAGAAAATGAAAGTAATCATTTTGTAAAAAATGAAAGGAAAATTCTTTTTTAGGACTTTACTACTTTTTTTCCTGTGAAAAAAAGACTTTTTAATTTTCCATTGAAACAAATATAAAAAAAATATGATAGACGGTTGCTAAATTTTGAGGACCTCTTTTTCATTTTTTAAAGGAGATATTATTTGGTTCTTCTTCTTTGAATGAATAATAGATCGGTGGCACGAAAATGCTTTCCTTACTTTTTTTTATAACTGTTTTTCATTTTTCCCTTGTGTTTCAAAATGGAAAGAAAAAGAAAAAAAAAACGATGAAAAGGAATTGAAAGAAAAATGAATGGAATGCTTTTCAATTAATTGAGATCCTCAAAGAATGAGAGATATGGGAGCTTCTTTATAATTTTTTCAAGTTTTTTTCTAAGTAAAAATAAGCCAAAATAAAAATTTTATGGTAAACTGGCAAAATTAATACTACATTACTAATGAAATTACAGCAAAGTTGGCACTCCAGACTCAAAATTTCGAAATTTTGATTATAACATTTTTACAATTAAAAATTTTCTGATAAATTTAAATACTAAAATGGCCTATAAAAAACGGTTATTCCAGTGTAAGAAAAAACTTGAAAAAAGTAACATTTGAAAAACGAAATTATTTTCGGCCCGAACAATCAACACAGAATTACAGTATCTTCAAATCCAATAATATTACAGTAATTTATTGGCTTAAATTCAAAGTTGTTATTTGATTCTCCAAAATGCATTTCAAAAAAGATGAAAATTTAAAAAATAACATACGATTGCATGTAACCTCAATTCTCAATGATCTTTTTTTTTAAAATGAAGCGCAATAATTCATTCATTTTTTTGACGACAGAAGCGGCATCATCGACTATGGCGCCGCTTAAAACTACTCAAATATGCAACAGGTGTAAAGCTTTTTTCGATGATGGATTTTTTTCACGCAATCCCTTCTCTCTTTCTTTTTTAAAGAAAAAGAGATGAGCAAAAAAGAGAAATATTATTTTTTATAAAAAAAATAAAAAGTCTTTAAAAAATTACAAGTTCAATGACTTCCTTTTTGGGGGTGTAAAAATATGGCAAAAAAAATTTAATTCTTGCCACAGTTTTAAAAGAACAGAAAAAAATGAAGTGAAAAAAAGAAAGAAAGATAATCTTATCCGGTTGTTGTCAATAAAAGAAAAAGGATAAGATTGTTTGAAAAAAAAATTCTTTTAATAATAAATAAATAAAGAATTTATTATTAATATTACAGGAAACATTTAAGTCCCATTTAAAACATACATATCCTCATTTATTTATCATTAAAAGTATAATTTTAAAATTAATTATTACTACCGTACTCAAAAAATTTTTAGAATGAGTAATTTAAATTTTAAAATGAAACAATTTAAATTTTTGTAGCCAATATATTAATTGCAGATTATATTATACTTTTTTGTTCTAAAATGTTCTAAATTTTTGTTAAAAATGCATTTGAAAAGAAAAAAAAATCGAAATTTTCTTTTAAGAAAAACAACAACGGATGCATTTGTTTTAAATTATATTATTAAATAATTGTGCAAAAATTCTACAAGAAAATGTTGTACTTTTTGTTTAATAAAAGAAAAAAGATAAAGCTTATAAAACAAACTTTTTTGAGAGAATTGATAACTTATTTTACTTCTGAATACTTGAAAGTTCTAGCTTTTTAATTGAAATATAACATCAATGTCTAAGTTTTCAGTTTTTTTGGTTCTGAGAAATTGTACGTTAAGCATTTCAAAAAAAATGTTGTGTATGTACTTTGTATATCACCGAAAAAAAATTTACAAATATAACATTTTTATGAAGCTCAAATCAAAAATAAAAATTCATTACAAAAATATTACGAAAAAACCAAACATATACTATAATAACATCAACAATAAACAATAAAAAAGATATAAAAAAATGATTAATGTGTGATTGTTGAATGTGAACATAAAAAGAGCACCGGAATGGAGGAATTTATTTCTTTCCATCTTTTTTATCAGATTTATCAGAATTTGATGGATCACCTTTGGCAGCAGCAGCATTTGAATGAGCCATTCCACCTTTGCGTCCCATATCAATATAACCTTTAAGGCCCTAAAAAATGTTAAAAATTAATTTCTATTACAGTACTAAAATAACAATGCCATAAAGAGAGTTGTTGTTACTTTACTACTGTATTCATTATTATATTCTTTTTAGAAATGAATATAATAAAATTTTGCCACCTTTAGAAAAAAACAAGGGTGTGCTTCCTCAAAAATGACCGCCCCCGCTCCATAAATACAAGTAAAACAGAACTTACGAGTTGTTCTTTTCGAGCTTCACCACCCTTTTTTCCAGCTTCTTGAACCTTTTCTTTTGGCCAACTTGCAAAACCACGATACTTTTCTTTTTCAGGTGGATTGTTATTGTCTTTGCTCATTGTTGAAAGTTGTAGAACAACGACGACCGAAGATTTGATATAATTTGATGAAAGAAAGATTGAAAGCGAAAAACCGAAAAAACATTATTAATTCAAAATTTAAAGCTGGAAATACAAATATTACACGGGGTTAAGTAAAAAAGATCAGTGATATTATTTCTCTGGCATGAAACAATTAAAAAAATGCCATAATAGCCCTGAGAACAGAATCCACAAAGTTTAATCCATTTATTTATAAAACTTAAAAATATTCAAAAAAGCAATTGCCGTTGTTTAGAGCTGGTTTTTTGCTTCAATGAAAAATTAGCAGACGACATCGTCAGCTTCTTCTGCGTATAAAATTTGCATACATGTTTTTCATCAGAAGTTTGCAAAACAATAATGTTTGTTTTTTTGCAAAAAAAAAACATTGAAAAAAGAGTTTTAAAAAAACGATCAGAAAAGTAATTAATAAATATGGGGTCAATCAAAAAATGTTAAACTATGTTTTAAAGCATTTCCATGTACAATCGAGTCATTTATTAATTGTACGGCAAAAAAATAGGTGTATAGGATTTTTATTAAAATTAGTAACTTTGTAAAAAATGGGAGCAAAAAGATTAATCACCAATATTTGATGATTTTATTAAATCAAGTAAAAATTTTTGCTACCAAACAAAGGCAATGTCTATCAGAAGCAACTAACACACATTTGTGTTCGGCAAAATGCTAGTTTTTATATCAATTTCTACGATAAATTAAAGCAACTCCGCCTTTCAACAACAACCCTAAAGTCTTATGTTAGATTTCTGAAAATAGCAAACGACGAAAAAAAACGCACCAAATATGCTCCAAACAGGTGAATCAAAAAAAATCATAGCTTTTTTAAGGGAGATGAGAAAAAATATTTATGAAGTCAAAGTTCGCATCCTTCTTTTTTCGTTCTTTTTTTTTTGCAAAGCATTAATGCTTTGAAAGAAAAGAAGGATGTTTTGACTCCCGTAAATCAGCTGCCGAAATCAATTTCCAAATATGTTCGATCTTCGCCAACAGCAGCTTCTTTTTCTTCCTTTTTTTGTAGACGAAACTTTTTAGCTGCAAAAAGTAAAGGGAAAAATCGTTTTTGAAGTCGATCATCAAAAAGATCCGATGCATTGATATCTCTCTATTAGCAAGCTATTTTTGCGAAGAAAAAAAGGACAGCACAAAAAATTTTTTTTCAAAAAAGGAAAAGACTAGTCTCAAATTTTGCAAGCAAAAAAAGAGTACAGTATCTAACAAAATTTACTTTAATTAACTAAAATAAATTTTTCTTTTTTGTTCGAAAACGTTTTTATCGCAAAATTTTGATTAAAAATTGAAACAAAGGCTAAATAATATGAAACAACTCGCAGCTTTGATTTTTTTTTATTTTTTACTCACACAAAACATTGTTATAACCTTTCAATTTTTGAACGAAACAAATGCGCGAATTTCTGATGTAAAAAACTTTAAAGAAACGTTAAAATGAAATGAATGAAACAATGGCACTTGTTGTTGATTGATTAACTTTTATCTATTGTTTTCTTCTGTTTTAGATTTTAAACAATTAATCAAATTAAATGTGTTTTTGCACGTTTTCGTTTTTATTTCAAAATAGTTTCAGTAAGCTTATGCTTGCAAAAATTATAAAATTGTTAAAAAACATCAAAATCAAGATGAAAATAGCTATTGCTCTTTTTTTTATGTTTATAAAAGAAAATAGAAATTATACGGCATCAAGCGGACCTCAAAAGATCTATTTTGATAAATCTAGAAAAAAATTTTGAAACTCGTTTTTAAAAGTACACAAAATGAACCTCAAAAAAATAAAGAACTTTATATTTAACTACCATATCAAAATATAACAAATCCTATTTGAGGATCTCAATACTCTGACAAATATACAATAATGGTTTTTTAATTTCATATTTTGTCATCCGAAACGTGCTAACATTATATTTTACTTTATTTTGTATTTACTTAATTGTTTTTCATTTTTGTACTTCCATAATACTTTTTTTTTCGCTTTCAAAGTTCGATGTTCCTTTTTTTATTTCTATTCTTTCTCAGACAAATTAAAATTGTCTGTTTTGAAAAACGCAGATGTTTGTCGTTTTTTCTTTTAAAAACTAAATTTTGGCGCTAAAATAATTTTTAAACTTTCTATGACAGAGCTGTCAACTATTTTTTAATGATTAAAAAACTTTTTTCGTTGTTGCAAAATCATTTTTGTTTCGGATAAACTGTATCTTGCTTGTGTAAAAAAAACTCATAAAAATAGAAATGTTCTCTCGCAATTGTTGATTTTTTGATCAATAAAATATAAGTATCGCTTTTTTTAACGATTTTTTGTTTTTACATTTTTTACTCATAGCTATTTTAAAACCATGTTTTGGACAAAATTAATTTCGTAAATTTTTAGATGAAAACAAAAGAATATTGTTTATTAAAGAACAATAATGATTTTAATTTTGATGGATGTTTAAATACCATAGTTGTTATTGATAATAATCAATACAAATATATTAATTTAAATAAAAATTATAAATGTTCTGATTTTCCTGTACCAATTCAATCTTTAAACATTTTATTTTCAAAGGAAAAGAAATTTGGTGGTAAAAACTAAAAAAAAAGCTGCATTTTTATCGATTTTTTGACAGCCTTTTTTGAAAATGTGCCATTAAAAAATGTTTTTGATACTTTTATAAAAATTGATTTCTAAAGGTTTCAAGTATTTAAATGTAGCTTTTTTATTGGTTATTATTAGATTGTTTAAATCAAGAAAGATGTCATAAATCTTCGAAAAATTTTTCTGATAAAAGATTATCTTCAAATCAATTGGGCTTTTTGAGAAATGAATTTAATCCAACAAAAGAAGAAAAAGATAAAAAGAAATATGATTTATCTTCTACAAAAAATAATAATAGCAGCACTTTATCCCTTCATATTTCTGCATATGAAAATGGAAATGAAGCTCAAAATCAAATTGAAAAAGATTTTTCGAATGGCAAAAATGGTATTCAAAAGTCAAAGAATTGTTTGCAAAAATCTTTCAACAAAACTTTTTCATCACCAAAATTTCAGGTAATTTTATTTAGAATTTTTTTCAGCCATGACCAGTTTTTTTCTTACATTTTGTGGCGTCTTTCTTCCCAATCTCGAAAACAAAATTTCTAGGGGGAGGCATTTTTATTTAAGGGGAGAGCAACCGCTGATTTTTTGCCGCCATCGCCAAGCGATCAAAAGTCATCGAAAGAATTTTTGGAAAAATAATAATTTATTCCCCCTTTAATACGGCCCTGTTTCAACCACCATTAAAAAGGTCAAAGTATTATTTTGTTTCAACCATTCTCTTTGCATTCTTTGATGGAGTTACCGCTGGAAAATATTTTTGAAATGACAAAATTTTTTGCAGAATTATTTTGAATTTCCAAGACAGCAACAAGAAAACAATAGCGAAAATGATAATGAACCAGAAATTATACATTTTAAAGCTTCACAAAAATTGCTTAATCCCAATTCCCCTTCCACTTCCAATTCTTATGATAAAGCAGCGGCGGAAAATCGAATGAATAAAATTGAAGATCATAAGAATCTAGAAGAATCAAGTTAGTATTTATTAGGAATTATGAAAGATGTATAATATTTTTTCTTTAATTCAGCATCATCAGTTGAAGTTCTATCAAATTCAAAAACACCAAGTCCTCTGCCATCAAAAAAATCAATAAATGAAGAAATTGTTGAAGTTGAAAATGATAAAGTTGAAGAGAAAAAAAGTACGTCACTTTTTAGGAAATTTCAAAAACTCTTAAAGATTTTTTTAGCTTCATTAATTGAAATTTTATCACAGCCACAAAAAAGTTCATCAAAAAAATCAATAAATGAAGAAATTGTTGAAACTGTAAATCTTGATGATGAAAATGACGAAGGTAAATCATTAACATCATTTCCAAAATGCTTAAAATTTTTTTGCAGAATCATCGATTGAAATTCTATCCCAGACTCAAAAAAGTCCACAATGCTCTCCATCAACAAAGGAATCAACAGATGCAGAAATTATTGAAATCGATGATGATGAAGTTGAAGTTGAAGAAGGAATAAAATCATTGACAGAAAAAGAATTTAAAGAGCTTAAAGATTTGCCGTATCCAAGTGTAAATATGGAACAATATTTTTATGAAACGAGTTTAATGCCATTTAAAATTGTTCATCCTGCAAATAATCGTGACGAATTTGTTGCTGCTATTTTAAATGGAGATTCTGAAACAGTTTATTCGACAATTTCAATATATCCTCCAAGATTTGATTTTGAATTGAATAAATTGGATTCTAATGGAAAATCACTTCTTCATTTGGTAACTTTTTTTGGAAGGGCCACTTTTACTGATTACTCTTCTTTGTTTGCAGATTGCTGAAAGTAAATGCAGTGAAAGGCATGAATATGATGCAATACTTGAAATGTTGGTACAATTGGGAGCAAGTTTATCAATTCTTGATGGAAAATATTTTCGTACACCTTTGCATACATCAATTGTATTACGAAATGTATGTTTAGCAAAAATGTTTGTTAAACTTGATTCACCATTAAATACATTTGATGCAAAAAGATTTTCACCGCTTATTTCTGCAATAAATACAAAAAATGTTGAATTTGTTAAACTTTTATTAAATGCTGGGGCAAATGTTGAAAAAGGTTGGTTACTTTTTTTTTGAAGTTGAAAATTACTGTGGCTATAAACTGGAAAATTTTTCAGGAATTGAATATGCAAAAATCTCTGGAATGATTACAGAAGAAATAACGAATATTTTAATTGAACATCAAATAAAAATTAATTTATGCATGAATCAAGCAAGAGAAAAAATTTTTCCACAAGCAATTTCAGCTCATTATGGTACACTTTCAAATTCGCTGTATATTATTCCAATGGCAGAAACTGAGACAATCACATTTCCATTTACTTTAGCAAAAGAAATAACACTTTCACAAAATTATTATTTACTTTTTGAATGTGCTGTAATAATTATTGATTCATTTAATGAAACAATATCTGCACGAATGTGGCATCAATCACCAATTAAAAGTATTTTAATTAATGGAACAGAACCAACTTATTTGCAGAAATCAACAAATTTTCTTTCGTTCCCAATTTTAGTGGAAGGAAAAAATTCAATTAAAATTGAATTATTGAACCGAATATATAAAGGAACAAAATGTTGTATTGCAACTCGTATAACACATGTTTTTATGCCAGGTTTCGTAAGAAAAGCCGATTTGAATGTTGAACAACAAGTAGGATATGTTGAACCAAAAACCCGACAGCAACAACAAAAATATTTCCAATCACTTGAATTATCCTATCAACAACAGCAACAACAACATACATCAAAAAGAATGCGTCCAAATGGTCCATATCACCTTCCAACACATAATATTCATTCAGAACCACCACCGCCATCATTTTCTCGTTACCTCCAAAAGCCTTCATCATTTTCAAGAAATCTAATTGAACAACAGCAACCACATTTTTATCCTTCACCATTATCTTCTGCTTCAACAATACCAAGAGGATTTATGAAATTGAGATCTTTGGCACCAGCTAATCCATCACCACCGTCAATGCAACGAGGTACAAATCGTCCATTGTTTTTACCATTATCTGCTGTACCAAATCAAAATAGTTCAATTTCATCATCTTTAACATCAGTTCCAACAACAAAAAGAATAAAAACTCGTTCAACAACATCATCTCAAAGTGTACCTGAATCTTCAAAAACTCCTCGCCTTCAAAAACAATAAACATTTATCTTGTAATTAATTTTTATTTGTGTTTATTGTTGTTCAAAGTTTATAATAAAAAAATACCAAATACAAAAAAGTGTAAAACGGTTTTACAAAATCTTCTTGACATTTTTCCAAACGATATGAAAAAATTATTTTACACAAAATTAACATTTAAAAAATATGGATATTTAGGTTGAAAACTACCGAAATCACTTCCAATATCTCTTTCAACTTTAATTTCACGAAATTCCATTTTATATTTATTCATATTTGAAGAATCTGAAGTTGGTGGAGGTGGTGAAATATAAGGTTCCGATGCATCAGATTGACTTCGAACAAAAAGTTTATATTCTGGAGGTGGAAAAAATTCTGCACATAAATCTGCATTTAATGGAACTGTACCAATTACAATCGGAACTGAAACAGTTGTACCACCAGAAAAAAATGCATTTGTATGTACTTTTGTCTAAAATTTGATTGTTGGATGAAGATAGAAAATGATAGGGCTTACAAATATTCGATAATAAATTTTTATGAAGCCACATTCATCGTAACTTGGTGGTAATGCAATAATTTCAACATTTTGACAAAGTCCAATTTCTTCATCTTTTTCAAGCTGTAATATTTATTTTGAGGTCTTTAAACGAAAATAAATATTTACCGAAATTTTAATTTTTGGAAGATTAAAAATTTTTGAAAGAGTTTTTGTGTCTGTCGTTAATGCCGTTGGAGGTGGATTTAAACATTCACCGGTAAAAGTGTAAATTCCTTCAATTCCAACTTCTATGGAAGTAACAGTCGATGAAGATTTATTTTCAATTCCAATTTGTAACGGAATTATTTCACCACAAACGTATCCCACTTTTGGGATTTTTACCTAAAACTCGATTTCAAAATGTTAAAAATTTTTCTAAACTTACAGAAACTTTAACAATTTTGTTTGAACTTTCGCATGCCGTAAAACTTGTTGCAGACGTAAAAAGTTCCCTTCCACGAAGATTTAAATCAATTAAAGGACAAACTGAAAATTCTAATTTTGATTTTTTATTTTTTACTTTCCATGGAATATTTATTTCTGCTTTAATTATATAACAAATATTTCCAATTTCTTCAGCGGTATTCAAATTTGGTGGACAATTAAATGGAATAAAAAATTCAATTGGAAATGTATGACGGCCTTCTGGAATTGTATTAATGGATTCTGAAGATTGCCAAAGTAAAATTTGTTTTTGAATAAAAAATTGAAGGGATTTATATTCAGCTCTGGATTTATTTATCTTTATTTCTTTTATCCAATTTGTTTTTGCATATCCCAAAATTGTAACAATAAATGTTCGAGCTTTAATTGGCTTTTTTGTGTCTAAAATTATTTTTCCATTGACGGTTGTATTTGCAAAGAATGCATTATTTGGAGAATCTAATATTATTTGAATTGAATTTGAATTTGGCATTGAAAACCTGAAAAATAAAATACAAAAAATTGGAAAAAAAACAAAAAACTGCAGAGTAAAAATAATCTGAAAATGGATTTTGAAAAAAACTTTGAAAGTTTAAAGAAAATATATACCAAAAAAATAATTAATCTATGGGGAAAAGAGATTTGCAAATTTGTTTTTCAAAGAAATCATTTTGTTTAAAATATTAAAAAAACTGTACATTTTTTACATAACAAAAATATATAAGAGATTAACATTTGGAACTAACAACAAAAATTCTCTTCAAAAAATAATTAACTCTTTGGGGGATTACAGTCAGGTGAAAAATTTTTCAAAATATTTTTACTAAAACTTTTTTACATCAAAAATTATCACCTTTTTACAATCTAAAAAAAAAGCAAAATCTTATGAACTTTGGAAAATTTGTGAAAGTAAATATCTGATCTAATTTTAACAAAATAAAAATGATAAAAAAAAAGAAAAAATAGCGTCACAAACGCCAGTGACGCAATTTATCTATGCTTTTTTTATAGTTTAAAAACCAAAGAACAGTTTTTTTTTAAATGACGTTTTCTTTTTTACCCAACGAGAAAATTGAATGAAAGAAAAAAACAACGGCACATTGAGAAAAAAGACATTGGCAAACATTTTTTAAAGAGAACTCTTTTTTTTGTTAAAGCTTGTGCAGCTTACTTTTTTAGCAAACACTTTTATATATTTTTCAAAAAACGAAAGAATTAAGAAAAATGAAGCAACGTCTTTTTCAACTCTTTTATTCTTTTCAAAATGTAATGTTTTAAACTGTTTATCAAAAGCGTTTGTGGCACAAATTTGGTATTATATCAACAATTAATATTTTACATTTGTTGTTGAAAAATGCATAACGACTGCTGCAGGTTTTTATATCGTATTTTACAAACCTTTTTATTGATTTCTAGTATACGATAATAATATCTTGATTATGGTTTTTTCCATGCTTAAACATATGTAGCATAAATTTTCATTTTTATGCTACAAGTATTTTTTTAATTAATAAAAGTAAAACCAAACCATAAAAATTACTGTAACAAAGCATTTGGCAATCTGTGTTCGAAAGTAAACAATCACTCAAACTTCAAAGTTGCAACATTATATAAAAAAGACATTTGCTATTCTTCAATTTTTATTACATCATTTTTTTTAACTTCGTTTTTAAAAGATGGATCCATCACAGTTAACACAAAAAGAATTGAGAGATATTGATATTTACAGGCAAACTCCGATTCGATTTCTTGGTAATTTTTTTGTTTTAACATTTTAATTTATTGTTTTATTTTAAGGTTATGCAAATGAAATTGGTGAAGCATTTCGATCTGTTGTACATGTTTCATTGGTTCGACTTACATATGTTATTTCAATTGGATACGTATGCGCTGATGCTTTAGATAAATCTCGGAAAACTTATAAGGTTTGTATATTACAGTTTTTTCTTTTCATTTTTACATCCACGTTTAAGCTTCAATATCCATCAGCAAAAGATCGTCGACAAGAAGTTACAACTACTGCTGTAGATGCACTTGTATGGCAAGGATTTGCAAGTGTTGTCATTCCTGGTTTTACAATTAATCGAGTTTGTGCTTTATCAAATGCTCTTCTTCGAAGGTTTTTTTTTTCTTTTACCATCCCACTTTAACTTCTTTGCCTATTTCAGAACAACAATTGGAACTCCAATATCAAAAGCAATAACCACAATAATTGGTTTATCAACTATTCCATTTATCGTACATCCAATTGATGCATTTGTTGAACATGCAATGGAAAAAACAATTCGTCCATATTATCCAAAGCCAGCTCCATTACCCGAAACTGCAGCAGATAGAACAATATTTACTTGATCAAATGTAATACAATTTTTCATGTGCCATTTATTAGGTTTGCTTTAACGGGTTTCGATAGGTTATTTTTTAATGATTTATATATTTTTTAAAATAGTTTTAAAATACAGTAATAATAATAAAATATAAAGTATAAATAATGCAAAAATATTCAAAATGGCAGTGAAATACAGTATACAAACAAAAATCATAGTGGAATAATTTCTTCTCCAGCTTTTTGCTTTAGTTTACAGTAATCCTGAAAAAGATTTTTATGTAAGTTTCGACGTTTAACAAAAATAACAACTTTTAAAAAGCTTAAACATTGGGGAACATAAAAAACGTGCCTTATAAGTGACAATAACCTTCGATGATTTAAATTTTTCAACAGAAATTGCTAGCCGATCTTCTTCATATATTGGTCCTTCATATCCACCTTTTCTCATTAAATGATCAACAGTATCTATTTGATTCCAACCTTAAAAGTTTACGATTAAATTTTTTTCATTGCTTCCAAAAACTTTACCTTGTTCAACTGCAACTTCAGGCAAATATACAGCAGATAATCTTCGACCATTATAATAAAATTCAATTCTTATTCCATGTATTCCAACATCCCAATCCAAATAATTTCGTGCTTTTTCAAATTCTATTAAAAGTGAAACACCACATTGAAGGGAAGAGACTTCATTTAAAGAAATTGGTTGAAAGCGTGAATCATGAAATGCACTAAAAATATTTATATATATTATTTAAAATGTAAAAAATATCAAACCTTGTTTTTGCATAATCAAGTAAACCATTTCTTAGCGGAAGATCACGTGAAAATGTTCCAATACAACCTCGTAGATGATGATTTGATGCTTTTTTCCATGTTATAAATATTGGACTAAAAATATAAAAGATAAAAGGAAAGGAAAATAAAAAACTAACACTTTGTCATTTACAATTGTATCAGGACATGGTGGAGGATTTTTTCGTCGAAGTGATGAAATTATTATATCAAAACAATATACTGCCATTGTTGAAGTTGCAACAAGTTTATCCTTTTTATCCAATGCTTCCATCTTTCTTTAAATTTTTAAAAGTTTAAGAAAAATGTTGGAAAAAATGGATTTTCAAGAGTTTTTAAAACAGCACACGACAGAGAAAAAAGAAGGGGTTAAAAATGGCTCATTCGCGTTAAGAACGAAAAAAAAGAAAGGCAAAAAAAAGTTTTGTGCCATTGAAAATGAAAGGTCAGATCAGGTAGTGGAAGATATATGCCAATTATTTTGCCTTTTTGGAAAAAAATGAAAAGACTTTAATATTTTTGGAAGCATTATTTTGTCAATCGATACAAACACACATGTGACTCAACATAGACTGAATGTGAAAAAGAGACAATGTTTCGATTTTATCGTCGTCTTTTTTGCATTTTTAAATTCTTTTTTGAAAAGGAACTACTTTAAAGAAGAAAGCAATGAAATGATTTTTTCAATGGAGTTTTGATTTTTTATAGCACTAAAATGACAGAAATTAAAAGTAATCAACTTTTTATTTTTTTAAGTCCTTGGATTACGGTAGATGGCAAAATTCATCAATAAAAAAAGATAAAATATTTTATGTTCAATCAAAACTATATTTCTTAAAAATCACAGTAAAAATTTGCCCAAAAAAAAGTTATTTTTTTGCAGCAGCCTTGGAAAACAAATTACTTTATTGGTTTTTATCTGTTTTTTGCTCAATTACAGTATGCGCCAAAGGCATTACTCTAAAGATTGGCAGTTAATTCTTCAGCCGAATTTCTTGTTGCTGCTCATGTTTTGAAATGTATTAAAAATCTGTTTTTAAACACAACCTCATCCCCTTAAATTAATTCAGGTTACATCTTATTTTGGACGGGTAAACATATTATTTTTTATTAAAATTGAAATAAAGATCATTGCTATCATTGGATCAGGGATGAGAAATGCGGGCGCCGCCCGCATTTCTCATCCCTGCATTGGATATTTCATGACAACTCTTTTTCTAAAGCCAACCAAAATGATGCTCTAATATCTTTTTTTTATTTTCACATTTTCCTTTTTGGAAAATTGGAGGGGTGAACAAAACAAAATATTCAAAACCAGGTAAAAAAAGTTGTTGAAAATGGATGATTTTTAAAATTTCTTTCATTGCGAAAACTACTTTTTAAATGATTTTTTCTGTCTTTTCAATGTGAATAGCATATGTTCAAAGCGACAGACAGCAATTCTTTGAGCTTCGGCGGGATTTTCTTTGCGCGTAATTGTTTGCGCGTTTGGATTTTGAGCGTAAATTTTTACGCGCATTTTTTTAAGCGTTTGAATTTTGCGCGTAATTTTTTACGCGCATTTTTTTAAGCGTGTGACATTTGCGCGTTTTTTTTTGCGCGTAATTTTTTACGCGTGTGACATTTGCGCGTTTCAATCTAGTGACCTCAATTTTTGACAAATTTTAGGATTTTTTTACATAAATACGTCTTAAATTTATTGGAGAATTTAAATTTGGGGATAACTTTAATACAGCATGCATTTAATTGCATTTTTTAACAGATAAAATGATTCTTAATTAAAGTTATCCCCAAATTCAAATTCTCCAATAATTTTTAGACGTAAATATGTAAAACAATCCTAAAATTTATTAAAAATTGAGGTCGCTAGATTGAAGCGCGCAACTGTCACACGCGTAAAAAATTACGCGCAAAATTCAAACGCTTAAAAAAACTCGCGCAAAAAAAAACGCGCAAAATCCAAACGCGCAAATGCCACACGCTAAAAAAAATACGCTTAAAAAAACACGCGCAAATTTCAAACGCTTTAAAAAATGCGCGTAAAAAATTACGCGCAAAATTCAAACGCTTAAAAAAACGTGCGCAAACAAAAACGCGCAAAATCTAAACGCGCAAATTTCACACGCTCAATAGTCACGCGCTTAAATTTTTTCGCGCAAAGTTTGACGCGCAAAAAATTACGCGTAAAAAATTACGCGCAAAATTCAAACGCGCAAAGAATAACACGCAAAGAAAATCCCGCCTGAGCTTCTCCTTTTTTTCTTTTTTAAATAAATTCATTTTTGTTTTTTTAAAATTTTTTTTATTTTTATGTTCGCATTTTAAAAAGATGCAAACATGAAAAAATTTTGAGTATAAAATGTATTAAAATTAAAAATACAATAAAACAATTACAGAAATAAAAATAACATTATGTAATTGACGAGATATTTTTTAAAAATTATTTATTAAATTTTTTAAAGTCTATAAAATAATTGAAAAAAGAAACTGTCACATTTGAAAAAACACATTACTTAAAAAAAGTTATTTGAAAATGTATTTTTATACTGTATTGAAAAAATAAACAAAGAAAGCAAAAGAATGTTTTCATATTTAATACATTTTTGTAAAAAAATTCAATTTCCTAAAGTTTTCAAGCAAACAAAAATTTAATCATTTTTTTTGTATAAAACAATTATAAAATTTTAAAAATGAAAAATGACGTAGTTTCAAAAATCCCCCAACTGTTTTGCGGTCATCCATTTTTGCGCATTTAAAAACTTTTTTTTGATGTCTCCATTTTTACGTACTTTTTTTCAAACTTTAAAAAATGCTCCAGTAATAAAAAAAACTGACCTTGACACGCTGCGGTCACTCTATAAAATAAAATTAAAAAATTCAATTTTTTTCTCCCATATAAAGGAAGTGGTAATTATTGAAAAAGAAAATTAGTATTTAAGAATTATGTCTAGCTGTGGAAAAAAATTGTTTCCTTCTTTTGCTATTTTTGAAATCGAAATTTGATTAAATTTTTAGATTGTTTGCTTTTTTTTACTTGATTCCGTTTTATAAGTTTCCTTTAAAACATGTTATACATTTTTCTTCACTGCTTCTTAAAAATTTATAAAATTTTATTCTATTTGTATTAGTATCAGGGTTCTGCAAAATCGGAATTTCGGTTTTGGAAAATTATTTATTTATTTATAATCGAAATTTCGGTTTTGGACTCAAAAAATTATTTTAGCAATTTTAATATTTCAATTTTTGCCGTATAAATTTTCATTTTGTAGAACCCTGACTTTCCAATTAAAAAAATTTCAATTAAAAACATTTTTAGAAAAACTATTTTAAAAAACCCTTTATTATTAAATGATTCCAAAAAGATGAGGATGAAAACAAAAAAAGAAGGAATTTTGATAAGTTCAATTGGCCTAGTTTTACATATGTTATTTGTTGCAATTCCAAAAGATATTTTACGATGGGTAAATATGGAAAAGAAATCTATCAAAGGTCAAACAATTGTAATTACGGGTGGTGCAAGTGGAATTGGGCAAAGAATGGCAGAAATGTTAAGTTTGGAGCATGGAGCAAAGGTTGCAATTATTGATGTTGATAAAAATAAGGGCGATGAAACTGCAGAAGGAATTGTTGAAAATGGTGGAATTGCAAAAGCTTGGAAATGTGATATAACAAATGAGGAAGCAATGAAAATATGTGCAGAAGAAATTAAAAATGAATTTGGTAAGCGATTCAAAAATGGTGCAAAATAAGCCCCTTCAAACTTTTTTATTGCTACATTATGCAACAAAAAAAAACTTTTTTATGGTTAAATTTATTTAATTTAATTTATTCGAGACGAATAATCTCACCCAGATCCGTAGATAAAATCCTTGGACCAGTTAAAATTTTGTTCATTCCAGGCACTGTAGATATTGTAATTTGCAATGCAGCAATATTATTTTTTGGACATATGATGGAACTTTCAATGAAACAAATTCAACGTGCAATGGATGTAAATGTTATGGGAACTCTTATTGTTTGTTTCCAATAATTAAAACATCCATAAATATTAAAGTTTAGACTATTAGGGCATTTTTACCAGATATGGAAGAACGAAATAGCGGACAAATTGTTGCAATTTCATCGATTGCCGGTTTTGCTGGTGAAACATATGGAATTGCATATTGTCCAACAAAATTTGCTGTTCGAGGTATTATGGAATGTTTACAAATGGAATTTCGAGATCGTGGCTTAAGTGGTATTATTTGTACAACCGTATGTCCATGGTTTATTCGAACTCCAATGATTTTAAATATGGGAATGCGGCCAACTTGCAGGTTTTTACCTTGTTTTTAAATAAATACAAAATATTAAATTTTTCATTAAGCCTTTTGTACACGAAATAAGTAGATCGGGGTCTCTTCAATTTTTACCATTAAATTTCCTGCATTTTTAAACCCTAGAAAATTAATTATTCCTCACGGTTTTTACAGTATCCAAAATGCAACCAACAACGATTTTAAGAGTTCCGAAAATAGTTTATATTTTGTTAAAAAATTTTTAATTAAAGCAAATAAATAACTGTTTTTCTCTATCTTGCTCCTTGTCGCTTTTTTATCAATTGTGCATAAAAGTGTCTTAAAAAATATTTTCATTTTTTTGAAAAATGATTTTTTACGTTTTTAAAAGCTTTCAAAAACTGTTCTTTTTTGTGCCCGCGTTGTTGTCAAAAAATTTAGGCTTCCTAATGCCTCCCTAATGGTCTAGTGGTTAGGATTTCTGGTTTTCACCCAGGCGGCCGGGGTTCGATTCCCCGTTAGGGAAGTTCATCTTTTTTACTTTTTTCTTTTAAAAAGGATATTTTTTTACTTTTTTACAGAATTCTACCCTTTATGTCAATAAATCGAGCTTCGAATCAAATAATTGATGCAATTTTAAAAAATAAGCACATTTCATTTATTCCTTTTATGGTGGGCTTCATCTTATTTTGTCGGCAGTAAGCCTTTTCTTTAACTTTACCTTTTTGGCAAGTAACAAACATACACCTTTTTTAAAGATTTTTTACACATCACATGCAAAAAGCTGGAAGAAGTTATTTAAATTGCAAGTACGAGCCAGCAGTTACACCTGAAAAAAATAACAATAATAACTCAACGGACTACAAAAATAATAGTGGCGCTGTGAGTTCTCATTCTTCTTCTTCGTTTATGCTTAACAACAATAACTACAACGACCTTCAAAAAGCTGACGTGGAAAATACTGAATCAGAAAACGAAGAAATTATTGTAAAAAATATGGCACGAACTTCAACAACAACACCAGAAAATTCACGAGAATATTTTAAATTAGCACCACTATTTTGGTATGCAATAATTTTGCCAGCTCTTGCTTTCACTTTTGTAAGTTTTTTATCCATCTTTTATTTATGTACAAATATAAATCAATTTTAGATTGTTTGGTACCGACCTGAATGGATCCCTGTCAATTATATGCCATTTATTGGTGAATTTGCATATAATCTTGGTATGTTTTTTACTATACCTTTATATATAAATATTTTTTCTAATTTTAGGAACCAAGCATTCCAATGTTGCATTATGGATTAATATTGGTGCATTAGGTGCTCATATTGGTGAAGCAGTTTATTCTTTATATCTTTGTGATCAACTCAATATCTCACATGCTTCATCTTTGAAATGGTTTATTCAAACTTTTCTTGTTGGTTTTGCTTCCCTAAGAATGTTACTTAAACTTCGAAATAAAAATAGAAAATAAAAAAAAACTAATTTGAAAAATTTCTAATAAAAATTATAAAAACATTTTGTTTCCTTTTTTCACATACAAAATTTGAGATCACTTTTTTTATTAAAAAATACATTTTTTTTTTCAAATAATAGCAAATTGACTTTTAAGAAGATCACGAATACGATATAATTCTAATGAAGTTCTTCCTTCAACAGAAAATGAACCGGCAGTTGTACGTTGAATTGCAGCAACATTTTCAACAAATAAAGTTCCAGAATGAAATTCAGCTTGAAAACCTTTTGAATTTAGCACAGTTTTAATATCAGATAGTTTTGGATCATCGATATAGAGAGAACGATGTGGCAGCTGTTCTGCAGGTGGAAGAGTTTCAAGAACAAGAATTCTTTCCTCTTCAGCATTTTGTTTTGCTCGCTTTTTTATTGCTTCATTATCATCATCAACTTCCATTGGCTCTACAGTATCTTCATCAATATTAACTGTTTCAATTGGGGTGATTAATTCTGGTGCAGAATGATATGGTTCATCTTTTCTTGAAAATGGATCACGTCGTACAAGTTTTGCATTTATCCAACATACTTCAACATCACGAATCTAAAATTAAAAATTAATTTTATAGTTATAAAAAAAACACAAACCTTATGAAATTTAAGTGATTTCATTAAATGTTCACTAAGTTTAACTTGAATAATTCTTGATTCGACTGTTGCATCAACGGATTCATTTGGATATGGTGCATGAATATCTTCAACAATTTTATTTTGTACACAATAATCTGCCAAATTTTTTGTTGATGCTGAATTTCCATGTACAACAACAAGCTTTCGAGGTTGTAATCTTTCAAGTAATTTCTTTACTGATTCACCATCAGATCTTCCTTCAAAATCAATAAAATGTAGTTTACAAGCAACTTCAATTTTTGCTCTCTTTGTTATACATTTTGTTGGAACATCATCAAATGCAAATGGATTATCATTTTCATTTTCACTTTCATCACTATTTCCTGCATGTTCATTTATTCGATTTTTCAATTCATCAACAATTGTATAATCTTCTGGATCAATAAATTCACCATATGCATCCCACTAAAAAAAGAAATTATTACTGTGATTTAATTCTTAAAAAGACTTACAGGAACTGGCTTATTTACAGTAAGACTAAATGCAACCCTTTTTCGCTTAATTCCACCATATCTTGTAAAAGGACCAGCAGAAAATGAATGATTTACAGAATCTGGACCATGAAAGTATGCAAGATAATCACCAAATGCCATTTTAACCGATAATGGAAGTTTGAGCTGTCGATGCTGTGTTGAATAATTTGTAAAAGAATGTTGTTGAACTTGATCCATTTCAATATCTTCTTTATTCTCTCCATTTACATTTGATTCACGTTCAAGTTTTTCACGTTCTTCTTTTGCAATTCGAGCTGATGCTTCTGCTACCGCTCTTGCAGCTGCTGCAGCATCTTCATCATCAGAATCTGATTCATCTAAAATTTCATCACGTTCTTTTCTTCTTTTCATTTCTTGTCTAAAACGATTAAAACAATTATTTCAAAACTAAAACATCCTTCATTACCTTTTCTTTTTAGCTTCTTCATGTTCAGCTTTACGTTTTTCAAAAAATGCTGCCAATTCAAGACCATCAAGTTTAACCCTTTGTTTAATTTCTAATGCAATTGTATTATTGCAGGGTTTTTTAGCATCACGTAATTCTGCCATTTTAATTAATTTACTTCCAAGAGACGAATCACTTGATCGACCTATAAAAAAGGATTAAATATACATATATCACCAAACTGTAACATACCAGTAATAATACACATATTTCTTGTATCAATACACCAATCCAAAAATAATTCTCTTGAAAATCCAGATTCCATATCTAATCCACTTGCAAGGACAACTTTTGGTGATCGAACTCGATTCAACTCGTTCAATGAATGACAACATCGTACACTTTTTAAATGAAATGGATTAACTCTGCCAGTTTCAAAATCTCTTTGAATTTTATCTGCCATCCATTCAATTTGTGATTTTGCAGCTAAAAAAATATACATCACTGTAATTTTATGTTCGAGTTGCATATTTTACACAAAAAAACAACATGAAAAAAAAAAATACCTTCAATTACCGATGATGCAACAGAGGAAAGCATGACTAAATTATATGTTGATAAAAGTGCTTCAGGATTTTGCCATAATTGATCAAGTAAATGTGCAAGTTCAAGAACTCTTCCAGCTGTATCAATCACAACCAAACAATCTCCACCATCTCTCATTGTTGAAACTAATTGATTCACTAACTGTTCATCACGATTTTTTCTTCGAGGTTGATTATAAAGTGCATTAAAGGCATCTGTAATCATTAAAGCAGGTCTTCCAACTCCATCAAATGTACAACCATTTAAATGTCGTTCACGTTTATGATTATAATCTACAGCATATACAATTTCTTCATCACCCATTTTTGTTATTCTCCAAATTGAACCACCAAGCATATGTCCGGCAGGTAGGGCAGTAATTTGTAAGCCATTATCACCTCGAAGTAATGCCTATAAAATTACGTACACTTTTAACAATATACGATAACCACAAAGACTAACTGTTTGATTATATTTCAGTTGTTCAACTCTATCAAAGACAGCATCAATATCATCAAAAGAAAATAAATCAAAATCTTCATTTGATAACTTTCCTTGTAGAGCATCATATAAAGCTAATTGTCCCATTTTGCTAACAGGAACCTAAAAAATGTATATAAAATTGCTCGAATAAAATTTATTAAATATTACCGTAGCATAAATTGGACATTTTAATCCTAACTTTCCAACCAAATATGGTAAAGCACCACAATGAGCCGTATCCCCGTAGCTAATTAAAACGGCATTAATTTGATGAACATGTCGCTCTAATTCATTAATATATTCCATATCAAATTTTTCATCCCATCCACAATCAAGTAATATTCGAACATTATCAATCTACAAAACTTTTATTAATATTATAAGCAAGCTAACACTTACAGTAAGCATATAACAAAGTGGAGCATGTCCAAATACACCAGAAAAAGATTTAAATTTGATAATTGATGTCATAATTGATGATAATTAATAGTTTATATGGATGTAACAAAAAAATATCAGCATCCTTTTATTAAATATAATATAAATGTAAGTCCTCGAAAGAGAACAAAAAATATAACAAAGTTAATATAGCAAAAGTTTAAGAAATTTTGTGAAAAATTTTGTTGAGTTGAGTTTTTAGATACAAAAAAAATTTAATCAGAAAAATGTTTTTCAACACGAAAGTATGCGCAAGAAACTCATGAGTTTTTTTAGTGTGTTTTTTTGGAGTAAATAAATTTAAACAATTATTACTCACCCATTAATTACTGCAATCTTTTTTCTGTTTACTTTGATCTCCGCGTTATTCCTACCCATTTTTGAGACTTAATTGTTTTCGTTTTCAACAAATTTGTGTTTATTTCTTTGAGCTCCTTGTTTACATTGTTTGACGTTATTATTGTGTTAAATAATAATAACCGCCGCTGCTTCAGGTGTTATTTCAAGGACATTGATTTCACATTTACAGCAAAAAAAATTTCAAAGTTTTTTGTTCGTTCGAGAAGTTTTTGTTTAACATTGCTTGTTTATCGAACTGCTGCATGCACTGTAAAGTTTTACATTGTTTGCTTTTCAGCATTATTAAATGTCGTCACTTATGAATGAATGCCGTTTAACAAATTTAAACACTGTTGTTTGTGTTTAAAATTTGATCGATATTCAAACATATTAATAATTTTATAGAAGCAAACGAAGCAAATAGATTCTTTTATAACTGATTTTCTCCCTTCATTAGGCACTTCTATCACGATAAAAAAAATCTTTTGCACATTTTCATCTTTCATAAATTTCTTGCCAAAAAAAGTTTTAGTTATTCATAAAAATTTTTTTCTCAAAATTTACTCCCATTCTTATGCAAAATTTATTAAAGATCGTGATTTTTAAATTAATAAATATACGTTTAATTTCGTTCAAACTTTCTCTCTTTGAAAAAATATAAGGTTTTTATCTTCTTGTTACCTAGTGTAGATTTTTTTCATTTTGTACAATTTTATCGTAGTATACCACTGATATATAATTTATGACTGTCGATGATATGAATCAGATACCTGAAAATTCTAATTATGGTCCACCAAATGGATATATTCCCATGTTTATGGTATTTTTATTTTTTTAAAAAGTTACTATTTTTTACTATTGTGTTACTGAATTTTTTAGAATAATGGTTCATGGAGAGATTCTTCGCATGCATGGGTTCAACCACACTTACCTCATACAAGTAAGTTTTATTTAATGTGATTCTATCATTTATACTACACCTTTTTAGATTCTTGGAAACCTCCGGATAATTCTGTGCCTTCAATGTCTATACCACAACCTGTATCAGAATGTGTAATCTTAGATCAAGATCCACATCAAATGGGAATGGAATGTCCACCGCCTCCGCCACCACCATTTATTCCATCTTCGTTTAATCAACCTCCGCCACAATTTAATTCAGTTCATGATTTTTATTTTTTTAATCCACCACCAAATCAAAATTCATATCTTCCACCACCGCAAAGTGTTTCAGGAAGTTCAAATACCGCAACATCTTCGCCTCCGACAAATCCAAATGAAGAAATTGATATGTCTATTTCAAGTGAAAGCGGAAAGCATACACCTGAAAATTTGAATGAGTAGGTTTAAAATTTAATTTACCATATTTTATTAATTTGCCTTTTTTAGTGCTTTACCATTTGAAAATCGAACTGAAGAATACGTTGTTGAAAATCAAGAACAAGAAGAATCTTATCGAGTTTATGAAGGAGAAAGTGTTGCAGCACAAATATTAAATTGTCCTGAACCGTATATTCCACAAGAAATGTCATCTTTTAAACGACAAAATGAAAGAAGAGAACGATATCGAAGTAGATCACGAACACCAAGAAGGCGTGATTCATTATCTCCAGTTAATGAATCACGTGAAAAGCGACATGAAAGCTCAAGAAGGAGAAAAGATTCTGATCGTGTTGAAGATAGAAGAAAATCGAGAGAAAGAAGTTCATCAATAAGAAGAAAACGCTCACCAAGTCCTTCAAGATCAAGAAGACGTGATGATCGACATGTCTCAAGCAAATCTTCATCCGATAGAAGGAAAGAAAAATCACCAACTCGACGCTCGCATCATTCTCGACGTTCAGCATCTCCGAAAAGATCAAATCGAACAAGCTCTTCAAGAAGACTTGGTGAAAGTGTTAATCGAGAAAATGATAGACAACAAACAGCTAACGTAGTTCGTGTTAAAGAAACACCAAATATTATTGATCAACAATTGCAAGCTTTTGCACAAGAAGCTGGTGATCCTGATGCAATGCTTAAAAAATTGAAACAAAAAATGATGGAAAAGTTAAAGAAAACTGTTATGGATGTACAACCTGAAGATACTGTATCAGAAATTGGTAAAACATTTTTTGCGTACTTTTTTAAATTCTTTTTTTAGAAAGTACCGAGAATACCAGAAGTATTAGATTATATTATGATACACAATCGACTGGTGAAAAAAATGTTGATCAAAATGGTGAAGTGGGTGAATATGTGGTTACAAAAAATGGTGGAGAGAGTGGTGAAAGTGATGACTCTATCAATGAAGAAGAAATTTATCCATGGTATCGAAATGCTCCAATTCAACATCTTATTGGTACCAATTTTTTAAAAATGACAGAAACAGAATTTTTTTCTCGTCCACAAAAACAAGATGATGAAAATGGGATTTTTCGAACTTTTCCTAGAAGAACGAAAATATTTATACCTGATAATAATTTATCTCCAAGAAGTAATAAACAACCATCAATTAATTTAAAAGTATGTTTTTTCCTTTATTTATTTTTTTAAATATCGAATTTTATTATTCAGGAAAATATTGTTAAAGCTGGTTCTGGATTTATTGTTCGAAGAAATGGTGCTTGCAGTTGGGTTTCAAAAACTTTGGTAATATTTTAGATTACTGTATTATTGAAATATATTTCAAAAGTCTTCAGATGACAAGTGCTGATGCTGCAAATATAAATGCTTCACAATCACAAAATAAAGGCAGCAATTCAGTTGTTAATGGACATCGAATAACTCCTGATCCAAATGAATGCTATGAACATTTTAAAACAAAAAGTTGTCAAGCTGGAGCACTTTGTAAATATAATCATAGTGGACATAATGAACATCAAAAAATTAAATTTTGTCAAAAGTTGGTTTTTTACTTTTTTAGTTTTACTAATAGCATTTTTTTAGATACTTGAATGGTTTATGTCGTGATGGTGATAATTGTTCTAAGGGTTCTCATGCTTTACTTCCTCATCAAATTCCAGTCTGTGGATACTATCTGCGCTCTTCTTGTCCATATCCAAAAGGATGCTCATTTTTGCATGTTAAAAATTCTGCAAAAACTCCCCTCTGCATTCATTTTAATAAAGGCAAATGTCTTGCAGAGTTTCCGGTTTGTCTGATTCATTTGAAAAAAACTTTTTTACAAAGACAAATCTCTTTTTGTCTTAACATTTTTCTATAATCTTATAATTTTTAGTGCGTTTTTACTCATCGATACTGTCCAACTCTTATCAATGCTCGATCATATAATGGAAACGAACAAGAAAGACAGTAAGTTTAACGTTTTTTAGTCTTTAAAAGATTTTAGAATTTCTTTTCGTAGTATGACCGAAGATGAATCAACAAAAACAAATTTCAATGATATTCCACGCTTACAGTGGTTTTGAAGAAGGGAAAAATATGAATATTAAGAGATTTATGGATATATCTCACAGGTGCCATGTCAAATATATCATCATTAAAGTAGATTAGGATAAAAACGTTGTAAATATTATGATATATGCGGGTTTATTTTTGTTATAAAATAAAAGATTTATTTATATTTTTGTGTCTTTTGCTTGCATTTTGCGTTTCTACAGTAATTACATTTTCACAGATTTATAAAAACTGCTCGTACAAAACTGATGTTGACGAAGTCTTGTTTTTTATTATTAAAATAGTTTTCTGTAATGTCATCCAAGCGCAGATAAATAAAATAAACATAACAAATTTTTGGATAGGCAAAAAATGTTTTTAACTGCTAAGTTTTATTTTTACATATAAAACTATGACGTTTTAAAAAAATATATAGCAATTCACGTTTTTAACATCAAAAAAATTAGAACAAAAATTTTTTGAAGCAAAACACAAAAAATGCTACAGACTTCTTTGGAATGCAACGTGCAAGAAAAGCGCGACAGAAAAAATGTCAATTTTCAGTCGATTTTTTTTGCTGCGCTGAATGGTTTCGAATG
Organism: Panagrolaimus sp. PS1159; assembly: GCA_963922195.1. Classification (NCBI taxonomy): domain Eukaryota; kingdom Metazoa; phylum Nematoda; class Chromadorea; order Rhabditida; family Panagrolaimidae; genus Panagrolaimus; species Panagrolaimus sp. PS1159. The sequence continues at coordinate 602,443 of CAWUHW010000018.1, forward strand.
GAAAGATTTTTTTCCCTGCTCGGTGCTGCATGTGCTTGCTATTTTTTCTTCCATATTTTTTGGCGGCTTTTTTCCTGATTTGCAATTTTGTTTCTTTTTTCCATCTTCTAGTAATTTTTAACAGTAATTTTTTTTTACATTTAATTTAAGCTTTCTTCTTATGCTTGTATACTTTTTTTCTAATTTTTTCAAACCATGTCTTTGCTAATGGATTTACCATCTTCATCAAAAAATGCAAGAAAATCCAATAATAGTTTGTCAACAAAAAAGAAGACTTGTATTCCTGGTGATAAATTGTTTAATGTTTTGGATGGATATAAAGCTGGATTTGGGACATATGAAGAACGTGGATCCATTATTGCATCGCTTTATGGATTTGTATGTATTTCTGAATCAAAAGACTCGAATGTACGTTGAAATTATTATATTGCTTTTTATTAGCTATATTTTGTAGGATGGCAAAGCCGGCGAAAAAACTGTTGGAGTTCAGCAATCAGAAGAAGGTGTGAAATATATTACACCTGTCATTGGAACAGTTGTAACTGCACGTGTATGCTTTAGATAAAAAAGTTTATATCTCAACTATTCTTGTATTTTTCTAGGTTGTTTCAATTACAACTAAACTTGCAAAATGTTCAATTTTTTGTGTTCAAGATTGCGTCCTTCCCGTTGAATTTTCTGCAACTTTACGAAAAGAAGATATGCTTGAGCTTGAATACAATAAAGTAATTTTTTTTTACTTTTGACAAACATATTTTTAAGTTTGTCTTTTAGCATGGCTTATGGGAATATGTAAAACCTCGTGATTTTATATTAGCTCGTGTTCTTGGAATGGGCGATGTTCAAACTTCTTATTTATTATCAATTGCTGAAAATGAATTAGGCGTTACAACAGCTTGTGGCGAAAATGGAGAGACTTTAATTCCAAAAGATTTGAATACTGTAGTCTCTGCAAGATCTGGTTATGAAGAAAAAAGAAAAGTTGCCCAAATACCGTATCTTAATGCCTGATATTTCATTTTAAGCTTTATGCATCTTATTTTGTTGTTTTTAAAATCCCATTGTTAAATTTTTAACTTATACGACTTTTTTTTTTTCGTGTTCACGTTTTATCGTGTTTATATACCTTTTTTATTGTGGTTATCTCATTTTTATGACTTCATTAATTTATAGGAAAACATTTATGTCTGGAGAAGGCCGACCTCGCCGTTCAGCTGCTGCTTCAAATAAAGCATGGGCCACTCTTATGTCAAAAGGTGGACATGAAGGTGAAGAAGATTTTGTTGATGAAACTGCTGCTGCTGCAGTACCTGAAACTCCAAGAGGTGGTGTAAAGCGATCATCTTCAAAAGAACAAGCTAATACTCCTGGAAATAGTAAGTTTTTTTAAAATTTGTTTTTAAAAATTTATTAACAGCAATGATGCATATTAACGATTAAGAGGCTGGTAACAAACTATATTGTTATCGGTTTACAATATAGTACTGGCTCGTGCTTTAGGACTAATCTTCTCTCTGAGCTGTTTAATAGAAATAGTCTTTTTAACTTTTATTTTCCCTGTTTAACTGGTAATGTTTTAGCTCGCGGCCGCAAAAAGAAATCAAAATTATCAGAATCTGGTGAAACGGATAGTGAACAAGCTACTTCCAATGAACAAATGAATTCGCCTCCAGATGTAAAACCTGTTGTGCCAAAACCAGGAGCTGCAAAATCTCCTAAAAAGCTTCTTCCTACTCCAAAGTTTACCAAAGTAACTCCACAACCTGCTCCATTACCACAAGGGAATGATAATATTGATATGATTCACCAAGTAAGTTTTCATTGTTTTTGAAAACTAAATTATTTCTTCGTTTTTAGGATTTTGATCGTCATCAAGCTGATTTAGTTGAAAAGATGGAAGAAGATAATTTAGAAGAGGAGGAAGAAATGGTACCAGCTCAACGTGCACCAACTAAAATTCCTCCAAAAAGTCGTGGACGTCCTTCAATAAAACCACCACCTGCAATGACTGGATTTGATGATCCAAAAGATCAAGATTATCAACCAGATGATGAGGATGAACAAAAACCTGTTGTAAAGAAAAGAGTTGCACCAAAACCACGGCAGCCAGTACCACAAATATCTCCTATTAATCGACAACCACAACAAGTTACATTTCGACCACATATGAGACCAACAACAACAACAATTGTTGTTCGACCAGCGCCACCACCAACTCGTGTTATTTATCCAAATCATCCAAATCGTTTTCCAACAATTGTAAATGGTGGACCACGTGTTGTACAACCTCGTTATATTTCACAACCATCTCGAAATATTAATCAGGCATCACTTCGACAACCTGTCAATAGTAATACATATGAAACTCCAGCAAATGTTTTAAAAGAAATTGAAAAACTTACTGAAGATTGCAAGAAAGTTTCTAGCCCAGAAGTTGTTTCGGCATTCCAATTGGTTGATTTGCTTAGAGTTTGTTTTTGCTTTTTCTTTTGAATAATAACTATATCAACGCCTTTTTTTAGGAAGAACTTGAAAGAATGCAACAACATATTCGAGAAACTAATCAATATTACAAAAATTTCATTGAAGATTTACAAGCAGCTGCTGCTTCACAATTTGAATCAAGTCAAAACCGTACCAATTCTCTTGAGTCTCGTATTACATCTTTGGAAGGACAATTAAAGAAATGTTCAGCAGTTGCACATCAAAAACTTTTAAAAACTGCCATTGAAGGATTTCGTACAAATGTTTCCGAACAGCCACCTCCACCAGTTGGAATGTCTCCACAAAAGAATTTGCCACCTCATTATGGTATGATGGAAGGAGAAGCATCTGGAATGGAGCAACATATGCAACCACGTGATTATGTAAGTTTGATTTTTATAAAAAGGAATAAATGATAATATTACTTTTCAATTTTTAGCTTGTTCAAGAAGAAGATTATAATAATCCAGCAGTTTATTACAGTCAAGATGCTGCAATACAAGAAGCTTCCAAAGAACTTGATAATATGCTATAATGCAAATAACTCCATCGCCTTTGACTTTGATTCTCTCTTCATTTGGATCTCTGTATTTTTTATTATTTTATTTGTTTTTCATTTTTGTAGTTTGAATAATTTCACCTCATTTTTTAATATATTTTTTGTTTTGTAGCGTGCTCGAGCTGATACTCGTAAATTTTCGTATTTATCTTTTTCTATTTTTCATGAAAGTCATTATCCTTTTTTTCATGAGAATGTCAGCGCTGGCGCATGAGCTATTTTTCTTTTAAAACATTTTTATTCATTTATTTTGAAACTTTTTTTGCCAAATTTAGGCTTTTAATTAGCTTTTGTTGAATTATATTTTTACATTCAAATGCACTTTTTTTATAATTTTGTCAGAATTCGTTTTCTTTTTTTCAATAAAAATACAAATACCCAAAAAAATTTTACCCATTCAAGTTAGATAGATGAAATGTAATTCAAAGTTTGAAATTTTACATTTAAAAGTGAGATGTTCAAAATCTTTTTGATCCATTTTGAAAAACAACAGAGAAACAGCTGCGAAATTTATAACGTGTTTTTTGTTTTGATTAAAATAATTTTAACAAGTGCCCTTTTTAAAAATTTAACGCCGATGAATAAAAAAACACATTCGTTCTGTTTGGAAAAAAGCTAAAAGCCTCAAAGTTTAGTGAGGAAGTTTCTGGATTAAATAAATCACCGCCCCAAAATCTCTTTTTCGTTTTCAACTTTAAAAAAAATTAGTAAACAAAATATCAAACAACTGCTTTTTCATTAACACTTTTGGGGGTCATTAACGTTGCATCTGAGCCCTTGAAAAAAAGAAAATAAAAGAAAGAGCAATGATTTAAAAAGTATGCCATTTTAATTTTCTTCAACTTTTAAAAAAAATTGTTTTCAAAATGAAATATTTCATTTATTTTACCCTTTTTTCTTGCTTTATTTTAGCTGTTGCTTATGGAAATAGTTGCAAGTTAGTTTTTTTATAGAGAAATCGAAAAACTGAAATTTCGATAATCACCCTTTTCAAAATCGAAACCTTGTAATCTTTTTGCTGGATTAGCTATGCTGTTATTTTATCCCAAAAATACAAGGACAATGGTTGTTGTCAATCCATTTGCAATATAGAAAAAATTATGTTTTGATTTCAGATTTTTAATAATAGAAATAACGAAACCGAAATAGTAATATCGAAATTTCTATTTCGGTTTTTTTTTATACTTTTTAAAATGGTTTTCCAACAAATTACGATACTATTTTTTTTATCCGTCAATTGACGGATTATGTTTAAATAATGTAAATCTAAAAAAGTTTTTTGTTTTGCTGCTTGTTTTTGCAGATAATGTGGGAAATCAAAACATCACTTTTCTTAAGCAAAAAGTTCCTCAGTTATTTTTTACGCCATTTTTTAGCTGTGATACAGATACTCCTCCAACAAGTGATCACAATTGTCAAGAACAAGCAAATACAAACAAATGTGGTGAACCATTTATGAAAGGATTTTGTTGTAAAAGTTGTTCACCTGAATGTACACTTAAAAAAACACCTTCAGCAGGTTGTTCAAGGTAAACATAAAAATTTGGTATTTTCATAAAAGTAATTTTTTACAAAAAACTGTATTTTTCCCCAAAATATGTAAAAATGCAAAATCAAACAAAACAAAAAAGCGATTTTATTTAAACCCAAAAATAAAAAATATAATAAATTTTTTAACCTTTTTTTTAGCTGTGAAACTGATGTCCCTCCAACAAGTGATCATATTTGTTCACAACAAGCAAGCTCAGATAAATGTGGTGAACCATTTATGAAAGGATTCTGCTGCAAAAGTTGTTGTGGAAAAACAGCAGCTTAAATTTGCTTTAATCAATTGAAAGTTAATCAATAGCTAGTTTTTCATCTCTGATATTTTTTTAATGATAATATGCCTTTTTTGCAAATATTTTTAATTTGTTTCGAAATTAACATTTTTTTTTGAATTCACAAATGATTTGTAAAAATAAATAAATTAAAACTGCACATTTTTTACGGATTTATTTGTTTTACATTTTTTCCGACATAAAGGTTTTATTATAAATTTTGTTTTTTCAAAATTTAAAAAAAAGACGAAAACATGGTAAATCCAATTTTATCTCTAACAAAATGTTACAAAAATAAAATATTTTAAATTTGAAAAAAAAAATTTTATGAGTTTTTAATTTTGTCATGATTTATTTTTCTTTATGTATCATTGAAATTGAAATTGCATTTTCAAAACAAAAATTAACGCTAATCATTTTAAACAAAAGTGTAGAAAATTAAAATTTGCATTTTAAATGTCTGTTGCCTCGGTAACAGTTCTCACATATTGTAAAAAAATGTTACCTCAAAATTTTTTTGCAAAAAATCTGGAATACAAAACAGCAAACGTTTTTAAATATTAAAAATTGTATTTAATTTAAAACAAAAAATAAAATTTTTGATATCTGTCAGAAAAATCTTTCTTTTTGTTCAAAAAAAGAAAGGAAATAAAAAAATGTGTAATCGGTTTTTGAATTCAAAATTTTTGGGATTATAAAAAATGTATTAAAAAGGAGAGCGGTGGTTATTATTCGAAGAAAGTGTCGTTCATTGACTCAGCGGTGGATTTAAAAAAATAATAATGTAGGTAATAAATACAGATTTAATGTAACAAAAGGAATAGAAGCAGAAAAAATAAGTAGAATAGTTAATAACTTTTTTATTCTCTTAGAAAGCTGCATCTGTTAATTTGTTCAGAATTGTTTCGTCACAGTAATTTTAAAATTAATAAAAAATTTTCTGTAATAAAATTTTCATTCTTTTTTGTTAATTTTCATTCTGAATAATCTAAAAAAAATTTTATGAGGATATTTTGGCCACCCATATTTATGGTCGCGCTGTTGTTAAGGGATTATGACTTTTAATAATCATAAAAAGGTTATTTAAAACAGAGAGAAAAATGATGTAGCAGAATAGATGGAATAGAATGGATGATGGCATTTTTTTTCTTCATCTGCGCACAAAAAAGCTGCTTCTGCTATATTTCTCATTAACTATAAAAAAACATGGCAAATAAAAAAAGGATGATGATGATGAAAAAAACAAGAAAGAAAAAAAGAAAGCGAGATTAGCTGTCGTCAAAAAAGAAAAAAAGTAACAGACTTAAAGAAGCTCCTGTTTTATATGTCTTAATTTTTAATATCTTTTTTTTGCCATCTTCTTCTTCTTTTTTTTCAAAACATTCGATGGCTTTCTGTTAATTGGCCTTATTTTTTTCTTCGTTTTTTTAAAGTTTTGAAATATATTAAAAAAACGTGTGTTTCTTTTTTCAATGAAAAAAAGAAAGAGAAAAAAATATTTTTGTATTATTTTTTTTCCACCAACTTTTTTTCATTTCCCATGAGATTTCAGATGTCATCTGTCATGTTTCTTTTTTATTCAGTTTTACTTACTCTTTCTTTCTCCTGGATTTTGCTTGTTTCTTTCATTGGTTTAGAATTTATAATGGATTTTATTTTAAATATTAAAAAATAAAACAAACATTTTCCAATGTATTTTTAATATGCAAAAACAGGTTGTTCTTCAATTGCATATTATACATGTATAATTTTATACATTTTTGAATTTTTTAACTTTTTATAAAGAATCCGAAAAAATTGCCTTTTTTTTCTTCACACTTCCTTTAGTGTTTCCGATGCAATTGTCTTTTGTTTGGCATCTTTCAAGCTTTAATATATCCCTCTCTCTTTTTCATATATCTCTCTATATCCCTTCTCTCCATAAAAAAGGTAAAAAAAAAGATTTATGCCATTGGTTTCTTTCATCTTTTTTCTTTTCTGCTTTATTTTACCGGTATTTAACTTGTTTGCCACGTTTTTTTCCTTTGACTTTGGTTTTAAAAAAGTGCCATTTTAAATTGCTACTTTTCAATTTTTTTATATTTCTTAAAGACACCTGTCCCTTTTCAAACAAGAATTTATTATTTTTTATTGATATTTTATTTTTCTTTAAAGAGGTTTTTACAGTTTTACCCTTTTTTTACTACTTTAAAATAAGCGTGTATTATCTTTTCTCGAATTTTCCATTTTTTATCGTTGCAAATTTTTTTAAACTGCAAACAACTTTTTTTTATTGTTCATAAAACAGCAACACTTGACCTTTTCGCTTTTTGTTCGTTTAAAAATATAGTTTAACAAAAATACAATTTTTTTGTTTTCCTTGTGAAACCCTTATATATTTTTTTCGTTAATCCTATTATAAAAAAAGTTTTCTTAAAAGTGGCATTTAAGAAAGCATGTCTAAAACGACATTTTTTTGGGAAAAAGTTGGATGGCAAAAAAGGCATAATTTTTAATTTTATTATTTCTATTTTTTCGAGTTTTTAAATTTTGTTTTGGAAAAAGTAAAAAAATTGAAAAAATTTTGCTTAAATTAAATTACTGTTAAAAGGAAAACTCATTTCAAACAATAATTTCTTATGGCAGAACCTGAGAATCAGGTATTGATAGAAACGCACGAAGAAAACCTCTCAAGTCTGATCAATACATGATTTTCAGGTACAGTTATAAGAAAAAAGTTCTTGAAATAGGATTTCCTTAAACTCAAAAAGTGTTATAACTAAAGTAGGATGATGTGGAGCTTTTGCAGATTTATTCCAAAATCTTGAGTTAAATATGTATGTGGGACACACAATTTCCTTAATTAAACGTATCATATAAATTTTTGCAAAATATAAACCCAAAGTACATTTTTATACCTAAATTTTTTGATATAATCTGAAACAATCCCCACATCATTCTTTCCTTTTTTCGTACTTCCAAAAAAAACTCATTGAACTTCTCCTTTTTTTGCTTTTAACTATTACTTATTTATTCATTCATTCAACTTTTAAAAGTGCCATTTTCAACATATTCTCTCTCTTTCTTCCCCCAACATTTTATCCCCCCCCCCCATCTTTTTTTCCAGGCAATTATCTATCAAATATCCCCCCAAAAAAACATTCCATAACAAAAAAAGAAGATAGTTTTGCCCTTTTTTACTTTTAAAGACAAAAAAATTGTTTCGAATACTTTTTTCTGAAACAAAAAAAAGTAGGACCCGTTTTTTTCAGAATAAAAAAAGCGCCTCCCACTTTTTTTTCCATACTCTTTTTTTCGGTGCCAAAAAAAGACGGAACGAAAAATGATAGCTTTTTTCCCATCTCTTTTTTTCTCACATGTGCCATCCCTATTTTTTGCAAAAAAGTTCTTTTTTACACCTGTTTTTCTTCATCTTCTTCTTTTTTATATATCTTCCTTCTGTTTTTTATGCGTATTTTTATATTTAAATATATAAATATAAATGTCGAGAAAAAGAATATCATTTTCAACAACAATCGATCATTGTTCAACCGAAAATGATGAGGATGATAGTGATAATGAAGATAATGAAATATATTATAATAATACTAGTAATTTAAAAAATATTTTATACAATAGAAGTGGAGGCGGAAATTGGAAACGTATGATTATTCGTGGAAATCACGCAACATCATCAACATCTTCAAATTCTGATCTTCCTGCAATTCCATTATCAACAACAAGAGCAATATCATTTACAACATCATCAGATAAAATGCAACAATCAACAGATGGAAGTAGTAATAGTAATATTTCAACAATGAATGCTAGTAATAGTTCAATAATAACAATTATTACAACAATTCCAACAACTTCAACAACAACAATATCGGCATCAACTTCAAGCTTTATGCAAACACAACAATCCCTTCCAAGTATGTCATGGCAACTTGGAACTGGTGGTGTACCACCTTCTGGCGCATCTCTACAATCACCAGTCAGAATTCGAAGTATGCATGGACAAAATTTTTCCGTTGATTCTGCAACCTATCGTGAAATGTTAGAGAGAAGAAAAAGTTTTCGATGCCGAGGTTCTTTGGTAATTATATTATTATCTTATTTATAAATTTTAAAAGTTTTTTAAACATATTCAATTTATTTTTTTCAAATTTTATTTGAAATAAATTCCCCTTTATTTTTTTAGGGCCCAACAGTTGCATCTGCACCATCGGTGGAGCAAGAAGATTATCGAACTCCTCGGCCGTCAGTTTCTTCAATAAAAAATGGAAAAAGTTTTGATTTTGGTGGTGGACATGCCCATAAACCCTATGAAACTAATGGCCTCGTAAAGGTGAGTCACGCAATAAAAAAATAATTTATTTTAAAAAATGGGGGACTTAAAATTCAACAACTTTAAAATTATGCATAAAAATGTTTTTTACATTTAATTTTCATATTTAAAAAAATATTAGCTCACAATTTTGTTAAAAATTTTTTCTCTTCCAATTAGAATTATTTGAAATTTTCAAACAAAGAAAAAATTTCAAACAAATTAGAAACTTCTGTGCTTTTATTTTTTGATGACATTATTATTTATGCTTTTTTCTATTTTTTTATAATTTTTACTCCTTTTTTGCAAATGTTTTTCTTTGAATTTGTACTTTTTTAACACATTTAAAATATGTTGACTTTTTTATTTTAAAATTCATAGAAATTTACTGTTTTTTTATTTTTAAAATAACAATTTTTGTGTGACTTTTGAAGTTCCAAATAAATAAAAATCATAGTCATTTTTGTATGGTCTCTGTATTATCTTAATTTAGCTTTTTATAACTTTAAATAAAGGGATTTTTATAAATCGACTTAAATTTTTAATGATGTCATATTTTTCTTGATCTTTGATGATGTCAAGATAAATAAATCAAAAAAAAATTTTTTTAACCTAATATTACCAAATTTGTTGTTATTCCTTCTTCTTCATCATTATTGTTCAAGATAAAAAAAAGAAAACATTCCAATAAAAAAATTCCCCTTATTTTTCATATTTAAAAATGTTTTCTTTTACTATTATTACCCCCCAACAAACCACGAGGACATTCATTCTTTCTCTCCCTTCATTAAGCTTTTGCTTGTTTCAGCAAAACAGCAACAGCAGTTTTCATCCATCTTTTTTTATGCTTCTCCTTTGAAAACTATTATCTTTTTTTTATATTCTATTTTGTTTTTTTGGGCATCATTAAATCCCACAAATGACCATCCTTCTTCTTCTTTTTTTAAGGGGACAGATATTTTTAGAAAAAAATAAAAAAATTTAACAAAAACATTTATGGACACTTTTTTGGTGGTGGTTTCTTCCGTTTTCCATCAAAAAAAATTTTTCTGGACTCAGGGGTTTTGGGAATTTATCCTTTAAAAAAAGAAAGAATACACAATTGACTGTTTTTTACTTACTTTTTTGATATACAATTTTTTTGAGAAGAAGCATAAATGAAAAAAGAACAAAAGAAAGTAAAATTTTGACAAATTTCTTTTTGTTTCTCGAAAGTTTCACTCAAATCGAATAAATTAAAGAAAAACAAAAATTATACTTTTTCAAAAACAACAGAAAAAAAGTGAAAATTAAATTGAAGCAATTAGGCATTTTTTGAAAAAAATAAAATTTTGAATGGAATTAACGCATAAAATATGCAGAAAAATTTTTTTACGGAGGAGGTTTGTAGCATTGAAAGAAATGAAGGCAGTTGAAGAAACAGTGTTTACCTGTTTTATAATGTGGCATTCATCAAAAAAAGTCAAGTTTACAAAAAAAATTTTTTTCGATTTTTTTAGTTGGGACAAAAGTTTTGCATTTTTTAAAAGTGCAAAAACAACAACAAAAAATTAATAATATCAAAAAAGAAAAATGTCGACTTCAGAATCACATTTTCTCTTTCTCATCTTCTTTTTTCTTTGCTTTGCATCTTTTTTAAATATTATTAAAAAATTTTTTTTCAATAATTTCATTAACACTGCTTCATCTCTTTCTCTCTCTTTTTTTCATCTTCAATTTTATTTTATATTTAAAAAAATTTTTTTTATTTCTCGGCTTTTATTCAAAAACCAAATAAAAAAAGTATATACGTTTGAAATTTAAGCTTCCTATTTTTTTGATGGCAAAAAAGAGAGAAGCTTTGAACTTTTAAAAAAACAGATATCTCTTTTTTTTGTCTTCTATTTTTTAAAAAGTCATCATCGTTTTCTTCTAAAAAGCTTCTGCTTCTACCGCTGTCTGTCTTCAGGGACACTGACCGAAGAAATTTCGAGAAATTTCGTAGCATTTTCAAAAAAAATTTTTAAGGTCAAACATTTGTGATTATTATTTTTTTTGCTGCTTAAAATATCGGATTATTTTACAATTTTTCTTGTTTGAAAAATTTATGTGTAAAAAAACGACAGCAGCGAAGACAAGAGAGGGATTTAAAAAAATTATTTTTTTAAAGCCTTTTTTTACGTCTTGAAAAGAAAAAATCGTTGCGAAATTCTTTTCGAAAGTAACAAAGTAGTGTAATGTATTGTTATTAAAAGTATTTTGTTTCCATCCCCTCCCTCCATTTTAGTTTTAGCTTCTTATTGTCTTTAATACTTAAAAAAAATTTTTTCATCGGTTTTGTCTCCGTTAAATGCGAATCCTTCAAAACTAAAATTTGTGCCTTTTTTATTTCTTTTTTTAAACTAAAATTAAGCGCTTCCTTAATTCTCCCCTCTACTGTTTTTTTTTGTTGCTACTTTTTTCTATCTTTTTTTATTTCTAATTTAAAGCCTAACTTTCTTGTTTCTGTGTTTTTTCATTAGTATAAATTTTTTTCATCAAAAAAACAATTATATTAGTCATCATAAATCTTCAATTTCCTTATCTACAGGTTTTAAACTTTTAATATTAAAGAGAAAAAACAAAAACGGCAGAAATATTTTATACAACTTCAAAGGCGGCATCTGCAGCCATGATGGCGGCACCGGGTGTGGTGCAACGAGAAAGACGAAATTCTTCAATTCATGAGGTACTTGAGTTTCACACTTTTTTAAATACAATTACTCCAAAAAAACTTTTATTAAATCTATTTTCAATTTTCCAAGAACTTCAAATTTAATAGGCGGTTTTAAAACATTAAAACAGACATTTTTTTATGTTTTATGTTTAAAGTTGTTGAAGGAAAATATATGGGATTTTAGTATTTTAAAAGCTAATTTTTAATTAATGTTTTATTTTTTAATTTTTAGGTTAGTGCAGACTTTTTGAGATTAAATGGAAGTCGGCAACAATTTCGTAATTTACTTTCTGCCCGAAAAAAGCTTGGTCAAATGCCTCCAGCTTATACTCGAATAGATTATAGTCATGATTCAATAGAATCTAATAGTAAGTATCTTCTTTAAATGAAAGAACTTTTTATTGAATTCTATAATTTTTTTAGCACCTCGAATACATCCACATGGTCCTGTAATTACTGTAGAAGATACCGCAGGTTCGCAAGTAAATTTATCATTTCAAAAGAATTCTGGTATGGCATCCCCTGTTCCTGAATCCCTTGTTTCATCATTTGATCGAGGATATCCTGGAAATAATGGAAGTGGCAGTGGTGGTGGAGAAAATGGAACACAAGGAAATAATACTTTAACCGTTTTGGCGCAAACAACCAAAAATAGCCTTAATCGAAATAATAGCAGGTAATGAAATTTTTTGCAAAAAAAGAAAAATTGAGCAAAATAAAAATAAATCTTTTATTTATTTGTTTTACTTAAAAGTATGAGTAACTATATAGCCAATAAAATAATATCTACTGACTTACTGTAGCAACTATGAAAAAAAAAGAGATTAATTTCAAAAATCGATTAAAAACTTTTTTCTTTGGTTTTCAAAGAACATTTTATTAAAATAAAAAGTTTAAAATTTTAAAGAGTCATTTTTGACGAAATTAAAAATCTTAAAAATGATATCATTCTGCAGCTAATTCAGTGACAAACAAATTAATCGATTTTAGCCACGTTTTAAAAAACATCTGAAAACACAAAAAACAAATTTCAAAAATTCTTCACTTTTTGACTGATACTAGTAATCTTTAAATTAACCTTTTTTATTAATTTACAGATATGGAGTACCAATCGATGAATCGGCAGTTAAATTAGTTTATAAACAGCGTTCACAACGTTTAAATACTCGAGTACAAATAACTGATCGATGTTTAATTCTTGCAATTACAGGTATTTTTGTTTGTAAAAAAACAAGTAACAATTAAAAAAATTTATTTATAGGAATCATATTTATGGTATTAGATACAGAAATGTGTGGACAAGGAGCTTTTGGAATTAACAAAGTAAGTTTCTTTCTTTTTTCATTGACATTATTGTCCAGCAGCGCCTGTCTTGATAATACTTTCATATTCAATTGCCCATTTTTGTGCTTCTTCTGATGATATTATCTAAAAAATGAATCGTTAAAAAAAGGATCTTTAAAAGGAATATATATACTTACATTCTTTGAAGTAATATATTGAAGAAGTGCTCGATGAATATATAAATATTGATGTGGAGTTTGGCATGCAAGAAACCTTCTTTGTCGCAATTCTTTTACAACATTATAAACACTAAGTTCACAACCAGCTGCAAGCGTTCGCATACAAAGTTCAAGAGCAACAATTGTTCCTATAAATAAATAATATATAAAATTATTATATGTATAAAATATAAAAGTTTACCTGTACGTCCAACACCAGCTGAACAATGTACAATAGCAGGATTCATCGTTTGAGTTCGAAAAATTAATCGAAGTGCACCAGTTGTTGATAATGGAACACCTTTATCTGGCCTAAAAAAACTTTAATTTGCATGCATATAAGCTATATCAGTGATTTACCATCCATCCCAAAGTACATGATTCAAAACATGTCTTCGTTTTGTTCCATCTGATCCTGGTCCTATAATATTAATTTTATTAAAAGTGGAACATAAAAGATAAAAGGAAAACTTACCAGTAATAATAATCTTTGTGTATTGCAAATCAGGCTTATAAACATCAACTCGATCATTTATAATTGTAAGACCAGCAACATCCATTCTTTCACCAGGTTTTTCAGGCCAATATTGTTCACACTAAAATAAATAAATATATATATCAGTGATAAGTTAATAATAAAACCAAATGCTTACCTTCTTTTTACCATTTTCCATAACACAACAAAGCATCAAAATTACATAAGCTTTTTCCTGCCAAACCATTCTCCAAAAATCGATAATTGTTGAAGGGATAGGTGCTTGAGTACAAATGATTTGTTTTTGAAGATCTGGAATAACACCAGTTACCCAATTTGCATGAATCTATAAGCAACTTTGCATTATTTAAGCCATTAAAGAAATCATAAAAACATACATAATCATGCATTCCTAATGGCCAAGTTAATGTAACACGTGTATCTTCAACACAAATAATATCTAAAATAGATCCAATAAGTTTAGTGTATCCAACGATGAAATAAAAACCAAACCTTTATATCGATTTTTATCAGCATGCTTATCAAAGGATGAATGTTTTAATGATTCTGGTGGACAACTAATTTTAAGATCATTAAATTCTTGTAAAAGGGCATCACATCCTTTTGCCATAATAATTGTTGAAAAACGACGCATAACAATTTTGCTTCGATCTGTTGGAACCAAATCAAGAGGTGGAATGGTTGCTAAAAAAGATTTATGTAAGATGAAACTCATATATCTCCATTGAAAGATGCAAGAATCATAAGCACCTATGAATCCATTATTATTACCTGGTTCAATAACATTTTTCTTTTTATTACTATCAGCTCCAGTTGTTGAAATTTCTTTAGAGCATCGATTTCTTGTTAAATCTCGTCGAACGGTAACAGATGAGGAGCCTTCACGCCGTTTATTACTAAATCTCGTAGCTATGCAAACCTTGGAACAAAAAAATGATTTTGCAAACAAAAAATTTTTTTTGACAATTAGCGAGCGCGAAAAAACCCATGGCTTTTCTTAATTGTGTTTAGAAAATTCAATGAATTCAAGGTATGGCATAGTTATTGGGTACTTACGGATTTGAATTCATTCGTTGATTTGCTTTAAATTTTGCCACTTCCGGCTCAGATGCTTTATCGTTTTGCTGTCTTTGGAACTCAAATAAATTCTAAAATTATGAGAATAAAACAAACAATTTTTTTTATTTTCGGTTTTACTTGTGAAACGAATGTTGAAGCAGGAATAATTTGTTCTTGTTTTTGAATTAACAAAGATTTTTGCATACTTCGATTCATTAAATCAGATATAGAAGATTCATTAGAATTTTGATAAGCAGAAATATGAAGGGAAAGGATGCTATTATTTGTGGCATTTAAAGAATTATTCTTCTTCCAACATTTTTCAACTTCATTTTCAAAATTTGAGATTTTTGAATCACATCCACTTTTTTGCCATTCTCGTAATTTTTCTGTTTCTTCGAAATTTTTAGATGCTGTGAAATCTTGTAATTTTAAATGTTGCTGCAGTCCTTCGATATTTTTTTATTTCCCTAATTGGAAAGTTGTCGTTTTAATAGTAAAAATATACGATAGGGACTTAAGCTAAAACAAATTTTTTGGAAGTAAATCTTTAAGACTTCATTCGTGTTATATCTGTTCAAAAATATAATTCGTCAAAAACGTCGGTTATAATTTCCTGAATTTTTTTTTGTAATATCTTAGGACTGCAGCATTTTAAATATTAACCAAAACGTTTATTTCTATATTTTTTGCAGTCAGATTGAAAATCAAATGTTTTAGAAAATTGAGAATTTTTGTTTAAATTCAGATTTGAATATTTTCCATTTTGATCAACATCAGAAATGGCAGAAACAAAAGATTTGCTTTCAACAAACAAATAATTATTCTTTGTTGTCATCTAAAAACATACAGATTTAATTTATAAAGCAGAGATTTTTGAGTTCCGTTTTTCGTCATTAATTGTTGTATCTTAGACAACATATTATTAGTTAACTATTTCGGATACAACATTAATAAATCCAAAACAAACATAACGCAACGAAACAAAGTAGAAATTTAATAGATTTTAACTCATATCAAAATTATTGGTAAATATGATTGAATTTTGGGAAAAATTAAAAAAGCTTCTCCTCAAATTTACTGTATTTAATCGAAAAAAGATAGACATCAAAAATAAAAGCATGTCTTTCTTTATTTTACAGTAATTTAATCTCTCTCTTTGTCGTGTGTGATTTTTCAACAAAGATAAAAATCAAAAAGTGATTATTTTAAAAAAGACAGATCTTTTGAATGCACAATTTTTTAAACACGCCTCTTTTTTTCAATGTTATAAAAAAATATAAGCGCGTTTCATACAATTCTTTTTGGTTTGATTCATGACCGAAATTTCATCACATGAGATATTTCGCATAACAAAAGTCTCAATTTGCAAAGAAAAATCCGTTTATTTCTGCACTTTTTTCTATTTTTCAAGTTTCAATTCTTCATTTTTTCAAAAGTTTTTAAAATTAATAAAGTTGTTGATGATCAAACTAGCTTGTTTGCTTTCGTTGAAGAAAGCCTGGTGTTTTTAATGCACGAATGAGAATGAATTAAAATGTAATAAATAAATCTTTGAATCTGAGAAAAAAAATGAAAACAAAAAATTATTTTGTGCAAATTTTTTACCATTGTTTTTCAGAGTCATCCTGTATCGTTAATGTTTCGGGTACTTGTTGGATTTTCAACGTTGGCACTTTTAATTGAAATTATTCATTATCATATTAATGAAATTTTGGTAAGTTTTAAAATTTTATAACAAATTTTTCATGTTTAAAAAATTCCGTTCAAAACCCTTTTTTCACTTTTATTCTTTTTACAGTAATTTTAAAACTCCAAATATTTTTTTAAAACAAATTTTTTTATGTTTAAAAAATTCCATTCCAGTTTTTTTCTAATTTTGCGTAATTTTTTACATTAATTTCTAAATTTGCAGATACTTTTATTGGATTGTGGTGCAGATGATTGGAGGGTTGTGGTAACATGGAATAGAATTGCACAATTTATTATTGAATTTATTGTATGTTCAATATGTCCAATTCCATGGTCGGGAACAACCGAATGGATATTTATTGAGCCTTCAAGATTCAATGAACATGTTTATACTGTAAAAGAAGTTCCAATTGATGTTCTTCTTTCGCTGCTTATGCTTGGAAGAGTTTATTTATTTGGACGATTTAGTGTTTTACATTCAAAACAATTTCAAGTATGAAATTTTATATATAAAAATTAAAATTTTTTTTACAATTCCCTTCCTTTTAGGATGCTTCAACTCGAACGCTAGCAGCATTAAATCGAATTCAAGTTAATTTTTCATTTGTTATGAAAACAGTTTTGGATCAAAGGCCTGTCTTATTTTTAACTGCTTTTACTCTAATTTTTTGGATAACCACGGCATGGACATTTGCACAATGTGAACGGTAATGAATTCTTTTGCCTGAATGAGGAAAAAATAATGTTAATTGTAAATGAAAAAATTTTAGGATTGGTCGAGAAGAAGAACCTCCAATACTTTATTCAAATGCTTTATGGTTTATTGGTAAGTTAAAGTTAAGCTAGGTCATAGTTCTATAAAATGTTCGGCAAAATGTTCGCAAAAGCCGGTGTAAAATTTTTAAGGTATTGCAAGGTTTTAAAAAATTCAAACTGTTGACGAAATTTTTAAATGAAATGTTTTACATAAGAAAATTACAAAGATCCAAAATCTGTACCAAAAAATCATTAATCAAAAAAAGTGAAAAAAAAAACAAACCTAAAAAATTTACCGAAAAACTTTTAAAAGCATTGTTTGCTTGAAAAAAAAAAACTTGTTGCAGCCTTTTTTTCACAATTTTTGTGT
Source organism: Panagrolaimus sp. PS1159 (assembly GCA_963922195.1). NCBI lineage: Eukaryota > Metazoa > Nematoda > Chromadorea > Rhabditida > Panagrolaimidae > Panagrolaimus > Panagrolaimus sp. PS1159. The sequence continues at coordinate 620,185 of CAWUHW010000018.1, forward strand.
CGCTTTGCATTTATTGAGTTTTTTAGTTTTGCAAATTTTTCCAAAATGAAGAGAAAACAGAGATTTTAAAATTAACTAAAATTGTAAAACCAAAAAACTAAAAAGCTTTAATATTTTGAGACAGCAGAATTATCAACGGAAAAATAATGTCTTACATTTCCCTAAAAGAACATTATAAAATAAGAAAAATTATGCCATCGAATTTTCGCGTTTAAAAAAAGTAATTATTCCGATACAAAGTTTTTAAATAATGAAATAAGTAATTTGTTACTTCAAAAGAACCGTCCATGATTTTTCCTTCGACATTTAAATAACTTAATTATTTTTGCCAATTTCTCCCTTTTTTAGCAATAAGTTTTATGTTAAATGGATATGGAGATGTTGTGCCAAAAACAAATGTTGGCCGACTTATTGCAATAATTGTTGGAGTAATTGGTGCAATAATTTCATCAATTTTAATTGCAGTTATTTCAAGAAAAATTTTACTTTCACAAGGTCAAAGAAATGTTAATAATTTTATGAATGATTCAAAACTAACACAACGGCACAAAGATGCCGCAGCTCGAGTACTACAAAAAACTTGGCACATTTATAAATGCCTTCAATCTACAGAATCCCCGGATCATCAACTTCGAAAACATCAAAGAAAATTTTTGGAAGCTATTCATGAGTTGGTTTTTTTTTGTTGGGTAAAATTTAAATAAAATATAGCAATTTTTAAGATTTCGACGAATAAAAAATAAAATTCGAATTTTTGGTGAATCAACTTCAACTTCAATTCAACAAATGAATCGGGTAAGAAGAGTCTTTTTTGAAAAGAATGTAACAATTTTTGGTTACTGTATTAATTTAAAAAAATATTCGTGCAAAGACAAAAACGACAGTAAAATTTTTTCAAAGTTTTTTAAAAAATGTAGTAAAATTTTATTTAAATTTTTGTTTAATAATTATTTAGTTTCTCTTTTATCAAAAAATATTCCCTTCAAGACCATAAACTACAAAATTTTAAAATTTTTAGTTGATGACAGAAATGCATGGATCCATGCAGAGGCTTTTATCAGCACAAGATGAAATGCGAGCTCAAATTGAAGTTCTTCAACGAGCAATGCGGAATCATTTTGTTACTACACATGCTGCATCAGTTGTTTCATCATCTGGAGCAGCAGCAGCAACAGCAACAGCTGTATCACCTCCTCAGGCAGCAATAACTGCTGCACCGGCACCATCTGCACCAACACCAATTCCTCCATCATCAACAACAACATCTGGAGGTGGAATTCTAATACATCAACAAACTTTACCCGCTTCATCATGTTCTTCAACTCCTCCAATTTCACATCATCATCCTTCAACATTTCATCAACAAAGGTATCCGTTATGTAAGATAAATTTTTGCACCTTTGCACTTTTTTCCTTTTTTCTATTTTCTATAAAAAAAACTTTTAAAACAATTTTATTTTATTTAAAATTTCAGAGTTATGTTTGCGGATTTTTAAAATTAAATTATTGATTAAAAATGGTATTTTAACTTTTTTTACACATTCGCCTTCAAAAAAATCCATTCCGGTATTATTTCATTATTTTTTTAAACATAAAATAAAAAATTGTACATATCCGCTGCTTTTTTTTCTTTGTTGAAAAATGTTATTTTTATTTTTAAAAAATAAGCAAATAAATTATTATTAATTTTTTACAAACAAAAAAGAATTAAAAAACAAAAACAATGGCACATATCCCGTTTTTAAAAAATATGATTAAATTTTTAATAAATATTGTTTAACAAATTTGAATAAAGTATTGATAATATTTGAATTCAAAATTTGAAAACATTGACATTCATGTTATAACAATTTCAATGATTATAACATATCTCCATCCAAATATTATTACTATTGTACATTAAATTCCTCCATTTCAAAAAAAAAATTCAAAAAATTAAAATAATTAATATTGAACATTTGAAGGCATAAATCCAACAAATTTATAATCCAAATATAAACAATTATTTACAACAGAAACCGTTTGTCCATCATTTTTTGCTCTTCGAATTAATTGTTCTGCAACATTTTTTTCAAGATGTTCCGGGCATAAATCTCTTACAACTAAAGATGCCGCTTTATTTGCCTATAAAAAACATTTTTTTAAAAAATGTTTTAAAAATTATTTTTTTTTAAAGTTACATTCAGCAATGCCAAAGCCAAATAAGTTGAAGTTGGTCGATTATTCCTTTGTAATGGCACTTTTTGATCATCATCTTCTTCCTTTGAATGAAAACAGCCCATTTAAAATTTATAAAAAAACTGAAAAGAATTTTTTTGATTTAAATAAATGAAAAATGTGAAAGTATTAATATCCTTTGTTGTCCAGGACAACCAACGAATGAACGGAGAAAAGAAAAAAAAGGAAGCAAAATTAACTGAAGTCAAATTTTTAAAAAAGCGTTTTTGGGCGATTTTGAATTGAATAAGAAAAAGACTATAAAAAAGAGAAAAAAAAGTTAATCTTTTAATTAACAGCTGATCGTCTATAAATTTTTGCTGCCTTTTGTTTGTAAATATTTAACCTCCCCCGCTAATAAAAAAAGGCATAAAAAAGACAAATTTTCTGTTTTTTGATGAAAATAATAAAAGTTAGATATAAATGTTTTTTTTGAAGCCAATCAGTCTTTGCCCATCACAGATTAAATGTTGATTCAAAATTGAAAATTACTCATATCCAAGGAAAAGGAAAAAATTAAAAAGAAAGCATAGAAAAGAATATCATAATTGCAAAGAGTCATTTAAAAACCATAAATTCAAATTTTAAGGAAAAATTCAAAGAACACTATTAAAGTCAAAACAAAAAACGACTTAAAATTATGACTAAAGCATTGATTTAGTTCGTTTTCAATTTAAAAAAATGATGCAATTTACAAAATTCCTATATTTTATTAAATGAAGTTGAATAGATTATTCTGGTTTTTTGCACCTGCGTTTTTGTTTTAAAAATGACAACATAAAAAATAATAATAAATTTTTTACCAAAATTTGCCTTAAATTCAATATAAAAATGTTAGACAGACTTCATCTTTAAAAAAAAAGAAGAAAAATAATGTCATTAAGCTTTTATAAATTTGTAAAAAATAAAATAAAAATAGATAGTCGGATTTCCTGTAATCCCCCTATCCCCCCAAACAAAGAAAAAAGTCACATTTCAAACGAAAAGCAAACGGGCCGGCAATTGTTTGAAAGAAAGTTTTACAAATTTGAAGCGACAGCTTAATTTCTTCTTTTCTTTGTTAACAAAAAAAAAGACTCTTTAAAGGCGTGACTTTTTTTCATATAAAAAAAGAAAGGGGGAAGGAAAGTCATTGGGGGAATCCGTTTTTTAAAGGATAAAAAATAGAGCTGAAAAAGAAGTTTTTTAAAAAAATATGTTACTGCGTTGCTGGGTTTTTTTTTTAATTTTCTAAAGAAGAAGGAAAAAACAGATCAAAATAGGGGTCATTAAAGATAGAAACTAAGCATTTGGGGAATTTGCGAAAGTCATGCCTTTTTAAAAATAGACATAAAGATGCGAAGCCCCGGTATCTAAGTAAAAAAAAAATAAACGTAAAAGAAATGACATAATTGATTTCTTTTTCTTTTAAAAATATGAATTTAATAAAATTACTTTTTAGTTTGAAAGAAAAAAATGAAAAAATAAAGATACTGTTTTTTTACGGAGAAAAAAAATGACTGCAAAAGTTTTTTTAAAGGAGATTCGTAACTTGATGCATTGCGAAATATTTTTTGAAAAAAACCGCCAAAACGTGAGAAATTGAAAATCAGGGTTTTCCGTTCGAGAACCTTTTTTCTTCGGGTTTAAATTTTTTTAATACTAAAAAAAATATTGATAATTATCTAATACTTTTGTAAATATATTTTTTTGATTAAATATCAACGAATATTACGTTTAATTTTAATTTTTTATTGTAACTTGTTTTTTTACCGCGTGTTACATGTATTTATGCTAATGATTATGTTTTTTTTATCATTTTTGTCGCTAAAAAAGTGTTTTTAACGTTTTTTTTCTTTGCATATATATTTTTTAGCTTTTTTAGACTACTATCTCCATAAATGATCTTGGGAGCAGCGAATAGAAGGTTAGTTTAGTTTCATTTTTTGTTTTTAACGGTACTAATTTCATATATTTATAGGTCGATTGTTTCGTGGTGCTATTGAATATGGATCGATGGTGTTGCTGGTGCCACATGAATGGCTTCAAATGATGTTGCTGGTGCCAGATGGATGGCTTCGAATGGTGTTGCTGGTGCCACATGGATGGCTTGGAATAATAGTGTGTTGGAGATAGGGTGGTTTGTTTGGCCGGGGGACTGGTGTTTGCTGAAGAGTCCAGTCAGTCTCCACATATGGCCATCTTTTTCGTTTACCAATGGTGTCCAAACTAAAGGACGAAACACCATTGGTGGTTATATATGCTTTTTTAGGTTTTTTACTGTTTTTGTTATTGTTATTTTCTGTATTTATTCACAGTAGTAATAAAGATTCATAGCTTCGTGTTTTTGCTTTGGGGGATGCTTTTGTTGAGTTATCTTTCTCTTTTGATTGTCGGATATTAATTTGCGGATTATGTTGGACTTTTTTCTGCAGAAAGCTTACTTTCCATGTTTACCAAAGAATAATTTTTGCAAAACAGTTACAATTTGTTAAGATTTACAGTAGAACAACAGTTCATTCTCCATCAATTAAAGTTTATGAAAGATATAAAGATTATCACAAAGCAAATTCAATTTTTTGGTATGCTGTAATTCTTTGATCATTCTATACATCAATAATATGTTTACCTCATATTCTGCTAATTGATAAATGCATTGCTTTCATAAAAGAAAAATCTCCATTCCACCCGGGATGTGTTTGCTTGAGGTAAATATTTCCAATACACATATCTTTCCACCTTAAAACTCAAAATACAATCTAATAACAGTACTCTGCGTTGATACCACTGCTTTCCATATATCTTACATCACCCAGGATACATAACAACAAGAGAAATTCCCAAAAACTCCGATAAGAAAACATGTAACCATCCAAATGTTTATTGTTAACAAATATAAAAATTACAATAACAAAAACAGTAAAAAGTTGATGATCCATAGAGCAGCTATAGAACTGAAATAATTTCCTCATCATTACCAGAACCAGCGATTACCTATAAAAAAGCATATTAGATTGAACAAACATACCTTCGATTATCGGCTCCAGCTGCAGCTTCAACAATTTTCTAGAACAGCTAAAAAAGACAAATTATAAACCTAAAAAAGCATATATAACCACCAATGGTGTTTCGTCCTTTAGTTTGGACACCATTGGTAAACGAAAAAAGGGTAAGGCCATATGTGGAGACTGATGGACTCTTCAGCAAACACCAGTCCCCCGGCCAAACAAACCACCCTATCTCCAACACACTATTATTCCAAGCCATCCATGTGGCACCAGCAACACCATTCGAAGCCATCCATCTGGCACCAGCAACATCATTTGAAGCCATTCATGTGGCACCAGCAACACCATCGATCCATATTCAATAGCACCACGAAACAATCGACCTATAAATATATGAAATTAGTACCGTTAAAAACAAAAAATGAAACTAAACTAACCTGCATTAGCTAAACTCACCTTCTATTCGCTGCTCCCAAGATCATTTATGGAGATAGTAGTCTAAAAAAGCTAAAAAATATATATGCAAAGAAAAAAAACGTTAAAAACACTTTTTTAGCGACAAAAATGATAAAAAAAACATAATCATTAGCATAAATACATGTAACACGCGGTAAAAAAACAAGTTACAATAAAAAACTAAAATTAAACGTAATATTCGTTGATATTTAATCAAAAAAATATATTTACAAAAGTATTAGATAATTATCAATATTTTTTTTAGTATTAAAAAAAATTAAACCCGAAGAAAAAAGGTTCTCGAACGGAAAACCCTGATTTTCAATTTCTCACGTTTTGGCGGTTTTTTTCAAAAAATATTTCGCAATGCATCAAGTTACGAATCTCCTTTAAGTATAAAAATAACAACGCTACATTTTTTTGACTGGAAAAAATATTTTTGACTTGAAAAAATCTCGAGATTAAAAATTTAAGTATGAAAAAAACGTTGTTAACATTGTCATTTTTCCAACAAAAAAATTTACTAGCAGTAAAAATCTCATAAAAATTTCAACCAACAAAAAATTAATTTCTATGCCAATAGCCACAAAGTTATTATTATTCAATTTTATTTCTAATACCAAACATGTTTTTAGTATACAATTAAGACATTACAAGAAAATTCAAATAATGAGAGCAGTATATATAAAAACACATTAAAGAGAAGTTGATTTTCCAAGAAATCGGTGGCAATTTGGACAGAAATGTTCATAATCATGCCATGGACTGCAACAAAGAACAACACATATTAACGGACTAAAAATATACATATATAAAATGACTTGTAAATAACATTTTTTAAAATTTACAAGAAAAGAAATAAACCAATTAGAAGGATAATGATATCCATCATTGAAAAAGTAGAATTGCATCGGGTTGCAATTTGTGCTTTACAATGCGGACATTGAGTAATAAAGCTTGATGTTCTACCATAAAATTGAACTGGTTGAACAATTACAACACCAGATGGTGAAGGACTTGGAACAGGTGATGCTTCCAACTTGAACAACGGCTGCGGGTTGATATGGTGGTGGAGGTCCTTTGGCATGATTTTCAGTTGATGCAGATTCCGAAAATTCAAATGGATTCTAAAAAAAATGTCAAAAATGAAACAAGTATTAACTTATGAAAATACTTGAATTCTTTGAATTCTAAAGCTTGAACCAATAAAAATTTGTTTTGCATTTTTTTGTTTTTTAATAAATTCAAATTTGACATTTTCATTATCAAAAGCTGAAATATGAGGGGAAAGGATGCTATTATTTGTGGCATTTAAAGAATCTTCCTTTTTCCAACATTTTTCAACTTCATTTTCATCAAAATTGGCTCCAAAATTTGAGAATTTTGAATCACATCCACTTTTTTGCCATTCTCGTAATTTTTCTGTTTCTTCGAAATTTTTAGATGCTGTGAAATCTTGTAATTTTAAATGTTGCTGCAGTTCTTCGATATTTTTTTATTTCCCTAATTGGAAAGTTGTCGTTTTAATAGTAAAAATATACGATAGGGACTTAAGCTAAAACAAATTTTTTGGAAGTAAATCTTTAAGACTTCATTCGTGTTATATCTGTTCAAAAATATAATTCGTCAAAAACGTCGGTTATAATTTCCTGAATTTTTTTTTGTAATATCTAGGACTGCAGCATTTTAAATATTAACCAAAATGTTTGTTTCTATATTTTTTGCAGTCAGATTGAAAATTGGATGTTTTGAGAAAATTTGGAATTTTTGTTTAAATTCAGATTTGAATATTTTCCATTTTAGTAGTTATGCACAGATAAATCGGTCACATTTGACCTTGAACTTTGATCTTTGATCTTTGATCCCTTAGCGGCGGTACAGTATACCTGCTCGCGGCGGTACTGTATACCTGGTAGTACAGTATGCCCGGCGGGCTGTTTACAGTAATGAAGGGGTTACTGTAAGAGGTGTAAATGTAAAAGATTGTTTTACAAGAAAATTGATGCTGCGGGACAGTATAACTGTTTGCGGCGCTACAGTACTGTCTCGCGGCGGTACACCGTTTGCTTCAGGCTGTTTACTTTGAGGTTACTGTAAGAGGTGTAAATGTAAAGGAGTGTTTTACAAGGAAAGATGATTTATTGTCATAACAAATATAATTATCACATGAAATTACTACAGATTTGGACGTCTTTCACCAAATAAAGATTTCCAGAGTTGTTGCCACGAACGGTAGCCAATCCTTGTTTACAGTAATCCCAGCTTATCTTTATTCTTCTCGTTTGAATTTTGTTTTTGATTGTTACGGTAAGTCTTTATGGTTATGGTAATGAGGTGATTGTCGTTGATGATAACCACAAGTGATCAAAGGTAATCCCCTTTGATCACTTGTCCACTTCCATCAAAGATCAAAGCTATTTGCCGACATTTACAATGAAAGGAGTTTTTTGTTAAATATTTCCTATTTTTGTTGAAAATAATGAATTTTTTAGTAAAAAAACATGTAAGTCTTACATTTTTTGTTGATTAATAGGAATGGTACATATGCTTAATCTCTGGAAAAGCTAGATTTTTGTATAAAAAACAAGAATTTGCTATATTTTTTATGAAAATCGTGAAAATTTGTAATAAAATTTTAAAATTAGCTATTTTTATCATAATTAAACCAAAAAAATCTTTCTTTTTTTGCCATGTTTTAAAGAATTATTGTAGATATGCTTAATCCAGAGTGGATATGCTTAATCCATACATAAGAAAAATGCTGAAAAAATATCTTTTTTTGTTATTTTTTTAATTTAAACTCCAATAAAACATGATATTTTGGTTTTTTTCATGTTTTAACAAGAGGATAAGCTTAATCCGTATTAGCTGAAGATATACTTATAAAAAGTTTTATCTTTTTTATACATTTTTTTTTAAATTTTTTCTTTTTTTCCATGTTTTAAAGAATTTATGTGGATATGCATAATCCAGAGTGGATATACTTAATCCATAAACAAAAAAAAATGTTTTATTTTTTTAATTTTTTAATTTAAACTCCGATAAAATATTGATATTTGGATATTTTTTTCTTGTTTTAGCAAGAGGATAAGCTTAATCCATATTAGCTGAAGATATGCTTATAACAAATTTTATCTTTTTTATACAATTTTTCTAAATTTTTTCTTAATTAAACCAAAAAATCTTCCTTTTTTCCAACTTTTAAGGAATATGTGTGTGGATATGCTTAATCCAGAGTGGATATACTTAATCCATACACAGGAAAAAAGCTGAAAAAATATTGTTTTTTGTTATTTTGTTAATTTAGGCTCCGATAAAACATGGATTTTTTGACATTTTTTTTGTTATAGCAAGAGGATAAACTTAATCCGTATTAGCTGAAGATATGCTTATAAAAATTTTTTATTATTTTTCTACATTTTTATCTTAATTAAACCAAAAAAGCTTCTTTTTTCCAAGTTTTAAAGAATTTATGTGGATATGCTTAATCCAGAGTCAAATTTTATCTTTTTTTACTGTTTTTCTAAATTTTTTTGTTAATTAAACCAAAAAACCTTTCTTTTTTTCAAAGTTTTGATTAATTTGTGTGGATATGCTTTATCCAGAGTGGATATATTTAATCCATACATTAGAAAAACGTTTAAAAAATATGTTTTTTGTTAATATTTAATTTAAACTCCGATAAAACACGTATATTTTGACATTTTTTATTATGTATATGTTTCACAAAACAAGGCTATTCATATATATTTATTTTTTTATTTAAATATTATAATAGTTACATCTATTTATAACTTTGCTTTTTAATGTTTTTTTTTATAATTAATATGTTTCCCAATCTTTAACAGTAAATCGTCCTGTTGAGTTTGATCTGATGCGTTGAACAACAGGATCTTTATTTAACTGCTTCCGAATTTTTTTAAAACCTGGTGGTGTAAATTTTCCTAATGTATTTATGGCATAATCAGCAATATCTTTGTGGCTGCTTCCTTTTACTGGTCTTTTGCTTTTAGGACTGATAAGTTGTCCATCCTCTTTGAATCCATATTCCTGTGTTTGTAACAAGTGTTTTGCCAATTCTTCAGATTTTCTCGCATCAATATCTCTTTTTGATACTCTATCTCTCTACATTTCGGCTTAAAGGCGTACCCTTTCTTGCAAATAAATTGTTGAAAAAATATGGGCTTTGAGCATCGGGTAAGGGAGAAGAGGGATCGTTTGAATCTTGTGTATCGTCTGATAAGAAGGGCTCATCAGCTGATTTCCAATTAGAAGGAGCTTTAAGAGAGACATTAGAATCAAGATTCTGATTTTTTAATGGCGAAAAGGAAGAAATGCCGTGTGATGAAAGAGGTGGTGTAAGAGGGATATCAGAATCTCGATGCTGAATTTCTGGGGATATACCGTAATTTTTATTAATTAATCGTTCATTCTGGTTTTCGATACCTAAAGGTTTTTGTTTTTCTAATAAATTAGACAACGTTTTCAAAGTATTGTTTAAATTAGCATTTATATCAGTTAATTTAGTGTCTTCTACTTTTATAGGTTTTTCTGCTACATGTTTTCTTTTCTTTATTAAATTTCTATGAGCCATATTATAATATACATTTTTTGAAGAAATATTCAAATCAGGGTTATTTAAAATATCTTTTACGTTATTTTGGGCAATTTTTAAATGTTCTGGGTCATAATCATATTTATCTATTAAAGAATAATATTTATCTTCATCAACTAAAAAATATTTTTAAGCGGAGCTCATTCTAGAAGCTTCTGTCCAACAGCTGGTGTCAATACTGGTAATAATAAAGATGCAAGCGGAATACCATTACCACTTTGAAGAACACGTTTTACTCTATTTACAGTACGAGCCTTGGATAATTCACGAATTGGCGTGGCATAAGGGGTCAACTTCTTCTTTTTTGAGGGTGTTAATTTAAATTTTGAATGCACAATATTATGTGCAATTTCAACAAGTGCCTGCATTTGGTCTCCAATCACATATTTAATTAAATTATAGCGTTTTTTTGCACTCTGTGTTCTGGCTAATTTTTTTTAAAAAATCAAAATTATGAACAACACAATCTCCGACTTTACAGCGAGGATGCATTTTGTTATGAATGAAGTGTAGCATGTGGTATTTAATACTATAAGGTTTTCGGGGTTGACGGAAAAAGGGGCGTGGCTTAATTAAAAGACCAATCGAAAACTAAATTTCTTTTAAAATCATTAATTGGAGTTATAAAAATTATAAATAATTTCTTACAATGGATTCGTGTAGTACCATAGATATTATTTGTGGCTCTAAACTTCAAATAAATATTCATACAAATGAAGACGGTACTGTTATTTATAAACTTGTGGGTTATTGTTGCGGTTACGGTCACAACTTTTACCAAATCTTGGAAAATATAGCAAAATTTAAAAATTATCGTGATGATTTAGATTTGTCTAAAATAGATATTGAAAATTCCATTGAGGAATATTTAAAAAAATATTGGAAGGTTAAGAGTATAACAGATAAAACAACATTCTACAGATCTACGATTAGTTATTACCGCGAATGCGATTGTGGTGTTACTGTTGCTCTTAACAAAAATTTCACCATTGATATCGAAAATCTATTTAAAAAACATCAAAGTCAAAATTTGACAGACAGGACACTTGTAAAGAACAGTGACACTGAAAGAAAACTTAAAAGAACACATTCATCCCCCTTGAAAAATTAAATAAAATAAGTATTTTTTTCACCTTTTGTTTTGTTAAGATTTATTCTTTTGCACACAATAAAATTTTAGTTTGTTAAACAATAAAATCACTTTAAATTACATACAAGGAAAAAAAAAGCTGTTTTAATCTGTTACTGATAATGCCAGAAGATTTGTTGTTTATTGTGAAATCATGCTTTTTGAATAAAGTTTCTAACGTAGCTATCAGGATCTTTCATTCTGTAAATCCTATCCAATGTTGCTGTTCGATTAAGTTTTAAAACAAGTCTGAGGTAAAGGTAATAAAGGGCATGCTCACCACATGTATCAGCGATAATGCTTTGAACAGGTTTATAGCCATAACTGAATCGTTTTTTCCAAAAATATAGTTCATCAGGAGGTTTCATTGCCAAACTGTCAAAGTATTCAACGAAATGGTTATTAGGGTGTGGATGTACATATAAAGCAACCCAGTGTGACCCAGGCTGATCGATTCGATCGTGATTCATAATGAAAGAGGCTGGTTTCCCTTTAGTATCAGGAAGCCTATCAGAAGGAAACACACCCAAAAAGTTTGGAATTTTTAAAGCCTCCGCTTTTTGCAGAATAGCTGTCTCATACATTGCATAGAAAACACAAATAATTTGCAAATTGCAAAACTTCGTGACAAGCAGTGGTATCAACGCAGAGTACTCATATTTTTTGGTTAAATTAAGAAAAAATTTAGAACAAATGTATAAAAAAGATAAAAATTTTTATAAGCACATCTTCATCTAATAATGATTAAGCTTATCCCCTTGCTAAAACAAGAAAAAATGTCAAAATATTCATGCTTTTTTGGGAGCTTAATTCAAAAAATTAATAAAAAAAATATTTTTTTCAACATTTTTCTTGCGTATGGATTAAGCACATCCACACAAATTTTTAAAACTTGGAAAAAAGAAAGATTTTTTTGGTTCAATTAACATAAAAATAGCAAATTTTAAAGATTGTCGTCGAAAAATACAGGAATTTCTTGTTTTTATGCAAAAACCTAGCTTATCCAGAGATTAAGCATTAAAAAAACTGAGATCTACATGTTTTTTTACTGAAAAAATTAAATTATTTCAACAAAAACAAGAAATAGTTAACAAAAATTCTTATCATTTTAACTGTCGGAAAACACCTTTGATCTATTTTTGTTTTTTTAAACCTTTTTTTAATCTTTGTTTAAAAGTTTACGAAAATAAATAACTGAGATTTACGAAATAAACATGATTTTCAAAGCCATTAACCAGTTTGAAAAAAATAGATGCGGTTTTATGAAACAGACTGAATTTCCAGCAGGATTTTGTCAGACTTGTGGATCCGGAAATCTGTTTTACAACAAATATCGAAAGCAATGCTGTAAACCCCCCTCCCCTCCCCCGGAGCATATTCTAGTGATCAAAGATCAAACCACCTCTTTTTTTTAAATGACCTTGAATGATGTCTCTGAAAAAAATATGACCCATCAAACTTCTACACTGACAAACAGTACCCTATCTTTAAGAATAGAATGTGTGTAACTCTATTTTTTCTACAAAATAGGTCACGCATCTTTTAGCAAGTATGAAAGAAAAAATTTCTTCCAAAAGTTCGTCACGAAGTTTTGCAATTTGCAAATTATTTGTGTTTTCTATGCAATGTATGAGACAGCTATTCTGCAAAAAGCGGAGGCTTTAAAAATTCCAAACTTTTTGGGTGTGTTTCCTTCTGATAGGCTTCCTGATACTAAAGGGAAACCAGCCTCTTTCATTATGAATCACGATCGAATCGATCAGCCTGGGTCACACTGGGTTGCTTTATATGTACATCCACACCCTAATAACCATTTCGTTGAATACTTTGACAGTTTGGCAATGAAACCTCCTGATGAACTATATTTTTGGAAAAAACGATTCAGTTATGGCTATAAACCTGTTCAAAGCATTATCGCTGATACATGTGGTGAGCATGCCCTTTATTACCTTTACCTCAGACTTGTTTTAAAACTTAATCGAACAGCAACATTGGATAGGATTTACAGAATGAAAGATCCTGATAGCTACGTTAGAAACTTTATTCAAAAAGCATGATTTCACAATAAACAACAAATCTTCTGGCATTATCAGTAACAGATTAAAACAGCTTTTTTTTTCCTTGTATGTAATTTAAAGTGATTTTATTGTTTAACAAACTAAAATTTTATTGTGTGCAAAAGAATAAATCTTAACAAAACAAAAGGTGAAAAAAATACTTATTTTATTTAATTTTTCAAGGGGGATGAATGTGTTCTTTTAAGTTTTCTTTCAGTGTCACTGTTCTTTACAAGTGTCCTGTCTGTCAAATTTTGACTTTGATGTTTTTTAAATAGATTTTCGATATCAATGGTGAAATTTTTGTTAAGAGCAACAGTAACACCACAATCGCATTCGCGGTAATAACTAATCGTAGATCTGTAGAATGTTGTTTTATCTGTTATACTCTTAACCTTCCAATATTTTTTTAAATATTCCTCAATGGAATTTTCAATATCTATTTTAGACAAATCTAAATCATCACGATAATTTTTAAATTTTGCTATATTTTCCAAGATTTGGTAAAAGTTGTGACCGTAACCGCAACAATAACCCACAAGTTTATAAATAACAGTACCGTCTTCATTTGTATGAATATTTATTTGAAGTTTAGAGCCACAAATAATATCTATGGTACTACACGAATCCATTGTAAGAAATTATTTATAATTTTTATAACTCCAATTAATGATTTTAAAAGAAATTTAGTTTTCGATTGGTCTTTTAATTAAGCCACGCCCCTTTTTCCGTCAACCCCGAAAACCTTATAGTATTAAATACCACATGCTACACTTCATTCATAACAAAATGCATCCTCGCTGTAAAGTCGGAGATTGTGTTGTTCATAATTTTGATTTTTTAAAAAAATTAGCCAGAACACAGAGTGCAAAAAAACGCTATAATTTAATTAAATATGCGAATCCAGATGAAATGCAGGCACTTGTTGAAATTGCACATAATATTGTGCATTCAAAATTTAAATTAACACCCTCAAAAAAGAAGAAGTTGACCCCTTATGCCACGCCAATTCGTGAATTATCCAAGGCTCGTACTGTAAATAGAGTAAAACGTGTTCTTCAAAGTGGTAATGGTATTCCGCTTGCATCTTTATTATTACCAGTATTACTAGCTGTTGGACAGAAGCTTCTAGAATGAGCTCCGCTAAAAAATATTTTTTAGTTGATGAAGATAAATATTATTCTTTAATAGATAAATATGATTATGACCCAGAACATTTAAAAATTGCCCAAAATAACGTAAAAGATATTTTAAATAACCCTGATTTGAATATTTCTTCAAAAAATGTATATTATAATATGGCTCATAGAAATTTAATAAAGAAAAGAAAACATGTAGCAGAAAAACCTATAAAAGTAGAAGACACTAAATTAACTGATATAAATGCTAATTTAAACAATACTTTGAAAACGTTGTCTAATTTATTAGAAAAACAAAAACCTTTAGGTATCGAAAACCAGAATGAACGATTAATTAATAAAAATTACGGTATATCCCCAGAAATTCAGCATCGAGATTCTGATATCCCTCTTACACCACCTCTTTCATCACACGGCATTTCTTCCTTTTCGCCATTAAAAAATCAGAATCTTGATTCTAATGTCTCTCTTAAAGCTCCTTCTAATTGGAAATCAGCTGATGAGCCCTTCTTATCAGACGATACACAAGATTCAAACGATCCCTCTTCTCCCTTACCCGATGCTCAAAGCCCATATTTTTTCAACAATTTATTTGCAAGAAAGGGTACGCCTTTAAGCCGAAATGTAAGAGACAGAGTATCAAAAAGAGATATTGATGCGAGAAAATCTGAAGAATTGGCAAAACACTTGTTACAAACACAGGAATATGGATTCAAAGAGGATGGACAACTTATCAGTCCTAAAAGCAAAAGACCAGTAAAAGGAAGCAGCCACAAAGATATTGCTGATTATGCCATAAATACATTAGGAAAATTTACACCACCAGGTTTTAAAAAAATTCGGAAGCAGTTAAATAAAGATCCTGTTGTTCAACGCATCAGATCAAACTCAACAGGACGATTTACTGTTAAAGATTGGGAAACATATTAATTATAAAAAAAAACATTAAAAAGCAAAGTTATAAATAGATGTAACTATTATAATATTTAAATAAAAAAATAAATATATATGAATAGCCTTGTTTTGTGAAACATATACATAATAAAAAATGTCAAAATATACGTGTTTTATCGGAGTTTAAATTAAATATTAACAAAAAACATATTTTTTAAACGTTTTTCTAATGTATGGATTAAATATATCCACTCTGGATAAAGCATATCCACACAAATTAATCAAAACTTTGAAAAAAAGAAAGGTTTTTTGGTTTAATTAACAAAAAAATTTAGAAAAACAGTAAAAAAAGATAAAATTTGACTCTGGATTAAGCATATCCACATAAATTCTTTAAAACTTGGAAAAAAAGAAGCTTTTTTGGTTTAATTAAGATAAAAATGTAGAAAAATAATAAAAAATTTTTATAAGCATATCTTCAGCTAATACGGATTAAGTTTATCCTCTTGCTATAACAAAAAAAATGTCAAAAAATCCATGTTTTATCGGAGCCTAAATTAACAAAATAACAAAAAACAATATTTTTTCAGCTTTTTTCTTGTGTATGGATTAAGTATATCCACTCTGGATTAAGCATATCCACACACATATTCCTTAAAAGTTGGAAAAAAGGAAGATTTTTTGGTTTAATTAAGAAAAAATTTAGAAAAATTGTATAAAAAAGATAAAATTTGTTATAAGCATATCTTCAGCTAATATGGATTAAGCTTATCCTCTTGCTAAAACAAGAAAAAAATATCCAAATATCAATATTTTATCGGAGTTTAAATTAAAAAATTAAAAAAATAAAACATTTTTTTTTGTTTATGGATTAAGTATATCCACTCTGGATTATGCATATCCACATAAATTCTTTAAAACATGGAAAAAAAAAGAAAAAATTTAAAAAAAATGTATAAAAAAGATAAAACTTTTTATAAGTATATCTTCAGCTAATACGGATTAAGCTTATCCTCTTGTTAAAACATGAAAAAAACCAAAATATCATGTTTTATTGGAGTTTAAATTAAAAAAATAACAAAAAAAGATATTTTTTCAGCATTTTTCTTATGTATGGATTAAGCATATCCACTCTGGATTAAGCATATCTACAATAATTCTTTAAAACATGGCAAAAAAAGAAAGATTTTTTTGGTTTAATTATGATAAAAATAGCTAATTTTAAAATTTTATTACAAATTTTCACGATTTTCATAAAAAATATAGCAAATTCTTGTTTTTTATACAAAAATCTAGCTTTTCCAGAGATTAAGCATATGTACCATTCCTATTAATCAACAAAAAATGTAAGACTTACATGTTTTTTTACTAAAAAATTCATTATTTTCAACAAAAATAGGAAATATTTAACAAAAAACTCCTTTCATTGTAAATGTCGGCAAATAGCTTTGATCTTTGATGGAAGTGGACAAGTGATCAAAGGGGATTACCTTTGATCACTTGTGGTTATCATCAACGACAATCACCTCATTACCATAACCATAAAGACTTACCGTAACAATCAAAAACAAAATTCAAACGAGAAGAATAAAGATAAGCTGGGATTACTGTAAACAAGGATTGGCTACCGTTCGTGGCAACAACTCTGGAAATCTTTATTTGGTGAAAGACGTCCAAATCTGTAGTAATTTCATGTGATAATTATATTTGTTATGACAATAAATCATCTTTCCTTGTAAAACACTCCTTTACATTTACACCTCTTACAGTAACCTCAAAGTAAACAGCCTGAAGCAAACGGTGTACCGCCGCGAACAGGTATACTGTAGCGCCGCAAACAGTTATACTGTCCCGCAGCATCATTTTTTCTTGTAAAACAATCTTTTACATTTACACCTCTTACAGTAACCCCTTCATTACTGTAAACAGCCCGCCGGGCATACTGTACTACCAGGTATACAGTACCGCCGCGAGCAGGTATACTGTACCGCCGCTAAGGGATCAAAGATCAAAGATCAAAGTTCAAGGTCAAATGTGACCGATTTATCTGTGCATAACTACTCATTTTGATCAACATCAGAAATGGCAGAAACAAAAGATTTTCTTTCAACAAACAAATAATTATTCTTTGTTGCCATCTAAAAAAATGCATAAACAGAGATTTTTGAAATCATTGTTTTTAGATGTTAAAAAATGCAGGAAAATATAATATGCCACATAACAAACTAGGAATTCAATTATATTTAACTCATATTAAGTGAATTGGTTATGAAACCCAATATGAAAAGAAATAAATGTTCTTTAGTTTGCTCTTTTTAGCTAAAAAAGATAGACATCAAAAACAAAAAAGATGTTCTTCTTTATTTTACAGTAATTCACTATCTCTCTCTTTTTCGTGTGTGATTTTTCAACAGCGAAAAAGACAAAAAATGATTATTTTTTCTAAAAGAAAGATCTTTTGAATGTATATGTATCATTTTTAAGCACGCCTCTTTTTTTCAATGTTAATAAAAAAATATGCTTCATACAAAAAAATTATTTGATTTGATTTATGACCGAAATTTCACAACATAATATTTCGTATAGTCAATTTTCCGATCTTTTCATGAAAAACACCTTTTTTTAGCATTTAGCCATGCCTAACAAATTTTTTGTATTTTGATGATTTAAATGTTTTTATAATGGTGAAAACTAAAAGCTAAAAAATTCTTTTCATTCTGCGAAAAAAATATATTATGTCTGAAAAAATTTGCTAATTGAGATTTTAGTCACGCGAAATATCGATATGATGAAACCTCAAATCAAACAATTTTTTTTGTATGAAACAGACTTATATTTTTTAACACAGAAAAAAAGAGGCGTGTTTAAAAATTGATACGTGCATTCTTATTTCGCTGTTGAAAAATCACACACGAAAAAGAGAGAAACTGAATTACAGTAAAATAAAGAACATCTCTTTTGTTTTCGATATCTTTTTTAATTAAAAGTACTAAATTTGGGGAAAAATAGGTCAAGTTTTTTCAGTTTGACTGACATGGGTGAAATTCAATTGATTCGTTTTTTTCTTCATGATCTTGTGCTTTTTAGAATTTTTTAAAGAATAAAAACAATTCACAAAAATCTGCGTTTTTTGAGTCTTAAACATTTTGTGTTTTTTTAGATGGCAACAAAGAATAATCATTTGTTTGTTGAAAGAAAATCTTTTGTTTCTGCCATTTCTGATGTTGATCAAAATGGAAAATATTCAAATCTGAATTTAAACATAAATTCCAAATTTTCCAAAGCATCCGATTTTCAATCTGTTTGCAAAAAATATAACAATAAAAATTTTGGTTAATATTTAAAATGCTGCAGTCCTTCAATATAATAAATTAAAAATTGAGGAAATTATTACAGTTGTTTAACCTTCTTAAAAAAATTAAAGGTCTATTTTCTTGAGCAAATGTGTACAACACGAATGAAGCCTAAAAGTTTTAATTCCAAACAAATTGTTTTGACTTAAGTCTCTATCGTAGGTAGGCATGCATTTTTTTATGGAAGCTTTTCAATTACGGTGATAATAAAATATCGAAGGACTGCAGCAACATTTAAAATTATAAGATTCTGTTGTATCTAGAAATTATGGAGAAAAAGGAAAATTACAAGCATGGCAAAAATTTGACTTTGATTCAAAAATCTCAAATTTTGGAGCCAATTTTGATGAAAATGAAGTTGAAAAATGTTGGAAAAAAGATGACTATTTAAATGCCACAAATGATAGCATCCTTTCCATTCATATTTCAGCTTTTGAAAATTCAATTGATAATAAAAATGTCAAATTTGAATTTATTAAAAAACAAAAAAATGCAAAACAAATTTTCATCGGTTCAAGCTTTAGAATTCAAGTAATTCAAGTATTTTCATAAGTTAATACTTGTTTCATTTTTGACATTTTTTTTTCTAGAATCCATTTGAATTTTCAAGACAACAAAGCGATGATACATCTTCATTATCATCATCATCTGAGCCTGAAATATCCCAATATAAAGCATCCCAACGTTTATTCAATCCATATCAATTTGCAGGTCGACAAATTTGTGGAAGTGAAGGTTTGTAGATGGAAAATTTTTCGTATTTTTTGGTTAAAATGATTAATAATTTAATTTTTTAAAACACAAAGAATTTGAGCTAGTGCGAATTTTTTATCTTGATGTCGAATATCTTAACTTGAACCTTATCTTTTTACTTTTACAAAATTGGTGGATCAAATGCAAGGATAAAAAGTTTCATTTTTCCAACGATCTTGGCCATTAGAATTCTCTTGAAACTTTTCTTCCAATGTAATTTTGACGAATTTGAAATGATTAAAATTCGTCAAAATTACGGTTGATAATGTAACCATGAAAAAATATACTGATTTTGTTAGAAATTTGGATAACTGGGATACCAGTTATGCTTCAGAATCATAGCATTTAGCAGGAATTCCGAAAAACTTTGCCTGTATTTAAAAAAAAATGAGCAAATGCAGTATTAATTGTTTGAAACAATTAATATCTTTAATTTTTAGCGCCTGCTCCTTCTTCAAACAATCCATCTTCAACACCTTCAGCTCCGGCCCCAGCTCCATCTGCTCCGGTTCAAACACCACCACCTCCTCCAGCAGCTGCAACACCAGGCCTTCCACCACAATTAGCTCCACCTGCTTCACCAGCTCCAGGTCAGCAACCCGCTGTTGTCAATGTTAATGTTCAACCTGTACAAAGTCCTCCCCCACCATATATTCAACAGCCTGCATATGTTCAACAACAAGCTCCTCCTCCACCAATTGCAAATGTTTATGGATGTCCTCAACCAACTCAAGTTACATGTCCATCATGCAGAGCAGTTGTTGTTACTCGAACTCAAACTTCAATGAGTACAATAGATATCGTCATGATTATTCTTGGTATTTTCTTATTCTGTTTCCTTATGTAAGTTTTTTAAATTTTTTTCTTTCTTATATTTTTAGATTTTAATTTTTAGCGGATTTATTCTCATTTGTATGGTTGTTTTCTGTTCCCCTTGGTCTGATGTTACACATTTTTGTCCAAGATGTGGCCAATTTATTGGAAAAGCTTAATCCCTGCCAATATGGTTTTATATCTCTTTTGTATTGCTTTTTGGGATATATATATATATTTTTAATTTAAAAAAGTTGAATAAATTATTTTATTCAACTTTAAATAGATTATAATATTTTAAAAGCAAGTTAAATATTTAATTAAAATTTTTTGAGTCTCGAATACATAGATTTATACAGTTCCATGTTAACTAAGTTTTATAAAAAAAATTTATAATTCTAAACGATTTGTTTCGGCATTTGCTCCATCATAGGCAACATTTCGAAAATGTTGAGAATTTTTGAATTCATTGTATAAAGAAAATAAAAGATGAAGAGATTGAATTCGGCTATTATGAACAGGGATATCTGCAATTGCAAGACAAATATCTGCATATTCTTCGGTTGTTGCATCAATTGTTGCTGCAGGAAGTTTTATTTGTGATAAAGTTGAATCCAATTCAGGATTCCATTCTTCCATTAATTTTTCGATATCCGGCATTGGCTTATTATATGTTATTCGATCAGCTGGACGTGCTCGTCGAACTTCCTAAAAGCACATTTATAATCTCAGATGTAAATCAATAAAACTTTTTTTTAGAATTTACTTTGATATTTTCAATCCATTGATCAATTTGGCGAGTATTTCGATCTGCACGTTGTAACTTTTTTATTGGAACATTTGCAGCTGGTTGATCTTTGGATAAAAGCATATTCATTACGGTCGAATTTGATTGCTTCCCAGCTGGCTCATCCAAAACTACAAGACCCAAATGATCTTCAAGTCCATCAGGTCTTGGAATTCCAAATCCAGGATGTACATCTCCAACTGCAGCAATATAGTTTATATCAAATGGTACCAAATATGGTTCAATTTCAATATTTGGAACATGATATTGTTCAACGACAGCTAACAAAGCTTTTAAATCATTTGTCATTGGATATATCGCTTCTGGAGATTCTTCTGTTTCTTCTTTAATTGATCTTTGACGTCCAGAGGGAATTGGTGAAGCTTCATCATCCAAAGGGGGAAGTTGATTCCCTCGAGCTGATAATTCTGGAGAATGATCTTGTATTGCATCATTATATTTATAACTTTCTTCTGATGATTGACGCTCTGGTGGTGCAACAGGCTTCTTTTGGGATGGATTTGCCATTCCTGCTAAAGCCATCCCCCCTGCCAATGCCATTCCACCTGCAAGCAAAGCACCCCCAATTCCAGCATTATCTGCAATAAAATGATGCCCTGAACCTTCTTCATCTTCATCATCATCTTCTTCCTCTTCCATCCAGTTTTGATTTTCTGGATTTACAGAATTTGAATCATGCTTTCTTGGAGATGTATAAGCTGGTGGCGGATCTGTTGGATATTCAACTGGATTTCCAAGCCCTAAAGTTATTACTTTAGTTAAAAAAGAATTGCGTCTCTAATAACATTTATGTTTAAAATGAACTTGAAAATCAAGGATTCATTGGAGCTAAAAAAATCCAACAAAAACCGTTCCTTTGAATCCCTAGTTTTCAGATTCTAAAATTTTGTCTTTTTTAAAGGAATTCTAAATTTACCATCAGGATAATCAGAATCATATTCTTCGTCCATTGGAATATCTTGATCTGTAATAAAATCGTCTTGTCGATTTTGTACACTACTTGAATAATATCGTTCGTCTTGACTTGTTTCAAGCTCTTTTTGAATTTGCCGCTCTTGCTCTTCAAAATCATCCAATGTTTCACCCGCTTCAATTACATCCGCAGTACTCAATTGTGTACTTAACTTCCCCGAAAATGGCCGCTCCGATGATGCGGAACCTGTTTTAAGGTTACGATTTTGTCGAGTTTCACTTCGTTGTTGAATATTTAAACTGTTTGCACTTTCTTCCAATAAATGCCCGCCGCTACTATTTTCATTACTATTATTTTCACCAGCTCCCTCTTCAATTGGAAAATCTTCATCTGATTCAAATTCAGGTGGGACATCAACTTCTGGAATTCCACGAATTCCCTGAAAAAAATAAATAATAAAAATATTCAACAACAAAAAAGGGCACACACCTGTTCTTCGCGTAATTCGGCAAGATTGTCGTCATTCAATGGAGCGTCCTCATCTTCCGAAAAGTCATCGTTTTCTTCTCCAAAAAAGCTTGTAAGACCAACGGCAGTTGCCGATGTTCTTACAAGCGGCTTTTTCGCACTATTTTCATTTCCTTCCGCTGTTGCTGCTGCTGTTATTTCTTCTTCCATCTTTGCTGGATTTGCTGCTATCGCGAAAGAATAAAAAAGAAGAAATTTTTATTTATGAATAAAGTTTTTTGAGCGCTTTTTTGTAGTCATGGAAACTAAAAAAAAGCAAAGGTTGTTTTTAAAAAGTAAAAATTGTTAGGTTTCATTTTTTTATGCTAATTTTGTTACCAATTTTTAAAAGTAAACATTGCTCTAAATTTATTGAAAAAAAATTTTATTTCAAAAATAAAAAATACACATTGGATTATTTAAAGCAATCTTTGATTTAAATGCAAACACATGTTTAAAATTAAAACATAAAGAATTGAGAATTTTAACCGCAAAAAAATAAAAAAATACAACGCATTTTGCTTCGTATTTCGCTCGCCGATTCAACGAGTTTTCTTTTCTTCTTTTTGATTAGATTTATTGCTAACAGTTTTTCTTACACTTTGAATTTTTATAAGTTCCAAAAAGATACTTTTTAAATTCGACCCTTTTACAGTGGTCAAAGTTAATTAAATTTTGCAAAGCTTCTGCATTTTTTGCAGCGGCACATTTAATGGTTAAATTCAACAATATTTTGTCGACTGGTCCACGGATTTTATCTACGGATCTGAGTGAGATTATTCGTCTCGAATAAATTAAATTATTATATTAAAATATTGCAAAACATTTTTGATGAACGTCACCAAAAATGTTTTTGGTACTATTGTTTTTGCGGACACAAAATTTGCTTCTTGATTTGCTTTTTTCTAGTGCAACAAAAAAAGACTAAACAATGATTTTTTTATTTATAAAAAATAGGCTGTTACAAATTTTATTTATATCATGTTGTTTTTATTGTATTTAATGAAAACGACAAAAAAATCGTTGAGGGTCATTCTTCAAACACTTTTTGCCCAATTAAAAAAATATGGAAAATAATTTGTAATATTTCTTATTCAAAAAACTAGTTGAAAACTGGTGATAAAAATATATTTTTGAATAATGATAAAAGCTATTTTTGCACATTTATTCAATATTAACGTTATTTTATCAGTGTTATTTCCAAAAAATTTAAAACGAATAATAAAAATGACATTTCAAAAATTGAGGTTCAAAAACATCTTTTTTACCACAAATTTAAATATTATTTTATGTGTTTTTATTTAATTTTTAAATATAAGTTTCTTATTTTGATGTTGTTTTTGTTGAAGCTGCTGTTTCTGGTGCAGTTGGTGATGGAGCAATGTCTTGAGTATTTTCTTCCTTTTCTCCACCATTATCTCCACGACATAAATCATTATCATATACAATAAAAGTTAAACATTTATCAGAAAATGTTACTCTAAAAAAATTATTAAAAGTAAAAAATGATTTAAAAATAAAAGCTTACTTTCGATTTAAATCAATTACAGGAAAGTTGGGAGAATTTTCATTTTTTGGATGGGGTTTTAGATTAAGCTTTGAACGAAATGATTCATAATTTGATTCAATAATTGTTTGAGGCTGCAATTCAAGCTTTGGAAACCATTTAAGCATTTCATGTCTCATACATGCTTCAGGCAATGCATCCGGGGCTTCATTGACTGGAATAGCTTCAATATGCCGAGGGTTCACAAAATATGCTGCATCACGATTTTGAATTCTTGAATAATAGCCCCCAAAAAACCATAATTTTGTACCAGCTGGAGCAGGAGCTGAAGGTATTGATGATGGATTGTTTGAAGGCGGAGCCGGTGCTAAAAATTCAAAAATTAGCTTTTTCAAATAATTAATAATGCTTTTGTCCATCCTTTTAGAAACACAAATAATTTTGACAGAAAAATCTGTAAAGCTTTATACAAAAAAGCGGGTAAAATTAATACAAAAAGAAGAATCAAAGTTTAAAAACAATTTTCCATCTACAAACCTTCACTTCCACAAATTTGTCGACCTGCAAATTGATATGCATTGAATAAACGTTGGGATGCTTTATATTGGGATATTTCAGGCTCAGATGATGATGATAATGATGATGTATCATCGCTTTGTTGTCTTGAAAATTCAAATGGATTCTAGAAAAAAAATGTCAAAAATGAAACAAGTATTAACTTATGAAAATACTTGAATTACTTGAATTCTAAAGCTTGAACCGATGAAAATTTGTTTTGCATTTTTTTGTTTTTTAATAAATTCAAATTTGACATTTTCATTATCAATTGAATTATCAAAAGCTGAAATATGAGTGGAAAGGATGCTATCATTTGTTGCAGAAGAATTTGAAAAGCTTTCATTTTTCAAACATTTTTTAACTTCATTTTCATTAGTTTCAAAATTTGAGATTTTTGAATCAAAGTCAAATTTTTGCCATGCTTGTAATTTTACTTTTTCTCCATAATTTCTAGATACAACAGAATCTTATAATTTTAAATGTTGCTGCAGTCCTTCGATATTTTATTATCACCGTAATTGAAAAACTGCCGTAAAAAAATGCATGCCTACCTACGATAGAGACTTAAGTCAAAACAATTTGTTTGGAATTGAAACTTTTATGCTTCATTCGTGTTACATAAGCTACACATTTGCTCAAGAAAATATACCTTAACTTTTTCTAAGAAGGTCATCTTAGAGATTTTTTCAAAATATAATTTATTTTATCAAAGGACTGCAGCATTTTAAATATTAACCAAAATGTTTATTGTTATATTTTTTGCAAACAGATTGAAAATCGGATGCTTTGGAAAATTTGGAATTTTTGTTTAAATTTAGATTTGAATATTTTCCATTTTGATCAGAAATGGCAGAAACAAAAGATTTTCTTTCAACAAACAAATGATTATTCTTTGTTGCCATCTAAAGAAAACACAAAATGTTTAAGACTCAAAAAACAGAGATTTTTTGTGATTTGTTTTTTGTTTAAATAATACAGGAAAATGCAAAACAAACCACGAAACAAACTATAAATTCAATCAGATTTAATCCTTATTGATACTAAATGCTACAGGTTCGTCAAATTTGTTGTATTTAGTAAAAGAAAGATAGACATCGTAAGTAAAAAAGTGTTTTTTCCTGTCTTTCAAATAAAATCTTTCAACAGCGATAAAAATCAAAAAGTGAATTTTTTCAAAAAGATAAATTTTTCCGTGCAAAAATATCAATATTTTTCTTAAAAGCAACCATAACGCTTTATCAAAAAAAAAATGTGCGTTAACTCTAACACGGGAACCGTCAGAGATGATCACGACCTTTTAATACCAAATATAGTCTTTTGTTTTATGGATAATAAGACAAATTTGTAATAGAAAAATTCATTTACTGAGAATTGAGTTTATGATTTTTTTAAGCAAATAAAGACAATAAGGTCGAAGGATTTGACTGTACTTTTCAATGAAGAATTTGATGCTGCTTTTGTTAAAGAATTCAAGAGTATCATGTATTATTATGACAGATGGGACAGCATTCATCTTAATCTTGAAGCAAATACAAATAAATGTGTTTTTTATTATGAAATTTTGGCAATAAATAATTTGATTAGAGTACAACATTTGTGGGATTAAATATAAGGCAAATACAATAGGATCACATTTTCTGTAGTTTTGATTGAAGCAAAACAGTTATGTTTGAAATTCTGTTTTAAGGTTTAAAATTTAAATATTCAAAAAGTAATTTCTTTATTTATTATAAAAATATTTACAAAATATATACAAACAAACAAATTTCAAAACAAACAAAAACATAATCACAGGTTTAAATTATTGCATCCATAAAAAAAATGTTATGCACTTTTATCAGAAATTGCTTGATATGGAGGAGGAGCATCCGTCCGATTTCCATCAATGTCTCCATTTTGATCCATTGAACTTGATCCTGCTAATGTATTATCATATTCTGTTACTTCTCTTTCATCAGGTGGAAGTCTTTCAGCAACAATAAATCCAAAGCACCCAAGAACACCAGTTACAACCAAAATTAACATATGCCATTGTAGTTCAAGTACCGTACCATAAAAGAATGCAGCGCATGTTAAAAGGGACTTAAATTATGTTGATTTATAGAATATAGTAACCAAATTTTTGGATAAAATCTTACTTGGAAAAATTTGAATAGCGCAAAAGCTTCTGCACTCCGTTTATTATATTTTGAAACTAAAAATGAAAAGATTTGCGTATTCCAACATGCATCACCAAATCCAAGCCCAAATCCACATATAATTGCAATTGCCAAACTTGGATGTCCAATTATTACATCTTTACTACAAGTTTTTCCAAGAGGTGATTCTTTCGGAAAATTAATATAAACTGCAACAAATACAAGCAAATGTATCACAGAACCAAGTAAAACAATTGAAATTCGACCAATCTTTTTTGTATAATCTCCAAGAAATCCAAATAAAAATCCAGCTGAAATTATCATACTTTTAAAAAAAAGAAAGTCAATGAAAAAATGATATTTTATGTTTGTTCATCAGCAGCCCCAACAGAAACAACAACATCAACAAAAACAGCAACAAAATAAGAAACTTACATGCAAATTGTCCAAGTCCTTGTGCGATTGCATTAAAAGCAATAAATTTTTTTGTATTTGTTCCCAGTGCTTTTGTATATGAAATACATGATGGATAAATTGATGACCAAAATGATAATTCAATTCCAGTATACATAAATGCAATAGATAAAAATAGCATTCGTTTTGTTGCTAATAATTTAAATGTTGAAACTAAAAAAAATGAATATACAACCATATATTTTATATAAAAAGTTTTACCTAAAAGTTCTTTTTGTGTTAGCTTTCGTTCATTTTCTTCTCGTTCATTTTCATCAGAAATGAGTCGATCTTCTTTTGGAATTCGAAGTAATGCAAGAATTAAAGCTCCACCAAGTGTTACAGCTGTAAAAACACTATATAAAATTCGAACAGTTGATTTTGAGATATCATCATCGTCATCATCACCAGCATCGGGAGAACACTGGTCATCATTGGTTTTGGAATTTGCAAAAATAGCATAAAGAAAAACACCACCACCAGCAAGACTAAAAAAATGGATATAATCATCAAATACATATAGATAGGTTTTTTAATATTCAAAATGAACCAATAATAAAGGTAACATACCAAACTTGTGAAACTGCCCAAAATAGTGAACTATTTTTGCTTGCAGTTTCTTCCGTTGAATTTATTGCAATATAATTTCCTTGTGCCGTCCAAATTACTGCAGCTCCAACTCCAATAATCGCGGAAGAAATATATAAAAAGTATTCATTTAAAAATAAAAAACCACATTGAAAAATAGCATAACATGCAGCACCAAATACCTAAAAAAGATTTTTAGTAAAAAAGTTTAAAAAATGATAAAACAACTTACCATAGCCCATTTTGGACCCAAAACTCCAACAATTGGTGCAGCAATAAAATTTGCAAGTGTAAAAACACCATAAATTATTGCCATACTAAAAATAAACATGTAAATTTAATTTTTTATTTATTAAAGTAGTGTTTTTGGAGCTTAATGGATTACTGTAGTTCAAATAGACTAGAGTGATCTAAAACAAAAATGCCAAAACAAAAAATTTAGAGTTTAAACAAAGTCAAAACTTTTTATATCCCAAAATAAAGATTAGTTCAAAAATAAAGACATACCTAATATATCCAGCATGTTTATATAAATCA
The DNA here is from genome assembly GCA_963922195.1 of Panagrolaimus sp. PS1159. Taxonomy (NCBI): domain Eukaryota; kingdom Metazoa; phylum Nematoda; class Chromadorea; order Rhabditida; family Panagrolaimidae; genus Panagrolaimus; species Panagrolaimus sp. PS1159. Next base: position 648,607 of record CAWUHW010000018.1, read on the forward strand.
TATTCTTTGCTTGAAACAACCGTTTGTTCAATAAAACCTTGAGAATTGAATGCAAAAAATATACATAGGAATCCAATGGCAAGTTGTAAAACATTAAATGTTCCAGGATTAAATCCCAACATTGTTCTAAAAAATAATTTATAAGTAAAAATTGATTTAGAAGGAAAAAATGAGAAGCACCTTCTTAAAAATCGAGTTAATCTACGACGGATAAGCATTTGTCTCTCTCTCTCTTTTTTTAAATACGTTAGATGCTTTTGGTTGTTTTACGGTTAAATAATTTTGGTTTTAAATAAATTTAGAAGAATAAAAAATAAACGTGGAAATTGTGGTTATAAATATTTATGCTTTTATTCGTGGAAAAAATTGTGTTAAAAAAAAGAAAAACAACGGTCTTAAAAAGAACAAAAATAAAGATACAAACAACATTTTTCTGTGTTTTAAACATTGCTTTTAAAAGTTTTAATTACTTTTTTAAAAAAGCAATGTTTTAATATTTCTTTAATTCAAAAAGGTTAGATATTAAAAAAGGGTGTATCGTTTTGATGGTAAAAATAAATGTATAAAAAAAGCAGCTATTAAAAAAGGAAATAAATCAAACCAAAAAAAAGCACTCTAAAAAATCTTTTTTCCAAAAAAAATCATTTTTTTACGAAAAAGGTTTCGGATCGCATGATTCTAAAAACGATTGCTGCTTTTTTAAACAAAAACGAAAAATCATTTTTTTTAAATTTAATTGAATGCGTTTTTTCTCATCGATTTGTTCCTTTCTTTTTTTCCGAGAGCAAAAATAACATGATTTTTCTTGAGTTTTCAATGTAGCCATCATCTATAAATCGCTTTGTTCCAACAAAAAAACACAGAAATTAATTGGATGCTAAAAAAAAGATAAGAAAAAAATAAATTTTTTATATAGCATATAAAATTTCAAACAAACTCAACAACAAATTTAACATTAAAAAATTCTTAAAATTTCTTCATTTTACGTTTCTTGTATTCAGATTCTTGTCCTTGAAGGCTGCTAATAATTCTCTTTGTCTTGTAATTTCTTTCTGTTCGAACTTCTTCATTCTTCTTTTGTTGTGCACTAAAATATGAAATACGCTAATATTAAGGTCCAAAATCTATGAAAGCTACGACAGGCCCATATTAAGATATTTTTATTTTAAGGTGAGAAAAAAATCGACCGGACGGCTATGTCTTAAACCCTGTTTGTATTTAATATTTAAAAAAGCATACGCAGAAATATATTGTGCATCAAGACGCAATTCTTTAAGTGCACCTCTCTTTTCATTTCGAACCATTTTCTTAAGTCTTTTAACTTCAGAATCAGGATCTTTCTTTCTTGAATTTCTATGCGGCTTCTCAGAATCAAAATCTTCATCAATAACAGGATCAAGCATTTTAATCATCCTAAAATGTAACTTATAAATGAAACTTTTTTTAAAGAAAAACAAACTTGATCTTTTTAATTTCTTTTCTTTGTCGACTTGTTCGAGGATTATATTCTGTAATTTTATCCGAAATCTTTTGAGTCAATTCATTTAACATTTTTGAAAGTTCTGCAGGATATTTTGTGCCATCAATACGTAAAAGGAATTGTAATTGTGGAGTAAAAATAGCACCAAAAGCAAGTTTAAGTCGATCATAAACATTTACCGTAAGATCAATAACAGAAAATAATGAACGTAATAAATTCATTCGAATACATTGTTCAGATACAGTATCTTCAGTTTTGAATAATTCCAATGTATTTAATGAAGTTTCAAATTCTTTAGCTTTTGGCTTTTCTTTTACAAGAAGAAGATCAATTCCACCATTCTTTCTTGAAACATTACGGTATGCAAATGGATCAAGTAAAAAATCACCACTTTGTTTTTCAACAGCTAAATTCAATAGCAACCGAGTAATATTAATAACTTCAGGAATATATCTAAAACGAACAAAAATTAGCTTTTGTTAAAAATTAAAAATAGCTAACCTTTGTGATTCTTGAACCCATTTCATTAAAATTTTTGATAATAAAATAACAATTCCACAAGATTTTATTGAATTAATTTGTGAAAATCGCAAAACTTCAACAGCAAATGTAAATGTTGGTGAACAAACAGGATGATAATGATCTGAAGTTGGATAAAGTTCAGCAACAGCAGTAAAAAATGCAATTAAATCAAATGTTGGTGGTGGACGAGAAACAATTTTTCCAGCAGGGCGATAATGATTTCTTTTATAAATAAGTAATGAACGAGTAATTCCAGCTGCAGCAGGTTTATTTAATCCTTGAAATTGTCGAAGAACATTTAGCATTGATGGCAATTGTTCAACAGCATGATTTTTTGCTAAAGTATCATAAAATCGTAGACTATACCGAAAGAGATATGCAATAAGTTTCTTATTTTTCGGATTTAAACTTGGATGATAACATTTGATTAAACGTTCTGTAACAATTTGCCATTGATCAGGAAAGAAGCTAGAATAGAGATCACGAAAAGCAGCATATTTTTTTGGCATTGAAAAAGTGAATGGAATATCAGCTGTTGGATCTATGGTTGTTGTTGTTCGAGTTTTAAGATTCAATGAAGCATCATGTTCTTCTTCTTCTTCCTCAACTTCTTCATCCTCTTCAATATCACCTTCTTCTTCATCATTTACAACTGCTTCATCATCACTTTCAACTTCTTCTTCTTCATTCATTAACTCATCTTCTGCTTCATCAATTTCATCATCTCCATCTTCTGCATCATCATCATCAGCATAAAAGTCATCCACTTCTTCATCTGCTCCAACATGCTCAACATCTTTTGGCTTTTCTAATGGGGTTAAAAGATTTCCATCTTCATCATATGCAATACTAAATGAAACTTTCTTTTTTGATTTTTTTGCAGTTTTAATTTCTTCATCAACTCCATCATATTTTCCATTATCACTATCATCATCTGAATCTGATTGCATTCGTTTTAGCCTTTCTTTTTCAAGTTCAAAAAGTCGCTGAGCTTCACGTTCTGCTTTTTCTTTTTCAGATAGCGTTGGCATAGCTTTTCGACCTCCATCAGCCATTAAAGTTTGATACTAAAAAAAGATTTAAACTACAGTAAGAAAGATGAAAATTGCAGTAAACTCACAATTTCATCGTAATCTTCCATGACCCTTTTGTCATTACTTTTATTTTGAACATCTTTTAATTTTTCCATTAATCCTTGAGATTTCATAAGCTTAAATCTTTCATCAATATTTTCTGTTGCAAGTGTAATATCATCTTTTGCCATTTGTCGAATATATTTTGCATTTTTAGAATTTGTAATTACTTCATTAATTACATCTTTTCTAGAATACTTTCTTGTCATTCCATCTTCATCAGTAACTTTAACATCAAGGCCTTCACCACCAAAATTTGCTAATGCTACAACATCCCCATCCAATTCATTATTATCATCTGCTTCACCACGTTCAAATCGTTGAACTTCAGAAAGTGATTTCCCTTTATGCGTAAAAACATAATCTAAAATTGGAAAAACTTATAACAATGCAGATTCCATCTTTAACAAACCCCCATCTTCTTCTTCATTATTTTTTTCTTTTGGTTCATCCAAATTAAAAATATTTCTTTTACCAATTTGTTTCTTCTTTAATTCTGCGAAACGTAATGAAGCTTTTTCTTCAGCATTTAATAAATTTGATCTTTCAGCAATACGATGATCAACAATCTTAAATACGTAAACGTAAAAAGCCAGCTATAGAAAAAGTCGGATGACAAACCTGATTAACACAACCTTGTCGACGATATTCAACTCCAATTGTTTTTTCACGTTTTTCCATTGCTTTTGAACGTGCTGCGGAAGGTTTACCAACTGGAACATATGTTCGTGCACCTTTTGCTGTCTAAAATAGAGAAGAATAATAACGTAATAGTTTAAAAGTCTAAAACATACCATATTCTTTTTATTAGCAAATTTTAAATCAAATGGATTGGGTTTATCTACCCTTGGTTTACGATCACGGGATTTTTTAGTTTTTGCCATGATTATCTATAAATAATAAAATATATGTTAAAAATATTAAATCTATAATTTAAAAAAAATAAAAGGAAAGAAAGTATTCTAAAAAATTTAAAGGTAAAAAAATGCATTAAAAATATAAGTTGTGCATGTTGCACGACTTATATTCCCAGTGGGAACATCCCACCAAATGTAATTTTTTAAAAATTATTTCACACTTTTGATAATTTATTTACGAAAACATTTCAAAAATAAAATGGTACAATGATACGTGGTTCTGTGTTGTAAAATGTCATGATAAATTTTTGCATTTTTTGGCTTTATTTTTTTTTTTACTAAAACGCTTTTCATTTTTTGTTTTGTTAAAAGATTGAACAGAAATTAAAAGTGAGCATTTTCGATTTTGGTTTAAATTCAGATTGTAATATTGATTTTTGTTATCAGAGATATCATTACCAAAATATTTCTGCTTTTTTTGGGAACAAAAATTCCTCTTTTGTTGTCATCTAAAATCATACACATTTTTATTGTAAATCTAAATAAATTACTTAAAAATTTGGTTATACAAAAAATTTTACGCTTAAAATATCTGATGAATACAAATTTCATTTTTTGTCGTCATTCAATGGCGGTTATTGTAAAAATTAAAACAAGCATAATGATGATGAAATATTGCAAACACTTGTATGGAATTTGAAATCCGCGAAATTGTGTATTTACAGTTTACAAGAAATTTCAAGCAGCAATGTGTTTTTTTTCTTCGATTTTTTTCAACTTTCTTACAGAATTTTTCACTTGTTTTGTATTAAAATAAAACCTGCTAAATTTAAAAAATAAAAGTTTATTTAAACAAAATAGTCAAAGTTACTGTAGAAAAGTACAATTTTACAAAAAAAAGAAAAACCCGTTTTTATTCTGCACATTCTGTAATTGCCCGATATGCAGCTTCTTCATCAGCTTTTCTATTATTTGCAGCTAATGACAGCTGTGCTTCAAATCCATTTGATCGATTAACACCGTCCCATCGATATCCTGGAGCAATATTATATCTATTTGGAGGCCAATGTCCTTTATATGATGGATAAACTGAAAATAAAATAATTAAGTAGAGTAAAAACAAAAAATATTAAAAACCTAATCCTTTTCGAATTTCAATCTTTTCACGTTTCTTTGAAATTAATGGTGCCATTGGATCTTCGGCTAAAAGTTCATCCTTCAAATGTTCATTCATAGCTTCATCATCTGCATATCGAGAAAATCCTTCTTTCATAACTCTTTCTTCTTCTTTTAATTGTGCTTCACGCTAAAAAATGGAAATCATAAATATAGGATACAGTACAGTTTTTTGAAAAAAATCTTACTTGTTTTAATTGAGTAATTCCACGATTCCATTTTTCATATTTTTCTTTCAATTCATTATTCTTTTTTTCTTCCCGAGCTTTCTTCTCTTCATCTTCTTTGGTTCCTTTACGATTTTTACCAGTTAATTTTGTACGAATTTTTGTTTCAGCAAATCGACCAGTTAAATCATCATCAAGACCTTCCATTGCCTAAAAATTAAACAATTACAAATGAAATAACTGTGAGCAATAAAAATATTTGTACAAATCTAAAGTATGCTGTAGAATAAAAACTTACATTTACTTCCCGCTTTCGATGTTCACCAAGTTCTTTTTGCATTTCTTTTGCACTTACAAGTCCAGCCTTCTTTCCATCTAATGTTTTTGTACGTCTATCATCATTAAATTGTGTTGGAGAAGGTGGAGATCGTTTTCGAATAACAACTGGATCTTTTCTATCATTTCGTTGAGGTGATGAACGATGATTTCGACGAGGTGGTGAAGAATCTAGCTCTCTTTTTATTGTTCTTCGTGGCGGTGATTCATCTCGATCAGAATCATGTGTTTTTCTTCTTGGTGGAGATGTGTCAGAATTATGCCTTCCACGACGTCTTGGTGGACTTTCATCACGATTTGTTCGTCGTCTTGCTGGACTTGCATCTCTATCAGAATCTTGTAGCTTTCTTCGTGGAGGTGAAGTATCTGAATCATGTCGTTGCCTCCTTCGTGGTGGTGTTTCTTCACGATCTGAATCATGTCGTCTATTTCTTCTTGGTGGACTTGCATCTCGATCTGAATCATGTCTCTTCCTTCTTGGTGGAGATGTATCAGAATCATGCCTTTGTCGTCTTCGGGGTGGAGTAGCATCATTATCAGAATCATGTCTTTGCTTTCTTCTTTCACCATTTTTATTAGTGGTTGGAATATCTTCAACAGGCTGGAATGTATCAGCTCGAAATTTCAATTTTTCAGCAATTTTTTGCTTTTCTCGAATTTCTTCTTCTGTTTCATCAATTTCTTCTTCATCAGATGGCATTCCACGAGATCTTGGTTTAACCATAATAAATGCATCATCTTCAACAACTTTCATTCTAAAAAAAGATGCTATAATTAAAAACTTCTACAATAAAAGCTGGACAAAAAGCTATTTCATTAAATTTGAACCAAACTTACCCTACATGATTTTCAGATTTCTTTGATTTCTTCTTTTTCTTACTTTTTGAATCATCATTTGAATAATATTTTTTGAGATAATCTGCAGAAGCCATCTTTAAAATAAGCAAATCAAATCAGAGAAAAAAATTTTTTGTTGTTTCGAAAAAAGTGCAATTTTCCAAAGTTTTTATAGCTTTGGCAAAATGTGATTGAAAAGACAACGAAAATTTTAAAAATGTCAAACAAAAATTTTTTTCCAGAGAAGTTTCATTTTATAACTATATTTTGTTTAAAACTATCAAATGCAAACATGATTGCCGTAAGAATATTATCGAAACGTATTATTTCAAATTGTATTAAAACAACTTCATATTGTACAATAAAAAGCAACACAAAAAATCTGGTTTGTTTTTGGGTTTTTCTTATCATCTTTTAATTTTCCCTTTTTTAGAAATCAATTAATAATAATAATATTACCGATGAACTTCCATTAAATAAAGCAATTTTAACAAAATTGGAACAATTATCAGCTTTAAGATTTCAAAGTTCAGAAGAAATTGAAAGCGTTGAAGAAGATATTCGATTGGCACAAAAAATTTTTGAAGTTGATACTACAGTAAGATTTTTTATATTGCTATAATTTAATATTTCTTTTTTTTAAATTAAATCTTGCGTTTTTAGGGTATTGAGCCATTATACAGTGTCGTTGAAGAAATAATTAATTGTCCGTTACGTGAAGATATTACTGAAATCACATGTGCTTCAAAGGTTATATTTTTTTGTTTATTCAATTACTGACGCTTTTAATCAAATTTTTTTTCAGGCTTTAGCCAATGCTCCTGTTGTTGTCGAAGATTTTCTTGTTGTTCCACCAGCAAATATTCCACAAAGTGAAAATTTATTACTTGATGAACATTTTCGTAAAACTTCAGGCAGTGATTTGTTGTGATTTTTTTATTATTAGTATGTTTACACTTTTTTGGTTATAAATAGTTTTATAAGATATTTTTTATGTTGAGATTTGACATCATTAAAGCATTTGACTAAGGCATACCTCTCAGAAAAATTTCTTTCTTTTTTAATCCCAATGTCCACCCCGGAAACGTAGACACTATTTATAAAAAAAAGCAAAAATTTAAATTTTTATATTAGAACAAAAAGCACGGTCTTTGAGCATCATCGTATGTATGACTTGCGTCACGAATTTTCCTTTAATAATTACTTTATTTTTAATGTTTCCGATTACCTATTATAAAAATATGTACACCTTTTGAAAATGATAAGGTTTATTGTTTTACTCCCTTAATTTAATCCGATTTTAAAATAAAAAGGCGACTTTTTTTATGACTTATTTCTCACTTTTTTCTCAAATTGCTTTAAAAAGCTTTTGTAATTTAACATTTCTTTTCTTTTTTGTAAAAAGGTTGTTGGCTTTAAATTTCCTTTTTCTAAATTTTTAGGATAAAAATAAAATAAAATGTTTCGTCAAATTTTTACAGTAATATTTACATTATTAATTATTGTTCAATCACTTCCAATTGATCGTATTTCACAATATCCATCATATAATAGTGGTGGTGTCTCTTCAACAAATCGAAATCTTCTTTTAATTAAAAGACATGATCAAGATATCCGTAATTGTTATTTTAGTCCAGTGCAATGCCTTTTACCTGTCAGTGATAGCACAATTCGAATGTTTCGTTTAGCTCGAATGTAAAATATTGGAAAAAAAAGAGAGAGAAATTTTAAATAATGTTTTATTTGTACAAAAGAAACAGTTAATAAATAAATTTTTATAATAAATACCCGTTTTTTACAATAAAAACCCATATAAATCTTACAAAGGAATTCGAGTTGTTTCAAATAATAATGGATTATTTCCATTCCAATATTCTCGAATAACTTTATTAAAACAAAGTGATAAATTTCTTGAAAGTGTAAAGCTTTCCAAACTTTTATTTCCAATCCAAAGTGGTGGAGAAAGTTGTTCATCGGCAAGCATGGCATTAAAAAATAATCCATGACATTGTGGATTATCTTCAGCTAATTTTAAAAGTGGAGGTGTTAGCCAAGATTGATGATAAAAATGTATTAAAGATTTTTGAAATGCAGTAAAATGAAATGTTCCATATGAATATTTTGTATTTGGAGATGTAAGATTAAATGCATCAAATGTACGCTAAAAAATGTTTTAATAATGAAAATTAGAAAATGGATAAAAAATTTTACATCTGCTTCCAAAACATAAGCAGATAAAAGCCTTGGAGATTGTTGTCCTGCTGCAGCACGAAGAATAGCTCGAATTTCATTTGGTGTTGCTTGAATTCTTTCATCCAAAGATACAATAAAATCTGATACAAATATTGTTGGATTTAAAGTAAAAATATTTGAATCTGTCTAAAAAATTTTTTGAATACAAAACTGAATTCCTGTGAATTCAGTTTTGTATTTATTTTTGATTAAGAGGTAAAGGATACTGTAGCTTGAAAGATTTTTTTAATTCAATTTTAAAAGTTTGAATTCGTCATTTTTTAATTTATTTTAAAAATTTTTAAACAAACCACTAATGACGTTTGTACAATTTCTAAAGGTACAGTAGTTTGAAATGCATCTATTTCTGGTGGCTGTCCGCGTCCAATAGGCCAAATTATAATAATCTGCAAAAAGAAAAATATATGTGACATTTTTTATAAAAAAAATATATTTCCGTATTTTTTTAAAGCCTTGACTAACCTTTTTAAGTTCTGCAACATTTGAAATAGATGTGACGAGTCTGTTGAGTCTTGGAGAAAATTTTAAAATTCCATGAAGTACAAGTGTAAAATTTGGGATTGACGGATATTTGGGAAGTAAATCAGGATAAATTTTTGGTGATACTGTAGATTTACCTTCAAGAATTTGAATTCGACGTAAAATTATCTAAAAAATATAAATTTTTTTGTAAAATATGCCACAGTAATATTTTTTTTTTGCCTTACATCAATTGAAGTTAAAACAATTTTTTCAACACTACTAAAATATCGATGATAAATAAATTGAGTGGCAGCTTTCATTTTAATAATTCTTTCAACGGGAATTTCTCTTAAAATAGAATCAATCTAGAATTTTATTGTTTTACTTTAATTAATGCCAAAGAACAAAAGAACAAACATGTATAACACTTTTTTCATGTGCAACAATAACAGCTTTACCCCAATCAATTATCTCTGAGAATGGAAGCTTCCAATCATCTGATAAAACAACCGGAATACAACCTGCTCGTAAAGATTCCAAAAATCGAAATGAACCAAGTCTTCGACCTCGAGGTGTTAAACAAAATGTACTATTTTTAAGTAAATTTGTATAATCCCATTTTTCATATTCTTCATTATCGCTTTTACATCTTGAATCTTCAAATTTTTTCCAATCTGTATTATGTTTGCATGTGGTTGCAATAATTGATGAGATACCATTATGTAAATGATAAAGTGAATCACGAGTTTGACTTCCAATTCCATAAACATATCGTTTACCTTTAAATGAAAATAAATGTTTTGCAGAATTTATATTTGATATAATTGGCTTTGAAGGTATTGTTCGAATTGGATGTTCTTTATGAAAAAGTGGGAATGAAAGATCAAATGATGAACGAAATGTTTTAATATCCGCTGATGCTCGAGCAATCATTGCTTCACCAACATTAAATCCAAGATCTTGTGCATAATTTGGATATGTTCCATGATATAAATTAAATATTATATGATTCTTTCCATTATTCCATAAACCTTTTGCAGAAATGGCTTCAATTTGTTCTGTAATTCCACGAACATAATTTTCACTAAAAAGTTTTTAATTAGATTCAAAAAAGTCCATTTTTATCCCCCTTACCTTATTATATCCCTATCAATTGTATCAATACTTAAAACGAATAAACATGCTTCATTTGGATTTTCAGTAAAATATTTACTTTCACGTAAAACTTTTAAAATTGATGAATAAACTTGTGATGGAATTAAATCATCTAAATTTGGATAAACATAAACTTTTTTCTCGGCTTTTCCAAGGCATTTATCCAAATCAAAGCAGGTGGACATTGAACATTGTTCTGGGATCCTTTAAAAAAATATTTTATTTATCAGCAAAAAAATTCTATTTAAACCTTTTTTCAAATTTTTCAATCAAAGAAATTTGTTCAACTCCAAGTTGAATGGGTTTTTTTGTATTTGTTGAAGTTAATAATTTTATAAATATAATTCCAATTACAAAAATTAATAGTAAAATAAGTTTTTTAACCGTTTTCATATTTATTCATTGAAAATTTTTTTATCGTAAATTTTTTTTTGCCAAAAACGATATCGCCTGCTTTTTTTACATGAACTTTTTTCTTTGTAAGAATTTTCTATGAAAAAAAGGGGGGGTTAGATTCTAATGGTTTGATGGCACATTGAATCAGAAGTTTGAAAATTATTAAAACTTGAATTAACTATATTTATCTAATATCAAATACGGTGTAATAAATTTTAATTTATTTTTAAAAATGTTAAAAAGATAAAACAATTTTTGTATTAAAGTAATTCAAGGTGCAAGTTAACAATAAAAAATTTTTTCGTTTCGTAAAAATTTTATTAAATATTTAAAACCGTCATAAAAAAAAGAATTTCGAGATATATAAATATTATATACAAAAATTTTTTCACAATCCAACAAATTCTCTTGAACAAAAAATAAATTCTGGAATTTGTCCATCATCAACAGAAGTGCCATTATTATTTCCAGGAGCATATGCAAATTGAAAGGTTACTTGTCGCTTTCCAGTTGATTTAACAATTCTTCGAAGACCTTTTGAGCCATAATATGAATCTGGTCCAACCATTGTAACAGATGCAATATAAAGAGTATTTGGTAAAATATCAACTGGATCATCAAAAAATACTCGAAAAGTTTCTGATGTTCCATCAGTTTGCAATTCACGTTTTGCTTTTGCAATAATTGCACCAGAATTTGAATTTGATACTTCCATTGTAACAGAATAATTTATTGCTTTTGACATTGAACCAAAAAGTCCAAAACCTTTTAAACAGATTGGAGCATCAACCTGGAATTTTACTCGATCCGGAGTATTATTATATCCCCATCTTGATTCCTAAAAACATTTTTGGGGTTAAAGAAATCTTCATACTTTGAAAATTTAAGATACAATACCCGTCGATACTTTGATTCCAGCGCATGCGCTTTTTATGTGCGCTCTTCTCGCGAAAAGATTTGCAACTGAAAAAAATTCTCCCACGAAAATCGCATGCGCTTGGAATCAAAGTATCGCCGCACATTGTATAACTCCGATAATCTCTAAAATAATAAACTTACAATTCTTTGAAAACGATTTATAACAATTTCTTCACCATCTCGTCGTTGAAAACTGAATGGAATTTCAGGTTTATTCTTTTTTGTTGCAAAATATCGAAAAAGATTTACGCAATCTTTATCTTCTAAAAGTTGTGAAGTTGCAACAACATCCGCAAAATCTTCTATTGAAATTAATGGAAATCGAATTGAATAAAGTGCATGTCCAAGAATTTCTCGTTTATTTGTTGAGCTTGCATCTATTCCACGACGTTCACATTCAGCATTTAACCATCGAAGAACCTGCAAATTGAAATCAATTTTTATTAAAAAAACCTTGAATGTTCATTAACTAATAAAAACTGGTTTATAAGCTGAATTAAAAGTGCCAATAATTTAATAACTGCCGTAATCTCCAAACCCCTTTAAACTTACAGATTGAAATAATGCCAATTCTCGAATTCTTAAAGTATCACGTTTAAGAATGCAACAAAGACTTTCATATGAAACTTCTAAAAATCCATCAGATGTAAAATAATCTGTTGTATAATGATCAATTTGTTCAAGGCACATTTCAATCAATACAGGAATATCAAAATTTCTTGCTTGATCTAATAAAAAGAATGTATTTCCAGGCGTTAAATTATCACCCAAATATTCAATACATAAATATTCAAGAACTTTAATTTGATATTTTCTTGCTGCATATAAAATTGGCATAACTGTTTCATTATCTAATATTGCAGAATCTGTATATGCAAAACGAAGAAGTCGTCGAAATGCTAATGGTTCAATATCTGGAATTTCAATAGAATTTTGTGTTAATGCTTCTGTCCAATTTGAACGAAACATTGCTTCAAAAACCGGAGATGCCATTATTAAAATGAATCGATGCGCAGTTATTTCTTCCCTTTCTTCACCAACTAAAAATGTAACATCTGAATTTTCTTGTGATTCAAATAAATGTTGAATTTTTTCTGCTTGTGTAAAGCACCGATCATGCCATTGTTGAATTTCTTCTTGTAAAGCTTCTAAAAGATTAAAACATTATTGATGAAAAATGTTTTATGCACAGAGGTGACAAACCATCTTTTGATGCAGCAATATTTGTGTAAACTTGTTGTAAAGCTAACGTTCGACCAGGTGGCAAATTTCCAAGTTTATCAAAATCTGGTTGCTTTTGACAACTTTTTGGTGAACCTTAAATTCTTAACTTTTAATTTGTGTATAATTTCAAGAAACAAACCTTCTCGATTTAATGGAATATTAAAATATGGTGAAAATCGACTCTTTTTACTCGTTAATGTTCCAGTTTTTTCAACTTCTGCAACTCTTTCAGCTAATTTTTGTGCAGTATAATGCTAAGAAAATAATAATTATTTATTATTAAAATCAATAAAAAGTAATATTTACCAATTCTGAATGTCCAATATTCAAATTAAAAGTTGCTTCATTATTTCGGCTAATTTGAAGTTGATTTTCTGGTAATCTTAAAAACATTTTATTCATCTACTTTTAACAATTAAAAAACAAACCTTGGTGAATCAATATTATCAAGTACTTTTTGCTGTTGTTCTTCCTCCATGATATAAAATTTTAATATATTAAAATTTTATATCAAGTATACTTTTTATAAAAAAAAACTAATAATACTACACAAATTATGTACAATCTTTTTACTGCTGCTGCAATATATTTTTAAGGCTGCGTTGTGTGACACAAAGTGTCAGCCGTTTACTGCTGCAACTGCTTCTTTCAAATTCACCTTCAATGAGAAAAAAAAAGTTCAGTCTTCTTTTCGCTTTGCTTTTTGCAAAAAAAGAGAAGCAATTTTTAAAGCAAAAAAAGACTTTGGATTTTTAAGAAATGAAATGAATAGATTTAGTGTGTATTTTTAATCCACAAAGACATGATAAATAAAAGAAAAGGAATGATGTTTGAATTTAATTAAATAATTTCTGAGTGGGGAAAGTCTTTAATTTTTGAAAGCTGATTGCTATTATGACAATAAAAATTATTGTATGCAACATACTTTTTTTTACAAAAAGTTTATTATTCAAATATACACGTTTAAATTTTTGTTTAAAATAAAAATCTGAAAAGAGACTTAATAAATTTTTTATTTTTAAAATTTTTTTCGAAATGGCATAAACTTGGAAATCAGGCAAAAGAATAATAATAAAAAAAACCCTGATTGTCAGATTTATGCCATTTTGGAAAAAAATTGAAATAAAAAATTTATCAAATTTTTAGCTCCCTTTAAAACACAAATTTCGTACCAGGGAAAGATTTTAAGAAAAAATTAAATAATTTTTTTTTGTTGTAATTGGGTTTTATAAAAAGTTAAAACATAAACATTTGTTAATTAAATTTAATAGCATCAGATTTCTACTTTTTCGTTTTTTATATCTGAAGATTTGTTTCCATCATATCCGGTTGCAATTAAATGTCGTAATTTTGAAGTAATTTCTTGAAGATCTATATTTTTATGTTTTTCCAACCGTTGCACAAAATCATATCCGCCGAAAGCAGCAAATTTGGTTAAAATTTCTTCAGGTTTTTCATTTAATTTAATCACAAATTTATAAACTGCTGATAAAAGATAATAAGAAGATTTTCGACTTTTTGTTTCTCTTAAATAATTGCAAATTTTTAAAATTATTTCGTTTTCATACAAAATTTATAATTGTTCAAAATTTCCGTTCATTGCAATTTTTGAAATTAATTCGGCAGCATTTTTTCGAATATTTAAATAATAACTTTCAAAATTTTTTCGAAATGGCATGAACCTGACAATCAGGAAAAAGAATATTAAAAAAAGACCCTGATTGTCAGGTTTATGCCGTTTTGGAAAAAAATTTAAAAAATTTTTAGCTCCCTTTAAAACATAAATTTTGTAGCAGTTTCGAAAAAAAGTAATTTAAAAGTTTTTTTTAATAAAACTTAAAATTATTAAAATTGCAAAATTTTATAAAAAATTGAAGGTAAAAAAGTTTCAGTAGAAATTTTGTAGCTTTCTTGCCCTGGACTATAGTTTTTAAAAAAGCTTCATTTTTACAAAACATTTTGAAATTCAGATTTCAAATGCACCTTTTAAGGGCATGAAAAGAATTTTACTTCAACAAAAAATGAATCAGAAAGATATCCTTTCAATGAAAGTTGTTTTTGTGTCACAAAAGATAACAAAAGAAATGCACTTTTTTCAATACTTTTTTTTGCCAGTTCAAACTTGTTTTTTTTCCTGAATTTTTCCAGTTCGATTGAAACACAAATAATAATTATTGAATCAAAAAAAATCAATCTTTGAAATTTACTGTTGGTATATTTTTTCTTGCATACAAAAATTGTAAATATTTTGTTTTCCTTTTTTTCTGTGTGTTTATTAAAAGAAAAATTAAAAGTGTTTTTTATTTGACGAACATGTTCAACAAAATTTGGCAAGAGCAGGAAATGAATGAATGTAAAAAAAGAAAAGATACTTATCACATTTTCTTTTAATAAACACATTTTAAATTTATGAAAAGTTACTCAAAATATTTTAATTAAGCAAATAACAATAAAATCAAAAATACAATATTTTAAATTACTATTCAATTGAGCGATTTAATTGACGTAAATTTTTCCCTACCATTTATATAAATGATTGATGACAATCAAAAATGATCTGATTCCTTCTTTGCCTAAATATGGGTAGAATAAAAAACCGTGTTGTAAAATTTTTGTTGGTGAATCCCCCCCCCCTTCTTTTTCTTTCTGTTTTTTATATTCAGATCGAAAAAAAGGAACAACTTCAAAGAAAATATATATATGCATCAAAGTTCACGTTTTTCACTTTTTTTGTTAAAGTTATATATAAAGGAATCGGAAGGCGGCAGAAAAATGAAGATGAAGAAGAAGTTGTTTTTGACCTTGTTTGAATTTCATTTTATTTAAAGATTTTGTCATTGTCTGTATTGGTGAAAGATGAAAGAAAGGTTTTGAAAAAAAAAAGATCTAGAAACTAGTTTAATGACGGTAGCTTTCAACAAAAAAGCAGCTTAAAAACTCCCTCAAAATATTTTTTTTTATTGTTCAAGCAAGTTTTTTTTTCTCTTTTTCTTTGACTACAAAAATTTTTGCAAAAAGAAATAATCAAAAAAAAGAGAACAAATGTCCACTACTTTCCTCCGTGATTTAATTATACTACCTTTTATGGATTTTCTTTTTATTTAAAAGTCTTTAATCTTCAAATGATCGTTTTCGTCGATCGTCGTCGCCTATCACTTCATTTCATCCTTTAACCTACTCCTTTTGCAGTTAAAAAAATTGAATCATTTTTCAATCAAAAAAACTCTTAAAATTTTTTTTCGGGTTTTTACTTTAATTACGATCTTTTATTAAATGTTTACCTATTCTATTTTTGAAGTATATTGTTCTTGTCTTTTTTTCTCTTTTAATGAATTGAATGAACTTCAAACCCCGAACAAAAAAATATTCAAGTCCAAATACGTACGTACCCTTTTTTCGTTCGAAAAGAAAAAAAAAACAGGAAAACTGACCAATTTCTTGACGCTGATCTTTCTTCTTCTCTTTTTTTAATGAAAAGTTTTTGAAAATAAAATAATACAAAGATTTTTTTGTTGATTTAAAAATTTCAATAAAAAAAAATTTCTTCCAAACTGTTTGTATTTTAACAATGGCTAAAGCTTCCAAAATGATCATTCAAAATTTTTTATGTTTTTTAAAGGCAAGTTTGCTTACAAAGAACAAACATTTGCCTGGAACAACTTTGTTGCCTCAGGCAACAAATCGTATTGTTTACTTTTTTTGAAGACGAGTTTAAAATTGTTGTGTTTTTTAGTAAAATATTGTTGATTTTTTTTTCGGTTGCTGAATCTCGCTTCTGTCTTAAACCCCCAAATTTTTTGTATTTCAGAAATCATCAAAAAGATTTCAATGATTACTTATTTTTAATTTTTGAAAAACTTTAAAATTGTTATCACCAAATTAATTGATTTTTTGCTCTTTTTTCAACATCAGAAATTTTGATTCATTAATTCTTGGCTGATCTTACAAAATCACACACATAAATTCTATTACGACATTTTTAAAAAAAATAGTCAATATTTTTTAAATAAGAAAATGATCTTAATTGAACAAATAATAATTTAAAAATTTGTGGTTAACCTTAAAAGTCAAAAACCATCACTTTTCAAACGAATTAATGAATCAACAAAAGTCTTGTTTAATTTTTAACGCTGATTTTTCAAGATTTTCTTCTTTTTTTGATGATGATTTTTGAAAGCGTTAAAAACCACCGTTTTCTTTCTTTTGCAAAACTTTTCGTTCTTTCATATTTTTTCCGTCTAGTTTATGTCTTTTTTTTGATTCAGAAATTCAGCGAACTTTTTTTTGTCGTTCTTTTTTTCTTATTTTTTTAATAAATAAAGTCTATCAAAAAAATTATTCAACCTTTTTTGGTGTCAAATTTTTTCTTGGACCCCTTTTTTAAACGATAACAGCTGCTTTTCGTGGATTACTTTGTTTTTGCAAAAAAATCTTTTCCCTCATTTTTTTTATTTTCCTTTTCATTAAACCTGATTGTCTTTGATTAATTAAACCCAAATAAATTTTAAATGTCTCATTTTTATTTGTTTTATTTTTGGCATTTAACATCGTTTTTTGATTATAGTGTATTAAATTAGAAAATTTTTAAAGATAAAAAATATGGCGGTAGTATTTGATCGACTGTTTGTATTTTTATCCTTATTTGCTGTTGTTTATTTTTTGGAAGCCATTGGTGGATCGTATATGGTTTCAGCAGTACAATCAATTGAAAGACAATTTCAAATTCCTAGTAAACTTTCCGGTTTTATTAGTAGTGCCAGTAAGTCTTTGGTTTAGCTTTTTAGGGGGTTCTAAACAATTTTCGCAAAAACAGTTTTTTTTGTTAATTTAATTTTTTTAAAACAAAATGTATTTTAAAATTTACATTAATTACAATTTTACAAAAAAAAATTTGCAATCAAAAAATTATTTCGAAAAAGGATAAAATTGATAATCCTATTATTTTTATCAATCAATCGATCAACTAAAAAAAGAAAAATACTCGTTTCATTCTATCTTTTTTTAGGTGATATTTCATATATTCCAACGGTTGTATTTATATCATATTTTGGTGGAAAAGGAAATCGTGCAAAATGGATTGGAGCCGGTTGTGTGTTAATTGCATTAGCGCATATTATGACTGCAACCCCGAATTTCATTTTTCCTGTTAAAGCTCCGGATTTGAATTTAACACAAATTGAAGTTAGTTGATTTTTTTTGTTTAAAGGGAGTGAACAGTTTGATATGTTTTTTCATTTTTTACTTTTTAAATAGCATAAACTTGGAAATCAGCAAAAGAACAACAGAAAAAGATTTTATTTTAGGTTTACGCCATTTCGAAAAAAACCGTTAAAAATAAAATCAAATCCTTCGCTCCCATTAAATATTTTCTTAAAAACTACAAATACAAATTTTTATTCCAATTTTTAACAACAATTAAAAATCCGGTTTTTCTTAAACAGAAAAATGTCAGTCATATTTGAAAAAATTACTGCACAAATTCAAAATATAAGAAACCTAAAATATATCATTTTTAGCAACAATTAAATCCATCATCAAATTTATTGGCTGAAAATGTCACAATTCAAGAACTCTTTGAATTTCAACCATTAAAAGATCGAATTCCAGCAAAAATTCGTGAATTTGTTTTACAAAAATTTAGTGGTCATTCAATTACAGAACGGGCACTTGAGGATGTTAAATTAAAATATACAAATCATACAAGTAGCAGCCCATATACAGTTGATGATGAATTAATTAATGAAGCAATGTATCATTTTGATGAAATGTTAAAAGGAACTGAAGATGAAAATGATGAAAAAAAAGTTGTTAAAATTTTAAAGCAATTTGTTGAAAATCGAACAAAAGATCATAAAAATGATTTAAAAACAATTCGAAGGGCGGCAATTGCGCATTTTGCATTTTGTGGAAAACTTGTTAATGATCTTCGAAATACTGTTGATCAACTAAAATGTAATCGAGATGGCGGAAATTTTGGTCCACTTTTAATTATTTTTTGTGCTTTACTTGGTCTTGGAATTGGTATAATCGAGATAATTGACATTTAAAAAATGGAGTAATTATTATTATAGGTAGAACAATGCCATGGAGTTTAGGCATTCCGCTAATTGATGACAATGTTAAAAGAAAATCAATGCCTGTTTATTTTGGTAAAATTAATAAAAGAATTTGTGTAAAATAAATATTGAAACTTTTTAGCTGGAATTTCATTTATTAGAATTTTGGGTCCAATTACTGGATTTTTAATTGGAAGTTTTTGTAATAAACTTTATTTCACTGCTCCGGGTAAGTTTTACAATATCCAAAAAATAAGATTTTTTTAAATATTAATTTTTCATGTTATTATTTTAATTTGTTCAAAAATTAATAAGAATTTTTTTTTAAAAATATTATTTTTAAAAAAACTCAATATTTGTATCAATTTTTTACCTAAAAATTGTTTTTGAAAAAAGTTCAAACTGATTAAAGTCAAAAAATTAAAGTTTTTTAATATAATTTATTTTATAAAAATATATTGACCCTTAATTTTTAGCCCCTCCCCCAGCGGGGTTAACCCCCTCAGATCCAACATGGATTGGGGCATGGTGGTTAGGATTTTTAATGATTGGAATTGCAAATATTGTTCCATCTTTGGCACTATTCTTTTTTCCAACTGGAAATAAAAATAGCAATAAATTAACAGATTCTGAAGTTTCGACAACAAAAAAGCGACAAAGTTTAAAACTTTTTGATCGACATATTGACGAAAATCGTAATAATAATCCATCTGAAGATAAAACAGCTTCAGATAAATTTAAAAGTAAGTTTTTAGAAGTTCTGCGAAAATCGAAATTGGAAATTTCAAAATTAAAATCGATATGTTTTATTTCATCTGTTGAAATTCAAATCTGACTTTTTCAAAATTTTTTCAAAAAATGGTTCCAAAAGCTTTTTTTAAATCAGAAAGCCTTCTCAAAATCGAAATAAAAAATTTTTAAGTCTAAATCGAAATAAATTTTTTTCATGGCAGAAATCAAAATTTTTTCGGAAATCGATTTTACAGAGGTTTAATATTGTAAAATAAAAATACATTATTAAATGTCAATATTAAATTTTACAGTATGCCACTACTATAATTTAAAAATATTTTTATCACAAAAAATTTTCTAAGTAATTACTTTTTTAGCATTTGCAATGTCATATAAAGATGTTGTAAAATCAAAAGTTTATATGGGTTCTGTAATTGGAAGAGTCATGGATGTTTTAGCTTTTAAAGGATATATGTTTTTCTTGCCAAAATTTTTAGAAAATCATTTTGGTAATTAATTTTTCATTAAATATTCAAATTAATAATAATAATTATTATAGGTTTACCACAATATAAAGTACAACAATATATGGCAATGTTTGGAGTATTTGGATTTGCATGTGGAACTTTATGCGGTGGTTTAATAACTCGAAAATTTAAATTAAATGGTAGAAATGCTGCATTATTTGTTTTTATTATTTCTGTTGCAAATACTGCAGTTTTCTTTAGTAAATCATTTTTGGGCTGTCATTCTGTTGTTAATGGAATTGGAAGAGATGGAGTGTAAGTTGTTTTTTCATGAGGTTTATTGTCATTTTCAAATACGAAACACAATTCGGAATTACTGTTTTTTTAAAAAACTTTATTCAAGATTTTGAATGAAAAAATGAAAAATTATTGTCAATCATAAATATTTTATTATTACTTCATAATACAAAATCTTTAAAAAAATGTACGGCAAAAAATGAAAAAATTTTTTCATGGAGGTAAAACAAGTTTTTGAAAATTTATTCCAAACAAATATTACGTTTCGAATTACCGTAAATTTTTTCCGAAAAAGTAGTTATAACTGTAGTAATTTTAAAAGCAATAAAAGCTCCAAGAATAATTGTTCCATAAAATATTATCCTTTTTTCAAATTTAAAAGTTCAAAAAAATACTGTAAAAACCGATTTAATTCATCCATGAAAAAGGGGGAAAACAAGTTTTTAAACCATTTTTCACTAAACAATTTTCAATGACACATTCTTACTCTTTTTTTGTTTGCTTTCATCATTTTCATAAACGATGAAAGTTTGGCAAATAACTAAATAAGCAAACTCTTTTTTTAGTGCAACAAATTTCAATTATACAACATCCTGTAATGCTGAATGCAATTGCCTCTCAGCAAAATTGTTTCCAGTTTGTGATTCGGCAGGTAACAAATTATTTAAAGTAACAAAACAACTATAAACAATTATATATATATATATATATGACGAAATTGTTTAACCCAACATTAGATCTATTGTTTCAATACGACTTGTTTTCAGGAAATGCATTTTATTCGCCATGTCATGCTGGATGCCGACATGTTTCTGTACAAGATTTAGAAACACAAAAACTTGAATTTTCAAATTGTGATTGTGCAACAAATGGTATTGTTAAAAAGGAATTTTGTCATGATGACTGTAAAATTATGTGGAAAGTCTTTTTTGGCACAATTATTTTGGGAGCATTCATTGCTGGAACTGGTGTGGTGCCGGGGATGTTAATCCTGCTTCGATCTGTTCCACCTTCAACAAGATCACAATCGTTGGGGTTACAAGGATTTTTGGTATCCCTTTTTGGAACCCTTCCATCACCCGTTCTTTGGGGAGCTTTAATTGATTCAGCATGTCTTGTATGGGATAGATCATGTTCAACGAGAGGGGCATGTGCCATCTATGATCCATATACTTTACGAATGCGGATGCATATTGTTTATGTTTGTATTCGGCTTGTGTCATGTTTAACTGATCTTTATGTTTGGTATTATGCAAAAGATTTAAATATTCTTGAAGAGGAAGAAGACGAAAAAAAGACGGATCTTGAAAAAACTGAAAAAGATGCCGCAGAAGTTTTGGAAAAAGATGGTGCGATTCCACTTCAACCATTGCAATAAAAAAAAGATATAAAAAATGCTTTTTGTTACGGGTATTTAAAATAATACTTCCATTGTTAATAGTTTTATTTATATAAAAATTTACATTTAAAAAAAAGATTAATAAATTATTTTACAAAAACCCGTATACCTAAAGCTATACATAAAAAAATACAGTATACAAAAGAATTATTAACCAATAAAATTTTGTAGCCTCGTGTATGCCTTTCGTTCAATAATTGAACGTCGCCAAAATACAAAACTTGTAAAACCAACCGAAGAAATAAATGTGAAAATTGTAAAATAATTGAATTTTGAAGTTGTTGAAATTGTTTTTGAATGGCATGGAAGATATACTGATTGATTCGTTGCTGCACAAAGATATTTATCATAATATCCTGTTTGTTGACAATGTGCTAAAAAGTGTTAATGTTACAGTATTGAAACAAAAATATTTGTAAAAAATCTTACGAGTTTTTAAAGCATTGATTTCAAAATCTGAACATTGAACACATGTATTGATTAACTTCAATGCACCAGGTGAATTACAATCAACAAATGTTGGAACAGCAGCAGATGCAGTTTGCTGAAAAGAATTTGCTTTATTAATCAAACTTTCAAACATATAAGGCTCAAAATTGAAAAAAAAAACAACTTACAGTATCCTTTGGAATTGATGAAGAATGTTTGTGGTTTAACGATGCAACTTTTTCAATAATTCTTGAAGTATCAAATTCATTTTCTTCAACATATTCTTCAAATAGCAAAATTAAGCAAGATGATACCAGCAAAAATCCAATTAAAATTAGCATTCGTTTTGTTGTACATGTTTCAATCATTTTTTTGTTTGTTTGAAGTCTCTGAAAAAGAAAAGAAGCGTTAGATTCAAATTAAGTAAAACAACATAAATAAATGCCCTAAGGCAATACAGATACACCAAGGATATACATTTCACGCAATTTATGTACAAAATAATGTTTACATAAGTTTTAAAAAAGGGAAGTGTTTAAAACTTTTAAAAAAACCGGTCAAATAAAAATCCGGCAAAAAAGATTTAAGTGGGATAGTCCATAAAAAAAAGAAAAACTTTGATCATTTTAAATAAAAATGAAAACTTTTAAATGGGTGCTTCAAATTTTTCTATTATTTTTTATTACTGTATCAGCAGAAGATTATCTATCAGATTTGGATGACAGCAGTAGTAGTAGTAGCAGTAATTCAAATACAAGAAATTATACTCCGACAAAATCTTCTTCAACAACTTTGAGCAATGCTGTTGAATCAAATTCAGGTGGAGGAGGATATGCTGAAACACCATTAAATATTCCGACAGTTCCATCATTGCCACCGCCGCCGAGTCGAGAGACTATAGGTAAATCTAAAGAAAAAATTTTTTTAAATTAATTTAAATTTTTTAGAAACTACATCCGGGGGTTGTGGTGCAAGTTCATCATCAAATCAAAATCCAAGCGGAGGATGCGGCGGTGGTGGAACATTACCATATCCAAGTGGAGGTTGTAATAATAATGCAGGTTATCCCTGTGGTGGATTACCAATGCCATGTGGCGGTGGACCAGCTTTTCCTCCTTATGGTGGCGGATTACCGTATGGAGGTTCGCCATGTGGTGGACAATCTCCCTGTGGAGGCGGATTTTCAAGAGGTTTTGGATCTCCATGTGGTGGTGGAATGCCTTTTGGCGGCGGCTCTCCATGTGGTGGCGGTGGAATGCCTTGGGGTTCTGGTTCACCATTTGGTGGTTCTTCTCCATGTGGGCAATCACCATGCGGCGGTTCGTCTCCATGTGGGCAATCACCATGTAGCGGTTCACCTTGTGGAGGATGTCAAGCAATGCGGCCATGTTTACCCCGTCCACCATGTATGCGACCAATTTGTCCTCCTCCACCCTTGTGCCCTCCCCCATGTCCATTACCCCCTCCATGTCCAATGCCTCCCCCATGTTCTTGTAATCAACCTCCACCAATGCCTTGCGGGGGCGGATGTTCCGGTGGTGGTTTTATTCCTCCTTCAAGACCCCCAATGATTGTTGGAGGATGTGGCGGAGGTAGTGGTGGTTGCGGTGGAGGAAGTTTTCAAGGAGGTTACGGTGGAATGCCACAGGTAAAAATTTAAAAGCCAAAAAATATCATAAAAGTATTTCTATTACAGAATGATTGCTGTTGTAATTGCCAACGACCATGTTCAGGCGGATTTAGAGCTCGGGCAAGGGGGGTTCGAATTGGAGGTCGATATTCAAATGCCGAAGATAATAGTGCCAAATGCAACAGTATAAGATTACGGGAAATTATTAAAGAGGAAATGACAAATGACGTTGATGAATCAAAACGAAATATTCAAAAAATAGCTCAACAAAAATTTGGAAAACCTTTTAATGTAATCTGTGGCACCGGAGAATTCTCTTACATAACTCATACACAACTATTTTGTCAATATTCAATGCAAAGAGTTACATGTTATGCTTTTCAGTTAATCTAATATCTATCGAATAATGTAAAAATAAATGTAGCGATAAAAACGCTTTTTTAAATCTTCTTTTGTTAATTTTATAAAGATTAAAAATTTATCACATAAAAATTATATTGTACAGATATTTTTGCAATAATACACGTAAACAGTTGTTCAAAAATATAAAAAAAAGCATTAACCAGATTATTGTTGCTATTATTTTCCAACACGTTGAACATGCCAATCAACTTGACAAAGTGGACATCGATTATTCTGTTTCACCCATAAAGCCATACAACAATTGTGAAAGCTATGATTACATTCACCCCATACAACAACACATTCATCACTTTTTGAATCAGATTGACAACGAAGGCATGCTTCTGTAAAAGAAAAGAGCAATAATCAATAAACGTGGATAAAAGAAAAAAACAAACCCATAAGATTAACGCGGCAGATAGCACATGTATCACATTCAACATCCCATGTCCATAATGCTACAGGATTCCATTTTTTAAGTGTAAATAATTTTTGTTGAACATCTTCTGATGAAGTTACGGGTGGTGATGATGAATCAATTTCCATGTTAATAATCTGGAAAAAATTGAAGGTAATGAAATAATGTTCACGGAAAAACAATAAAAAGAAACGAGATAAAATGTAAAAACACGTATGTTTAAAAAGAGATGAAAAGAAAGGGCAAAAAAAGTAGGGCATTAATGAAACAATAACAGTTGAAATTTGTTAATAAGAAATTGATATAAAAGCATCAACAAAATTTTGACGCAAACAAAACAGATCTTCAAAAATTCATCAACTAAAATTTTTTTTTCAACTTCAAACACGAGCGTTGAATTTTGAGTGTCAAGACTTTTTTTTTTGAGTTTTTACAGTTTCAAAAAATTGTGTTGACTTTTTTTAAAGAAATTTTATTTTTTTCAACTTTTGTTTGAGCATTTTGCTTAATATTTTCATGTGACAAATGAAAGGTTGACATATTTTTTAATTAAAATAAATAAAGGTTTGACAATAACACCTTTTTTGAAAGAGAAATTTTTTGTTTCATAAAGTTTTTTGTACAAATTTTATGGTAAAAATAATTTTACTGAACGAAGAAATTTTGACGGATACTGTAATTTTATTTCTTTTCATAATATTTCTTCTTTTCTTTGAACAAGAAAAAAGTATTGCAGATGTAAATCTGGGAAGAATACAAATAAAAAATAGTTAAAACCCTTTGAAAAACAACTTTTAAAATTTTTTTTTAAAAAACTGTAAAATTACATAAATAAGTAAAAGCACAATGACTATGCATTATTTCAACTTTATGCTTTTAATGGTTCAATTTTTTTTCGTGAAAAAAACATTTTTAACTATACCAAAGTACACAACAACAAAAAAAACACAGAAGAAACTATCATTGCCCATGGCTGTTCCATTTTCTTTTTTACAAGCTGAAGACACAAGTCACTTTAAGCTGCTGCTGCCGCAACAACACCAACAGAAAAAAAAGAAGCAAAAGAAGGAGACTTTCAAATGCTATTATTTAAGAAAAGAAAAACGCATCCAAAATGAAATGGAAAAAAAAGTATCCAAAAAGCTTTTACTTTCTTTTTTTTACTTACTTTCTTTTTTTGCCGGACATCTGTTTTTTCTCGCTTGCTTGTTTTTTTTTTGCTAAAAAGGTTGACTAATAAATTTTTTGCTTTTCAAATTGTGTGTTGTTAGTTTTCGAATTAAAAACGTTTTAAATGCTTTTTTTCTATCAAGCAAAAACAAGCAAGCAAGCTAAAATGCGCAGCGAATTTAAAAATAGCAGATTTCGTGCTTGTGGTTTTTGCCTTTCTTTCATTCATTTTTTTACCATTCTTCTTCGTTTCCTTTTGTGTGCATTAAACAAAAGCAGATTTTAATTGAAGCTTCAAAAATGACGATGCCCGGGCTTTTGTGCAAATAAAATATATTTCGTAATTGCCTCGGTTTTTTCTCTTTTTTCCGTTGACTTTAAGAATTAGCTTTTTAAAAAATAAATCGCTCTCCATTTTTTTGTTTCTCACAAGAATTTAATTTCAAAAAAATTAGTTCCGTATTTTTGTTAAAAAGAATTTAATTTTCATTTTTAGATGACCATAAAAGATTTTGAAAAAAGAAGAAGAAAAATATGACTGTAACTTATACCCTTTCAGTTAGTGAAGCAAGATTTTGGGGTTTTCCTCGACTTTTAGCACGATGGAAAGGTTCAATTTATCGTTTAATGTATCGTGAAATGATTGCATTCCTTTTTGCATATTATTTATTAGCATTCTTTTATCGATATTTATTTAATGCTGATCTTCAAAGGTGATTCATATTTGAATTTTGATTTTTTTGATTGTGACTAACAAATTGTTTTTTGTTTTAGAAAATTTGAAAGTATTGCACATTATTGTCATGGCTTTACAGAAGTTGTTCCAATTACATTTGTTCTTGGATTTTATGTTACATTTATTGTTGGTCGTTGGTGGCAGCAATATTGTAATGTTAGTTTTTTAATTTTATTTAAGCATTTATATTTTTCTGTGAATTTTGGATTACTGTAATTTTTTTAATATCAATATAGTTTAAAAAAAAATTACTCTAAAATAGTTACAGTAAATTTTTTATTTTCAAAAATATAATACCTCCAATAACATATTAAAAGGATTGAACGATTTGAAATGTTTTTTCGAAATGGCAGGAACTTGACAAAAAACAATAGCAAATTACCCTGATCGTCAGGTTCATGTAATTTCGAAAAAAAAGTTAAAATAAAACATGTTTTGCCCTTTTAAATTACATTTTTCCAAAAATTTTTAGTGAACATTTGTTTGAAATTACAGTAACCTTTGAAACCAAAAAAATTATAATAACCCAAAAACCGCCCTTTTATAGATTCCATGGCCCGATCGTTTAGCCATACAAATATCGGCATATGTTCAAGGTGCCGATGAACGTGGACGAATGATTCGTCGTTCACTTATTCGATATGTAAATCAAATATCAATATTAACATTTCAATATACTTCAACAATAATAAAAGCTAGATTTCCAACTCTTGATCATTTAGTTGAAGCTGGAATAATGACATCTGATGAAAAGGATGTAATTGAAAATACTGAAACACCCCATGGTATTTGGTGGGTGCCTGCACAATGGTTTGGACAGCTTGCAATGGTTGCAAGAAAAGAGGGCCGAATTCATGATGATTTACATTTGAAGTCATTGATTGATGAAATGTTATCATTTCGAGGATGTTGTGGAAATATTTGGTCATATGATTGGATTTCTGTTCCACTTGTTTATACACAAGTTGTCACAATTGCAGTTTATTCATTCTTTGTTTCATGTCTTTTTGGTCGACAATTCCTTTTTCAATATCCTCCTGGTTCAAATCAATCGGCGGCACATGAAATTGATTTTTATATTCCGCTATTTACAATTTTTCAGGTCAGTCTAGAGAAAATAATGATAATGATATAAAAACTGATTTCAGTTCTTTTTCTATGTTGGGTGGCTAAAAGTTGCTGAAGCGATGATATGCCCCTTTGGAGCTGATGATGAAGATTTTGAAATTAATTGGGTAATTGATCGAAATTTACAAGTTGGATATTTAATTGTTGATCGAATGTATCGTCAATTACCAAAATTAACAAAAGATGCATTTTGGGATAATATTGAACCTGAAATACCGTATACCCAAGCAGCAGCAAATTATCGTGGCGTTCCATTTTATGGTTCAACACAAGCAATGAAGTTTGTTTACTTAAATAAATTGATCCCCTTATTTTTGTGTGTTTTAGTATTTCTGAAAGGCAAGCCGAATGGAATATGCCAGAACCGATGGAAGCAATTGATGAAGAATCTGGGCTTGCCGGAGTAGGTGGCCCTAAAATGACATCAACTTCAAGTCTTGGATTTCGTAAAATTTCTTCTCGAAAACGTAAAGATAAAAAGCTTCAACAAAATGAAGATGAAGATGCTGCATCTGAAATAACTGCAAATAGTAGTGATGATGAAATTGAAGATGATGAAAGATCAAATGGTTCTCGACAAGCTGATGAAAAACGTAAAAAGCGAAGACTTGGTGGTCTTATGCTTGGTTTTAGTCGACAAACTTTGGCATCAAAATTTGGTAGTAAATTTTCAATTAGCAGCCGAGCAAGTTTTAAAAAATCAAGTTTGTAAGTTTTATTGTAAGAATGAATTTTTTTAAATCCTGTATCTTCTTTTCAGATGCCGATCTCCTCCACCTGGAAGTACTCCTGCAGCTGCAAAACCATTCCCATATCCACCACGTTCAAGGCTAAGTACAAAAGTTTCTCGAGCATCTATTCCAACAACTTCAATTGAACATGTTGATGAATTTATTATTGACGATGGAAATCAACAACAACAAAATGAAAATGGACAAACAACCCCAGCCTCAGGATCTATGCCAAGCTTGAATGAACATCTTGCAGCTGCAAATATATTTCCACCAAGAACAATGGATAATTTTAGTGCATCCGTTGCACAAATTGATGTTCCACCTGTTGTAAAAGAAGAACCTGAACCTGATGCAGATTTAAGTGGATCAGATTCAAATAATACCCTTCCAAAAAAGAATGCATATTCTTCAACGTCATTTGTAAACAGCAGCAGCAATTTTGGTTCATCTCAAACTCCATTAATTCCACCAGAAAATTGTGAAGATTAAAAAATTTGAACTTTGTTCGGGTCAAAAAACTTTTCTGCATCTTAAATTTGTTATTGAGCTTTTTTGAAATATAAAAAATCATATACGGGTATTATTTATAACGTTTTTAATTTATTTAAAAATTTTGTATTTAAATTTTTACATTTTTATATTTGTAAAATAACAGTATATTTTTCTCAATAAACTATTTAAATTAATGTTGGCCAAATGTGTTGCAAAAAAGAACAACAAAAGAACTCAAATTTTTGCAACAAAACTTTTTTAACATAAAAAATTTTTTTGCTTTGTCTCTTCTTTGAATGGCCTGATTATTTTTTTGTGATTAAACTCCAATTCAATTTTCCATCTGTGTGTATCGTCTCACGCGAGAAAATCAGTTAAGACATCAAAAAAAAAGAAAGAAAAGTTAACGGAAAAAAGAAGAGAAAAGTACTTGGCTGCTCTCTTTTTTCCCCGTTATTATTCATACTATACAAAGGTGGCAAACGGTGGAGCAGAATTTGTTCGGCGGACTGAAGAATATTGCCGAAAGTGTGCAGGTCCAAAATATCTTGAATTTGTTGGTGCAGGAATTATGAAGCCATATGAGCTATATTTATTTTTTTATAATTTGTTACAAGTTTTTGGGTAAGCACTTTTCTATATCTCTGTTAACACTCTAATGCTTAATATTTTTTTCAGATGGGGAATTATTCTCGTCAAAACATTCTTAGGAATAACGAAAAATCAAAGCAATGAACAACTTTATAATAATGTTGCTGTAGAACTTGCAATCTTTCAAACGGCTGCAATTCTTGAAATTATCCATGCTGCAATTGGTTTTGTTCGATCTCCTGTTGCTACAACTGCAACACAAGTATTTTCACGTGTTGTTGTTGTTTGGACAATTCTTTACAAAGTTCCATCTGTAAGTTTTCCCTAATTTCAATTTCCAAAATTATATTGTATTATTTTAGTCTCGTTCAAGTATTGGAGTTTTAATGCTTCTTGTTGCATGGTCAATCACAGAAGTTATTCGATATTCTTTCTATGCTCTTGGACTTATTAAATCTGTTCCATTTATTTTAACATGGATGAGGTAATACAATATATGTAACTCCGACTTTACAATATTTATCTTTTTTAGATATACCTTCTTTATTATTCTTTATCCAATGGGAGCATCTGGAGAAGTTTTTACAATGCTTGCAGCTTTACCAGAAATATATCAAAAGAAACATTTATCATTTGAACTTCCAAATTCCTTTAATTTTGGATTCAGTTATTATTATTTTGTAATCCTTTTATGTCTTTACTATATTCCTGGCTTTCCACAACTTTATCTTTACATGTTTGAACAACGAAAAAAATATGTTAGCGGTGGTGGAGCTGATTCAAAGAAAAAAGTTTCATAAGTTTTTTAGTGTTAGTATTTCGAGTTATGTTATTTTTATTGTAAAGTTTTTTAAATAAAATTTTATTTAAAAGTAATCAAAGAAATTCAAATTTGTTAAAATCCCTGTATAAAAAAGCGGAGCTAATAAAATCAAACCACCAGTAAAAAAGAGTAAGAAGAATAAAGTCAATAATCTGGTAATAATATTAATTTCTTTTTGATAAAAAACATTTTTGAAGAGATTGTTTTTGATTTGCAAATTCTTTTGAAATTGAAATTACATCTTTCCTAAAATAGTAAAATATATACTGTAAAAGCTTAGACAAAATGTTAAACAAAACTTACTCATTTCGATTGGTAGCTTCTTGAATAACATCATCTGCCTTGATATTATTAGTTGTTGGTTGCTGCTTTGCAAATTATTCATTTCTAACATCCTCAGAAACCATTGCTGCAACAATACAAAAACTTGAAAATAATATTTGCAACAAAATACGGGAACCCCAACTTCTTTATAAAAAAGGGAGAAAACAAATTAGTATAAAATCCTTATTCAATTTATTCAATTGCAACATTTTCATTTTGCGTTGTCGATGATGGCGTTGCTGTTGATTTTCCACGACTACCCCGGGGACGCGGTTGATAAATTGCACGTTCCGGACGATCTTTGTTTCGTTGTGAAGGTCCAACTGGTTTACGTTCTTTTGGTTTTTCATCTTGGTTGACAGCAGCAGTATTGTTGCTTTTTATAATAGTTTCTTTTCCTTCAATTTTTGGAGATGATGAATTTTGTTTTCGAACATTATCTTTTAATAGTGCACCATTTTCTCCATTAAAAGCTTCTTTTTGTATTTTCTTATTTTCAAATATTCGTCGAGGACGTTCTCGCTTTTTCTTTTCAGATGTTTCTGTTGCAAGTGAATCAGCATCCGTCTTTTCTTTAGGTAATGGTTCACCACGATATTTTGGTTCTCGAGTTGCCCCGCCACGAATAGACTTTTCTTTCTTATCTTTCGGCTTCGATTCACCTGAAAGAAAAAATGGTGTGAAAAAAATGTTCTCTGTAGTTCAAAAGTGAAATGTACCTTTTTCAATCTTTGCTCCACCTTTTGGCTCAAACTTTTTAGGTTTTGGACGCTGAAATAAAGAAATCAATTATACATTGTACCTGCAAAAAAGAAAAAAAAACAAACATTTTTAACAATTTTTTCATGAAGTTTTTGAATAAAATAATCTGTCAATGGGGTATCTTGGCAAATACCTTCTGCATGCTTTCGTTCTCTTTCAGTAATTTCATTAACCAAAACATCAAAATCGACTTTTTTAGTTATTGATTTTAATTCAGCTTCTTCCAAAAATTGAATAAATCCAATATCTAAATGCAAAAAATGTAAAAAACACATATTAAATAATATATAAACAAACCTTCAGTAATTGGAGTAACACCAGGTTTTGGCTTTAAAGGTTCTCTAGAATAATCTTGATTTGCTGCTTTTTCAACAATTACAGTACTTTCATTTCCATCTGAATCAGCAAAAAGTTGTCCATTAAATGTTCGTTGAAATTTTGCAGCAACATCAAAATCATCAAATACAATAAAAGCATATGGAAATGCATCATCTTCAAGATAATCTTCAGCTTTTCGAAACCAAAAACGTTCATGCGGTGGCAATGGTGAAAGTTTTTCAAGTAATTCTTCTTCAGTCATTTCATATGGTAAACGTCGAATAATCATCTGAAAAATAAAATTATTGTTAAAATAAAGACTCTGATAAAAACAAGGTTTAAAAATTTTTTTTAAAAAGGATAGTTGCTAATTTCGCATAAATTAAAAATTAGCCACCATTAATGCCGAAAATGTAAAATACAAAAACACGTTTTTCGATTTACAAATTCTTTTTTTAACTTAAATATGTCACATTTTTACTTACCTTATAATACTTTTTCTTTACCCGACGAAGCGCTTTACTTTCAATGTCAGCTTTTTCACCCATTTCTTAACAGTTAAAAAGTTGACAAAAAAGGAACTTCAATCACCAAAATTAGAATAATTTGTCAGCAGAAAAACACTGGAAACAAAAAACAGTCAGCAAAGACGATTGGTGAAAGTTTCTTTCGCTTTGGGATATTTGTTTGCAAAAAATGTTTTGCGCGCAAGCTTTTTTTAAAGTTTTTCAAATCATCAAATGCAATAAATTCGGTATCATTCGATTCGCCATAAAAATATTATTGAATATAATAAAAGAAAAAAAGATTATACGAATATTACTGAGTAATTAGTTGTTTAGTGCTCATAATTTTTAAATTTAAAAAAATTTATATGTTCCATGTAAAAAACTTCAAATATTAACTTTAACGTTAAAACCTTTTAATCCAAAAACCAAAACAAATCAAATTTTTCAATGTGAAACAGTTACTACCATAATAGTTTTTTTCAAATTTCCAAAATGTTTTAACATAAAATTAAAACTGCCTAATTTTTTTTTGATTTTCTTACAATCGAATATTTAATACCATAATCCCATTCTTTCTTACAGTATCTGTTTAAATGAGAGATAATTACTTGGGGTATTTAGCTCCAGACATCGGTAATAGAGATTATAACTCTAACACTTGAATCAAATCTGACCCAAAAAGATATAACTCCCCAAAAATATAATAAAAACCCGTAAAGAAACTTACCAAAGCCAGCAATCAGCAACAGCAATTTCTACCAAACCAATAAAATATCCAATAAAAGTTATTAAATCAAACAACTTTATTAACACAACACAATAAAATAAATACGGAGCAATCCAAAACCGGCATCCATCAGCCGAACAAATTAATCAACTGATGATTTTATAAAAACTCAACACAACAAAACTAAATAAACGGTTGTTACACGTTTCGCCAAGACCGGCGCTATACATAAATAATGACTTATCTCAACTTGCCCCTTCCCCCTCGAATTATCGTCCCCGATAATTGATTTTGTCGGCGATCACGAGTTTCAGGACCATTAGAATTTCCACGAGCATGAGTGTTTCCACGAGCTTGAGCATTTCCACGACCATAGAAGATTCGACGACCATAATACGGCGGCTTTACACGAACTTCTTCTTGACCATTTTGAATTTTTCCACAAATTTCTTTTGGACCATTATTGAATGAGCGGCATCCACGAAATTCTTTTTGACCATTTTGACGTCTTTCACGAATTTGATAATTGAAAGGCGGCTTTGAAGACCATTTTCGACGTCGATCATTTGATTGAAAATTTCGATGACTTGCAAACAATTGAGCGTTTGAAGCACGATTTGACGATTCAGCATGATGTGGAGCATTCTTATTTCTTTCCACAATAACATTGACCCGATTTTTGAATGAGTAACCAAGGTTT
Organism: Panagrolaimus sp. PS1159; assembly: GCA_963922195.1. Taxonomy (NCBI): domain Eukaryota; kingdom Metazoa; phylum Nematoda; class Chromadorea; order Rhabditida; family Panagrolaimidae; genus Panagrolaimus; species Panagrolaimus sp. PS1159. Next base: position 682,367 of record CAWUHW010000018.1, read on the forward strand.
TCAATGTATTCACCAAGAGCTCGAACTCCTTCATTTGTAATAATTCCCTGGCCATCAACGAATTGAGTAGTTGAATCTTGCCCAAGAGTTGCTTTCATGCACTTGAAGAATTTTAGTTTCATAGCTTCTTTATTTCCAACAAGAGGAGGATTCCATTCGTTGTACCACGACATAAGTTGTTCACTAAGTTTTGCGTATCCATAATGGCGAAATATTGGTAGCACGATCACTTCCATATTATTGAATTCACACATTCGATTCACATCATTTAATAAACAATTTACAATACAATCAAATTTACTTTCACGATTAACAATAGAAAGAGGTTTAACTTCACGATTAACAATAGAATCAAATTTAACTTCACGACGAAAGAAGATTTCTCCACTGGGGAAATATATCAATCGCTTAACAGCAATTCCAAATATAGCTTTATAGTGAATGCGATAATCATTCAAAGCTTTTAAAGTCCAATGTTTAAGGCCATTTGCTCGAGCAAATTTTTCGGCATTCTTTCCACCAATAACAACAGTTTCGCATCCAAATGGTGTTTTCGGATGGGCTTCAACAGAATTACTAATGTTTTTCTCTTCAGCTTTAACTTCAAATAAACATTTATCCTTTGATTTTATACCAGTCTTTTTATGTTCCATTGCAGTAACATCATGTGTCCCACTTAAATCAGCAGTTTCTGATGTATCCTTTTTAACTTCAATAACTGATGTACTACCAATTCTTGGAGTTTTTACCTTTGCAAACGCTTCTGTACGAGGTGGTATATCTGTAGTTTCTGCATATACTTTATGACCAACCTGTTCAACACGTGGTGCTTGTTCTTGACTTTCCCAAACAACTCCTAAATGAGCAACATTTACTTCTTTTCTTTTCAAAGAGAAAGTCAAAGCATTAATCCAATTATCATCACCTTGAATAACATTGGTACCAATTAATGCATTTTGCTGTAAACCTTTAACAACAAAAAATTTTGCAAATTTTGTAGGACCTGTTCCCCAAGCAATTGGAATCCTAATACAATTTACTACCATCAACGGATTTCCATCAGCACCAAGAAGTCTTTTATGAACATAACTTTCTTGAGGTAATTGGACAATTGAGCTTCCATCTTTATCACGTGCTCGAAGAATATGACCAACTACAGTATCTTTGATCACTGAGGTGCTTGCACCCGAATCCAATAGAACCTTAGTTTTTACACCATCAAGCCATACATCCAATACAGCTTGTTTTCCAAACATTGGTTCACTTTCAACATTATCCGTTTCAACTCCAACATTACCAATTTCAGTAATGCCAGAAACATACAACTTTACATCTTCAAGATCTACAACATTAGAATGTCCAGTTTTCCTTTCTGTACAATCTGTTGCAATATGTCCTTGTTTATTGCAAATGAAGCAACTTCTAACAACTGGTGGATGATAAGAATTTTTCTCATAACCTCCATTACCAGCACGATTTGGATTCCATTCTCGTTGTTGTCGTGATTCACCAAACCCCTGAGGATTTGCTTTTTCATCAACCTTTTCACGACTATCTGATCTCCCTTGATAACCTCCAGCATTTACATGATTATCTGATCGATTTTTATAAAAGGGCATCTTTGTATTGCTCGAAGTTTTAACCTCAGCTTTATCACCTTTATTTCTGAATACTTGTGAAGATTCAAGACCTAATACAAGCTCTTTTAGTTGATAGTAACTTGCAGTAACATTCGAAAGAACGATACTACGGTAAACAGGATCTGAATCTTCCTCTGTTAACCGAAGCAAGATTTTCTTCAATTCATTTTCCCGTGCATCAACATCATTACCAAATGCTTCCGTTACACGTAATTCAACCTCATCAAATAAAGATTTATAAAGTTTATTTGGTGGCTTTTTAATCCTATCAAGTTCAGTACGCAAATAAAAAGTTGAAATAGTACCATCAGAGCCCATTGCACCAAGCAATTCATGTTTCATTTGAGGATAAGTTGCTCCTCTTTCTCTTAAATTATCATGATATACAAGGAGATTTGGAACATAGCTCCCTAAGTATATTGCTCTTTCTTCATCACCCCAACCTGTGCTTGTTGTACTAGCTTCATACAACTTGAAAAATCGTTCAAGATCCTTTCTTGATTTACCAGTAAACTTTTCCGGCATTGGAAGCAATACTTTAGGTGTAGGAACAGTAACTTCTTTTGAATTAACAGAAATTGATCTTGGTTGTGCAATCGCTTTTGCTTTACGACCTTTATCTTCTTCAGCAAGTGAAACACGAGATGTTCCACGAGATACTGTCGATTCCTTAAAACTTCTTTCAATAACTTGTACACGATCTTGTAAAAGTATAAATTTATAAATCATATCTTCAACATCTGTACATCCCAAATCATTAAGTTCTTTCTTAATGCTATCGCTTAATCCCGTCTTTTGTGCATTAGAAACTTGATCAAGCTCTTCCTGAAGTTCAGCAATCGTTGCTTGTGCTTCAGCTTCCCTTTCCCGCAAAGTTTCAAGAACATTTTCTCTATTTTCAATGCTACCGTATAGAAATCTTACACGATGGGTAAGCATTTTTCGAAGATCATCAATCAAATCATCCGAAACAACAGAACGAGGATTATTTAATGCTTTAAGCTTATCATTTGCACCTTTTATAGCTGAGCTAAGAGATTCATACAGTTCTTCAGCATGATGCACAATATCACGAGCACGTTTAACTCCTTCAGGTACTTGTTCCTGATTAACATTAAACTCTTCATTTGGATTTCCATTCTCTTCTGTAACATGACCCGATCCATCTTGTTGTGTATGTGCAACAAGTGGTTGAGCATAATCTTCAAAATCAGAAAGCGTACCAATAAAAATATCACCAGTATTACCTTTACTACCAGATTTAACTTTAATTTTATTTGGCTCATATTGTTGTGGTTGTTCAACAATAGTACCACCAGCTTTACAATTAACAAAAATAGCTTTATCATATATATCTGTGTCACTTTGTTGTGGAAAATCAACAATTCGTGAACCACCTTTACAATCACCATAAGCATTAACCGCATCACCTTCAACAAGTCTTACACCTTTTGGTTGCTTTGCAGATTTATCTCCATTATCCTTTCCATTATTATCTTTTTTCAATCCATATGTGTTGGTATATAATCCATATATATCCTTCAATCCATATATATCTTCATTCAATCCATATGTATCGGTATATACTCCATGTATATCCTTTAATCCATATACATTTTCATTCAATCGGCTGCATATTTCTCCAACGCATCCATGACTTTCATCAAGAAAGGTGGTATACCTTTTATCAGAAGAATCAGGATGACGGCGCGGGCCCTCCAACTTGGGGTATTTAGCTCCAGACATCGGTAATAGAGATTATAACTCTAACACTTGAATCAAATCTGACCCAAAAAGATATAACTCCCCAAAAATATAATAAAAACCCGTAAAGAAACTTACCAAAGCCAGCAATCAGCAACAGCAATTTCTACCAAACCAATAAAATATCCAATAAAAGTTATTAAATCAAACAACTTTATTAACACAACACAATAAAATAAATACGGAGCAATCCAAAACCGGCATCCATCAGCCGAACAAATTAATCAACTGATGATTTTATAAAAACTCAACACAACAAAACTAAATAAACGGTTGTTACACGTTTCGCCAAGACCGGCGCTATACATAAATAATGACTTATCTCAACTAATTTTAAATCACCGTTATAGTGAAAAATTAAATTAAATACCAAAATAAAATTCTTTTTTTTTGAAAAAAAACAAAGAAAAAATGAATTTTCTTTTAAAAAATAATAATTTGATTACTTTAAAAAAGTTTAATGCATTTAAAATATTTCAAAATAAAAATTAATTAATTAATGTTAAAATTTAATGTTATTTAAAAAAATACAGTAACCCAACAATTAAAAATTGAAATCCTTTATTTTATCTAGCATGAATTTTAATTTTGTATGGAAATTTGGCTTTCGAGCGTCAATAAAAATTACGTTTTGCAGGTAGCTGGCAGTACCTGCTGACTGCATTAGCAGACATAATAATTTATCTTTAATAAAAAAAATTATAAATTATTTGTTAAGTTTTGTCAATTTAAATTAAATATTTATTGTAAAAATAAGAATAAAAATTTTTTCACATTGTGTCAATTTTTTTCAGTAATAAAAATAAATTAATGATTTCCATATTTATGACTACATAAATTTGAATTGTTTTATTTTTAAAAAAGCTTGAAAAAAGATACAAAACTGCCTTTGTTTTTTGAAGAAAGATGCATCCGATTGTTAATATTTATGAAATCAATGGCGCAGGTGAACAAAGATTTTTGAAAAAAGATTTTTGAAAGGGCAAATGTTTGAGAAAAAAAATACAAAAAACATCCGAAACCGAAAAACTATACTGTGCCCAAAATGCTAGGGTCAAAAAAGACAGAAATGTGTATAACGCAGTAAATATAAAAAAAGGAAAGAGAGAGGTATGTGCCTAAAAATTGAAGCATTTGTTTTTGAGTGTGTTTTTTTATCATTTAAAAAAGGTGAAGAGCATAAAATATCCTGTTGTAAGTGGTTACTGTTTTAAAAAATGCTACTTTTCATTTTATTTGTTAATGATTTTAGCAAACAGAAAAATTTTAGTCATTTCTTTAAAAACCGAGTTTGCATGTTTGAGCAAAAAAATCCAAAAAATATCCGAAACCGAAAAACTATACTGTAGACATATTGTATAAATATTTTTTTGCTGCATTTCTTTATATCTTTTTACGAATGTGTTTTTTATCCTATTTTTAAAAACAAAGTGCCAGATGGTGCCAGCAAAAACGATGTGAAAATTGCGCAAAAAAGCAACACTTCTGTGTTTCGTTAAAAGGGCACGAAAGGCGTTGAAAATGATCGGTCTTAAAAGACAGAAGATTTTTTTCGATTGAAAGTGCTTTCATTTAAACATCAATTTTTTTAAAAATAGTCAGTCGATGTTTTTTTGTCTGCCAAAATTTTGCCAATGTTGTAAACATATTTGAGATGCTGTATTTCTTTTTTTAGAAAATGCCAACACCCAATCCGGAAATCTTTAAAGAAATTTTACATTCTATTTTGGATAAATATCAAACGTATAATGAAGAAATTGAAAGATTTATGCTTTCTGGTAAAGAACCTTTTGAAGCGGTTTTAAATTATTTTTCACGTAATGATCGTGTAACTATTTATCAAAACTCAATTGAATTTGTTAGTTTTAAAGGCCCCACTTCCTTATCTATTTTTGGATATCTTTTTTTAGAAAGTTAAAGAAAAATGTATCCATTTGGATTATGATCATGCTTTATTAAAACCCATTTTTACAGCTGTTGGTAATTCTACCAAAAAACTTGTAGTCAGAAATCTTCCGACAGAAGAAAAAGAAAGAGAATTTTTGAAGAATTTAATTGTTGAAGGTAGTCTCTTTTTTAAATTTGGATAACATAATAAAATAGTTTTTGAGCTGACTAAATCAAAAAATTGCGTATAAAAAATTTTAAATCCCAGAAAACGGCCGTTTTCTGGGTCATATTTTCCTTACCGTTTAAACGGTAAGGAAAATATGACAAAACGAAAACTAATCGCTTGAATAATATTTTTCTTACTGTAACACCATTTTTTTAAACTTTAATTTTTTTAAGGATTGCAAAAAGTTGTTTTAAGCTGTGATCTTCCCGATGCTTTTCATAATTGTTTGAAGAATCTAACTTCCATTAAAGAAAATATTATTCTGACATTACTGTAAGTTTTGTTTAAAATAACATTAGATTATATGTAAATTTTTAGAATACATTCAACTTTTGCCTCAATGTGAAAGTCTTGAAATGGAATTTGATTTTGAAAATGCTTTCGCTGAAAAACCAAAGTTGATTTATATATATACTTTTAAAATTTTAAAAAACATTTTTATTTTTAGCACTGTCTTTCCTTCTGTTAAGAATCTTAAAATTTCTGGCAGCTGCGGTGAAGATGTTGATATTACACCTGAAACAATGACCCTCTTTTTTTCATTTATTACAAAAAAATTTCCCAATCTTGATTCTTTAAATATTCGATTCCGGATGGGTCGTGTTTATTGGGCAGAATTTTTTGATAAAATGGAAAATTGTTACAATGAATTGTCAAAGCTTCCTTGGAAGATTATTGGAAAGATCTCTTTTTCTGCATCAGATGACAGTAATTATATGTATAATGTAAGGATGTTTAATCTTTTTTTCATATCCTTTAAACAATTCTTTTTAAGGTTATTGATGACATTGAAATCGATGATTCAATGACAGTTGATGATCATGAAGGTAATATTGAAGTTATCAAAGAACTTCAAAAAGGCATGATATTCCGATATTTTTTGGCATTCCGATCATATGAATATCTTTATATTGAACAAGAAATGGAAAATATGTTTTAATTAAAATTTTTTAAAGTGAATATTTGTAACCGTACGGAGTTTTTTCATTTTGTTTTGTTTGATATCTCTAATAAAAATTTACAAGTACAAATTAACGATAAATAATGGAGCAAAATTGTAAAATTGATTTTTTCTTCTTAAATAAAACTACCCTTCTTTCTTTATTTCATTCACAATAAAAACGCTGAATTAAAAAAATTTGCAAAACGTTAAAAAAAACATTCTTAAATATAAAAAGACTAGAAAAACAAAGCAATTATATCAAAGGCTAAACAATTAATACATAATTTTATAAATACAAAAAAAGCTATTAGAACCATTCATCAGTGAGTAATAACGTAAGGCAACAATAATTTTCAGTACATCGGCTAAAGGCATAAAAATAAAAACTTTGGTAAATAAATATATATCTTTCTCTTCTCTTTTTATGGCATGGCAAGCTTATTATCAGAATTATCAAGTTTTGCAATTTTTTCTTTTGGTTCATTGGTGTCTTCTTCATCAACAAAATCTCCATCATCTTGCTCTTCCAATTCAGGAGATGGTGATCGAGAAACAATTTGCCGCAATTTGTGTCCAACATTATGTAAATCAATTCTGCCATCTTTATGAAAAGTATCAATAAAGCCACGAACAATATCATCACTTCTATTCTTCCATCCACGAAGGAAATCAACAGATTTTTGTTTGAGAACATCCAATTGATTTTGAACTTGATACACTTTTTCCTAAAAATCATACACAATTATTTTATCTTTTATGTTACAATAAATAAAATACCGAAAAGAATCCAACATTTAATTCTTTTGCAGAATAGCCTCTTTGTAAATTTCGGCGAACATATTGATCATAATCTTTAATAATTCTGCAAACAACATCACTTGTTGAAACACCTTCAGTTCGTTGAGTTTCAACAAACATATCTTCACGTCGAAATTTTTCGTATAAATCTTCTTCTCCTGGTGCAACATATGGAATTGCATCATGTGCAATAAAATCAACCTTCAATTCTTTCAAAAAGTCCACAGTTACATACCATGGTGAATTACGGTATACTTCATCAACATATCGGCAATGGCGCACTGATTCATATCTTTCATCTTCATCGGTTACTGTACGTCCCTTTAGTCGATGGGTATCATCATCTCCACAAACTACAAAATGTAAAAAAGGATTGAATAATATCAAAAGTAAACGAACCTCCAACAATAAGATAAACGTTTGGAAAAGCTTTCTTTGCTTGTTTAAGCTGATTTGCATGTCCATAATGGAATAAATCATAAATACCATCAGCATAAACTCGAATAGGCCTTCCACCTAAAATTAATACAATAAATTTTTAACCGAGAATGTTTTAAAACAAACAAACCTTCATTATTTTTTGCCATTTCAAGAGTAATTTTCTTACTATAATCAACTTTATTTCGTTCTTCAATTGCAGCGGGTTCATCACTGTATGGAGCAGGTTCACAAAGAGCTAGACGTCGATCAGTTAAAGTATTAACATCTGGTTCAAGCTTTGCAGCTTTATTTTGATTTTTCTTATTTGGGGTATTACCATTTTGAAGGCTTGCAGTTCTTTTTCTTAGCTGTCGTGTCGACATTTTGTTCACAATCTAGAAAAAAATAGTGTTAAAATAGCAAAGGGAAAACATTTTTATAAAAAAGAAATCACGCCAAAGTGATAAAGTAGCGTCACTGACCTAGGGTAACAATATCAGACGAAAAAGTCGTGCGATAAAAACACAAAAAGTCCAAAGGTTAAACTTTTCAAGCGAATGGGAGAAAAATATTTCCACGGGAAAGGATTAAACTCAAAATATAATAAAAAATTTAAAAGGTTTTTTATAAAATTTTCATTTCAAAATTATGAAACTTTGTGAATTTAAAAAAATAGACCAATATTTACGTATCACAAAAAAATAACATTTCATGAGAAAAACACGTTGATTTGGCGCGCACTTGCAGTTTTTGTTATTATAAGAAAAAGCAGAGGGAAAAAAAGGTGTGTGGGGTGATCATCATCCATCATTCAAAAACGACGATAAAAATCGGTTCCATAAAAAAAATTTTTCAGTGAACCGTTAAGAAAACATTTTAAATATTAAAGGAAAAAAATCCGGAAATGAAATTATAAAACAATTTATATCCGTTTGACAAAGAGAGATAAAAATCAAAAAAAATGTATGAAACATGCTTTCAGCGGAAATTTGTAGCATTGTTTTTTCAGATGTTTCCAAACGTATTTGAGTTTTCATCTCGTTTTTTTAAAAAAAGAGAGGGACATAAAAAATAAACAAGAAAATAATGGAAGAATGAAAGGAAAGCAGGCATCAATTCTTTAAAAAAAAGACAAAATATTTCAAAAAAAGAAAAAGTTGAAAGAGCAAACAAAAAAACAGAAGAAAGAAACAGCTTTTTTAAAATTTCTGTTGAAACATCATTGGCCAAATTTTTTTCTTTTAGCAATCTTTAAAGAAAAAGTCTTTACACGAAAAATAAAAACAACAAGAATTTAAAAAGAAACGGCTGCTTTTTCTCAAAAACTTTGAATCTGAAAAAAACTTAAAAAATGAAACGTTCTTCCACTGAAAATGATGGATTTTTACATCCGGATAATATTGTTCGACGTGTTACTGGTGGTGGCGAACATTTTATTCCTGTGTCACCAGATATGAAAAATGCAAGAAATCGTAAGTAAAATTTTTTTTAGAATTGTTAACCTTCTTTGTTTTATAGGACTTGGAAATCTTTTAAGTGGTATTCGAAAAGGTGATATTGGAACATTTGCTGATAAAGATGATGAGTATGTTTTCCTTAATAAGTTTTAAAAGTTTTTTATTCAAACTTTTTTAGATTAGACAATGATCATGGCTATAACAGAAAAGGCCCGGGAAGACCTAAACGTTCAAAGCGTGAAAGAAGTAAACAACATTCTTTAATTACAACTATTAAATTCCCTTAACTTTTTCAGGGATTATATATGAATTAAGAAACAAAGTCTTCTCTGTTCGTGATACATATGCCATTGAACCAATATATCCTTTAATGAGAAAATGGTTATATGGGTGTGATGATGATCTTCCACCTGCTTCTGATGATTTGCCACCATCACCTGATGAAAGACATTTACCTGGTTCATCTTCATTGATTTCAGAAGATAGCCTTGATCTATTAGCAACAAAAGAAATCCATAAAATGCCAGAACCTCTTCCATTATCAGATGATACCGTACCACCAATGAAAATATTTTCTTCAATTGTTAATCCATTACCTGAAGGATCATCTGCTCGAGATTTGTTAAAAGAAAATATTTCGGCATGGAAGAATTGTAAAAAACAACATAAGAAATATATGGAAACGCGAGAATTAAAATATGAACCCTCAATTAACCTTTTGAAAACTGTGCATGCAATTACTCAACAAACAACTCAATGATCTTTTTTGTATGTTTTTTTACTGTTTTTGTTTTGAATAAAATGTTTTGGAAGAAATTGCTTAAATGTACTGTACATTTGAATCTTTATGAATTAGAGAAGAACAAATTTTTTTAGATAAAAAATTTTATAAAATGTAAATACCGGTAAAAATCATATAAAATTATTAAAAATAATGCAAAGTAGTAATTTAAAAAAAAAACAAAAACAAATTTGAAGATTATAAATGCAGTCGAAAAAATTTGGTTCTTTTTTAAATCAAAAACAATATCAAAAAATTTATAGCAATGAAAGAGTTTGTAAAGCTTCCAAATCAGCTTCAGTTTGTCGCAATTGTTCTCGAATGGCCATACAAAAATATCCAAGTAAATTGAGACCTTTTCCAATTTTTGGAGCTTTATCTGAATGCATTTGAACACCGACAGGAACCTGAAATTGAAACATATATTATTCATTTGGCTACAGTAATCGGGGACCCAAACGAATTGCAAGGGAAATAAAAAATTGTTTTTTGGTACTTCTACAAAAATTATGAGACAATTTTAAAAGAAACGAGAGAAAAAAGGAGTGGAAGTATTATTGTTACGAATTATAAACGACCAAAAGGAAGGGACTTAAAAAATCGGGAGACATTTTTAATTGGCTTTTAATTTTTATTTCAATTTAAAAATTTCAAAAAAGTAAGCTAATAAAATTTTTATTTTATTTTGGGGATGAAGGCTTCGGAGATAGGGATTCTAAAAAATGTTAGGGAAAGAGGAGATGGATATCCGATTTTCAGAAGACGATATCCACCCTTAATGGAAACTACCGTAGTTTCATCTCACTATTTTCGACCTTAACAATTTTGAATTCTCACCTTGATAACTTTGGAATCATTCTTTTTAAACCATTCTTGCAACTCTTTTTCTGTACAACCACAACCAAAAATATTATCTCTTTCATAACAATGAGCAATCATTTTATCACCAGTTTCAAGAAGCTTCTTTTTGAGTTCAGAATTTTGATCAAATTTTGCAAATGTTGCATTATAAACTGCTTGAGCACCTTCTCTTAATTTCCATGCATTAACAACTTTTCGTGGAATATTATGTTTTTTCATCATTTCTGAAGCAATTTTCTTTGCACTTGCTGCATATTTTGTATTTTGAACCAAGGGTGAACAAGATGGATGAATTAAACAGAATAATTTGCAAGCTTCATAATATGTTTCAACATTTGGATATGTATGATTGCTCAATTTAAATGGAATCTAAAAATGAACTTTTTTTATGAAAAAAATAGACGATCAAAAACATACTTCATAAAATGTACTCATACAACTATCTTTTCCGTGAAATATAAAAAGATTATCCTTATCAATTGTAATATTTTTATAAATAATATTTTGATGTTCAGCAACAGCTAATTGTGGTGATGATGTTAATGCTGCTCGAGGAGAAGTTGTCCAATCATCCCAATCAAAATTATTTATTAAAACGTCTTGGGAATAATCAATATTTTGTTGTCGAGCAGATGGAAGACGTTGAATTTGTTGTTGTATTATTAAATCAGGAACAAATTTCTAAAAAATGTTATATTAATTAAAGCTTTAAAAAAAGAGTTTTTACTTGTTGACGATTTCTTTGTTCTACTTTTTTTGCAATTGCTTCTTCACGTTTTTTAACAGTTATTGGAGTTGACATAATTGTTCTAAAACTGTAATGTTAGGTTTATAATAATGGAAAAGATATATATAAATATAAAAGTTATTTTACACGAATAATTTGTGGTAAAAATTGGATTTAAACAAACTATAACTTATTTTTATAAGTTAAGTTATATAGTCTATAACAAAAAAATTCGTAGCAAGACATTTATTAATTAATCTGATCCAAATGCAAGTGTGTGGATTGAGTTAAAGTGTTGTTTACGTCAAGCATTAATTTTATCTTTTATATTAAGATATCAACGTGGAGATGCTTTTTTCTAATTAAAATATGTACAAGTGCATAAAGTCTTCATTAAAGCTATCGTTTCTTTTTAACACTTTTTTTTGCACCTTTCTTCTTCATTTTTTTTATTCAATTTTATTAACACAATCCTTCGAAATTGGCTTTTTTTAAAGTTGACACCTTTCTTCTTCATTTTTTTTATTCAATTTTATTAACACAATCCTTCGAAATTGGCTTTTTTTAAAGTTGAAAAAAGTTCTTTTTTTGCTTCGATCGATCAATGGCAGCAAAAAAAGCAATCGATATCGATGAAAAAAGCGTTCAAAGATTTTTACGTCGATTCTAATGCTACCAAACTTATAACATTTGACTAAGGGGCTGTTCAGATATTACGTCATCAAGAGACAGGGAGGTAGGGGGTCAGGAAATTATGACGCCGCTTTGAAGTTGCGGCAAAAGATCAAAGGGAAAGTATGGCGCATAGGAAGGTAGGGGTCCAAAAAAGTCGAAATTTTGATGACGTAATATTTGGACAGCCCCTAACTTCGAAAAAACTGTGCCGTCCTTATTCAAAGATCAAATTTTGACGGAGTATATCAAGTATAAATCGTTTTATTTTATTTTTTAAAAATTAAAATTACCGTATATTTTTCTAATAAATATTTTTTAAATGCCGTAAATACTTTCAGCAAAATAAATGTTTTTTAAATTGTATACATAAATTTTGGCATTAAACATTTTAAACATTTATGGCTCCTGTTAAACTATAGTAATTAATATATTTGTGTGGCTTTTTTTTGTGTTCGTGTATTTCGTAATTTTTATGTTGGCAATTATTTTCTATTTTTGGTTTAATGATAGGCACTGAAGTAATTTACTACCCTTTTTTCATCTTTAACACTTACACTTTTTTTGCTCTTATTTTAGTTTTTTTTTTGTCGTTGATGAATCACTGCGATTTTTCCTTTCTTTTTTATCTCTGCAATTTTTTAGACAAGAAAGGTTCTGCTTTAAAAGAAAGCTTTCTTGAATCCATATCATTTTTACTTTTATAAAAAGTGATATGTCTTCCAACAAAAAAAGAAGGCGACACATTTTGCAGCTGCAACATTTTAGCTTTCAATGGAGGAAAAAAAGGAAAAGCATTTCTTTCTCTAACTGTGGACAAAAACCCAAGGTTTTGAGAATAAACAATCCTCTTCCAAAAAATGTTAGTCAGTCTTTGCGGATTTTTTATAAACGCGCAGAAAAACATGTGAGAAAAAAAGAAAGGAAGGGAAAAAATAGAGAACCTTTTTGTTAAATTTCATTGTTCGGTATCAAATTTTTTCCCCATTTTTTATTCAGTGTTTTTTATATGTGTATTGAAATCGATTTAAACGTGATTAATTTTTTCCCATTGATGTTTATATGTATCAAAAGATTGATAGATAGATTTACGTTCGATGATTCACTCAATTTTAGCTTTATCAAACTTATATATGCTTTTTTATTGTTCTTTTTAGCTTTTGCAAAAAAAAATATCCGCTGAAAATTTTGCGTTCTTTTTTTACGCGTGTTTTGATGAAATTTTTCCGTGCTTTTTTATAACTGAATTTTTATTGATGTGTTTTTTATTATCCGTGTTTTTTTATTCAACGTCATTTATATATTTTAACATTTCGACTTGTTATTTTTATGGTTTTTTTAGATTTTTCTCTTCTGATTGATCGAATTGAATTGAATTTATTTAACTGATTTTTATTAGAAGCTTACAACTTTTACAATGGCTGATGCTCCTCCACCATACGGTATGTCTTTACTTTTTATGGGTTAAGATTTAGTTGAAGCATAAAAAAATGTTAACAGTGAAAAAAAAGATGTTTTAAAATATTTTTTCTGCTGGTTTTTTTGATGAAAGCATAACACCATAAAGAAAATTGAATCATTGCTCATGCGTGGTGATAAGCAAATATAGAGAATGTTTGAGAGTATACTTTTCTTTGATGATTTCATATGTGCTCCGCAAAAGTTTTACTGCGAAAAAGACAAAAAAAGTTTTGCTTGTTTAAAAGATAAAGCCGATTCAATGAGAATAAAAGTGCATTTTTAAGCAGCGTCAAAAACAATGTTTAATACTGTAGTTTTAAGTTGTTCAATTTGTAGGCAAGCATAGTTTGCTGTTTTTTTTGTGGAATGTTAAGAAAATAAATGATACAATTTTTATTGATATTTATTAACACTAAAAATATTACAATGATGACGTTTTTAAACATTTAAAAGAAGAAGAAGCTTCTTTTGATTTAAAAAATGTTTGTTTTTCAAAAACAATAGCTTTTTTAAACACGCATTTTCCGCCTCTTTTTGATGATTCAGCTTTCCTCTTCTTTTTTAAATAAAAATATAGGGGGAAACATTTTAAACTTAAAAGTCTATATTTTTTAAAACATGTCCAATTTAGATGATGTTAAATCAAGCATTTATCCAGATGCAAGCTCCGTTCCACAACCACAATCTTATCAACGTAAGTTTATGATTACTGTAGTTAGATCAAGTTTTAATTTTATCTTTTTTTAGCTCAAACTCAAAACTTTGGTCATCCACCACAAAATCCATCAATGAATACTCCACAACCAACAAATCAGTATCCACCACAAAATCATCCACCTCAAAATGTTGTATATGTTGCTGAAACATTAAATTTTGGTCCACGTCCTGCTCAACTTACTTGTCCACATTGTCATCAACAAATTCAAACTCGTGTTGATTATACTTCTGGTTTACTTGCTTGGTTAATTTGTGGTGGATGTGTTCTTTTTGGTTGTGTTTTGGGATGCTGTTTAATACCATTTTGTATGGATGATTGCAAAGATGCCGAACATACATGTCCTGCATGTAAGAGTTATTTAGGATCTTACAAGAGAATTGGATAAAATATTTCTATCGTACCTTTTCATTGTTTTTTGTTGCCTTCCTTCGTCTCTTTTTTCTTTTTCTTTCTTTGTATCTACTTTAACAAAAATTTCATTTATTATCCCCCTCCTTTTCTTTTTTCACTTTTTTAAATTATCTTTTTTTTTTCAAGATTCATGACGATGTTTGAATAAATATATATTTTTTTCCTTTTTCATTGTATTCTGTTTAACATTTGAGAAATTGATAATGAAATGATTTTTTATCAGCAAAAAAAAAGAGAAGAAGCACACCTTTTTTTCGATTTTTTTGAAAAAAGTTCTTTTCTTCTTTTTGAATCAGTTACAAAAGTGTTGGAAAAAGAAATTTTCTTTTGCTTTATAAAAAATGGGCCAAGAAACAATGGCACAAGATTCATGGAATACCCAATCAAGTGGGAATGCATATCCGGCAGATCATCATGGTGCACCAGTTCCACGTAAGTTTTGCCCTTTGAAAAAATAAAATATTTTAATGTTTTTTAATTTAATGAACAATGAATTTTCTTTTTAAAATTTCTTTTCTGTTAAGAGTGCTAAATTTTTACTAACTTTTTATTGCCATTTTTAAAACAAAAAAAACAAAAGTTTTTTTTTTGATTTCGCAAATTTTGTTGGATACTGTAATTTCATATCGTTTTTTTCAAAATAGTTTTTCCAAACAAAAGAATAAAGCAAGTATTATTTTTTATAGCCCCACAATATGGAACTCCTCCAACATATCCTCCTCCACCACCAATGGGAGCTGGTGCAACACCGGTTTATGTTGCATATGCGACACCATTGGGACCACATTCACAAGTAATGCAATGTCCACATTGTCATCAACATATTTCAACACAAGTTGAATACCATGAAGGTGTGTTGACGTGGTTGTTAGCCTTCTTATTATTTTTCTTTTTGTAAGTTTTTTTTCGTTTTGTTTAAAGCTATAGGAATAATCGCATCATGAATTTTTGAAGATGTTGGATTTGTTGTTTTATTCCATTTTGTGTTGATGATTGCAAAGATGTCTGCCATAAATGTCCACATTGTCATCATATCATTGGAGAATATAAACGTATTTAAGCAATTATTTAAGTTTAATAAATATTTCAAAGATAAAAGTTGCTTGTATTATTATTATTTTTCATTCATGAATAAATATTTAAATAAATATTAATATTTATTTTCTTAAAGTTTGGAGGGATGCCCCAAAATTGCAATAAAGTGTTTTCCATTTTTCTCTTATAAAAACGCATGAGAAAATATTTCTTTATTTCGTTTTATTTAATAATTACAAAAAATAGTCCGTTTTTTTCATTCTTCATAATTTGGTTTTTTGTTAGATATGTTTGGAAATTTAAATAAAATTCGTTTACATTTTTTTGTAAAGATAAATTTTCAGTGCAAAAGTTTTTAGATGACTTATTCCACATATTTTAATACAAAAAATATGCAGCAGCAAAATTTCTCATTTTCAAAACCTATTATGGCTTACATTTTTGATAATTCAGCTTCAGAACTTTTTAAAAGACTGAATCAAAGTTGCAAATATGTTTTTGCCACGTATAATTATAATATTATTGATGAAATGCGATTTCAAGACACATTATTAAGTGAAGAATATTTTCGACGTTACCGATTTGTTACAAAACAAAGTTTTACCAAATTTTCAAATAATTTATGGTTGACTTATTTACTTGCAATTCATAATGCGAATTCAATGTTTTATTCTAAATTGATGTCAAAAATTGTTCGTTGCGAAATTCGGACTTTAAGCATTCACGGTTCTGAAAATTTGAAATTTGAAGATTTTGTATTTTTAACTGGATCTGAAACTGTTAAATATTTAGATTTGTATAAAACAAAGGTTGTTAAATCAGATAATAGTGTGGTTTCAATCGAAGAAATATTTGGTCAAGTTTTAAAAGTTACATTTATTGTGTTTGTTTTTATTTAAAGTGTTTTTTTAAAAAAAGAAAGTATATTTTAGACTTGATCCCTGTCATAATATGATTATATTATAACAAAAGATACCATGAAAGTTCTCCTTTCACAAAAACGTAAAAATAAATTTACAGATTTTTGGTTAGAAAACATTGATAAATTATTGGATGCCAAAATGTTTATTGATTTTATCAACGTTTGTTAAAGAAATTTAATTTTGTACTAAAATGTTGAATTTAGAAATTTGCTGATAAATCTCTTTTCAACAGGGACTGGCGTTTGAAAATAAGTTTTGTCAATGAAGAAGATTCTGCTGAATTTGGTAATGTCTTTCATCCATTTTACATTCAAAATCGTTATAAAGTCTGAACAAATAAATTAAGGAAGATTTCCTTCATTTCATTTCAGTTTTTTTTGTTTTTATTTTGATTACTGTATTTTCAAACACTTGAAATAACTCTTAAATAAAAGTTTTTCTAAAATTAAATTAAACAAAATACAATAAAAATGTGCTTCAAATGATACGTTCAATTGGTGAAAAAAAGATTTTTTAAGCGGTAAAATCTTCAGAAAACTTATCGCATTAACGCAAAACAGTTTTACACCGAACAATTTTTTGAATTTAAGATTCTATACACACTGAACTGAAAAATTTTTGCCATTTTTAATAGTATTCATTATAGGTAACTTTTGTATTATTAAATTCATTATTTGTTAGCCTTTGTAGCTTGCAAATCTTTGGGTTGGCGACACGAGATATCTGAATATTTACTTGCAATTGATAATGCGAATTCAATGTTTTTGCGACACCAGATATCTGGATATCCCCATAACATCTTCGAATTAAATATTAATAAAGCTTTGTTCAGAATGTTTTTTATTGCTTATACGATTATTACTTTATTTAATTAACGGCTAGAAATACATGTGATATGTCAAACTAAAAAATTTGAAGTAATTCTTTTGTCGAAGCAAAGACACGAGAATGTAAAACAAAAAAATCAATTTGTTAAAATTTAAATCGTCGATTTTAACATAAACTTTTTAAAAAACTTTTTCCTTATATAATTTTGACAACCCATTTTTCTTTGTTTTTTGTCACTTCTTTTTACATTTTTTAAATGCTATAAAGTTTTATTAAATTAATACCCTTCAAAAAATGGAGGTAAAAAATTTAAGTAATAAAAAAAGAGACAGGTGAAATTTTGTGGGCGTTACTTTTCAAAGAAAAAATATTTTAACTTTGAAAAAGAAAATGCCAGTTTCTCATTTTTTTGTATTTTGAGAAAAAAAGAAACGTCAGCAAAACTTTTTATTTTTTATTTAAAGTAATTTTTTTCATTTCCAACAAAAAATGGAATATCCAAAAGAAGAAGGTGGAGGAAATGGAGGTGTCGGGGGTAGTGGTGGACCAATGCCCATGCCAATGCCAATGCCCCCACCACCATTATATTCTGCAACAATGGTAATTCCTGTACTTGGCCCATATCCAATGTCAATTAAATGCCCCCATTGTTATGTTCAAACATTTTCGGAAGTTAATTACAGCAGCGGTCTTGCAACATATCTTTTAAGTGGTGGATGTTGTTTGCTTGGGTTTGTTTTTTTTATACCATTGTTTAAAAAATATGTAACAATTTAAATTTTAGTGGAGCACTTGGATGCTTTTTAATTCCATTTTGTTTAGATTCAGCAAAAGATGTTCATCATTGTAAGTTTATTTTATTTAATTTAAATAATAATTTTCCAACCAAGACTTAACCTGTCTTGAATGGAAAAAATACAGTACTCAAAGCAGTTTTTTCGTTTATATTTAAACGTTTTTTTTTTCAGTTTGTCCACATTGTAGAAATTTTATTGGACGTTACAAACGTATTGGATAATATTTTTTGCAATCAACAATAATAATTTATTTTTCATCATATAAAAAATATTTTTTATGAATCAAATATTTCTTGTTTAATAATTACTTTTTCAACAGTTTCGGCTAATTTTTCTGTTGAAGTTTTTGCGAAATTATTATTTTCTTCAAAAGTTGACATTTCAAAACCACCATTATTTATTTCATTTGAATCCCCGCCTCTTGCAGCTGCTTTTATAATTGTCTCCATTTTTACAGGTGTTAATTCTCGATGAACTCGATTCAAATGACTTCGAAATCTAAAATAATATTTAATCATAACTTTGTCAAATTACAGTATCTTTGAAATGTAAAAATTAGAATAATCTTATTTTTTAAATGACAAAACTACAGAATTTCTTAAAAAAGTGTGAAAACTAACTTCATTTTTGAATCATATAATTGAAAGCAACCATTTATTGGGCATTGATATGGATGTGTTTGACGTTTATGTACCATCATATGTAAAGTTAATAGGCAACGATTATCAAATAGTTCTCCACATTTTTGACACAATTGTTTTTTTGTTGCTCGGGGATAAGGGGAATGCCTTTTGACACGCTTATTTCCACCACCTCTAGTAACTGCCGAAATCACAGGTGTTGAAGATGATGATGATGATGATGCAATCGGTGGAGTTGTCATTGTTAACTCTTTTGGTGATGAAATTGAAATTGATGGAGATTTTAAAGCCGAGGGAAGTGGCGACGTGGATTTTCTTGAAATTGAAAGATCCAGGGAAACTGGTTCTGGTGAAATACTTTTAGATTCTGATTCTTCTTGAAATGTCCTTTGACGCAATGAAGCTTCAGATTCTTTTAATTCAGAAGTCATTGAATTTCCAATTGTTTCATCTGCAGCAAAGAAATTCAAAAAATCACTTCGATTTCCATTTGCCGTAAATGCAGGGCGAATAACACAAACGGCACTTTTTGGAACAATCTTTTTTAGCCTTTGAAGGCTATGATAATCAAGGACTAAAGGGCTATCACGATGTACAGCATTGATATGTGCAATTAAACTATAAAATTTTTTACATCATTTGGATCCTGTGTGGATAAAAAGACAAACCTCCAAAGTGATTCAACAAAAAGTTTTGGACAAATTGGACAAACTAAAGCTTCGTGAAATTGTGTTCCAGAAGCAGCAGCACTTGCACCTTCAAAGCCCATTGCTTTTTTTACACAAACTAACAAAAAAAATCTAAAATTTTGTTCAATAAATTTAACACATTTTCTTTTAAAAAAATCCAATTTTTTCATTCAAATGGAAATCAGTTGTTAAATTTTAAAAACTTTTTTAAATACATACAAAAACGAAAATTAATTGAGGCAAAAAAAATAGAGAGACTTTTTTCAGCAAAAAATTGCAAGTACGAATTTTTTCAAACAATTTTTTTTCTCCTTTTTTCCATCTTTTTCATCGATGAAAAAAAACTAAAAATGCAAATTCAACACTTTCAATGAGACTGATTTGCATAATAGCAAAAAAAAGAAATGAATGGAAAAAAAATGGACCGGCTTTGCATTTTTATGTTTTCATTTTTCTGCGACGCTGAAAATGGGATGTAGAAAGAAGAACGCAGAAAATAGGTTTTTCTCTTTCTTTCCACCACCTCCCTTCCTCATTTGCATAAAGTTGTTTTCTGCTGCTTTAGGGCAAAATTTGTGTTTTAAATTAAATTATTTTTATTTTACAAAACATTTTTTATAAAAATTATTTTTTAAATGGTAAAATTTGATGCATAAAAGATTTAATAATTTCTGGATCAAGAGATTCTTGCCATTTTCCATGTGTCTTAAAATGTGAACCAACAATAAAACCATCAGCAAGTTTAAAATCTTTGGCATTGTTGGATGTAATTCCACTTCCAATAAATACTGGCAAAGATGAATGTTGACGGACTTCTAAAATATGACAAAATTATTTCAAAAACAATAATTTGCACTTTTTTAAAAAATGTCCTTTTGAAAGTCGTTTTTTAAGCTATGCTATTTTTCTACCGTAACCCTTTTCAAATTAAACGAAAAAACAAAACCCTTTAAGAAAATTTAACATTTTTTAATTTCAAAAAAAACTAATAAATATTTTTAAAAACACCTTTAATCCAAATTTAATGTTTGTACTTTTTTTTCTTTTTACCGTATCCTATGACTACGAAAAATAAAAACTTATTTTTTTAGAACACTATAATCTAATTTAATTTTAAGGTGTTTTTCTCTCTCTCACCTTTTATGTCATGAACATTTGCAGGTTGTCCCGTGGCATTTCCTGTTAAAATAACACCATCACCAAGAAAAAATTCTGTCGCATGCGCCATTTCTCCAATGCTTACATCTGCGGTTATAGCGTGTGAACTAAAAAAAAGAAATAACATTTTAAAACAAAAAAAATATGTCACATACGAATGCTTCTTTTTAATATCTGTAATTACGGCAATATTTTCAGCGCAAATATTCCGTCGAAATCTCATTAACTTTGCCGCATTTCCTTGCATAAAACCTTCATCTGCAACATGAGCAAATACAAAACATTCAGCTCGAATAAAATCTAATTCTGCTGCTGCCGCAACGGATAAAGCTTGACAATTTGCACCCGCAAGAATTTGAATTCCCATAAGCGATGGAAGTTTTAAAGATTTAAAAATTTTTGCAGCAGAAATCGAAAATCGATTCATTGCTGCAACGATCTCGGGTCCAACATCTTTTGACATTGAATACGGTAAATCATGCATATTTTCAAGGATAATTCCATCAACCCCACATTTTTTATAAATTTCTGCTTCATCTTTTACAACTTCATCGATGGCATTTAATGAAAGTTTAGATTTCGGTGTTCCTGGAAGTGCAGGGACATGAATCATTCCAAAAACTAACGGTCTTTTAGAAGTAGAAATAACTTTTAAAAGTTTACTCGACATTTTTCTAAATTCACATTTTTTAACAAGCTTCTTACATAATATAAAACTACAGTAACCCGAAATTTAAAAAGGCTTGTTTAACCATAAAAATTCATCCAACATAAATTTTTCACAAAACATTTATAACAAAAATATACACAAACAAATAAATAAAATCAAAAACAATACGTAAAATCAGGATCTTTTGGATCAAAATTTGGATCATCAGTTTCTTCTTCTTCTTCGGTACTAGGTTGAGAATATTCTTGATCGTCTTCATCCTCCTCTTCTTCGTTGCTAACTTTTTGCTTCTTCTTTTTTCCTTTTTCATTAACCAGCGGATTATTGCGAATTAAACCACCTAATCCATTTACAGAAATTTGAATAGGAATTGTATTTCGATTTGTTTGGCAAATCGGTCCACATAATTTACTTGTACATTTACGGCATTTTGGAAAACATCCTGGACAGTCTTGCCGTAAACAATCACACATTTTAATTGGTTCTTTAAATTCTGGATGAATAAAATATCCTTTTCCATCATAATGTGGCTTCACTTTTTTAGTTCGCTGCTTTTCTGCAACTTCACGTCTTCGACCACCCCGAAAATCAAGACCAATATCAGCAAATTGTTTTCCTGGATTACTGAATGATAGTTGTTCATATGTTCGTTGAACTTTTGTCATTTTAACTAAAACAGAAAAAAGTTTTTTGAAAATCATAAAATAAAAAAAATTATACCTTCTTCTGCATAAATTGGAGCAACTCCACCAGTTCCTTTTCGAGCGAATTGCGTCTTTGGCTTTGAAATATGAAGTTCTATTTCTTCACTTTGTGATGCATCTTGAGAAACACTATCATCATCCATTATTAATTGATTTAAGTTAATGTAGAAGTTTTAAAATAATTCTCCCGGCCTTGCACGCTAGGGTTAAAAGAGACAAAAATGTGTATAACAAGTGTAAAAAAGAGGGGCTAATTTGTCCCTCTTTTTTCTCTCTTTTGTCCCTAAGTTGCGCACAACGTGCGCCTCTTTCAGCAGACTTGAAAAGAAAAAAATTTTTGTTTTGCCAACTTTTGCAGCGCTGCAAAAGTTGGCAAAACATGGTGGAATGAAAAATTTTGCTTTTTTTCAATGTTTTTTCGCGCCAACATTCGACTCTGCATGGCTCTGCGCAGAGAAAGTATGCTTTTTAAAATTTAATTTAAACAATTGTATCTTACATTTTCCATGTTAATTGTTGTTTTAATAATTCACTACGCGTCGCGAGGATTCTTACCACGAAAAAGAGCTTAAAAATTCACAAAAAAATGTTTTTTTGCAAACTCTATTTTTTTAACATTTTAACAGATTAATACAGATTTTACATCTTCTTTTTTCTTGTTTATTACTTAAAAATAAAAGATATGACAATTACCAAGCTAATGAGACATCAAATAAGCAAAATGATAAAGTTTACGCAATATGCGAGCGGTTTAAAGATGTTGCACATATTTGTTGAATTACTTTAAACAAAAAGTCTGAAGCCCCCTTACATTTTTAAATTGTTTTATATGTCGCAAATGATTAATCTGGATGTGGACTATCGATTTATCTGGTTAAAAATTTTTTTTTACCATTATCTCATAGTAATTTTTCGTGATTTGTGTGAAGCAACACGTTTTTTCACTTTTTCAAAGGGGGGACCAAAGCAAAATCATAAAATTTTGAAAAAATTTTTTTTTCTTAAAAAGCTTGAAATATGTTTGTAAACACCTAAAAACATCATTCTGATACTTTATTGTTGACAAAAAGTTGTTAAAATGTCATACAGTTAAACTTACAGTATGCTCAATTTTGAAACACCGAAATAGAGTAAATATAATTTTTTTATCAACCATAAAGTATCAGAATGATGTTTTTAGGTGTTTACAAACATATTTCAAGCTTTTTAAGAAAAAAAAATTTTTTCAAAATTTTATGATTTTGCTTTGGTCCCCCCTTTGAAAAAGTGAAAAAACGTGTTGCTTCACACAAATCACGAAAAATTACTATGAGATAATGGTAAAAAAAAATTTTTAACCAGATAAATCGATAGTCCACATCCAGATTAATCATTTGCGACATATAAAACAATTTAAAAATGTAAGGGGGCTTCAGACTTTTTGTTTAAAGTAATTCAACAAATATGTGCAACATCTTTAAACCGCTCGCATATTGCGTAAACTTTATCATTTTGCTTATGTGATGTCTCATTAGCTTGGTAATTGTCATATCTTTTATTTTTAAGTAATAAACAAGAAAAAATTAGATGTAAAATCTGTATTAATCTGTTAAAATGTTAAAAAAATAGAGTTTGCAAAAAAACATTTTTTTGTGAATTTTTAAGCTCTTTTTCGTGGTAAGAATCCTCGCGACGCGTAGTGTAGTTGTAATGTTTAACAGCTACCTATAAAAACTCCCTTTTGTTTTCATAGTAACTTTTTGTCTCCTTTTTTGTAATTATTTCTTTCCTTTTTGTGTGTGTGTTTCGTTTTTATTGATTGACATTATTTAGCATTTCCTTTTAACCTTTTTCATTTTTAGGAAATCAACCATGTCAGATAACTATGACGTCCAAAATGTTTCGAAAGAAGAAATGGGTGCTTTAGTAAGTTGTTTTACCTCCGTCAACAAATAATTACCGTAATTTGTTATAGTATAATGGTGATATGAGATTTACACCTTCTGGTTTAACATACAAGAATCGATCAACTGGAAAAGTTTTTCAACTTAGCAATGAAGATATTGAAAGTGTTTCACAAAATTTTATGGCAAATCAACCTGGTTTACGCTTCATTACAAAAGATGGTGAATTACATCGTTTTGCAAATTTTACTGAAGGACAACTCAATAAATTAAAGACTTATATTGCAACAAAGTGGCGGCGAAATGTTGAAATTAAAGAGAATTCTCTTAAAGGTTGGAATTTTGGGAACGTTCCAATTGTTGGTAAGCTTACCATAGTCAAATATACAGTAAACAATGTTTGATTTCAGGTAAAAATCTTCAGTTTCAAGTTAATGATGCACTTGATTTTGAAATTCCTTTATCAAATGTATCAAATTGTACTGCAAATAAAAGTGAAGCAATTCTTGAATTTCATGCTAATGATGATTCTGCAGTTGGATTAGTTGAAATGCGGCTTCATATGCCAATGGTGGAAGGAGTTAGTGAAGAAGAATCTCCTGCAGAACTTTTACGACAAGCAATTATGAAATATGCTGCTGTTGAAGCAGAAACTGAACAACATATTGTACTTCTTACCAATATGCTCTGTTTAACACCTCGAGGCCGATATGATATTAAAATATTTCCAACTTTCTTATCATTCCATGGTAAAACTTATGATTATAAAATTCCTGCTCGTTCTGTTAATCGTTTATTCATGCTGAAGCACAAAGATGGTAGAAGATTATTCTTTGTTGTAAGTTTTTACCTTCGTTAAAAGTACTGTAAGATTATATATTTCAGATGCATATTAATCCTCCAATTCGTCAAGGACAAACTCGTTATTCTTTCATTGTCTTTGAATTCAATAAAGATGAATTAGCTGAACTTGAACTTTCTCTTACTGAGTAAGTAAACTTTTTCTTATTACCTTTACATAGATTTTATTTTTAGTGAACAACTTCAAGATACTTATGAAGGAAAAATTGAACGACATTTAAATGGTCCACTATATCAAATTGTTGCAAAACTTTTTCGAATTTTTGTTGGTATTAAAGTTACTGTACCTGGTGGATTTACTTTGAAAGATGATACTGAAGCTGTTACATGTTCATACAAACAATCACATGGTTTCCTTTATCCAATGGATAAAGGATTTATGTATGTTCCAAAACCACCAATCTATATTCGATATGAAGAAATTGCAAATGTAAATTTTGCTCGTTCGGATGTTACAACAAAAACATTTGATTTGGAAATTTCTGTTAAAGGTGGAACTTCATTTGTTTTTTCAAGTGTTGCAAAAGATGATTTTGATTCATTACTTCAATTTTGTAAAGAAAAGAATTTACCTGTTCAAAATGTTAAGAATCTTGCAAAAGCTCCAAAAGGTGGATTTGCTGGACTTGATGATGATGTTGATCCATATAAAGAACGTCTTAAATCTGAAGCGGCTGCTGCTGATAGTGAAGAAAGTGATAGTGATGAAGAAGATGGTATGTTTCTTATGGTTATAGTATTTTTTAATGAAACTTGCTGTTTTAGAAGACTTTGATGTTGAAATGGAAGAACGTAAAAAGCGTCAAAAAGGTGATGATGATAGCGATGCAACAGATGGTACAGAACCTGATGAAGAATATGATACTGGATCTGCTGAAGAAGAAGATAGTGATGGAGAAAAGAAAAAGAAATCATCTCACAAGAAAGAAAAAAGAGATAAAGAAAAATCTGGTACATCAAGTTCATCCCGAAAGAGAGGGGAAAAGAAACGGTGAGCTTTTTTTGTTGATTTTTTGCGATAAGTTAAATTATTTTTTTTAGCAAAGATCCAAATGCTCCAAAGCGTGCTACATCAGCTTATTTCCATTGGATGAATGAAATTCGTTCATCAATTACAAAACCAGGAATGGGTGTTGCAGAAGTTGCAAAAGAAGCTGGACGACTTTGGAAAGAAATGAGTGATGCCGATAAAAAGCCATATGAAGAAAAATCAAAAGAAGATAAAGAACGATATGAAAAAGAAATGAAAGAATATAAAGCTTCTGGG
Source organism: Panagrolaimus sp. PS1159 (assembly GCA_963922195.1). Taxonomy (NCBI): domain Eukaryota; kingdom Metazoa; phylum Nematoda; class Chromadorea; order Rhabditida; family Panagrolaimidae; genus Panagrolaimus; species Panagrolaimus sp. PS1159. The sequence continues at coordinate 708,592 of CAWUHW010000018.1, forward strand.
GGCGGAGGTACAGCAGCATCATCTTCTGGTAAATCAAAAAGTACACCAAAGAAATCTTCTACATCAGCTTCAAATACTTCAAAATCTTCTCCAACAAAAGGTGCAAAATCTCGTGAATTTTTAAGTTCAAGTGAAGATTCCTCTGATGATGAAAATGCTTCAGAAGATGAAGATGCAAAGAAAAAGAAATCAAAAAGCAGCAGCAGTGGAAGTAAAAAAGAAGAAAAGAAAGAAAAGCCGTCAAAGAAGAAAGCAAAAACTCCATCATCTGAAGAAGAAAGTGTAAGTGTTTAATTTTAAAGAGATTTTAAAAAATAATAATTTTTTGTTTTTAGTCTGAAGCATCTGATGATTCTGATTAAATTTCCAAATGTTTTTTTGTGCTTCTATTTTTTTTATCAATATTTTGTATTGCATACTGTATTTTTTGGATTTATTCCACATCTATTTTTTCTTTGTTTATTTTTAAATAAAAATGTTTTCAAAACAGTTATTTCGGTTTCTATTAAAGAAATAGTATTGTTTGGTTGGGATACGGTAGTTATGGTTGTTTGAAACAACTTATTTCGTAACAGAAACTTTTTCCATTAATTAATTTAATCGAGATAATTGACATTTAAAAAATGTAAAGAAATTTCTTTTGCTTGAAATTGATCAAAAATAAAAAAAAATAAAGACAAAATTTTTGTTGGTTTAAAAAAGTGACACTTTTCAAAAATGCCTGAAACATTTTTGAAAGAAAAGAAAGGAACCGCATGCTTTATTTTTTTTTTCTCTTTAAACATGCATCAATGTTTTTTTTCTTTTTTTTTAAATGGATGAATAGAAAAGAAAGGGTTAATCTTTTGGAAACTGCCAAAGAGCGGATAACATTTTTATATATATTTTGTTTTTCTTCTCAAACTTTTAAGCTGCGTTTTAAAAGTTGTTGTTTCTTGCAAAAAAATATTTTCATTTTTCTGGACTCCAGAGATTTAACTTAAAGAAAGAAAAAAAAGAAGTTTTCCGAAACCGATTTTCTTGTCCTTTTCTTTTTTGACTCCAAAAAAAGAGAGGGGTACTTTTATTTATTGTTTCTTTTCTCCATTGTTGTGGCCTTCTGAAAATTCTTCAAAAAAGAAGGCAAAAAAAATTATTTTCAAAAAAAGTAATAATTATAAAAAAGATTTATAAAAGAACGAATGTTGTGTGGCTTACTTGCTACAAGGTGAGTCTCTTTTTTTGCTGAAAAACCGTTTATGCGTTTTTTTGCCCTTTTTTATAAATTTTAATAGCTGACATTTCATTTCTTTTTTTGCATTTATGATAAATGCATTTTTTGTGTATTTGATGGTGGTGGTTTGCGTTTGAATCCCATAAAAATCATTGATTGTAGAAAGTATTACTAATACAAATTTCTCATTGTTTCGAAACCATAAATGTTTTAAAAATTTTGCTTTTTTTGATTAATGTCCAAAATTAACTCTCTTTTTTCTTTAATCTTTTTAACATTTTAAGCTTTACTCATTTGTCATTTATCTTCTTTTTTTAGTTTGTTTCAAATAAGCTTTTTTTTAAATTTTAAAACATTAATTTTTGAATTTAAAAACTATGTTTCAAAAAAAATTACCGTAATACAGGGTGATTCAAGCAATTTTTCGATTATCATTTGATTAGCAAATCGTTTGGATTCGATTTAAACGAAACCAGTCTTCACAAATCAATTCACAAGGGAACCGATTTTGGAAATATTAGGGGAATAATTTTGGAATACTCCTCTAGTATTCAATAGTATTCCCCCAAATTATGAACGGTCCGTTTAGATATTGTCATTTTTTTCCTTATCAAATATAATACTGTAGTATACAATAAATTGTATTAAGTATGCTACTTAATACAATTTATTGATTGAAGATTTTTTATTCAGTTATACCAAGAAATACCAAAAAAGCTATAAGAACGATAATAAATACTTTAAAGACCATTTTAAAACTTATAATATGTTTTTACAATATCCAAACGGGCCGCTCATAATTTGGAGGAATACTATTGAATATTGGAGGGAATATTCTAAAATATATTCAATTCCAACGTTACATGTAAATCATTTTCCTTGTCAGCATTGGTTAGGGATTAATTTTGATTTTTTATCCTTTTACAGATATCTCGTCAAAATTTGGAAAATTTCGACTTTTTTGTTGAAAATTTTTTTAAAAAATATAATTCCATCAAATGCTGTGTTCAATTTTGACAATCGTTTTTGTTTTAATTGAACCTAATGCTATTCAGAAATAAATTATTATTTTGCAAATAAAAATGATATTTTTTTGCAACATTTTTGAAAAACAAGTTTTTCATTTTTTTAGAACTTTAAGTATACGGTATTTTTGTAGCTTAATTTTCTGCTTTTATTTTGCGTTATAGTTTTTTCTCTCTATTTTTCAAAAGGTTGAAACACCTATCAATTTTCATTTTTGTTTACGTTTCACAAACACAAAATAGAGGAACGAAAAAAAAAAAGATTATGACAAATTATAAATTGCATTTATTTTATTTTTTTATCACAGCCGAGAAAGAAGAAAGAGAACCGTAAATATTGTTGGCGTTTTTATTATTTTTTATTTCTTCTTTGATTCAAAGTTTGATTTGAAAAACCAACAAACAAAAAATGTGAAAAAAAGAGGGAAAAGGAAAATTGATTTCTGTGATTAACAATGAAAAAATCTGCTTTAAAAACATTTGTGTTTTTTTCTTTTATTGATCTCATCTTTCTTAAGTTTAATAGTCGTAGATGTGCCTCTTTTCCTTCTCTTTAAACTAAACCAAATCTTTGGCCTTAAAGAAAAAACATTAAAAAAGTTTGTTGACAAACTTCTTTCTCAATACTTTTATTGAATTTTGCCCACTTTGAAATTTTTTCCAAGTTCACCCTACATTTTTTTATGATTTAAGTAATCAAGTTTTTTGTCTAACAAACTTTTGCGCACATTTTTCAAAACCTTTGAAGTCAAAAAAACTTGGACACGCATTTTTTGATGGTTCTTTTTTTTGTTTGTGTCAGAATTTTTATAAACAAAAAATAACCTTTTTCTTCTTTCCCGTTTTTTATTGTTGTTTTTTTCTTTTACGACCTTTTTCTTTGGACCAGGAATGAGAAATGCGACCAAAAATTATGGCCGGCCGCTCTGTTTTTAATTTTATAAGGCGAAAAACAAAGAATTTTGCCAAAATCGGCGGCCGTGCCGGCGGCCGCCGCCCGCATTTCTCATCCCTGCTTTGGACACTTGTTTTGTTTTTTGACGTTGTTTTTTTGTGTTTCTTTTTTTCATTGTGTATTGATTTTTAACCTTATTTTTAAACATATTTTTATTTGTAATGTAAAAATGCTTTTAAACCTTATTACTCTTTCTTTTTTCAGTCCATTTGCTTGTTGTTCATCAACGGAAGCAGTTGGAGAAAGTCGTGAAACAACTCCAGTAAAGCAGATCAAAGAATCTGAAGCGATTGTAGCAGAACCACATCGAACAATTCGTGTTAAATCAACAGCCGTTCATCCAGTTGGACCTCCACCAATTGCAAGTCCAGAAGAAGAGATAAAAGTTCGAACAATCCGATCTATTGAATCTACAGCAACAGCAGTAACACCTTCATTGAACACAATGGAAGATAATGTTGAAGGAGAAATTAAGAAGGTAACTCTTAAGGAGGATGAATTCAACGGCCTTATTGGTAATATTGCTGGTAATATGATTAAAGAAAAAATGGGTGGCGGAGGTAATATATATAACGAATATTAGCTATTCTTTACATTTTTATTTTTAGCTGCCGGAGATATCCTCGGAAATTTAGCTGGAAAATTCTTAGGAGGTAATTTTATAAGACTTTGTGAAGTTTAATATATTAATCTTTTTTATAGGTGATGATAGCCGTGGAGGTGGTGGCGGTGGAGGCCAAGGAGGTGGGAATGACATTGCCAATATGATTGGTACTGTAAATAAACTTTGTTATCATTAATGTTTTTGTTATTATTATAGGAGGCTTCCTCGGCGGTGGTGGAAAAAGTGGTGCTGGATCTAATCCTGGTGCCGGAGGATATGGTGATTCTGGTGGATATAATCAAGGCGGTGGCGGACACAATCAAGGTGGCGGTGGAGGCCAAGGTAACCAAGATTTTATTATAGTATTTGATTACTGTAGTTTTTTAGGCGGCTTTGGAGATATTATCGGAGGACTTATGGGAGGCGGTGGTGGAAACCGTGGTGGTTCCGGTGGAGGAAACGATATCGGGAATATTATCGGTATGTTTAATTATTTATTGTGAATTTCTATAAAAATAATTATTTTAGGTGGCTTAATTGGCGGTGGTGGAAATAACTCCGGTGGTGGCGGAGGTGGTGGAAATTACCCCCGTGGCGGCGGTGGCCAAGGAGGCGGTGGTGGAGCAGGCGGATTTGATATTGGATCAATTATTGGTGCTATCTTAAATATGCAAATGCGTTTTTAATGTTAAATTTTATAGGTGGACTCATGGGCGGAGGTGGAAAATATGCTGGCGGTGGTCCAAACACTAGCAACAGCTTCCTTACAGGTTTGTATACTGTAATCTATATTATTTATATAAATGTAACAACGTTATAGGGGGTGTATGTGATTTCATCGGGTAGGCAAATTTTTGCAGCAGAAAATTAATAATCTTTTAAATAATGAAATAACTAAAAAGAAACTCTATTTAGAAATATGATTGGTGAAGCTGCTCACAAATATCTTGGTGTTGATCCTGGTACTGGAAAGATTATTGGTGCCGTTGCTGGAAATATGCTTTTTAATCTTGGAGGAAAAGATAATAAACTTGGAAATATTGGAAAAATAATTCTTGATAATATTATTTCTGGAAAATTTCGTCGTGATACTGATCCAGTAAGTATATATACTGTAATTATGATACACATAATTTGAATGATTTATAGTTTGTTCGTCCAACTCCTGGCAAAACTCCAGGTCCACCACGTCCAACTGGTCCAATTCAAGATTTTTATGCTCTTCGGGATGAATGCCTACAAAAGAAACAACTTTTTGAAGATCCAGAATTTCCTGCCAATGATAGTAGCTTATATTTTACCCGTTCTCCACCAAAACGTGTTCAATGGTTAAGGCCTGGTGAAATTGTTAAAGAACCTCAACTTATTTCAGAAGGTCATACACGATTTGATGCAATTCAAGGCGAACTTGGTAAGTTCCTTTTTTCTTTCTTTTATTTGGTATTACTGTTTTTTTTCACTGAATTCTGTTGGATTACTGTATTCATGCAAATTTACAGGAGATTGTTGGTTAATGGCAGCTGCTGCGAATATGACGCTACGTGACGAACTCTTTTATCGTGTTGTTCCACCAGATCAATCTTTCACTGATAATTATGCAGGAATTTTCCATTTTCAATTTTGGCAATACGGTAGATGGGTTGATGTCGTAGTCGATGATAGACTTCCAACTGCTGATGGAAAATTATTATATATGCATTCAAGAGAACATAATGAATTTTGGAGTGCTTTATTGGAAAAAGCATATGCAAAACTTCATGGATCATTTGAAGCACTTAAAGGTATTGTTTGCTTTTGAACTTTTATTTATAACTCCAAAAGTATTTTTTAGGTGGTACAACATCTGAAGCTTTGGAAGACATGACTGGTGGGTTAACAGAATTTATTGATCTTGCAAGTCCACCTAAAAATCTTATGGAAATGATGATTCGTGGTGTTGAAATGGGTTCATTATTTGGTTGTTCAATTGAAGCTGATCCAAATGTTTGGGAAGCAAGATTACCAAATGGATTAATCAAAGGACATGCATATTCAATTACCGGAATGAGAATTGTTGAAGGTCCACGTGGACAAACTCCATTAATTCGTATTCGAAATCCTTGGGGTAATGAACAAGAATGGTAAGCATCTTTTTTAGGGGTTACGGTATTCATTTACATTTTAGGAATGGTCCATGGTCAGATAATTCATCCGAATGGAGATCTGTACCTGACGATATGAAAAAAGATATGGGGCTTACATTTGCACATGATGGAGAATTTTGGATGTCATATGAAGACTTTATGAGAAATTTTGAAAAGCTTGAAATTTGTAACTTGGGACCTGATGTTATGCAAGAAGTTGCAGAAATGACTGGAGTTCAAGCCGGACATGAAACATGGGCTGTAAGTTTTTTACTTAATTGATTCTGTAAAATATGTTTGTAATAATCATTTCAGGTTAATTCACATGACGGTTCATGGAGACAAGGTTCAACAGCAGGTGGATGCCGAAATTTCCTTAAAACATTTGCAAATAATCCACAATACCGTATTCAATTAACTGATTCTGATCCAAATGATGATGATGATTGTAAGTTTATCTCTTTTTATAATATTTCCAAATTTTAATAATTTCATATTTTAGTGTGTACTTTAATTATTGGAGTTATGCAAAAATATCGTCGTGAACTCAAATCACATGGTGTTGAAAATTTGGCAATTGGATTTGCAATTTATGAAGTCAAAGGTGTTAGTGGAAAATTAGATACTGAATTCTTTGCAAATACAAAATCATGTGGTCGTTCACCAGCATTTATTAATCTTCGAGAAGTTACTGGACGTTTCCGTGTTCCACCTGGTGAATATGTTGTCGTTCCAACAACATATGAACCAAATCAAGAAGCTGATTTTATGCTTAGAATCTTTACCAATGGTTTTATTGAATCTGAGTAAGTTTGTTTTTTCGCATTATTTTTTTTAAGTGACGAATTTCAGTGAACTCTAAGAATTTTATCAGTCAATATTTTTGCCACCTGCTTTGTTTATATCTTCGAAAGATGGTATTATTATTTTATTTACAATTTTCGCCATCTGCTGATTTCGATTTCTTCTCTTTCTTTTTTTGCAACGATTATTATTCCTACAGCAGATTTGTCTTTTACGCATTCGTGCATTCTATTTCAGCTTAAAATGTTTTTCTTATAGAAATTGTAAATATTCTAATTTTATCCTTTTATAATATTTTTGTTTAAATGTAATAAAACTTTTTTTTTTGAATTTTTTTGTTTACGTAAATAACAACATTTGTGGGAGAATAACAAATTCAAATGATTTATTATATATCTTGTTTAAAATCATTGAATTTTTTTCAAAGTTTCCACCAGAGTTAAAAAAATTGTAATGCAGTATTTTTAAATGTTATTGAAAAAGAGAAAAATAAATATAAAAAAAATTGTAAAACTATGAAATAAAAATTATTGAAGAAAAAAAAGAGAGAGAGAGAAGTTGAGAATGAGGTTGGTTGACAGAATTTAAATGGGGGGCAAAAGAAAACATGATTGTAAACTGTTAAAAATAAAAAAAGAGAAGTTTTATGGCTTTGGAATTGTTGCTTTTTTGGTCAGCTTTGTGTTTATTGTTTTTTGAGGATTAACCAAATCTCACTTGAGATGCCCATTGACTTCCACGTTTACCAAATCTTAGCTGTGTTGCCCATTTTTTTAATCGAATTCCACTTTCAAGGTCATACTAAAAAATATTGTTGTTTAATTGGGGATATAGATATGCAAAAATGATTTACCGATGGATAATATTGATAATCATTTACATTTTCCGATCGCTTTCCATAAATTTCATATGGCACTTGACTGTTTTCATTTGTTATCTCTAAAAAAAATTTAAAATTAAAAACATTAGTAATAAATTGTGAATAAAGTTCAAATGTGTAAAAAAGGTATAGTCGAATCCCAAAAGGGAATTTTTGATACAGCCATAAATGCTTAATCATTATTATTACTACTGTTTTTACTACGCAATTTAATTGTTTATATATGTTTTTATTGTAGATACAAAAAATTTGTTTCTTTAAACAATAAAAATTAAAAAATAAAAAATGAAAGTTTTTCCTACGCTTTTGCGATTCTAATGAAATTGCGTGATTTTTTGAAAATACAAAAAAGCGTTTACAACTTTGTTTTCTTTAAATGCTTTTACCGAAAACATTTATGGGGTTCGAATATTTTCAAAAAAAAAAATAGAATTTAAAAATAAAAACTTAACTTAAAGTTTAAATTTGTACTTTTAAACAAATTTATGCTTAAAAGAAACAACTAAAATGATGTCAAAAAATAAAAAATTTTAATTAAAATAATATTTTTAAATTTACAAAAATCTGCTTTCATAAAAGCTATTTTGAAACATATTTTAAAGAACAAATGAAAAGAGAAAAATGTATGATTTTTACAGTATGACTAAAACTTGAATTTCTCAAAATTCTATAAAATTTTTCTTTCAAAGTAGTATAAAAAATACTTACGTTGTTCATGCTGATGCTGATGCTGATGCTGTTGCTGCTGTTGTTCTGTGGCAATAATAAGGGTCAAATATCCAAGAAAAAATAAAAGAGAAATTTTTGTCCAAGCCATTTCTGCTGGAAGGTTTCTGTCTTCAATGAATTAAAATCAAAAAAGAAAGAAAAAAAACTTCATTTTTCCAAAGAAGCTCGCGCCACGCCCCTTAAAAAAATATATGGCACATTTGGTTACAACCTTTTTTTTCCTTCCACGTGGGAAGAAAGAAAAAACTTTGAAAGTTTATGGTTGTTTTTTTCCCCAAAGGAATTTATGAAACACAAGTAAATATATGTTTTTAGCAGAAACAAAAGGTTTTTGCTAATTATTATTATCGGTCTTTTTTAGTTTTCAACAAAAAATATTTATGCATAAACGGACATGAATGAATGTTGAACGAATTTGGACAAAAGAAAGGAATCCAAAAATAGTAAAAATGGTTACATCATTTTTGAAATAAACATGTCTTAAAACTGTTTGTTCTCTAAAAATTAATAGGGAAACAAATGTACATAGGTTGACATTTATATGCAAATGAATCTATCACTTTTGTCAACAATTGAGGAGGTTACTAAAGATTAAAAACCGGACGACTGACTAAAAAAAGAGATGAGCTAATATTTTTAAAAGTCTTTGAATAAATTTTTGAAAAAATGTAAAACAAAAGAATCGGAAACGCATCATTTTTTAGTTTTTTAAGAAACGTTTGTTCCTTGTTTTTTGAATGAATGAAAAAATGATTTATAAAGATTATTTTGAGTCAAATGAATTTTTTCAATTGCGAAATCTTTAGAAATGAATAAGTGAATGGGAAAATTTGAGCGAACTTAATCAAGCTTTTTTTTAAAAGTATGTTTTTTTGACGGAAATGGTGGGAGATGGCTAACAAGGCAACCTCAACTTATGTCCCAGCGTTTTTCACCCCAAAATGAGTTTATAGGGTTCAAAATATGCCGAAAACGAATTCGTAAAAGTATTAGAGGCTAATGGCCATCCAAAAAATTATAATCTCAAATTAAGGATCAAAGGATTCCTTTGATGCCGTTGTTTGTTGTCGGCGGAATTCCTTTGATCTTTAAAACTTTCCCACAGAGATTATAAATTTTTGGATAGCCATTAGCCTCTAATACTTTCACAAATTCGTTTTCGGCATATTTTGAACCCTATAAATAGGGTTGTGAAATGGAGATCTCCCACTTTTTGCCGCAAAATCTCCCAAAATCTCCCGAAAAGTTTTTCTATTGAGGATACAATTTTTTTTATTTTACCGGTTTATTTTGTGTTTATTAATTAAAAATCATAGAAAACCTTAAAAATAGCATAATTAATGTCATATATAACATTTTTTATGGTTATAATTATATAAAATTTATAATATTAAAATGTATTAAAAAAAAATTTTCTTTAATGGATGAAAGCACCATTTTTGAAAAATCGGGAGATTTTGGGAGATTTGCGGGAGATCTCCCGGGAGAATCTCCCACTTTTTTGATCTCCCAGGAGATTAAACAACCCTACCTATAAACCTATTTTGGGGTGAAAAACGCTGGGACATAAGTTGAGGTTGCCTTGTAAATAGGGGGAATTGAAGTAGATGTACCTTTTTTTGTAACTGAAAGTCTGTTTTTTATTTTCAGTAAAAGAAGAAAACAGATTTTCAAACGAAGGTTATAATTTACATTTATATTTGTTTTTGTAGCTTTAAAAGAAGTTAAGGTTGTAATTTATATTTCTAAAATAAATATATAAATACATATTTCACCTTTTTTATACTTCAAAAAAAACTGATTTTCTCTTTTTTTGGATTAAAGAAAATCACAAAAGAGAGATTTCAAAAACGGAAATTGCCAAAAAAGTTAGACAAAAAAATTGAATGGAAAAATAAATTATAGACTTTTTTCTAAGAATCTGGGGGCAAAGAAAAATCCACCCTGATTGTTTTCTTTTTTTAATTAATTATTTATTTTTATTTATTATGTGTGAAAAAATTATGAAACCAAAAAAAGAAAACAGACAAATTGAAATTATGAAAGAAAAATCGGATTTTAAGAATTCTTTGGAAGTAAAATCGTCTAATGATAACTGAAAATATAGTTTGAAAAAGCAAACATAGTTGCAAAAAACTAATTTTTAAACAACTTTAAACCTTTCTTTTCCCTCAAGAGAATTATAAAAACATGTTTGTTAAATACTATGTTAGTGGGCTGATTATTAGTGAAAAAGGCTTTGTAAGTTTTTGAATTCAAATATCACCAAAAGAGAGAATCCAAAGTTTAACCTTTTTTTACTGCAAACCATTATTATTATTAAATATGGTTGTTAATATATGACGACAAAATCTCAAAGGAATATGAAGAAGAATAGACGCGTGAAAAAAGTAAAATTGGCATACTATTTTTTAAGTTAGCATACGTACACATGCATTAATTAGTACTTTTCTAAACTTTATGATAATACAACATCATAGTTTTTTAAAACTTTGCACTTCTTTTTTGTTTTGAGTTTCAGTTGTATTTTGATGAGAAAGCTTTTTTAGCAGGTTTTGTTTAAAATAGCTAAATAAAGAATGTATTTGAAACTTTGTATTTGTTGAAAATGTAAAACTTGAATGTTTATTAAAATGGTTGGGTTAACATACAACCACGATTTCGTGATGAAAAGAATTAAAATTCTGTTGCATTTGAGTAAAGGATATTGACACAAAAACTCTTATGTTTTGAGAACTTTTTCGTTTCTAAAAAAAGAATCCCTTTCGAGAAAAGCCTTCTAAAAATTATCAAAGACTCATTAAAAAAAAGCTTACTTGCCCAAAGTCGATGGCGAATTTTTTTTTTGCCAGAGATACCTTTTATGGAAAAAATAAAAGTGTATTTATGCTGACTGACCTAAGTTTCATAGCAGAAAACCAAAGAGATGCTCTCTCTGTGAAAGAAAATGACAAAGAAAAATTAGGATTTGCTTGCAAAAAATGGTACAACAAGAAAATTATATTTTACGGTATTTTTCTGCTGAAATAGTAAACTACTATTCAACTATTTTTAACAGACATGCTTAGTAGTTCTTTTGTAATGACATAGATATACCAAAAAATAATTTTACCGAACTTTTTGCTCTCTTTTTTTTTCTCTTACAGATCAAAGTCTAATCTTGCAAAAAAAAAACAGAGCTTCAAACATCTGAAATTTTATAAGGAATAATAAATTTCTTATTTTTTTGTTTACCAAAAATTAATTTTTCCTTAAAAACAATGTTGAAAGCGGCGGAGGTGAAATGTTTGAAAAATTTAAAGAGATCACAAAATTGAGGGATATAAATAAAATATTTTAATCATTTTTTCTTGTGTGTTTTCTTTGTATGTTTTTACAATCTGAAATTTAGTCTTTGCTGACGACATTAACAATCCCAGCCAAAACCAAATTCTTAGTCATATTTCATTGTAAAAAACAGAAACTGGGAATAACACAGAAAAAAATGGCTAATTGGCATTTTGAGATTTTTTGCAAAGGAAAAAGAAAGATTGAAAGACGTAAAAAATGTGATAAAATTTCAACAAAAATGAAATTGGAGATTATCCTTTTTTTATAATAAACTATCAGAAGGAGCTTTTTTTCCTTCATCCATGTTTTGCAACATTTCAAACATAAAACTTGGAAGTTTAAAGGTTGTTGAATATAAAAATTTTTTACAGGAATCAGCGTTTACCGAAATGACGAAAATATAGGTATTTCAAAAATATACACATTTTTTTGCAATCTCTAGAATGTATTAAAGAAATATTGCGGATTTCAGAAATGTTTGTTCCGGAGTCTTTCTTTTCTTTTAAAAAAATTTAATTATTCCCACAGCAAAATTATTAAAAAATGCATTTTTGTTTTTGCTTCAACGAATAATTCTTCAAAAAAAAGAATGTTTACTTTGAAACAATTTCTTCAACGTTGAAAAAGGCATGCTTGCTTCCGAAATTTCAAAAGTGCAGTATTTATAGTTATATTATTAAAATGTCATGTTTTATGTTTGTGCAAATATAAAAAAATATCATTACACAATAATGAGTATTTGTAACATACTCATTATTGTGTATTCTGGAATTTGTTTTTTTATATAAAGAAGCAAACACTGTGGTTCTTTTTTTATCAATAATTGGCTACAATTCACTGTTTTCGTCACATTTTTTAAAATGCAAACTTTCATTCTGTTAAACAAATTGAATAAATTATGTTTGACTTTTTCATCAACTCTAAGATTTCCATTTAATTTTTCAATTAAACAATATTTTTCATTTCGATTAAATCTAAAGCATTATATAATAATAATAACATATAAAAGTTATATTGTGTTGAAAAGGACATAAATATAACCATCACTGTTGATGATAGCTCTCCCAAATTTTTTTTTATATTTAAATGTAAAAATTTAATCAACAGTTTCAACAAATATTTTTTTCACAAAAACAAGTTTATTATAAAAATTAAATATTAAAAAATATTAAAATTGAGACAAAAATAAGTCTTTACTCTTTTGTACATAACGAAGGATATCCTACATTTTTTGCTTTGAATCTTTTCTAAATATTTATACCATTCTTTGAATTTTTCTTTTTTAAACTTTTTGAAGATAAAAAAATATTTTAGTGTGCTCTTTTCCCTTTCGGTTTTACAAAGACTCGGTTTGGTTTTTCACACGAAAATGATGTAATTTTTTGTTTAATATAATAAAAGTCAGACTTTTTTTCTTTGTTTTCTGAACATTTTTTTTAGTAACAGCAAAGATATACAAGAAAACAAAACGAACATTTTAAATTTTAGGTCATATACCGAGGAACTGCCTTAAAAAAGTGGCCAAGCTGAGGTGGACCGACAGCCAGCTTCCTAAAAAATGACCCCCTTTTACATATATCACTTTTTATTATTTTGTTAGAGTAAATAATAAAGTTAATAAATTTTTTTCTTTATAATAAATGAGTCATCTCACATGTGGCAACAAATTAGAGTCTTAAGTTTTATTAAATTTATACAAAATTAAGACATTATATTTTTCTTAATGATAGAGAGAGAGAGGCGTATTTGCATTCTAATTTACTTGTAATTAACTGAAGCACACGGAGGCAAGGACAAACGCAAATTGTGTTTAATTAAAAGTTTTGCATTCTTTAAAATGGATGATCGGTTGCAAGCTTTTTTTCCTATTGGATGTTGAGGCATTTAGAATTATTGCGGATAAATTAACAGAATGTTGAGTTTTAAATGAAAATCCTTAAAAATAAGAGAGAATAAATCATAGCTTTTCAATAAGAAAATTATTACAAAAATAATGTTACACGGGTGATAGCTTTTAATGACAGCTAATTATAAAAGTCTGCTTTTGAAGTTTTTGCTTCAGCAATTAATCATGACTCTTTCAAAAGCGACTTTAGCATATTATTTAAAAATTTTTATGTGTCGTTTGCAATTTCAAGAAAATCGTTCTTTAAAATAATTTTAAGTAAAAGATGTTGTACGATGTGACCATATTTTGCATTTTGTTTGGAGTAAGTTTTGGGGTTTTTTCAATACAGATTTTTGAGACGAACTTTTTGAAAATATTTTTTCACTTTTTTTTATTATCATTACGGTAAAATTCGTGGTAGAAGGAAAAGTTGTTGGCCATTGAATTATATATTACGTGTTTCATCTGCTTAGAATCCGCAGTTGAAATCAATAAAATCCATTTCTATATATCAATTTTATTTGATACATTGGGAAATGTTTCATTCGTGCAAAATTCATAGATACAAATTACTATATATAAATAAATAATATAGATTAAAATTAATAAGACATTTGAGTAAAGATTTCACATTACCATTTTTCGGATCTTTAGTTTAATCGAGTAAAACCTTTATAAACTTAATAAATCCAAAATATGTACAAATCTGCATTTTATTTCACTCCGCAGATTCATGTTCTGGCTCCATTTCCACCGAAACGAGGGGCAAAATTCATTCATACTAAATACAATACCAGGCTGAAATAGCAAAATATGATGCATGTTTTAGAGTTAGTCATGCCATTTACAACACCTTCCAATTAAATTTTTGTCTCCGGGAATTAGGCAAAATGCACATTAAGTTTATAAAAAGTCTAACTCGATGTTGTTATGCCATAAACCAAAAATGGGTAAAAATGATTTCTGCGCTCAAAGTCTGATATTATTTATAGATTGGAATTATTGGAATTCTATTTTGCTTTATAACTTTATACATAATTTACAAAATTCCCTTCCTTCATAATGCATTTGGATCCATTTGTGCATGTCACAGTATTTGTGAATTTATTATTCTTGCAGCATATTCATTTTGGGCTGCTCCATTAATATTTTTGTATGTATTTATATTTACGTACTGTTAAATTTTTACAAGAACACATTTTAGTAAAAATGTCGAACAAGATGGAGTTTTAGCAGTTGTAATTGGAACCCTTTGCTCATTTGCATATTACTTTTCTTTATCACTTCAATTTTTGAAATCCATTAATCGATTTTATGCAATTATTTTTCCCTTTCATTACCGTAACTCAAGAAATATCTCCAAAATTATTGGAATCATTGTACTGTTAAGTATTATTTTAGCAATACCGTATGCATTTAATGGCTGCAATTTTTATTTTAATCGAAAAACTTTTGGCTGGCAGTTAAGAAGCGCAGAATGTGCAAATTTTAAAATATATTTTGACATGGTTACTGGATGTGTTTCTTCTGTTATTGCAATCTCCTGTGATGCCGTAACATTTTGTTATTTAAGATGGTTAAACAAAAAAAATCGTAGGTTTTTTTCAGTTAATATCGTAATTACTTTTCAAAAGAGGTTAGTTTCCGCGCTTTACGAATGATATAAATTGAGCGTTCGGGTTGCGTTGCACGGTTAATTAACCAAGGCATAATTCTTCAGTAAATTATAAATTATATCTGTGGTAAATGAGAAAAATGTTTTCATTTAACATTAAAATATGTCTAATTTTCGTGAAAAGTCATGTATTTTTCACTTTTCAAAATATCAATAACAAAATCGACATTTTATTCATTAAAAAAAGCGTTATTTATAAATATTTTTATAATAAGGGATACTTTTTTGAGATTTTATTAATATGTAAATTTACCTGCCTACTGATTAAATATCAAAAACACTATTAAAAACCATTCATCTAAATTCATATATGAGGATAGATGTACTCCATCAAAATAGGAAGTGCGTCCGTTTTTTTAACCTTTACTTATAAGAGCTAGCGCAAAATCTGTTCCGTTGTTTGATTCCATGGTTTATTTTTTGCATATTATTGCTCCAAGTTTTGAACAAACGAGCGCTAAGGTCCAAAAAACTATTATCAAATAAAATTTTTCAGTATTGCAAAAAAACAAATCTCAATTCTTACTTTTAGCATACTGTAAGTTTGCAAGTTGTCGCAAAAAAAACATAATTTATTGAACAATAAAGGGATTTTTTACTTATTAGTAAATAATTCTGAGTGCAATAAGTTTTAAAATCTGTGTACGTAATCAGTGTTATTAAATTTTAGAAAAAACGATTTTAGAGAAATCAAATCAAAACCGAGAGATAATATTTTTCTTCCAAGTATGTTTCTTAAAACCTGAAATATATTTGCACAGTTGTTTTTAATATAACTGTGGATTTTTAGGCATGCATGACATCATTCTTATACACCTTAATGCTAATATCTTTTCATGTCTTATCACGGCTGTCAAACGACGAATGGAGCATATTCATTTCAACAACTTTGGCATGGCAATTGTGCCATACATTAAATGAGTAAGAAAACCAACATTTACTCTGTTAATGAATGTTTGAAAAAATGATTTTCAGATTTTTCTTTATTTTATTTAATCTGAAACATCAAAAATCTTTAAGCGTAAAGATTACTGTAGCTGTAGTTACTTAATCTTTTCACCGCCCCTGTCTACGGTGTTAAATGGAATGCTTGTACATAACTGCTTTTATAATTGAATTTTTAATTTTGTTAACTGTTAAAAAAATTCAAAGAAACATTTATTGCAAAAATTTTAACAAGATTTTATATACACATTTTATTTTTATGATTTGCAAAAGTCAGAGAAAAAAACGAAAATAATTGGGCGCGAAATTAAAGAAGTGCTAGTAGTTATGCACTGATTTTTCGATCATTTTTGATCTTTGATCTCTTAAATCCCTGGTTACGGTAGCTTATGGTAGCTCCCTGTAACTTACAGTAACCTTTTGGATTACGGTAACTATCGTTTGAATTTTCGTTTTGGCGGGTAAAATTTTTTTGTACTACTGTAGGAAACATTTTTGCATTTTTTTATTCAACAAAAAAATATGCCAGACAAAAAAAAGGTTTTCGATTTGAGAAAAGGAAAAGCAGTTTTTACAGACAAAATGCTTTCTAACAACAGATTATTGTATTTCCCGGTAGTTCAGTGGTGAGAGCGTTGTACTGGTAACAGCAGTAGTGTCTACTGTTGTGATCGGGAGTTCGAACCTCCGCGGGAACAATTTTTTAAGTGTTACTGTTTGAAACGTTTGTACATTTTTGCATTTTTTATTCAACAAAAAATTTGGCAGGTTCCCTTCTTGATTCGGGAAGCTTACAGTAAGTACCTTCCTTGGAATAATTCTTTTTGTCTACAGTAATTTTTGATTACAGTAGCTTACTGTAGCTAGTTGAAAGGTGTTTTTTGTTAAATATTTCTTATTTTTGTTGAAATAATTGAATTTTTTCAGTAAAAAACATGTAAATCATAGTTTTTCAATGGTTAATTGGAATGACACAAAAGCTTAATCTCTGGAAAAGCTAGGTTCTTTTGTATAAAACAACCTCACAATTCAAATTAAATGTTTTTTGAGGATCCTTTTTGTTGCTCTTTTTTGCATAATTAAAAGATCCAAAAATGCATAATGTAAGAATCCCAGAATTAATTCAAATTTGTTTTTATTGTGAAAACGACTTTTTAAACGCAATGGAATTAATTTTGCAACCTCACAATTCAAATTAAATGTTTTTTGAGCATCCTTTTTGTTGCTCTTTTTTGCATAATTAAAAGATCCAAAAATGCATAATGTAAGAATCCCAGAATTAATTCAAATTTGTTTTTATTGTGAAAACGACTTTTTAAACGCAATGGAATTAATTTTGCAACCTCACAATTCAAATTAAATGTTTTTTGAGCATCCTTTTTGTTGCTCTTTTTTGCATAATTAAAAGATCCAAAAATGCATAATGTAAGAATCACAGAATTAATTCAAATTTGTTTTTATTGTAAAAACGACTTTTTAAACGCAATAAAATTAATTTTGCAACCTCACAATTCAAATTAAATGTTTTTTGAGCATCCTTTTTGTTGCTCTTTTTTGCATAATTAAAAGATCCAAAAATGCATAATGTAAGAATCACAGAATTAATTCAAATTTGTTTTTATTGTAAAAACGACTTTTTAAACGCAATAAAATTAATTTTGCAACCTCACAATTCAAATTAAATGTTTTTTGAGCATCCTTTTTGTTGCTCTTTTTTGCATAATTAAAAGATCCAAAAATGCATAATGTAAGAATCACAGAATTAATTCAAATTTGTTTTTATTGTAAAAACGACTTTTTAAACGCAATAAAATTAATTTTGCAACCTCACAATTCAAATTAAATGTTTTTTGAGCATCCTTTTTGTTGTTCTTTTTTGCATAATTAAAAGATCCAAAAATGCATAATGTAAGAATCACAGAATTAATTCAAATTTGTTTTTATTGTAAAAACGACTTTTTAAACGCAATGGAATTAATTTTGCAACCTCACAATTCAAATTAAATGTTTTTTGAGCATCCTTTTTGTTGCTCTTTTTTGCATAATTAAAAGATCCAAAAATGCATAATGTAAGAATCACAGAATTAATTCAAATTTGTTTTTATTGTAAAAACGACTTTTTAAACGCAATAAAATTAATTTTGCAACCTCACAATTCAAATTAAATGTTTTTTGAGCATCCTTTTTGTTGCTCTTTTTTGCATAATTAAAAGATCCAAAAATGCATAATGTAAGAATCACAGAATTAATTCAAATTTGTTTTTATTGTAAAAACGACTTTTTAAACGCAATAAAATTAATTTTGCAACCTCACAATTCAAATTAAATGTTTTTTGAGCATCCTTTTTGTTGTTCTTTTTTGCATAATTAAAAGATCCAAAAATGCATAATGTAAGAATCCCAGAATTAATTCAAATTTGTTTTTATTGTGAAAACGACTTTTTAAACGCAATGGAATTAATTTTGCAACCTCACAATTCAAATTAAATGTTTTTTGAGCATCCTTTTTGTTGCTCTTTTTTGCATAATTAAAAGATCCAAAAATGCATAATGTAAGAATCACAGAATTAATTCAAATTTGTTTTTATTGTAAAAACGACTTTTTAAACGCAATAAAATTAATTTTGCAACCTCACAATTCAAATTAAATGTTTTTTGAGCATCCTTTTTGTTGCTCTTTTTTGCATAATTAAAAGATCCAAAAATGCATAATGTAAGAATCACAGAATTAATTCAAATTTGTTTTTATTGTAAAAACGACTTTTTAAACGCAATAAAATTAATTTTGCAACCTCACAATTCAAATTAAATGTTTTTTGAGCATCCTTTTTGTTGCTCTTTTTTGCATAATTAAAAGATCCAAAAATGCATAATGTAAGAATCACAGAATTAATTCAAATTTGTTTTTATTGTGAAAACGACTTTTTAAACGCAATGGAATTAATTTTGCAACCTCACAATTCAAATTAAATGTTTTTTGAGCATCCTTTTTGTTGCTCTTTTTTGCATAATTAAAAGATCCAAAAATGCATAATGTAAGAATCACAGAATTAATTCAAATTTGTTTTTATTGTAAAAACGACTTTTTAAACGCAATAAAATTAATTTTGCAACCTCACAATTCAAATTAAATGTTTTTTGAGCATCCTTTTTGTTGCTCTTTTTTGCATAATTAAAAGATCCAAAAATGCATAATGTAAGAATCACAGAATTAATTCAAATTTGTTTTTATTGTAAAAACGACTTTTTAAACGCAATAAAATTAATTTTGCAACCTCACAATTCAAATTAAATGTTTTTTGAGCATCCTTTTTGTTGTTCTTTTTTGCATAATTAAAAGATCCAAAAATGCATAATGTAAGAATCCCAGAATTAATTCAAATTTGTTTTTATTGTGAAAACGACTTTTTAAACGCAATGGAATTAATTTTGCAACCTCACAATTCAAATTAAATGTTTTTTGAGCATCCTTTTTGTTGCTCTTTTTTGCATAATTAAAAGATCCAAAAATGCATAATGTAAGAATCACAGAATTAATTCAAATTTGTTTTTATTGTAAAAACGACTTTTTAAACGCAATAAAATTAATTTTGCAACCTCACAATTCAAATTAAATGTTTTTTGAGCATCCTTTTTGTTGTTCTTTTTTGCATAATTAAAAGATCCAAAAATGCATAATGTAAGAATCCCAGAATTAATTCAAATTTGTTTTTATTGTGAAAACGACTTTTTAAACGCAATGGAATTAATTTTGCAACCTCACAATTCAAATTAAATGTTTTTTGAGCATCCTTTTTGTTGCTCTTTTTTGCATAATTAAAAGATCCAAAAATGCATAATGTAAGAATCACAGAATTAATTCAAATTTGTTTTTATTGTAAAAACGACTTTTTAAACGCAATAAAATTAATTTTGCAACCTCACAATTCAAATTAAATGTTTTTTGAGCATCCTTTTTGTTGCTCTTTTTTGCATAATTAAAAGATCCAAAAATGCATAATGTAAGAATCCCAGAATTAATTCAAATTTGTTTTTATTGTGAAAACGACTTTTTAAACGCAATGGAATTAATTTTGCAACCTCACAATTCAAATTAAATGTTTTTTGAGCATCCTTTTTGTTGCTCTTTTTTGCATAATTAAAAGATCCAAAAATGCATAATGTAAGAATCACAGAATTAATTCAAATTTGTTTTTATTGTAAAAACGACTTTTTAAACGCAATAAAATTAATTTTGCAACCTCACAATTCAAATTAAATGTTTTTTGAGCATCCTTTTTGTTGCTCTTTTTTGCATAATTAAAAGATCCAAAAATGCATAATGTAAGAATCACAGAATTAATTCAAATTTGTTTTTATTGTAAAAACGACTTTTTAAACGCAATAAAATTAATTTTGCAACCTCACAATTCAAATTAAATGTTTTTTGAGCATCCTTTTTGTTGTTCTTTTTTGCATAATTAAAAGATCCAAAAATGCATAATGTAAGAATCACAGAATTAATTCAAATTTGTTTTTATTGTAAAAACGACTTTTTAAACGCAATAAAATTAATTTTGCAACCTCACAATTCAAATTAAATGTTTTTTGAGCATCCTTTTTGTTGCTCTTTTTTGCATAATTAAAAGATCCAAAAATGCATAATGTAAGAATCACAGAATTAATTCAAATTTGTTTTTATTGTAAAAACGACTTTTTAAACGCAATAAAATTAATTTTGCAACCTCACAATTCAAATTAAATGTTTTTTGAGCATCCTTTTTGTTGCTCTTTTTTGCATAATTAAAAGATCCAAAAATGCATAATGTAAGAATCCCAGAATTAATTCAAATTTGTTTTTATTGTGAAAACGACTTTTTAAACGCAATGGAATTAATTTTGCAACCTCACAATTCAAATTAAATGTTTTTTGAGCATCCTTTTTGTTGCTCTTTTTTGCATAATTAAAAGATCCAAAAATGCATAATGTAAGAATCACAGAATTAATTCAAATTTGTTTTTATTGTAAAAACGACTTTTTAAACGCAATAAAATTAATTTTGCAACCTCACAATTCAAATTAAATGTTTTTTGAGCATCCTTTTTGTTGCTCTTTTTTGCATAATTAAAAGATCCAAAAATGCATAATGTAAGAATCCCAGAATTAATTCAAATTTGTTTTTATTGTGAAAACGACTTTTTAAACGCAATGGAATTAATTTTGCAACCTCACAATTCAAATTAAATGTTTTTTGAGCATCCTTTTTGTTGCTCTTTTTTGCATAATTAAAAGATCCAAAAATGCATAATGTAAGAATCACAGAATTAATTCAAATTTGTTTTTATTGTAAAAACGACTTTTTAAACGCAATAAAATTAATTTTGCAACCTCACAATTCAAATTAAATGTTTTTTGAGCATCCTTTTTGTTGCTCTTTTTTGCATAATTAAAAGATCCAAAAATGCATAATGTAAGAATCACAGAATTAATTCAAATTTGTTTTTATTGTAAAAACGACTTTTTAAACGCAATAAAATTAATTTTGCAACCTCACAATTCAAATTAAATGTTTTTTGAGCATCCTTTTTGTTGCTCTTTTTTGCATAATTAAAAGATCCAAAAATGCATAATGTAAGAATCACAGAATTAATTCAAATTTGTTTTTATTGTAAAAACGACTTTTTAAACGCAATGGAATTAATTTTGCAACCTCACAATTCAAATTAAATGTTTTTTGAGCATCCTTTTTGTTGCTCTTTTTTGCATAATTAAAAGATCCAAAAATGCATAATGTAAGAATCACAGAATTAATTCAAATTTGTTTTTATTGTAAAAACGACTTTTTAAACGCAATAAAATTAATTTTGCAACCTCACAATTCAAATTAAATGTTTTTTGAGCATCCTTTTTGTTGCTCTTTTTTGCATAATTAAAAGATCCAAAAATGCATAATGTAAGAATCCCAGAATTAATTCAAATTTGTTTTTATTCTGAAAACGACTTTTTAAACGCAATGGAATTAATTTTGCAACCTCACAATTCAAATTAAATGTTTTTTGAGCATCCTTTTTGTTGCTCTTTTTTGCATAATTAAAAGATCCAAAAATGCATAATGTAAGAATCACAGAATTAATTCAAATTTGTTTTTATTGTGAAAACGACTTTTTAAACGCAATGGAATTAATTTTGCAACCTCACAATTCAAATTAAATGTTTTTTGAGCATCCTTTTTGTTGCTCTTTTTTGCATAATTAAAAGATCCAAAAATGCATAATGTAAGAATCACAGAATTAATTCAAATTTGTTTTTATTGTAAAAACGACTTTTTAAACGCAATAAAATTAATTTTGCAACCTCACAATTCAAATTAAATGTTTTTTGAGCATCCTTTTTGTTGCTCTTTTTTGCATAATTAAAAGATCCAAAAATGCATAATGTAAGAATCCCAGAATTAATTCAAATTTGTTTTTATTGTGAAAACGACTTTTTAAACGCAATGGAATTAATTTTGCAACCTCACAATTCAAATTAAATGTTTTTTGAGCATCCTTTTTGTTGCTCTTTTTTGCATAATTAAAAGATCCAAAAATGCATAATGTAAGAATCCCAGAATTAATTCAAATTTGTTTTTATTGTGAAAACGACTTTTTAAACGCAATGGAATTAATTTTGCAACCTCACAATTCAAATTAAATGTTTTTTGAGCATCCTTTTTGTTGCTCTTTTTTGCATAATTAAAAGATCCAAAAATGCATAATGTAAGAATCACAGAATTAATTCAAATTTGTTTTTATTGTAAAAACGACTTTTTAAACGCAATAAAATTAATTTTGCAACCTCACAATTCAAATTAAATGTTTTTTGAGCACCCTTTTTGTTGCTCTTTTTTGCATAATTAAAAGATCCAAAAATGCATAATGTAAGAATCACAGAATTAATTCAAATTTGTTTTTATTGTAAAAACGACTTTTTAAACGCAATAAAATTAATTTTGCAACCTCACAATTCAAATTAAATGTTTTTTGAGCATCCTTTTTGTTGCTCTTTTTTGCATAATTAAAAGATCCAAAAATGCATAATGTAAGAATCACAGAATTAATTCAAATTTGTTTTTATTGTAAAAACGACTTTTTAAACGCAATAAAATTAATTTTGCAACCTCACAATTCAAATTAAATGTTTTTTGAGCATCCTTTTTGTTGCTCTTTTTTGCATAATTAAAAGATCCAAAAATGCATAATGTAAGAATCACAGAATTAATTCAAATTTGTTTTTATTGTAAAAACGACTTTTTAAACGCAATAAAATTAATTTTGCAACCTCACAATTCAAATTAAATGTTTTTTGAGCATCCTTTTTGTTGCTCTTTTTTGCATAATTAAAAGATCCAAAAATGCATAATGTAAGAATCACAGAATTAATTCAAATTTGTTTTTATTGTAAAAACGACTTTTTAAACGCAATAAAATTAATTTTGCAACCTCACAATTCAAATTAAATGTTTTTTGAGCACCCTTTTTGTTGCTCTTTTTTGCATAATTAAAAGATCCAAAAATGCATAATGTAAGAATCACAGAATTAATTCAAATTTGTTTTTATTGTAAAAACGACTTTTTAAACGCAATAAAATTAATTTTGCAACCTCACAATTCAAATTAAATGTTTTTTGAGCATCCTTTTTGTTGCTCTTTTTTGCATAATTAAAAGATCCAAAAATGCATAATGTAAGAATCACAGAATTAATTCAAATTTGTTTTTATTGTAAAAACGACTTTTTAAACGCAATAAAATTAATTTTGCAACCTCACAATTCAAATTAAATGTTTTTTGAGCACCCTTTTTGTTGCTCTTTTTTGCATAATTAAAAGATCCAAAAATGCATAATGTAAGAATCACAGAATTAATTCAAATTTGTTTTTATTGTAAAAACGACTTTTTAAACGCAATAAAATTAATTTTGCAACCTCACAATTCAAATTAAATGTTTTTTGAGCACCCTTTTTGTTGCTCTTTTTTGCATAATTAAAAGATCCAAAAATGCATAATGTAAGAATCACAGAATTAATTCAAATTTGTTTTTATTGTAAAAACGACTTTTTAAACGCAATAAAATTAATTTTGCAACCTCACAATTCAAATTAAATGTTTTTTGAGCACCCTTTTTGTTGCTCTTTTTTGCATAATTAAAAGATCCAAAAATGCATAATGTAAGAATCACAGAATTAATTCAAATTTGTTTTTATTGTAAAAACGACTTTTTAAACGCAATAAAATTAATTTTGCAACCTCACAATTCAAATTAAATGTTTTTTGAGCACCCTTTTTGTTGCTCTTTTTTGCATAATTAAAAGATCCAAAAATGCATAATGTAAGAATCACAGAATTAATTCAAATTTGTTTTTATTGTAAAAACGACTTTTTAAACGCAATAAAATTAATTTTGCAACCTCACAATTCAAATTAAATGTTTTTTGAGCACCCTTTTTGTTGCTCTTTTTTGCATAATTAAAAGATCCAAAAATGCATAATGTAAGAATCACAGAATTAATTCAAATTTGTTTTTATTGTAAAAACGACTTTTTAAACGCAATAAAATTAATTTTGCAACCTCACAATTCAAATTAAATGTTTTTTGAGCACCCTTTTTGTTGCTCTTTTTTGCATAATTAAAAGATCCAAAAATGCATAATGTAAGAATCACAGAATTAATTCAAATTTGTTTTTATTGTAAAAACGACTTTTTAAACGCAATAAAATTAATTTTGCAACCTCACAATTCAAATTAAATGTTTTTCGAGCACCCTTTTTGTTGCTCTTTTTTGCATAATTAAAAGATCCAAAAATGCATAATGTAAGAATCACAGAATTAATTCAAATTTGTTTTTATTGTAAAAACGACTTTTTAAACGCAATAAAATTAATTTTGCAACCTCACAATTCAAATTAAATGTTTTTTGAGCACCCTTTTTGTTGCTCTTTTTTGCATAATTAAAAGATCCAAAAATGCATAATGTAAGAATCACAGAATTAATTCAAATTTGTTTTTATTGTAAAAACGACTTTTTAAACGCAATAAAATTAATTTTGCAACCTCACAATTCAAATTAAATGTTTTTTGAGCACCCTTTTTGTTGCTCTTTTTTGCATAATTAAAAGATCCAAAAATGCATAATGTAAGAATCACAGAATTAATTCAAATTTGTTTTTATTGTAAAAACGACTTTTTAAACGCAATAAAATTAATTTTGCAACCTCACAATTCAAATTAAATGTTTTTTGAGCACCCTTTTTGTTGCTCTTTTTTGCATAATTAAAAGATCCAAAAATGCATAATGTAAGAATCACAGAATTAATTCAAATTTGTTTTTATTGTAAAAACGACTTTTTAAACGCAATAAAATTAATTTTGCAACCTCACAATTCAAATTAAATGTTTTTTGAGCATCCTTTTTGTTGCTCTTTTTTGCATAATTAAAAGATCCAAAAATGCATAATGTAAGAATCACAGAATTAATTCAAATTTGTTTTTATTGTAAAAACGACTTTTTAAACGCAATAAAATTAATTTTGCAACCTCACAATTCAAATTAAATGTTTTTTGAGCACCCTTTTTGTTGCTCTTTTTTGCATAATTAAAAGATCCAAAAATGCATAATGTAAGAATCACAGAATTAATTCAAATTTGTTTTTATTGTAAAAACGACTTTTTAAACGCAATAAAATTAATTTTGCAACCTCACAATTCAAATTAAATGTTTTTTGAGCATCCTTTTTGTTGCTCTTTTTTGCATAATTAAAAGATCCAAAAATGCATAATGTAAGAATCACAGAATTAATTCAAATTTGTTTTTATTGTAAAAACGACTTTTTAAACGCAATAAAATTAATTTTGCAACCTCACAATTCAAATTAAATGTTTTTTGAGCACCCTTTTTGTTGCTCTTTTTTGCATAATTAAAAGATCCAAAAATGCATAATGTAAGAATCACAGAATTAATTCAAATTTGTTTTTATTGTAAAAACGACTTTTTAAACGCAATAAAATTAATTTTGCAACCTCACAATTCAAATTAAATGTTTTTTGAGCACCCTTTTTGTTGCTCTTTTTTGCATAATTAAAAGATCCAAAAATGCATAATGTAAGAATCACAGAATTAATTCAAATTTGTTTTTATTGTAAAAACGACTTTTTAAACGCAATAAAATTAATTTTGCAACCTCACAATTCAAATTAAATGTTTTTTGAGCACCCTTTTTGTTGCTCTTTTTTGCATAATTAAAAGATCCAAAAATGCATAATGTAAGAATCACAGAATTAATTCAAATTTGTTTTTATTGTAAAAACGACTTTTTAAACGCAATAAAATTAATTTTGCAACCTCACAATTCAAATTAAATGTTTTTTGAGCACCCTTTTTGTTGCTCTTTTTTGCATAATTAAAAGATCCAAAAATGCATAATGTAAGAATCACAGAATTAATTCAAATTTGTTTTTATTGTAAAAACGACTTTTTAAACGCAATAAAATTAATTTTGCAACCTCACAATTCAAATTAAATGTTTTTTGAGCACCCTTTTTGTTGCTCTTTTTTGCATAATTAAAAGATCCAAAAATGCATAATGTAAGAATCACAGAATTAATTCAAATTTGTTTTTATTGTAAAAACGACTTTTTAAACGCAATAAAATTAATTTTGCAACCTCACAATTCAAATTAAATGTTTTTTGAGCATCCTTTTTGTTGCTCTTTTTTGCATAATTAAAAGATCCAAAAATGCATAATGTAAGAATCACAGAATTAATTCAAATTTGTTTTTATTGTAAAAACGACTTTTTAAACGCAATAAAATTAATTTTGCAACCTCACAATTCAAATTAAATGTTTTTTGAGCACCCTTTTTGTTGCTCTTTTTTGCATAATTAAAAGATCCAAAAATGCATAATGTAAGAATCACAGAATTAATTCAAATTTGTTTTTATTGTAAAAACGACTTTTTAAACGCAATAAAATTAATTTTGCAACCTCACAATTCAAATTAAATGTTTTTTGAGCACCCTTTTTGTTGCTCTTTTTTGCATAATTAAAAGATCCAAAAATGCATAATGTAAGAATCACAGAATTAATTCAAATTTGTTTTTATTGTAAAAACGACTTTTTAAACGCAATAAAATTAATTTTGCAACCTCACAATTCAAATTAAATGTTTTTTGAGCATCCTTTTTGTTGCTCTTTTTTGCATAATTAAAAGATCCAAAAATGCATAATGTAAGAATCACAGAATTAATTCAAATTTGTTTTTATTGTAAAAACGACTTTTTAAACGCAATAAAATTAATTTTGCAACCTCACAATTCAAATTAAATGTTTTTTGAGCATCCTTTTTGTTGCTCTTTTTTGCATAATTAAAAGATCCAAAAATGCATAATGTAAGAATCACAGAATTAATTCAAATTTGTTTTTATTGTAAAAACGACTTTTTAAACGCAATAAAATTAATTTTGCAACCTCACAATTCAAATTAAATGTTTTTTGAGCATCCTTTTTGTTGCTCTTTTTTGCATAATTAAAAGATCCAAAAATGCATAATGTAAGAATCACAGAATTAATTCAAATTTGTTTTTATTGTAAAAACGACTTTTTAAACGCAATAAAATTAATTTTGCAACCTCACAATTCAAATTAAATGTTTTTTGAGCACCCTTTTTGTTGCTCTTTTTTGCATAATTAAAAGATCCAAAAATGCATAATGTAAGAATCACAGAATTAATTCAAATTTGTTTTTATTGTAAAAACGACTTTTTAAACGCAATAAAATTAATTTTGCAACCTCACAATTCAAATTAAATGTTTTTTGAGCACCCTTTTTGTTGCTCTTTTTTGCATAATTAAAAGATCCAAAAATGCATAATGTAAGAATCACAGAATTAATTCAAATTTGTTTTTATTGTAAAAACGACTTTTTAAACGCAATAAAATTAATTTTGCAACCTCACAATTCAAATTAAATGTTTTTTGAGCACCCTTTTTGTTGCTCTTTTTTGCATAATTAAAAGATCCAAAAATGCATAATGTAAGAATCACAGAATTAATTCAAATTTGTTTTTATTGTAAAAACGACTTTTTAAACGCAATAAAATTAATTTTGCAACCTCACAATTCAAATTAAATGTTTTTTGAGCATCCTTTTTGTTGCTCTTTTTTGCATAATTAAAAGATCCAAAAATGCATAATGTAAGAATCACAGAATTAATTCAAATTTGTTTTTATTGTAAAAACGACTTTTTAAACGCAATAAAATTAATTTTGCAACCTCACAATTCAAATTAAATGTTTTTTGAGCACCCTTTTTGTTGCTCTTTTTTGCATAATTAAAAGATCCAAAAATGCATAATGTAAGAATCACAGAATTAATTCAAATTTGTTTTTATTGTAAAAACGACTTTTTAAACGCAATAAAATTAATTTTGCAACCTCACAATTCAAATTAAATGTTTTTTGAGCATCCTTTTTGTTGCTCTTTTTTGCATAATTAAAAGATCCAAAAATGCATAATGTAAGAATCACAGAATTAATTCAAATTTGTTTTTATTGTAAAAACGACTTTTTAAACGCAATAAAATTAATTTTGCAACCTCACAATTCAAATTAAATGTTTTTTGAGCATCCTTTTTGTTGCTCTTTTTTGCATAATTAAAAGATCCAAAAATGCATAATGTAAGAATCACAGAATTAATTCAAATTTGTTTTTATTGTAAAAACGACTTTTTAAACGCAATAAAATTAATTTTGCAACCTCACAATTCAAATTAAATGTTTTTTGAGCATCCTTTTTGTTGCTCTTTTTTGCATAATTAAAAGATCCAAAAATGCATAATGTAAGAATCACAGAATTAATTCAAATTTGTTTTTATTGTAAAAACGACTTTTTAAACGCAATAAAATTAATTTTGCAACCTCACAATTCAAATTAAATGTTTTTTGAGCACCCTTTTTGTTGCTCTTTTTTGCATAATTAAAAGATCCAAAAATGCATAATGTAAGAATCACAGAATTAATTCAAATTTGTTTTTATTGTAAAAACGACTTTTTAAACGCAATAAAATTAATTTTGCAACCTCACAATTCAAATTAAATGTTTTTTGAGCACCCTTTTTGTTGCTCTTTTTTGCATAATTAAAAGATCCAAAAATGCATAATGTAAGAATCACAGAATTAATTCAAATTTGTTTTTATTGTAAAAACGACTTTTTAAACGCAATAAAATTAATTTTGCAACCTCACAATTCAAATTAAATGTTTTTTGAGCACCCTTTTTGTTGCTCTTTTTTGCATAATTAAAAGATCCAAAAATGCATAATGTAAGAATCACAGAATTAATTCAAATTTGTTTTTATTGTAAAAACGACTTTTTAAACGCAATAAAATTAATTTTGCAACCTCACAATTCAAATTAAA
This sequence comes from Panagrolaimus sp. PS1159, assembly GCA_963922195.1. Taxonomy (NCBI): domain Eukaryota; kingdom Metazoa; phylum Nematoda; class Chromadorea; order Rhabditida; family Panagrolaimidae; genus Panagrolaimus; species Panagrolaimus sp. PS1159. Next base: position 738,199 of record CAWUHW010000018.1, read on the forward strand.
TGTTTTTTGAGCATCCTTTTTGTTGCTCTTTTTTGCATAATTAAAAGATCCAAAAATGCATAATGTAAGAATCACAGAATTAATTCAAATTTGTTTTTATTGTAAAAACGACTTTTTAAACGCAATAAAATTAATTTTGCAACCTCACAATTCAAATTAAATGTTTTTTGAGCACCCTTTTTGTTGCTCTTTTTTGCATAATTAAAAGATCCAAAAATGCATAATGTAAGAATCACAGAATTAATTCAAATTTGTTTTTATTGTAAAAACGACTTTTTAAACGCAATAAAATTAATTTTGCAACCTCACAATTCAAATTAAATGTTTTTTGAGCACCCTTTTTGTTGCTCTTTTTTGCATAATTAAAAGATCCAAAAATGCATAATGTAAGAATCACAGAATTAATTCAAATTTGTTTTTATTGTAAAAACGACTTTTTAAACGCAATAAAATTAATTTTGCAACCTCACAATTCAAATTAAATGTTTTTTGAGCATCCTTTTTGTTGCTCTTTTTTGCATAATTAAAAGATCCAAAAATGCATAATGTAAGAATCACAGAATTAATTCAAATTTGTTTTTATTGTAAAAACGACTTTTTAAACGCAATAAAATTAATTTTGCAACCTCACAATTCAAATTAAATGTTTTTTGAGCATCCTTTTTGTTGCTCTTTTTTGCATAATTAAAAGATCCAAAAATGCATAATGTAAGAATCACAGAATTAATTCAAATTTGTTTTTATTGTAAAAACGACTTTTTAAACGCAATAAAATTAATTTTGCAACCTCACAATTCAAATTAAATGTTTTTTGAGCATCCTTTTTGTTGCTCTTTTTTGCATAATTAAAAGATCCAAAAATGCATAATGTAAGAATCACAGAATTAATTCAAATTTGTTTTTATTGTAAAAACGACTTTTTAAACGCAATAAAATTAATTTTGCAACCTCACAATTCAAATTAAATGTTTTTTGAGCATCCTTTTTGTTGCTCTTTTTTGCATAATAAAAAGATCCAAAAATGCATAATGTATGAATCACAGAATTAATTCAAATTTGTTTTTATTGTAAAAACGACTTTTTAAACGCAATAAAATTAATTTTGCAACCTCACAATTCAAATTAAATGTTTTTTGAGCATCCTTTTTGTTGCTCTTTTTTGCATAATTAAAAGATCCAAAAATGCATAATGTAAGAATCCCAGAATTAATTCAAATTTGTTTTTATTGTGAAAACGACTTTTTAAACGCAATGGAATTAATTTTGCAACCTCACAATTCAAATTAAATGTTTTTTGAGCATCCTTTTTGTTGCTCTTTTTTGCATAATAAAAAGATCCAAAAATGCATAATGTATGAATCACTGAATTAATTCAAATTTGTTTTTATTGTAAAGACGACTTTTTAAACGCAATAAAATTAATTTTGCAACCTCACAATTCAAATTAAATGTTTTTTGAGCATCCTTTTTGTTGCTCTTTTTTGCATAATTAAAAGATCCAAAAATGCATAATGTAAGGATCACAGAATTAATTCAAATTTGTTTTTATTGTAAAAACGACTTTTTAAACGCAATAAAATTAATTTTGCAACCTCACAATTCAAATTAAATGTTTTTTGAGCATCCTTTTTGTTGCTCTTTTTTGCATAATAAAAAGATCCAAAAATGCATAATGTATGAATCACAGAATTAATTCAAATTTGTTTTTATTGTAAAAACGACTTTTTAAACGCAATAAAATTAATTTTGCAACCTCACAATTCAAATTAAATGTTTTTTGAGCATCCTTTTTGTTGCTCTTTTTTGCATAATAAAAAGATCCAAAAATGCATAATGTATGAATCACAGAATTAATTCAAATTTGTTTTTATTGTAAAAACGACTTTTTAAACGCAATAAAATTAATTTTGCAACCTCACAATTCAAATTAAATGTTTTTTGAGCATCCTTTTTGTTGCTCTTTTTTGCATAATTAAAAGATCCAAAAATGCATAATGTAAGAATCCCAGAATTAATTCAAATTTGTTTTTATTGTGAAAACGACTTTTTAAATGCAATGGAATTAATTTTGCAACCTCACAATTCAAATTAAATGTTTTTTGAGCATCCTTTTTGTTGCTCTTTTTTGCATAATTAAAAGATCCAAAAATGCATAATGTAAGAATCACAGAATTAATTCAAATTTGTTTTTATTGTAAAAACGACTTTTTAAACGCAATAAAATTAATTTTGCAACCTCACAATTCAAATTAAATGTTTTTTGAGCATCCTTTTTGTTGCTCTTTTTTGCATAATAAAAAGATCCAAAAATGCATAATGTATGAATCACAGAATTAATTCAAATTTGTTTTTATTGTAAAAACGACTTTTTAAACGCAATAAAATTAATTTTGCAACCTCACAATTCAAATTAAATGTTTTTTGAGCATCCTTTTTGTTGCTCTTTTTTGCATAATTAAAAGATCCAAAAATGCATAATGTAAGAATCCCAGAATTAATTCAAATTTGTTTTTATTGTGAAAACGACTTTTTAAACGCAATGGAATTAATTTTGCAACCTCACAATTCAAATTAAATGTTTTTTGAGCATCCTTTTTGTTGCTCTTTTTTGCATAATTAAAAGATCCAAAAATGCATAATGTAAGAATCACAGAATTAATTCAAATTTGTTTTTATTGTAAAAACGACTTTTTAAACGCAATAAAATTAATTTTGCAACCTCACAATTCAAATTAAATGTTTTTTGAGCATCCTTTTTGTTGCTCTTTTTTGCATAATAAAAAGATCCAAAAATGCATAATGTATGAATCACAGAATTAATTCAAATTTGTTTTTATTGTAAAAACGACTTTTTAAACGCAATAAAATTAATTTTGCAACCTCACAATTCAAATTAAATGTTTTTTGAGCATCCTTTTTGTTGCTCTTTTTTGCATAATTAAAAGATCCAAAAATGCATAATGTAAGAATCCCAGAATTAATTCAAATTTGTTTTTATTGTGAAAACGACTTTTTAAACGCAATGGAATTAATTTTGCAACCTCACAATTCAAATTAAATGTTTTTTGAGCATCCTTTTTGTTGCTCTTTTTTGCATAATAAAAAGATCCAAAAATGCATAATGTATGAATCACTGAATTAATTCAAATTTGTTTTTATTGTAAAGACGACTTTTTAAACGCAATAAAATTAATTTTGCAACCTCACAATTCAAATTAAATGTTTTTTGAGCACCCTTTTTGTTGCTCTTTTTTGCATAATTAAAAGATCCAAAAATGCATAATGTAAGGATCACAGAATTAATTCAAATTTGTTTTTATTGTAAAAACGACTTTTTAAACGCAATAAAATTAATTTTGCAACCTCACAATTCAAATTAAATGTTTTTTGAGCATCCTTTTTGTTGCTCTTTTTTGCATAATTAAAAGATCCAAAAATGCATAATGTAAGGATCACAGAATTAATTCAAATTTGTTTTTATTGTAAAAACGACTTTTTAAACGCAATAAAATTAATTTTGCAACCTCACAATTCAAATTAAATGTTTTTTGAGCACCCTTTTTGTTGCTCTTTTTTGCATAATTAAAAGATCCAAAAATGCATAATGTAAGAATCACAGAATTAATTCAAATTTGTTTTTATTGTAAAAACGACTTTTTAAACGCAATAAAATTAATTTTGCAACCTCACAATTCAAATTAAATGTTTTTTGAGCATCCTTTTTGTTGCTCTTTTTTGCATAATTAAAAGATCCAAAAATGCATAATGTAAGGATCACAGAATTAATTCAAATTTGTTTTTATTGTAAAAACGACTTTTTAAACGCAATAAAATTAATTTTGCAACCTCACAATTCAAATTAAATGTTTTTTGAGCACCCTTTTTGTTGCTCTTTTTTGCATAATTAAAAGATCCAAAAATGCATAATGTAAGAATCACAGAATTAATTCAAATTTGTTTTTATTGTAAAAACGACTTTTTAAACGCAATAAAATTAATTTTGCAACCTCACAATTCAAATTAAATGTTTTTTGAGCATCCTTTTTGTTGCTCTTTTTTGCATAATTAAAAGATCCAAAAATGCATAATGTAAGAATCACAGAATTAATTCAAATTTGTTTTTATTGTAAAAACGACTTTTTAAACGCAATAAAATTAATTTTGCAACCTCACAATTCAAATTAAATGTTTTTTGAGCATCCTTTTTGTTGCTCTTTTTTGCATAATTAAAAGATCCAAAAATGCATAATGTAAGAATCACAGAATTAATTCAAATTTGTTTTTATTGTAAAAACGACTTTTTAAACGCAATAAAATTAATTTTGCAACCTCACAATTCAAATTAAATGTTTTTTGAGCATCCTTTTTGTTGCTCTTTTTTGCATAATTAAAAGATCCAAAAATGCATAATGTAAGAATCACAGAATTAATTCAAATTTGTTTTTATTGTAAAGACGACTTTTTAAACGCAATAAAATTAATTTTGCAACCTCACAATTCAAATTAAATGTTTTTTGAGCATCCTTTTTGTTGCTCTTTTTTGCATAATTAAAAGATCCAAAAATGCATAATGTAAGAATCCCAGAATTAATTCAAATTTGTTTTTATTGTGAAAACAACTTTTTAAACGCAATAAAATTAATTTTGCAACCTCACAATTCAAATTAAATGTTTTTTGAGCATCCTTTTTGTTGCTCTTTTTTGCATAATTAAAAGATCCAAAAATGCATAATGTAAGAATCACAGAATTAATTCAAATTTGTTTTTATTGTAAAGACGACTTTTTAAACGCAATAAAATTAATTTTGCAACCTCACAATTCAAATTAAATGTTTTTTGAGCATCCTTTTTGTTGCTCTTTTTTGCATAATTAAAAGATTCAAAAATGCATAATGTAAGAATCCCAGAATTAATTCAAATTTGTTTTTATTGTGAAAACAACTTTTTAAACGCAATAAAATTAATTTTGCAACCTCACAATTCAAATTAAATGTTTTTTGAGCATCCTTTTTGTTGCTCTTTTTTGCATAATTAAAAGATCCAAAAATGCATAATGTAAGAATCACAGAATTAATTCAAATTTGTTTTTATTGTAAAAACGACTTTTTAAACGCAATAAAATTAATTTTGCAACCTCACAATTCAAATTAAATGTTTTTTGAGCATCCTTTTTGTTGCTCTTTTTTGCATAATTAAAAGATCCAAAAATGCATAATGTAAGAATCACAGAATTAATTCAAATTTGTTTTTATTGTAAAGACGACTTTTTAAACGCAATAAAATTAATTTTGCAACCTCACAATTCAAATTAAATGTTTTTTGAGCATCCTTTTTGTTGCTCTTTTTTGCATAATTAAAAGATCCAAAAATGCATAATGTAAGAATCCCAGAATTAATTCAAATTTGTTTTTATTGTGAAAACGACTTTTTAAACGCAATGGAATTAATTTTGCAACCTCACAATTCAAATTAAATGTTTTTTGAGCATCCTTTTTGTTGCTCTTTTTTGCATAATTAAAAGATCCAAAAATGCATAATGTAAGAATCACAGAATTAATTCAAATTTGTTTTTATTGTAAAAACGACTTTTTAAACGCAATAAAATTAATTTTGCAACCTCACAATTCAAATTAAATGTTTTTTGAGCATCCTTTTTGTTGCTCTTTTTTGCATAATTAAAAGATCCAAAAATGCATAATGTAAGAATCCCAGAATTAATTCAAATTTGTTTTTATTGTGAAAACAACTTTTTAAACGCAATAAAATTAATTTTGCAACCTCACAATTCAAATTAAATGTTTTTTGAGCATCCTTTTTGTTGCTCTTTTTTGCATAATTAAAAGATCCAAAAATGCATAATGTAAGAATCACAGAATTAATTCAAATTTGTTTTTATTGTAAAAACGACTTTTTAAACGCAATAAAATTAATTTTGCAACCTCACAATTCAAATTAAATGTTTTTTGAGCATCCTTTTTGTTGCTCTTTTTTGCATAATTAAAAGATCCAAAAATGCATAATGTAAGAATCCCAGAATTAATTCAAATTTGTTTTTATTGTGAAAACGACTTTTTAAACGCAATGGAATTAATTTTGCAACCTCACAATTCAAATTAAATGTTTTTTGAGCATCCTATTTGTTGCTCTTTTTTGCATAATTAAAAGATCCAAAAATGCATAATGTAAGAATCCCAGAATTAATTCAAATTTGTTTTTATTGTGAAAACGACTTTTTAAACGCAATGGAATTAATTTTGCAACCTCACAATTCAAATTAAATGTTTTTTGAGCATCCTTTTTGTTGCTCTTTTTTGCATAATAAAAAGATCCAAAAATGCATAATGTATGAATCACAGAATTAATTCAAATTTGTTTTTATTGTAAAGACGACTTTTTAAACGCAATAAAATTAATTTTGCAACCTCACAATTCAAATTAAATGTTTTTTGAGCATCCTTTCTGTTGCTCTTTTTTGCATAATAAAAAGATCCAAAAATGCATAATGTATGAATCACAGAATTAATTCAAATTTGTTTTTATTGTAAAGACGACTTTTTAAACGCAATAAAATTAATTTTGCAACCTCACAATTCAAATTAAATGATTTTTGAGCATCCTTTTTGTTGCTCTTTTTTGCATAATTAAAAGATCCAAAAATGCATAATGTAAGAATCACAGAATTAATTCAAATTTGTTTTTATTGTAAAAACGACTTTTTAAACGCAATAAAATTAATTTTGCAACCTCACAATTCAAATTAAATGTTTTTTGAGCATCCTTTTTGTTGCTCTTTTTTGCATAATAAAAAGATCCAAAAATGCATAATGTAAGAATCACAGAATTAATTCAAATTTGTTTTTATTGTGAAAACGACTTTTTAAACGCAATAAAATTAATTTTGCAACCTCACAATTCAAATTAAATGTTTTTTGAGCATCCTTTTTGTTGCTCTTTTTTGCATAATTAAAAGATCCAAAAATGCATAATGTAAGAATCACAGAATTAATTCAAATTTGTTTTTATTGTAAAAACGACTTTTTAAACGCAATAAAATTAATTTTGCAACCTCACAATTCAAATTAAATGTTTTTTGAGCATCCTTTTTGTTGCTCTTTTTTGCATAATAAAAAGATCCAAAAATGCATAATGTATGAATCACAGAATTAATTCAAATTTGTTTTTATTGTAAAAACGACTTTTTAAACGCAATAAAATTAATTTTGCAACCTCACAATTCAAATTAAATGTTTTTTGAGCATCCTTTTTGTTGCTCTTTTTTGCATAATTAAAAGATCCAAAAATGCATAATGTAAGAATCCCAGAATTAATTCAAATTTGTTTTTATTGTGAAAACGACTTTTCAAACGCAATGGAATTAAATTTGCAACCTCACAATTCAAATTAAATGTTTTTTGAGCATCCTTTTTGTTGCTCTTTTTTGCATAATTAAAAGATCCAAAAATGCATAATGTAAGAATCACAGAATTAATTCAAATTTGTTTTTATTGTAAAGACGACTTTTTAAACGCAATAAAATTAATTTTGCAACCTCACAATTCAAATTAAATGTTTTTTGAGCATCCTTTTTGTTGCTCTTTTTTGCATAATAAAAAGATCCAAAAATGCATAATGTAAGAATCACAGAATTAATTCAAATTTGTTTTTATTGTAAAAACGACTTTTTAAACGCAATAAAATTAATTTTGCAACCTCACAATTCAAATTAAATGTTTTTTGAGCATCCTTTTTGTTGCTCTTTTTTGCATAATAAAAAGATCCAAAAATGCATAATGTATGAATCACAGAATTAATTCAAATTTGTTTTTATTGTAAAAACGACTTTTTAAACGCAATAAAATTAATTTTGCAACCTCACAATTCAAATTAAATGTTTTTTGAGCATCCTTTTTGTTGCTCTTTTTTGCATAATAAAAAGATCCAAAAATGCATAATGTATGAATCACAGAATTAATTCAAATTTGTTTTTATTGTAAAAACGACTTTTTAAACGCAATAAAATTAATTTTGCAACCTCACAATTCAAATTAAATGTTTTTTGAGCATCCTTTTTGTTGCTCTTTTTTGCATAATTAAAAGATCCAAAAATGCATAATGTAAGAATCCCAGAATTAATTCAAATTTGTTTTTATTGTGAAAACGACTTTTCAAACGCAATGGAATTAATTTTGCAACCTCACAATTCAAATTAAATGTTTTTTGAGCATCCTTTTTGTTGCTCTTTTTTGCATAATTAAAAGATCCAAAAATGCATAATGTAAGAATCACAGAATTAATTCAAATTTGTTTTTATTGTAAAAACGACTTTTTAAACGCAATAAAATTAATTTTGCAACCTCACAATTCAAATTAAATGTTTTTTGAGCATCCTTTTTGTTGCTCTTTTTTGCATAATTAAAAGATCCAAAAACGCAGAATGTAAGAATCACAGAATTAATTCAAATTTGTTTTTATTGTGAAAATTACTTTTTAAACGCAATGGAATTAATTTTGCAACCTCACAATTCAAATTAAATGTTTTTTGAGCATCCTTTTTGTTGCTCTTTTTTGCATAATAAAAAGATCCAAAAATGCATAATGTATGAATCACAGAATTAATTCAAATTTGTTTTTATTGTAAAGACGACTTTTTAAACGCAATAAAATTAATTTTGCAACCTCACAATTCAAATTAAATGTTTTTTGAGCATCCTTTTTGTTGCTCTTTTTTGCATAATTAAAAGATCCAAAAATGCATAATGTAAGAATCACAGAATTAATTCAAATTTGTTTTTATTGTAAAAACGACTTTTTAAACGCAATAAAATTAATTTTGCAACCTCACAATTCAAATTAAATGTTTTTTGAGCATCCTTTTTGTTGCTCTTTTTTGCATAATTAAAAGATCCAAAAATGCATAATGTAAGAATCCCAGAATTAATTCAAATTTGTTTTTATTGTGAAAACAACTTTTTAAACGCAATGGAATTAATTTTGCAACCTCACAATTCAAATTAAATGTTTTTTGAGCATCCTTTTTGTTGCTCTTTTTTGCATAATTAAAAGATCCAAAAATGCATAATGTAAGAATCACAGAATTAATTCAAATTTGTTTTTATTGTAAAGACGACTTTTTAAACGCAATAAAATTAATTTTGCAACCTCACAATTCAAATTAAATGTTTTTTGAGCATCCTTTTTGTTGCTCTTTTTTGCATAATTAAAAGATCCAAAAATGCATAATGTAAGAATCACAGAATTAATTCAAATTTGTTTTTATTGTAAAAACGACTTTTTAAACGCAATAAAATTAATTTTGCAACCTCACAATTCAAATTAAATGTTTTTTGAGCATCCTTTTTGTTGCTCTTTTTTGCATAATTAAAAGATCCAAAAATGCATAATGTAAGAATCCCAGAATTAATTCAAATTTGTTTTTATTGTGAAAACGACTTTTTAAACGCAATGGAATTAATTTTGCAACCTCACAATTCAAATTAAATGTTTTTTGAGCATCCTTTTTGTTGCTCTTTTTTGCATAATAAAAAGATCCAAAAATGCATAATGTATGAATCACAGAATTAATTCAAATTTGTTTTTATTGTAAAGACGACTTTTTAAACGCAATAAAATTAATTTTGCAACCTCACAATTCAAATTAAATGTTTTTTGAGCATCCTTTTTGTTGCTCTTTTTTGCATAATAAAAAGATCCAAAAATGCATAATGTATGAATCACAGAATTAATTCAAATTTGTTTTTATTGTAAAGACGACTTTTTAAACGCAATAAAATTAATTTTGCAACCTCACAATTCAAATTAAATGATTTTTGAGCATCCTTTTTGTTGCTCTTTTTTGCATAATTAAAAGATCCAAAAATGCATAATGTATGAATCACAGAATTAATTCAAATTTGTTTTTATTGTAAAAACGACTTTTTAAACGCAATAAAATTAATTTTGCAACCTCACAATTCAAATTAAATGTTTTTTGAGCATCCTTTTTGTTGCTCTTTTTTGCATAATAAAAAGATCCAAAAATGCATAATGTAAGAATCACAGAATTAATTCAAATTTGTTTTTATTGTGAAAACGACTTTTTAAACGCAATAAAATTAATTTTGCAACCTCACAATTCAAATTAAATGTTTTTTGAGCATCCTTTTTGTTGCTCTTTTTTGCATAATTAAAAGATCCAAAAATGCATAATGTATGAATCACAGAATTAATTCAAATTTGTTTTTATTGTAAAAACGACTTTTTAAACGCAATAAAATTAATTTTGCAACCTCACAATTCAAATTAAATGTTTTTTGAGCATCCTTTTTGTTGCTCTTTTTTGCATAATTAAAAGATCCAAAAATGCATAATGTATGAATCACAGAATTAATTCAAATTTGTTTTTATTGTAAAGACGACTTTTTAAACGCAATAAAATTAATTTTGCAACCTCACAATTCAAATTAAATGATTTTTGAGCATCCTTTTTGTTGCTCTTTTTTGCATAATTAAAAGATCCAAAAATGCATAATGTATGAATCACAGAATTAATTCAAATTTGTTTTTATTGTAAAAACGACTTTTTAAACGCAATAAAATTAATTTTGCAACCTCACAATTCAAATTAAATGTTTTTTGAGCATCCTTTTTGTTGCTCTTTTTTGCATAATTAAAAGATCCAAAAATGCATAATGTATGAATCACAGAATTAATTCAAATTTGTTTTTATTGTAAAAACGACTTTTTAAACGCAATAAAATTAATTTTGCAACCTCACAATTCAAATTAAATGTTTTTTGAGCATCCTTTTTGTTGCTCTTTTTTGCATAATTAAAAGATCCAAAAATGCATAATGTAAGAATCACAGAATTAATTCAAATTTGTTTTTATTGTAAAGACGACTTTTTAAACGCAATAAAATTAATTTTGCAACCTCACAATTCAAATTAAATGATTTTTGAGCATCCTTTTTGTTGCTCTTTTTTGCATAATTAAAAGATCCAAAAATGCATAATGTATGAATCACAGAATTAATTCAAATTTGTTTTTATTGTAAAAACGACTTTTTAAACGCAATAAAATTAATTTTGCAACCTCACAATTCAAATTAAATGTTTTTTGAGCATCCTTTTTGTTGCTCTTTTTTGCATAATAAAAAGATCCAAAAATGCATAATGTAAGAATCACAGAATTAATTCAAATTTGTTTTTATTGTGAAAACGACTTTTTAAACGCAATAAAATTAATTTTGCAACCTCACAATTCAAATTAAATGTTTTTTGAGCATCCTTTTTGTTGCTCTTTTTTGCATAATTAAAAGATCCAAAAATGCATAATGTATGAATCACAGAATTAATTCAAATTTGTTTTTATTGTAAAAACGACTTTTTAAACGCAATAAAATTAATTTTGCAACCTCACAATTCAAATTAAATGTTTTTTGAGCATCCTTTTTGTTGCTCTTTTTTGCATAATTAAAAGATCCAAAAATGCATAATGTATGAATCACAGAATTAATTCAAATTTGTTTTTATTGTAAAAACGACTTTTTAAACGCAATAAAATTAATTTTGCAACCTCACAATTCAAATTAAATGTTTTTTGAGCATCCTTTTTGTTGCTCTTTTTTGCATAATTAAAAGATCCAAAAATGCATAATGTAAGAATCACAGAATTAATTCAAATTTGTTTTTATTGTAAAAACGACTTTTTAAACGCAATAAAATTAATTTTGCAACCTCACAATTCAAATTAAATGTTTTTTGAGCATCCTTTTTGTTGCTCTTTTTTGCATAATAAAAAGATCCAAAAATGCATAATGTATGAATCACAGAATTAATTCAAATTTGTTTTTATTGTAAAAACGACTTTTTAAACGCAATAAAATTAATTTTGCAACCTCACAATTCAAATTAAATGTTTTTTGAGCATCCTTTTTGTTGCTCTTTTTTGCATAATTAAAAGATCCAAAAATGCATAATGTAAGAATCACAGAATTAATTCAAATTTGTTTTTATTGTAAAAACGACATTTTAAACGCAATAAAATTAATTTTGCAACCTCACAATTCAAATTAAATGTTTTTTGAGCATCCTTTTTGTTGCTCTTTTTTGCATAATTAAAAGATCCAAAAATGCATAATGTAAGAATCACAGAATTAATTCAAATTTGTTTTTATTGTAAAAACGACTTTTTAAACGCAATAAAATTAATTTTGTAACCTCACAATTCAAATTAAATGTTTTTTGAGCATCCTTTTTGTTGCTCTTTTTTGCATAATAAAAAGATCCAAAAATGCATAATGTATGAATCACAGAATTAATTCAAATTTGTTTTTATTGAAAAACGACTTTTTAAACGCAATAAAATTATTTTGCAACCTCACAATTCAAATTAAATGTTTTTTGAGCATCCTTTTTGTTGCTCTTTTTTGCATAATTAAAAGATCCAAAAATGCATAATGTATGAATCACAGAATTAATTCAAATTTGTTTTTATTGTAAAAACGACTTTTTAAACGCAATAAAATTAATTTTGCAACCTCACAATTCAAATTAAATGTTTTTTGAGCATCCTTTTTGTTGCTCTTTTTTGCATAATTAAAAGATCCAAAAATGCATAATGTAAGAATCACAGAATTAATTCAAATTTGTTTTTATTGTAAAAACGACTTTTTAAACGCAATAAAATTAATTTTGCAACCTCACAATTCAAATTAAATGTTTTTTGAGCATCCTTTTTGTTGCTCTTTTTTGCATAATTAAAAGATCCAAAAATGCATAATGTAAGAATCACAGAATTAATTCAAATTTGTTTTTATTGTAAAAACGACTTTTTAAACGCAATAAAATTAATTTTGCAACCTCACAATTCAAATTAAATGTTTTTTGAGCATCCTTTTTGTTGCTCTTTTTTGCATAATAAAAAGATCCAAAAATGCATAATGTATGAATCACAGAATTAATTCAAATTTGTTTTTATTGTAAAAACGACTTTTTAAACGCAATAAAATTAATTTTGCAACCTCACAATTCAAATTAAATGTTTTTTGAGCATCCTTTTTGTTGCTCTTTTTTGCATAATTAAAAGATCCAAAAATGCATAATGTATGAATCACAGAATTAATTCAAATTTGTTTTTATTGTAAAAACGACTTTTTAAACGCAATAAAATTAATTTTGCAACCTCACAATTCAAATTAAATGTTTTTTGAGCATCCTTTTTGTTGCTCTTTTTTGCATAATTAAAAGATCCAAAAATGCATAATGTAAGAATCACAGAATTAATTCAAATTTGTTTTTATTGTAAAAACGACTTTTTAAACGCAATAAAATTAATTTTGTAACCTCACAATTCAAATTAAATGTTTTTTGAGCATCCTTTTTGTTGCTCTTTTTTGCATAATAAAAAGATCCAAAAATGCATAATGTATGAATCACAGAATTAATTCAAATTTGTTTTTATTGAAAAACGACTTTTTAAACGCAATAAAATTATTTTGCAACCTCACAATTCAAATTAAATGTTTTTTGAGCATCCTTTTTGTTGCTCTTTTTTGCATAATTAAAAGATCCAAAAATGCATAATGTATGAATCACAGAATTAATTCAAATTTGTTTTTATTGTAAAAACGACTTTTTAAACGCAATAAAATTAATTTTGCAACCTCACAATTCAAATTAAATGTTTTTTGAGCATCCTTTTTGTTGCTCTTTTTTGCATAATTAAAAGATCCAAAAATGCATAATGTATGAATCACAGAATTAATTCAAATTTGTTTTTATTGTAAAAACGACTTTTTAAACGCAATAAAATTAATTTTGCAACCTCACAATTCAAATTAAATGTTTTTTGAGCATCCTTTTTGTTGCTCTTTTTTGCATAATTAAAAGATCCAAAAATGCATAATGTATGAATCACAGAATTAATTCAAATTTGTTTTTATTGTAAAAACGACTTTTTAAACGCAATAAAATTAATTTTGCAACCTCACAATTCAAATTAAATGTTTTTTGAGCATCCTTTTTGTTGCTCTTTTTTGCATAATTAAAAGATCCAAAAATGCATAATGTATGAATCACAGAATTAATTCAAATTTGTTTTTATTGTAAAAACGACTTTTTAAACGCAATAAAATTAATTTTGCAACCTCACAATTCAAATTAAATGTTTTTTGAGCATCCTTTTTGTTGCTCTTTTTTGCATAATTAAAAGATCCAAAAATGCATAATGTATGAATCACAGAATTAATTCAAATTTGTTTTTATTGTAAAAACGACTTTTTAAACGCAATAAAATTAATTTTGCAACCTCACAATTCAAATTAAATGTTTTTTGAGCATCCTTTTTGTTGCTCTTTTTTGCATAATTAAAAGATCCAAAAATGCATAATGTAAGAATCACAGAATTAATTCAAATTTGTTTTTATTGTAAAAACGACTTTTTAAACGCAATAAAATTAATTTTGTAACCTCACAATTCAAATTAAATGTTTTTTGAGCATCCTTTTTGTTGCTCTTTTTTGCATAATAAAAAGATCCAAAAATGCATAATGTATGAATCACAGAATTAATTCAAATTTGTTTTTATTGAAAAACGACTTTTTAAACGCAATAAAATTATTTTGCAACCTCACAATTCAAATTAAATGTTTTTTGAGCATCCTTTTTGTTGCTCTTTTTTGCATAATTAAAAGATCCAAAAATGCATAATGTATGAATCACAGAATTAATTCAAATTTGTTTTTATTGTAAAAACGACTTTTTAAACGCAATAAAATTAATTTTGCAACCTCACAATTCAAATTAAATGTTTTTTGAGCATCCTTTTTGTTGCTCTTTTTTGCATAATTAAAAGATCCAAAAATGCATAATGTAAGAATCACAGAATTAATTCAAATTTGTTTTTATTGTAAAAACGACTTTTTAAACGCAATAAAATTAATTTTGCAACCTCACAATTCAAATTAAATGTTTTTTGAGCATCCTTTTTGTTGCTCTTTTTTGCATAATTAAAAGATCCAAAAATGCATAATGTAAGAATCACAGAATTAATTCAAATTTGTTTTTATTGTAAAAACGACTTTTTAAACGCAATAAAATTAATTTTGCAACCTCACAATTCAAATTAAATGTTTTTTGAGCATCCTTTTTGTTGCTCTTTTTTGCATAATAAAAAGATCCAAAAATGCATAATGTATGAATCACAGAATTAATTCAAATTTGTTTTTATTGTAAAAACGACTTTTTAAACGCAATAAAATTAATTTTGCAACCTCACAATTCAAATTAAATGTTTTTTGAGCATCCTTTTTGTTGCTCTTTTTTGCATAATAAAAAGATCCAAAAATGCATAATGTATGAATCACAGAATTAATTCAAATTTGTTTTTATTGTAAAAACGACTTTTTAAACGCAATAAAATTAATTTTGCAACCTCACAATTCAAATTAAATGTTTTTTGAGCATCCTTTTTGTTGCTCTTTTTTGCATAATTAAAAGATCCAAAAATGCATAATGTAAGAATCACAGATTTAATTCAAATTTGTTTTTATTGTAAAAACGACTTTTTAAACGCAATAAAATTAATTTTGCAACCTCACAATTCAAATTAAATGTTTTTTGAGCATCCTTTTTGTTGCTCTTTTTTGCATAATAAAAAGATCCAAAAATGCATAATGTATGAATCACAGAATTAATTCAAATTTGTTTTTATTGTAAAAACGACTTTTTAAACGCAATAAAATTAATTTTGCAACCTCACAATTCAAATTAAATGTTTTTTGAGCATCCTTTTTGTTGCTCTTTTTTGCATAATTAAAAGATCCAAAAATGCATAATGTAAGAATCACAGAATTAATTCAAATTTGTTTTTATTGTAAAAACGACTTTTTAAACGCAATAAAATTAATTTTGCAACCTCACAATTCAAATTAAATGTTTTTTGAGCATCCTTTTTGTTGCTCTTTTTTGCATAATTAAAAGATCCAAAAATGCATAATGTATGAATCACAGAATTAATTCAAATTTGTTTTTATTGTAAAAACGACTTTTTAAACGCAATAAAATTAATTTTGCAACCTCACAATTCAAATTAAATGTTTTTTGAGCATCCTTTTTGTTGCTCTTTTTTGCATAATTAAAAGATCCAAAAATGCATAATGTAAGAATCACAGAATTAATTCAAATTTGTTTTTATTGTAAAAACGACTTTTTAAACGCAATAAAATTAATTTTGCAACCTCACAATTCAAATTAAATGTTTTTTGAGCATCCTTTTTGTTGCTCTTTTTTGCATAATAAAAAGATCCAAAAATGCATAATGTATGAATCACAGAATTAATTCAAATTTGTTTTTATTGTAAAAACGACTTTTTAAACGCAATAAAATTAATTTTGCAACCTCACAATTCAAATTAAATGTTTTTTGAGCATCCTTTTTGTTGCTCTTTTTTGCATAATAAAAAGATCCAAAAATGCATAATGTATGAATCACAGAATTAATTCAAATTTGTTTTTATTGTAAAAACGACTTTTTAAACGCAATAAAATTAATTTTGCAACCTCACAATTCAAATTAAATGTTTTTTGAGCATCCTTTTTGTTGCTCTTTTTTGCATAATTAAAAGATCCAAAAATGCATAATGTAAGAATCACAGAATTAATTCAAATTTGTTTTTATTGTAAAAACGACTTTTTAAACGCAATAAAATTAATTTTGCAACCTCACAATTCAAATTAAATGTTTTTTGAGCATCCTTTTTGTTGCTCTTTTTTGCATAATTAAAAGATCCAAAAATGCATAATGTAAGAATCACAGATTTAATTCAAATTTGTTTTTATTGTAAAAACGACTTTTTAAACGCAATAAAATTAATTTTGCAACCTCACAATTCAAATTAAATGTTTTTTGAGCATCCTTTTTGTTGCTCTTTTTTGCATAATAAAAAGATCCAAAAATGCATAATGTATGAATCACAGAATTAATTCAAATTTGTTTTTATTGTAAAAACGACTTTTTAAACGCAATAAAATTAATTTTGCAACCTCACAATTCAAATTAAATGTTTTTTGAGCATCCTTTTTGTTGCTCTTTTTTGCATAATTAAAAGATCCAAAAATGCATAATGTAAGAATCACAGAATTAATTCAAATTTGTTTTTATTGTAAAAACGACTTTTTAAACGCAATAAAATTAATTTTGCAACCTCACAATTCAAATTAAATGTTTTTTGAGCATCCTTTTTGTTGCTCTTTTTTGCATAATTAAAAGATCCAAAAATGCATAATGTATGAATCACAGAATTAATTCAAATTTGTTTTTATTGTAAAAACGACTTTTTAAACGCAATAAAATTAATTTTGCAACCTCACAATTCAAATTAAATGTTTTTTGAGCATCCTTTTTGTTGCTCTTTTTTGCATAATTAAAAGATCCAAAAATGCATAATGTATGAATCACAGAATTAATTCAAATTTGTTTTTATTGTAAAAACGACTTTTTAAACGCAATAAAATTAATTTTGCAACCTCACAATTCAAATTAAATGTTTTTTGAGCATCCTTTTTGTTGCTCTTTTTTGCATAATTAAAAGATCCAAAAATGCATAATGTATGAATCACAGAATTAATTCAAATTTGTTTTTATTGTAAAAACGACTTTTTAAACGCAATAAAATTAATTTTGCAACCTCACAATTCAAATTAAATGTTTTTTTGAGCATCCTTTTTGTTGCTCTTTTTTGCATAATTCAAAGATCCAAAATTGCATAATGTAAGAATCACAGAATTAATTCAAATTTGTTTTTATTGTAAAAACGACTTTTTAAACGCAATAAAATTAATTTTGCAACCTCACAATTCAAATTAAATGTTTTTTGAGCATCCTTTTTGTTGCTCTTTTTTGCATAATTAAAAGATCCAAAAATGCATAATGTATGAATCACAGAATTAATTCAAATTTGTTTTTATTGTAAAAACGACTTTTTAAACGCAATAAAATTAATTTTGCAACCTCACAATTCAAATTAAATGTTTTTTGAGCATCCTTTTTGTTGCTCTTTTTTGCATAATTAAAAGATCCAAAAATGCATAATGTATGAATCACAGAATTAATTCAAATTTGTTTTTATTGTAAAAACGACTTTTTAAACGCAATAAAATTAATTTTGCAACCTCACAATTCAAATTAAATGTTTTTTGAGCATCCTTTTTGTTGCTCTTTTTTGCATAATTCAAAGATCCAAAAATGCATAATGTAAGAATCACAGAATTAATTCAAATTTGTTTTTATTGTAAAAACGACTTTTTAAACGCAATAAAATTAATTTTGCAACCTCACAATTCAAATTAAATGTTTTTTGAGCATCCTTTTTGTTGCTCTTTTTTGCATAATAAAAAGATCCAAAAATGCATAATGTATGAATCACAGAATTAATTCAAATTTGTTTTTATTGTAAAAACGACTTTTTAAACGCAATAAAATTAATTTTGCAACCTCACAATTCAAATTAAATGTTTTTTGAGCATCCTTTTTGTTGCTCTTTTTTGCATAATTCAAAGATCCAAAAATGCATAATGTAAGAATCACAGAATTAATTCAAATTTGTTTTTATTGTAAAAACGACTTTTTAAACGCAATAAAATTAATTTTGCAACCTCACAATTCAAATTAAATGTTTTTTGAGCATCCTTTTTGTTGCTCTTTTTTGCATAATAAAAAGATCCAAAAATGCATAATGTATGAATCACAGAATTAATTCAAATTTGTTTTTATTGTAAAAACGACTTTTTAAACGCAATAAAATTAATTTTGCAACCTCACAATTCAAATTAAATGTTTTTTGAGCATCCTTTTTGTTGCTCTTTTTTGCATAATAAAAAGATCCAAAAATGCATAATGTATGAATCACAGAATTAATTCAAATTTGTTTTTATTGTAAAAACGACTTTTTAAACGCAATAAAATTAATTTTGCAACCTCACAATTCAAATTAAATGTTTTTTGAGCATCCTTTTTGTTGCTCTTTTTTGCATAATTAAAAGATCCAAAAATGCATAATGTAAGAATCCCAGAATTAATTCAAATTTGTTTTTATTGTAAAAACGACTTTTTAAACGCAATAAAATTAATTTTGCAACCTCACAATTCAAATTAAATGTTTTTTGAGCATCCTTTTTGTTGCTCTTTTTTGCATAATAAAAAGATCCAAAAATGCATAATGTATGAATCACAGAATTAATTCAAATTTGTTTTTATTGTAAAAACGACTTTTTAAACGCAATAAAATTAATTTTGCAACCTCACAATTCAAATTAAATGTTTTTTGAGCATCCTTTTTGTTGCTCTTTTTTGCATAATAAAAAGATCCAAAAATGCATAATGTATGAATCACAGAATTAATTCAAATTTGTTTTTATTGTAAAAACGACTTTTTAAACGCAATAAAATTAATTTTGCAACCTCACAATTCAAATTAAATGTTTTTTGAGCATCCTTTTTGTTGCTCTTTTTTGCATAATAAAAAGATCCAAAAATGCATAATGTATGAATCACAGAATTAATTCAAATTTGTTTTTATTGTAAAAACGACTTTTTAAACGCAATAAAATTAATTTTGCAACCTCACAATTCAAATTAAATGTTTTTTGAGCATCCTTTTTGTTGCTCTTTTTTGCATAATAAAAAGATCCAAAAATGCATAATGTATGAATCACAGAATTAATTCAAATTTGTTTTTATTGTAAAAACGACTTTTTAAACGCAATAAAATTAATTTTGCAACCTCACAATTCAAATTAAATGTTTTTTGAGCATCCTTTTTGTTGCTCTTTTTTGCATAATTAAAAGATCCAAAAATGCATAATGTATGAATCACAGAATTAATTCAAATTTGTTTTTATTGTAAACACGACTTTTTAAACGCAATAAAATTAATTTTGCAACCTCACAATTCAAATTAAATGTTTTTTGAGCATCCTTTTTGTTGCTCTTTTTTGCATAATAAAAAGATCCAAAAATGCATAATGTATGAATCACAGAATTAATTCAAATTTGTTTTTATTGTAAAAACGACTTTTTAAACGCAATAAAATTAATTTTGCAACCTCACAATTCAAATAAAATGTTTTTTGAGCATCCTTTTTGTTGCTCTTTTTTGCATAATAAAAAGATCCAAAAATGCATAATGTATGAATCACAGAATTAATTCAAATTTGTTTTTATTGTAAAAACGACTTTTTAAACGCAATAAAATTAATTTTGCAACCTCACATTTCAAATTAAATGTTTTTTGAGCATCCTTTTTGTTGCTCTTTTTTGCATAATTAAAAGATCCAAAAATGCATAATGTAAGAATCACAGAATTAATTCAAATTTGTTTTTATTGTAAAAACGACTTTTTAAACGCAATAATATTAATTTTGCAACCTCACAATTCAAATTAAATGTTTTTTGAGCATCCTTTTTGTTGCTCTTTTTTGCATAATAAAAAGATCCAAAAATGCATAATGTATGAATCACAGAATTAATTCAAATTTGTTTTTATTGTAAAAACGACTTTTTAAACGCAATAAAATTAATTTTGCAACCTCACAATTCAAATTAAATGTTTTTTGAGCATCCTTTTTGTTGCTCTTTTTTGCATAATAAAAAGATCCAAAAATGCATAATGTATGAATCACAGAATTAATTCAAATTTGTTTTTATTGTAAAAACGACTTTTTAAACGCAATAAAATTAATTTTGCAACCTCACAATTCAAATTAAATGTTTTTTGAGCATCCTTTTTGTTGCTCTTTTTTGCATAATAAAAAGATCCAAAAATGCATAATGTATGAATCACAGAATTAATTCAAATTTGTTTTTATTGTAAAAACGACTTTTTAAACGCAATAAAATTAATTTTGCAACCTCACAATTCAAATTAAATGTTTTTTGAGCATCCTTTTTGTTGCTCTTTTTTGCATAATTAAAAGATCCAAAAATGCATAATGTATGAATCACAGAATTAATTCAAATTTGTTTTTATTGTAAACACGACTTTTTAAACGCAATAAAATTAATTTTGCAACCTCACAATTCAAATTAAATGTTTTTTGAGCATCCTTTTTGTTGCTCTTTTTTGCATAATAAAAAGATCCAAAAATGCATAATGTATGAATCACAGAATTAATTCAAATTTGTTTTTATTGTAAAAACGACTTTTTAAACGCAATAAAATTAATTTTGCAACCTCACAATTCAAATAAAATGTTTTTTGAGCATCCTTTTTGTTGCTCTTTTTTGCATAATAAAAAGATCCAAAAATGCATAATGTATGAATCACAGGATTAATTCAAATTTGTTTTTATTGTAAAAACGACTTTTTAAACGCAATAAAATTAATTTTGCAACCTCACAATTCAAATTAAATGTTTTTTGAGCATCCTTTTTGTTGCTCTTTTTTGCATAATAAAAAGATCCAAAAATGCATAATGTATGAATCACAGAATTAATTCAAATTTGTTTTTATTGTAAAAACGACTTTTTAAACGCAATAAAATTAATTTTGCAACCTCACAATTCAAATAAAATGTTTTTTGAGCATCCTTTTTGTTGCTCTTTTTTGCATAATTAAAAGATCCAAAAATGCATAATGTAAGAATCACAGAATTAATTCAAATTTGTTTTTATTGTAAAAACGACTTTTTAAACGCAATAATATTAATTTTGCAACCTCACAATTCAAATTAAATGTTTTTTGAGCATCCTTTTTGTTGCTCTTTTTTGCATAATAAAAAGATCCAAAAATGCATAATGTATGAATCACAGAATTAATTCAAATTTGTTTTTATTGTAAAAACGACTTTTTAAACGCAATAAAATTAATTTTGCAACCTCACAATTCAAATTAAATGTTTTTTGAGCATCCTTTTTGTTGCTCTTTTTTGCATAATAAAAAGATCCAAAAATGCATAATGTATGAATCACAGGATTAATTCAAATTTGTTTTTATTGTAAAAACGACTTTTTAAACGCAATAAAATTAATTTTGCAACCTCACAATTCAAATTAAATGTTTTTTGAGCATCCTTTTTGTTGCTCTTTTTTGCATAATAAAAAGATCCAAAAATGCATAATGTATGAATCACAGAATTAATTCAAATTTGTTTTTATTGTAAAAACGACTTTTTAAACGCAATAAAATTAATTTTGCAACCTCACAATTCAAATTAAATGTTTTTTGAGCATCCTTTTTGTTGCTCTTTTTTGCATAATAAAAAGATCCAAAAATGCATAATGTATGAATCACAGAATTAATTCAAATTTGTTTTTATTGTAAAAACGACTTTTTAAACGCAATAAAATTAATTTTGCAACCTCACAATTCAAATTAAATGTTTTTTGAGCATCCTTTTTGTTGCTCTTTTTTGCATAATAAAAAGATCCAAAAATGCATAATGTAAGAATCACAGAATTAATTCAAATTTGTTTTTATTGTAAACACGACTTTTTAAACGCAATAAAATTAATTTTGCAACCTCACAATTCAAATTAAATGTTTTTTGAGCATCCTTTTTGTTGCTCTTTTTTGCATAATAAAAAGATCCAAAAATGCATAATGTATGAATCACAGAATTAATTCAAATTTGTTTTTATTGTAAAAACGACTTTTTAAACGCAATAAAATTAATTTTGCAACCTCACAATTCAAATTAAATGTTTTTTGAGCATCCTTTTTGTTGCTCTTTTTTGCATAATAAAAAGATCCAAAAATGCATAATGTATGAATCACAGAATTAATTCAAATTTGTTTTTATTGTAAAAACGACTTTTTAAACGCAATAAAATTAATTTTGCAACCTCACAATTCAAATTAAATGTTTTTTGAGCATCCTTTTTGTTGCTCTTTTTTGCATAATTAAAAGATCCAAAAATGCATAATGTAAGAATCACAGAATTAATTCAAATTTGTTTTTATTGTAAAAACGACTTTTTAAACGCAATAAAATTAATTTTGCAACCTCACAATTCAAATTAAATGTTTTTTGAGCATCCTTTTTGTTGCTCTTTTTTGCATAATTAAAAGATCCAAAAATGCATAATGTAAGAATCCCAGAATTAATTCAAATTTGTTTTTATTGTAAAAACGACTTTTTAAACGCAATAAAATTAATTTTGCAACCTCACAATTCAAATTAAATGTTTTTTGAGCATCCTTTTTGTTGCTCTTTTTTGCATAATAAAAAGATCCAAAAATGCATAATGTATGAATCACAGAATTAATTCAAATTTGTTTTTATTGTAAAAACGACTTTTTAAACGCAATAAAATTAATTTTGCAACCTCACAATTCAAATTAAATGTTTTTTGAGCATCCTTTTTGTTGCTCTTTTTTGCATAATAAAAAGATCCAAAAATGCATAATGTATGAATCACAGAATTAAATCAAATTTGTTTTTATTGTAAAAACGACTTTTTAAACGCAATAAAATTAATTTTGCAACCTCACAATTCAAATTAAATGTTTTTTGAGCATCCTTTTTGTTGCTCTTTTTTGCATAATAAAAAGATCCAAAAATGCATAATGTATGAATCACAGAATTAATTCAAATTTGTTTTTATTGTAAAAACGACTTTTTATACGCAATAAAATTAATTTTGCAACCTCACAATTCAAATTAAATGTTTTTTGAGCATCCTTTTTGTTGCTCTTTTTTGCATAATTAAAAGATCCAAAAATGCATAGTTTTTGTAAGGACGCAAAGAATTTCATTTACTTTTGTGATTGATACATTTTCCATTTATGGAACTTTAAATGATGCAAAAAAGAGCAAGAAAAAAAAACGCTGAAAAAACGTAAAATTCGAACTGTGAGGATGCAAAATTATTTTCAGTGGGTTTATAAAGTATTTTTTACAAATAAAACAAATTTCATTTACTTTTGTGATTGATACATTTTCCATTTATGGATCTTTAAATGATGCAAAAAAGAGCAAGAAAAAAAACGCTTAAAAAACGTAAAATTCGAATTGTGAGGATGCAAAATTATTTTCAGTGGGTTTAAAAAGTATTTTTTACAAATAAAACGAATTTCATTTACTTTTGTGATTGATACATTTTCCATTTATGGAACTTTAAATGATGCAAAAAAGAGCAAGAAAAAAAACGCTCAAAAAACGTAAAATTCGAATTGTGAGGATGCAAAATTATTTTCAGTGGGTTTATAAAGTATTTTTTACAAATAAAACAAATTTCATTTACTTTTGTGATTGGTACATTTTCCATTTATGGATCTTTAAATGATGCAAAAATGAGCAAGAAAAAAGATGCTCAAAAAACGTAAAATTCGAATTGTGAGGATGCAAAATTATTTTCAGTGGGTTTATAAAGTATTTTTTACAAATAAAACAAATTTCATTTACTTTTGTGATTGATACATTTTCCATTTATGGATCTTTAAATGATGCAAAAATGAGCAAGAAAAAAGATGCTCAAAAAACGTAAAATTCGAATTGTGAGGATGCAAAATTATTTTCATTAGGTTTAAAAAGTATTTTTTACAAATAAAACGAATTTCATTTACTTTTGTGATTGATACATTTTCCATTTATGGAACTTTAAATGATGCAAAAAAGAGCAAGAAAAAAAACGCTCAAAAAACGTAAAATTCGAAGTGTGAGGATGCAAAATTATTTTCAGTGGGTTTATAAAGTATTTTTTACAAATAAAACAAATTTCATTTACTTTTGTGATTGATACATTTTCCATTTATGGATCTTTAAATGATGCAAAAAAGAGCAAGAAAAAAGATGCTAAAAAAAACGTAAAATTCAAATTGTGAGGATGCAAAATTATTTTCAGTGGGATTATAAAGTATTTTTTACAAATAAAACAAATTTCATTTACTTTTGTGATTGATACATTTTCCATTTATGGAACTTACAATGATGCAAAAAAGAGCAAGAAAAAAAACGCTCAAAAAACGTAAAATTCGAATTGTGAGGATGCAAAATTATTTTCAGTGGGTTTATAAAGTATTTTTTACAAATAAAACGAATTTCATTTACTTTTGTGATTGATACATTTTCCATTTATGTATCTTTAAATGATGCAAAAAAGAGCAAGAAAAAAGATGCTAAAAAAAACGTAAAATTCAAATTGTGAGGATGCAAAATTATTTTCAGTGGGATTATAAAGTATTTTTTACAAATAAAACAAATTTCATTTACTTTTGTGATTGATACATTTTCCATTTATGGAACTTACAATGATGCAAAAAAGAGCAAGAAAAAAAACGCTCAAAAAACGTAAAATTCGAATTGTGAGGATGCAAAATTATTTTCAGAGGGTTTATAAAGTATTTTTTACAAATAAAACAAATTTCATTTACTTTTGTGATTGATACATTTTCCATTTATGGAACTTACAATGATGCAAAAAAGAGCAAGAAAAAAGATGCTCAAAAAACGTAAAATTCGAATTGTGAGGATGCAAAATTATTTTCAGTGGGTTTATAAAGTATTTTTTACAAATAAAACGAATTTCATTTACTTTTGTGATTGATACATTTTCCATTTATGGAACTTACAATGATGCAAAAAAGAGCAAGAAAAAAAACGCTCAAAAAACGTAAAATTCGAATTGTGAGGATGCAAAATTATTTTCAGTGGGTTTATAAAGTATTTTTTACAAATAAAACGAATTTCATTTACTTTTGTGATTGATACATTTTTCATTTATGGATCTTTAAATGATGCAAAAAAGAGCAAGAAAAAAGATGCTAAAAAAAACGTAAAATTCAAATTGTGAGGATGCAAAATTATTTTCAGTGGGATTATAAAGTATTTTTTACAAATAAAACAAATTTCATTTACTTTTGTGATTGATACATTTTCCATTTATGGAACTTACAATGATGCAAAAAAGAGCAAGAAAAAAAACGCTCAAAAAACGTAAAATTCGAATTGTGAGGATGCAAAATTATTTTCAGTGGGTTTATAAAGTATTTTTTACAAATAAAACAAATTTCATTTACTTTTGTGATTGATACATTTTCCATTTATGGAACTTACAATGATGCAAAAAAGAGCAAGAAAAAAGATGCTCAAAAAACGTAAAATTCGAATTATGAGGATGCAAAATTATTTTCAGTGGGTTTATAAAGTATTTTTTACAAATAAAACGAATTTCATTTACTTTTGTGATTGATACATTTTCCATTTATGTATCTTTAAATGATGCAAAAAAGAGCAAGAAAAAAGATGCTAAAAAAAACGTAAAATTCAAATTGTGAGGATGCAAAATTATTTTCATTAAGTTTAAAAAGTATTTTTTACAAATAAAACGAATTTCATTTACTTTTGTGATTGATACATTTTCCATTTATGGAACTTTAAATGATGCAAAAAAGAGCAAGAAAAAAAACGCTCAAAACACGTAAAATTCGAATTGTGAGGATGCAAAATTATTTTCAGTGGGTTTATAAAGTATTTTTTACAAATAAAACAAATTTCATTTACTTTTGTGATTGATACATTTTCCATTTATGGATCTTTAAATGATGCAAAAAAAAACAAGAAAAAAAAACGCTCAAAAAACGTAAAATTCGAATTGTGAGGATGCAAAATTATTTTCAGTGGGTTTATAAAGTATTTTTTACAAATAAAACAAATTTCTTTTACTTTTGTGATTGATACATTTTCCATTTATGGATCTTTAAATGATGCAAAAAAGAGCAAGAAAAAAGATGCTCAAAAAACGTAAAATTCGAATTGTGAGGATGCAAAATTATTTTCAGTGGGTTTATAAAGTATTTTTTACAAATAAAACAAATTTCATTTACTTTTGTGATTGATACATTTTCCATTTATGGATCTTTAAATGATGCAAAAATGAGCAAGAAAAAAGATGCTCAAAAAACGTAAAATTCGAATTGTGAGGATGCAAAATTATTTTCAGTGGGTTTATAAAGTATTTTTTACAAATAAAACAAATTTCATTTACTTTTGTGATTGATACATTTTCCATTTATGGATCTTTAAATGATGCAAAAAAGAGCAAGAAAAAAGATGCTCAAAAAACGTAAAATTCGAATTGTGAGGATGCAAAATTATTTTCATTAGGTTTAAAAAGTATTTTTTACAAATAAAACGAATTTCATTTACTTTTGTGATTGATACATTTTCCATTTATGGAACTTTAAATGATGCAAAAAAGAGCAAGAAAAAAAAACGCTCAAAAAACGTAAAATTCGAATTGTGAGGATGCAAAATTATTTTCAGTGGGTTTATAAAGTATTTTTTACAAATAAAACGAATTTCATTTACTTTTGTGATTGATACATTTTCCATTTATGGATCTTTAAATGATGCAAAAAAGAGCAAGAAAAAAGATGCTCAAAAAACGTAAAATTCGAATTGTGAGGATGCAAAATTATTTTCATTAGGTTTAAAAAGTATTTTTTACAAATAAAACGAATTTCATTTACTTTTGTGATTGATACATTTTCCATTTATGGAACTTTAAATGATGCAAAAAAGAGCAAGAAAAACAACGCTCAAAAAACGTAAAATTCGAATTGTGAGGATGCAAAATTATTTTCAGTGGGTTTATAAAGTATTTTTTACAAATAAAACAAATTTCATTTACTTTTGTGATTGATACATTTTCCATTTATGGATCTTTAAATGATGCAAAAATGAGCAAGAAAAAAGATGCTCAAAAAACGTAAAATTCGAATTGTGAGGATGCAAAATTATTTTCAGTGGGTTTATAAAGTATTTTTTACAAATAAAACAAATTTCATTTACTTTTGTGATTGATACATTTTCCATTTATGGATCTTTAAATGATGCAAAAAAGAGCAAGAAAAAAGATGCTCAAAAAACGTAAAATTCGAATTGTGAGGATGCAAAATTATTTTCATTGGGTTTATAAAGTATTTTTTACAAATAAAACAAATTTCATTTACTTTTGTGATTGATACATTTTCCATTTATGGATCTTTAAATGATGCAAAAAAGAGCAAGAAAAAAGATGCTCAAAAAACGTAAAATTCGAATTGTGAGGATGCAAAATTATTTTCATTAGGTTTAAAAAGTATTTTTTACAAATAAAACGAATTTCATTTACTTTTGTGATTGATACATTTTCCATTTATGGAACTTTAAATGATGCAAAAAAGAGCAAGAAAAAAAAACGCTCAAAAAACGTAAAATTCGAATTGTGAGGATGCAAAATTATTTTCAGTGGGTTTATAAAGTATTTTTTACAAATAAAACGAATTTCATTTACTTTTGTGATTGATACATTTTCCATTTATGGATCTTTAAATGATGCAAAAAAGAGCAAGAAAAAAGATGCTCAAAAAACGTAAAATTCGAATTGTGAGGATGCAAAATTATTTTCATTAGGTTTAAAAAGTATTTTTTACAAATAAAACGAATTTCATTTACTTTTGTGATTGATACATTTTCCATTTATGGAACTTTAAATGATGCAAAAAAGAGCAAGAAAAACAACGCTCAAAAAACGTAAAATTCGAATTGTGAGGATGCAAAATTATTTTCAGTGGGTTTATAAAGTATTTTTTACAAATAAAACAAATTTCATTTACTTTTGTGATTGATACATTTTCCATTTATGGATCTTTAAATGATGCAAAAATGAGCAAGAAAAAAGATGCTCAAAAAACGTAAAATTCGAATTGTGAGGATGCAAAATTATTTTCAGTGGGTTTATAAAGTATTTTTTACAAATAAAACAAATTTCATTTACTTTTGTGATTGATACATTTTCCATTTATGGATCTTTAAATGATGCAAAAAAGAGCAAGAAAAAAGATGCTCAAAAAACGTAAAATTCGAATTGTGAGGATGCAAAATTATTTTCAGTGGGTTTATAAAGTATTTTTTACAAATAAAACAAATTTCATTTACTTTTGTGATTGATACATTTTCCATTTATGGATCTTTAAATGATGCAAAAAAGAGCAAGAAAAAAAAAACGCTCAAAAAACGTAAAATTCGAATTGTGAGGATGCAAAATTATTTTCAGTGGGTTTATAAAGTATTTTTTACAAATAAAACGAATTTCATTTACTTTTGTGATTGATACATTTTCCATTTATGGATCTTTAAATGATGCAAAAAAGAGCAAGAAAAAAGATGCTCAAAAAACGTAAAATTCGAATTGTGAGGATGCAAAATTATTTTCATTAGGTTTAAAAAGTATTTTTTACAAATAAAACGAATTTCATTTACTTTTGTGATTGATACATTTTCCATTTATGGAACTTTAAATGATGCAAAAAAGAGCAAGAAAAAAAACGCTCAAAAAACGTAAAATTCGAATTGTGAGGATGCAAAATTATTTTCAGTGGGTTTATAAAGTATTTTTTACAAATAAAACAAATTTCATTTACTTTTGTGATTGATACATTTTCCATTTATGGATCTTTAAATGATGCAAAAAAGAGCAAGAAAAAAGATGCTCAAAAAACGTAAAATTCGAATTGTGAGGATGCAAAATTATTTTCATTAGGTTTAAAAAGTATTTTTTACAAATAAAACGAATTTCATTTACTTTTGTGATTGATACATTTTCCATTCATGGAACTTTAAATGATGCAAAAAAGAGCAAGAAAAAAACGCTCAAAAAACGTAAAATTCGAATTGTGAGGATGCAAAATTATTTTCAGTGGGTTTATAAAGTATTTTTTACAAATAAAACAAATTTCATTTACTTTTGTGATTGATACATTTTCCATTTATGGATCTTTAAATGATGCAAAAATGAGCAAGAAAAAAGATGCTCAAAAAACGTAAAATTCGAATTGTGAGGATGCAAAATTATTTTCAGTGGGTTTATAAAGTATTTTTTACAAATAAAACAAATTTCATTTACTTTTGTGATTGATACATTTTCCATTTATGGATCTTTAAATGATGCAAAAAAGAGCAAGAAAAAAGATGCTCAAAAAACGTAAAATTCGAATTGTGAGGATGCAAAATTATTTTCATTAGGTTTAAAAAGTATTTTTTACAAATAAAACGAATTTCATTTACTTTTGTGATTGATACATTTTCCATTTATGGAACTTTAAATGATGCAAAAAAGAGCAAGAAAAAAAACGCTCAAAAAACGTAAAATTCGAATTGTGAGGATGCAAAATTATTTTCAGTGGGTTTAAAAAGTATTTTTTACAAATAAAACGAATTTCGTTTACTTTTGTGATTGATACATTTTCCATTTATGGAACTTTAAATGATGCAAAAAAGAGCAAGAAAAAAAACGCTCAAAAAACGTAAAATTCGAATTGTGAGGATGCAAAATTATTTTCAGTGGGTTTATAAAGTATTTTTTACAAATAAAACAAATTTCATTTACTTTTGTGATTGATACATTTTCCATTTATGGATCTTTAAATGATGCAAAAATGAGCAAGAAAAAAGATGCTCAAAAAACGTAAAATTCGAATTGTGAGGATGCAAAATTATTTTCAGTGGGTTTATAAAGTATTTTTTACAAATAAAACAAATTTCATTTACTTTTGTGATTGATACATTTTCCATTTATGGATCTTTAAATGATGCAAAAATGAGCAAGAAAAAAGATGCTCAAAAAGCGTAAAATTCGAATTGTGAGGATGCAAAATTATTTTCATTAGGTTTAAAAAGTATTTTTTACAAATAAAACGAATTTCATTTACTTTTGTGATTGATACATTTTCCATTTATGGAACTTTAAATGATGCAAAAAAGAGCAAGAAAAAAAACGCTCAAAAAACGTAAAATTCGAAGTGTGAGGATGCAAAATTATTTTCAGTGGGTTTATAAAGTATTTTTTACAAATAAAACAAATTTCATTTACTTTTGTGATTGATACATTTTCCATTTATGGATCTTTAAATGATGCAAAAAAGAGCAAGAAAAAAGATGCTAAAAAAAACGTAAAATTCAAATTGTGAGGATGCAAAATTATTTTCAGTGGGATTATAAAGTATTTTTTACAAATAAAACAAATTTCATTTACTTTTGTGATTGATACATTTTCCATTTATGGAACTTACAATGATGCAAAAAAGAGCAAGAAAAAAAACGCTCAAAAAACGTAAAATTCGAATTGTGAGGATGCAAAATTATTTTCAGTGGGATTATAAAGTATTTTTTACAAATAAAACAAATTTCATTTACTTTTGTGATTGATACATTTCCCATTTATGGAACTTACAATGATGCAAAAAAGAGCAAGAAAAAAGATGCTCAAAAAACGTAAAATTCGAATTGTGAGGATGCAAAATTATTTTCAGTGGGTTTATAAAGTATTTTTTACAAATAAAACGAATTTCATTTACTTTTGTGATTGATACATTTTCCATTTATGTATCTTTAAATGATGCAAAAAAGAGCAAGAAAAAAGATGCTAAAAAAAACGTAAAATTCAAATTGTGAGGATGCAAAATTATTTTCATTAGGTTTAAAAAGTATTTTTTACAAATAAAATGAATTTCATTTACTTTTGTGATTGATACATTTTCCATTTATGGAACTTTAAATGATGCAAAAAAGAGCAAGAAAAAAAACGCTCAAAACACGTAAAATTCGAATTGTGAGGATGCAAAATTATTTTCAGTGGGTTTATAAAGTATTTTTTACAAATAAAACAAATTTCATTTACTTTTGTGATTGATACATTTTCCATTTATGGATCTTTAAATGATGCAAAAAAGAGCAAGAAAAAAAAACGCTCAAAAAACGTAAAATTCGAATTGTGAGGATGCAAAATTATTTTCATTAGGTTTAAAAAGTATTTTTTACAAATAAAACGAATTTCATTTACTTTTGTGATTGATACATTTTCCATTTATGGAACTTTAAATGATGCAAAAAAGAGCAAGAAAAAAGATGCTCAAAAAACGTAAAATTCGAATTGTGAGGATGCAAAATTATTTTCATTAGGTTTAAAAAGTATTTTTTACAAATAAAACGAATTTCATTTACTTTTGTGATTGATACATTTTCCATTTATGGAACTTTAAATGATGCAAAAAAGAGCAAGAAAAAAAACGCTCAAAAAACGTAAAATTCGAATTGTGAGGATGCAAAATTATTTTCAGTGGGTTTATAAAGTATTTTTTACAAATAAAACAAATTTCATTTACTTTTGTGATTGATACATTTTCCATTTATGGATCTTTAAATGATGCAAAAATGAGCAAGAAAAAAGATGCTAAAAAAAACGTGAAATTCAAATTGTGAGGATGCAAAATTATTTTCATTAGGTTTAAAAAGTATTTTTTACAAATAAAACGAATTTCATTTACTTTTGTGATTGATACATTTTCCATTTATGGAACTTTAAATGATGCAAAAAAGAGCAAGAAAAAAAACGCTCAAAAAACGTAAAATTCGAATTGTGAGGATGCAAAATTATTTTCAGTGGGTTTATAAAGTATTTTTTACAAATAAAACAAATTTCATTTATTTTTGTGATTGATACATTTTCCATTTATGGATCTTTAAATGATGCAAAAAAGAGCAAGAAAAAAAAACGCTCAAAAAACGTAAAATTCGAATTGTGGGGATGCAAAATTATTTTCAGTGGGTTTATAAAGTATTTTTTACAAATAAAACGAATTTCATTTACTTTTGTGATTGATACATTTTCCATTTATGGATCTTTAAATGATGCAAAAAAGAGCAAGAAAAAAAACGCTCAAAAAACGTAAAATTCGAATTGTGAGGATGCAAAATTATTTTCAGTGGGTTTATAAAGTATTTTTTACAAATAAAACAAATTTCATTTACTTTTGTGATTGATACATTTTCCATTTCTGGATCTTTAAATGATGCAAAAATGAGCAAGAAAAAAGATGCTCAAAAAACGTAAAATTCGAATTGTGAGGATGCAAAATTATTTTCAGTGGGTTTATAAAGTATTTTTTACAAATAAAACAAATTTCATTTACTTTTGTGATTGATACATTTTCCATTTATGGATCTTTAAGTGATGCAAAAAAGAGCAAGAAAAAAGATGCTCAAAAAACGTAAAATTCGAATTGTGAGGATGCAAAATTATTTTCATTAGGTTTAAAAAGTATTTTTTACAAATAAAACGAATTTCATTTACTTTTGTGATTGATACATTTTCCATTTATGGAACTTTAAATGATGCAAAAAAGAGCAAGAAAAAAAACGCTCAAAAAACGTAAAATTCGAATTGTGAGGATGCAAAATTATTTTCAGTGGGATTATAAAGTATTTTTTACAAATAAAACAAATTTCATTTACTTTTGTGATTGATACATTTTCCATTTATGGAACTTACAATGATGCAAAAAAGAGCAAGAAAAAAAACGCTCAAAAAACGTAAAATTCGAATTGTGAGGATGCAAAATTATTTTTAGTGGGTTTATAAAGTATTTTTTACAAATAAAACAAACTTCATTTACTTTTGTGATTGATACATTTTCCATTTATGGATCTTTAAATGATGCAAAAAATGAGCAAGAAAAAAGATGCTCAAAAAACGTAAAATTCGAATTGTGAGGATGCAAAATTATTTTCAGTGGGATTATAAAGTATTTTTTACAAATAAAACAAATTTCATTTACTTTTGTGATTGATACATTTTCCATTTATGGAACTTACAATGATGCAAAAAATGAGCAAGAAAAAAGATGCTCAAAAAACGTAAAATTCGAATTGTGAGGATGCAAAATTATTTTCAGTGGGATTATAAAGTATTTTTTACAAATAAAACAAATTTCGTTTACTTTTTTGATTGATACATTTTCCATTTATGGAACTTTAAATGATGCAAAAAAGAGCAAGAAAAAAAACGCTCAAAAAACGTAAAATTCGAATTGTGAGGATGCAAAATTATTTTCAGTGGGATTATAAAGTATTTTTTACAAATAAAACAAATTTCATTTACTTTTGTGATTGATACATTTTCCATTTATGGAACTTACAATGATGCAAAAAAGAGCAACAAAAAAAACGCTCAAAAAACGTAAAATTCGAATTGTGAGGATGCAAAATTATTTTCAGTGGGTTTATAAAGTATTTTTTACAAATAAAACAAATTTCATTTACTTTTGTGATTGATACATTTTCCATTTATGGAACTTTAAATGATGCAAAAAAGAGCAAGAAAAAAGATGCTCAAAAAACGTAAAATTCGAATTGTGAGGATGCAAAATTATTTTCAGTGGGTTTATAAAGTATTTTTTACAAATAAAACGAATTTCATTTACTTTTGTGATTGATACATTTTCCATTTATGGATCTTTAAATGATGCAAAAAAAAGCAAGAAAAAAGATGCTAAAAAAAACGTGAAATTCAAATTGTGAGGATGCAAAATTATTTTCATTAGGTTTAAAAAGTATTTTTTACAAATAAAACGAATTTCATTTACTTTTGTGATTGATACATTTTCCA
Source organism: Panagrolaimus sp. PS1159 (assembly GCA_963922195.1). NCBI lineage: Eukaryota > Metazoa > Nematoda > Chromadorea > Rhabditida > Panagrolaimidae > Panagrolaimus > Panagrolaimus sp. PS1159. The sequence continues at coordinate 772,621 of CAWUHW010000018.1, forward strand.
TTTATGGAACTTTAAATGATGCAAAAAAGAGCAAGAAAAAAAACGCTCAAAAAACGTAAAATTCGAATTGTGAGGATGCAAAATTATTTTCAGTGGGTTTATAAAGTATTTTTTACAAATAAAACAAATTTCATTTATTTTTGTGATTGATACATTTTCCATTTATGGATCTTTAAATGATGCAAAAAAGAGCAAGAAAAAAAAACGCTCAAAAAACGTAAAATTCGAATTGTGAGGATGCAAAATTATTTTCAGTGGGTTTATAAAGTATTTTTTACAAATAAAACAAATTTCATTTACTTTTGTGATTGATACATTTTCCATTTATGGATCTTTAAATGATGCAAAAATGAGCAAGAAAAAAGATGCTCAAAAAACGTAAAATTCGAATTCTGAGGATGCAAAATTATTTTCATTAGGTTTAAAAAGTATTTTTTAAAAATAAAACGAATTTCATTTACTTTTGTGATTGATACATTTTCCATTTATGGAACTTTAAATGATGCAAAAAAGAGCAAAAAAAAACGCTCAAAAAACGTAAAATTCGAATTGTGAGGATGCAAAATTATTTTCAGTGGGTTCATAAAGTATTTTTTACAAATAAAACAAATTTCATTTATTTTTGTGATTGATACATTTTCCATTTATGGATCTTTAAATGATGCAAAAAAGAGCAAGAAAAAAGATGCTAAAAAAAACGTGAAATTCAAATTGTAAGGATGCAAAATTATTTTCATTAGGTTTAAAAAGTATTTTTTACAAATAAAACGAATTTCATTTACTTTTGTGATTGATACATTTTCCATTTATGGATCTTTAAATGATGCAAAAAAGAGCAAGAAAAAAAAACGCTCAAAAAACGTAAAATTCGAATTGTGAGGATGCAAAATTATTTTCAGTGGGTTTATAAAGTATTTTTTACAAATAAAACAAATTTCATTTACTTTTGTGATTGATACATTTTCCATTTATGGATCTTTAAATGATGCAAAAAAGAGCAAGAAAAAAAAACGCTCAAAAAACGTAAAATTCGAATTGTGAGGTTGCAAAATTATTTTTAGTGGGTTTATAAAGTATTTTTTACAAATAAAACAAATTTCATTTACTTTTGTGATTGATACATTTTCAATTTATGGATCTTTAAATGATGCAAAAAAGAGCAAGAAAAAAAAACGCTCAAAAAACGTAAAATTCGAATTGTGAGGATGCAAAATTATTTTCAGTGGGTTTATAAAGTATTTTTTACAAATAAAACGAATTTCATTTACTTTTGTGATTGATACATTTTCCATTTATGGAACTTTAAATGATGCAAAAAAGAGCAAGAAAAAAAAACGCTCAAAAAACGTAAAATTCGAATTGTGAGGATGCAAAATTATTTTCAGTGGGTTTATAAAGTATTTTTTACAAATAAAACGAATTTCATTTACTTTTGTGATTGATACATTTTCCATTTATGGAACTTTAAATGATGCAAAAAAGAGCAAGAAAAAAGATGCTCAAAAAACGTAAAATTCGAATTGTGAGGATGCAAAATTATTTTCATTAGGTTTAAAAAGTATTTTTTACAAATAAAACGAATTTCATTTACTTTTGTGATTGATACATTTTCCATTTATGGAACTTTAAATGATGCAAAAAAGAGCAAGAAAAAAGATGCTCAAAAAACGTAAAATTCGAATTGTGAGGATGCAAAATTATTTTCATTAGGTTTAAAAAGTATTTTTTACAAATAAAACGAATTTCATTTACTTTTGTGATTGATACATTTTCCATTTATGGAACTTTAAATGATGCAAAAAAGAGCAAAAAAAAAACGCTCAAAAAACGTAAAATTCGAATTGTGAGGATGCAAAATTATTTTCAGTGGGTTTATAAAGTATTTTTTACAAATAAAACGAATTTCATTTACTTTTGTGATTGATACATTTTCCATTTATGGAACTTTAAACGATGCAAAAAAGAGCAAGAAAAAAAACGCTCAAAAAACGTAAAATTCGAATTGTGAGGATGCAAAATTATTTTCAGTGGGTTTATAAAGTATTTTTTACAAATAAAACGAATTTCATTTACTTTTGTGATTGATACATTTTCCATTTATGGATCTTTAAATGATGCAAAAAAGAGCAAGAAAAAAGATGCTCAAAAAACGTAAAATTCGAATTGTGAGGATGCAAAATTATTTTCATTAGGTTTAAAAAGTATTTTTTACAAATAAAACGAATTTCATTTACTTTTGTGATTGATACATTTTCCATTTATGGAACTTTAAATGATGCAAAAAAGAGCAAGAAAAAAAACGCTCAAAAAACGTAAAATTCGAATTGTGAGGATGCAAAATTATTTTCAGTGGGATTATAAAGTATTTTTTACAAATAAAACAAATTTCATTTACTTTTGTGATTGATACATTTTCCATTTATGGATCTTTAAATGATGCAAAAAAGAGCAAGAAAAAAAAACGCTCAAAAAACGTAAAATTCGAATTGTGAGGTTGCAAAATTATTTTTAGTGGGTTTATAAAGTATTTTTTACAAATAAAACAAATTTCATTTACTTTTGTGATTGATACATTTTCAATTTATGGATCTTTAAATGATGCAAAAAAGAGCAAGAAAAAAAAACGCTCAAAAAACGTAAAATTCGAATTGTGAGGATGCAAAATTATTTTCAGTGGGTTTATAAAGTATTTTTTACAAATAAAACGAATTTCATTTACTTTTGTGATTGATACATTTTCCATTTATGGAACTTTAAATGATGCAAAAAAGAGCAAGAAAAAAGATGCTCAAAAAACGTAAAATTCGAATTGTGAGGATGCAAAATTATTTTCATTAGGTTTAAAAAGTATTTTTTACAAATAAAACGAATTTCATTTACTTTTGTGATTGATACATTTTCCATTTATGGAACTTTAAATGATGCAAAAAAGAGCAAGAAAAAAGATGCTCAAAAAACGTAAAATTCGAATTGTGAGGATGCAAAATTATTTTCATTAGGTTTAAAAAGTATTTTTTACAAATAAAACGAATTTCATTTACTTTTGTGATTGATACATTTTCCATTTATGGAACTTTAAATGATGCAAAAAAGAGCAAAAAAAAAACGCTCAAAAAACGTAAAATTCGAATTGTGAGGATGCAAAATTATTTTCAGTGGGTTTATAAAGTATTTTTTACAAATAAAACGAATTTCATTTACTTTTGTGATTGATACATTTTCCATTTATGGAACTTTAAACGATGCAAAAAAGAGCAAGAAAAAAAAACGCTCAAAAAACGTAAAATTCGAATTGTGAGGATGCAAAATTATTTTCAGTGGGTTTATAAAGTATTTTTTACAAATAAAACGAATTTCATTTACTTTTGTGATTGATACATTTTCCATTTATGGATCTTTAAATGATGCAAAAAAGAGCAAGAAAAAAGATGCTCAAAAAACGTAAAATTCGAATTGTGAGGATGCAAAATTATTTTCATTAGGTTTAAAAAGTATTTTTTACAAATAAAACGAATTTCATTTACTTTTGTGATTGATACATTTTCCATTTATGGAACTTTAAATGATGCAAAAAAGAGCAAGAAAAAAAACGCTCAAAAAACGTAAAATTCGAATTGTGAGGATGCAAAATTATTTTCAGTGGGATTATTAAGTATTTTTTACAAATAAAACAAATTTCATTTACTTTTGTGATTGATACATTTTCCATTTATGGAACTTACAATGATGCAAAAAAGAGCAAGAAAAAAAACGCTCAAAAAACGTAAAATTCGAATTGTGAGGATGCAAAATAATTTTCAGTGGGTTTATAAAGTATTTTTTACAAATAAAACAAACTTCATTTACTTTTGTGATTGATACATTTTCCATTTATGGATCTTTAAATGATGCAAAAAATGAGCAAGAAAAAAGATGCTCAAAAAACGTAAAATTCGAATTGTGAGGATGCAAAATTATTTTCAGTGGGATTATAAAGTATTTTTTACAAATAAAACAAATTTCATTTACTTTTTTGATTGATACATTTTCCATTTATGGATCTTTAAATGATGCAAAAAATGAGCAAGAAAAAAGATGCTCAAAAAACGTAAAATTCGAATTGTGAGGATGCAAAATTATTTTCAGTGGGATTATAAAGTATTTTTTACAAATAAAACAAATTTCATTTACTTTTTTGGTTGATACATTTTCCATTTATGGAACTTTAAATGATGCAAAAAAGAGCAAGAAAAAAAACGCTCAAAAAACGTAAAATTCGAATTGTGAGGATGCAAAATTATTTTCAGTGGGATTATTAAGTATTTTTTACAAATAAAACAAATTTCATTTACTTTTGTGATTGATACATTTTCCATTTATGGAACTTACAATGATGCAAAAAAGAGCAAGAAAAAAAACGCTCAAAAAACGTAAAATTCGAATTGTGAGGATGCAAAATAATTTTCAGTGGGTTTATAAAGTATTTTTTACAAATAAAACAAACTTCATTTACTTTTGTGATTGATACATTTTCCATTTATGGATCTTTAAATGATGCAAAAAATGAGCAAGAAAAAAGATGCTCAAAAAACGTAAAATTCGAATTGTGAGGATGCAAAATTATTTTCAGTGGGATTATAAAGTATTTTTTACAAATAAAACAAATTTCATTTACTTTTGTGATTGATACATTTTCCATTTATGGAACTTTAAATGATGCAAAAAAGAGCAAGAAAAAAGATGCTCAAAAAACGTAAAATTCGAATTGTGAGGATGCAAAATTATTTTCATTAGGTTTAAAAAGTATTTTTTACAAATAAAACGAATTTCATTTACTTTTGTGATTGATACATTTTCCATTTATGGAACTTTAAATGATGCAAAAAAGAGCAAAAAAAAAACGCTCAAAAAACGTAAAATTCGAATTGTGAGGATGCAAAATTATTTTCAGTGGGTTTATAAAGTATTTTTTACAAATAAAACAAATTTCATTTATTTTTGTGATTGATACATTTTCCATTTATGGATCTTTAAATGATGCAAAAAAGAGCAAGAAAAAAGATGCTAAAAAAAACGTGAAATTCAAATTGTGAGGATGCAAAATTATTTTCAGTGGGTTTATAAAGTATTTTTTACAAATAAAACGAATTTCATTTACTTTTGTGATTGATACATTTTCCATTAATGGAACTTTAAATGATGCAAAAAAGAGCAAGAAAAAAGATGCTCAAAAAACGTAAAATTCGAATTGTGAGGATGCAAAATTATTTTCATTAGGTTTAAAAAGTATTTTTTACAAATAAAACGAATTTCATTTACTTTTGTGATTGATACATTTTCCATTTATGGAACTTTAAATGATGCAAAAAAGAGCAAGAAAAAAAACGCTCAAAAAACGTAAAATTCGAATTGTGAGGATGCAAAATTATTTTCAGTGGGTTTATAAAGTATTTGTTACAAATAAAACAAATTTCATTTACTTTTGTGATTGATACATTTTCCATTTATGGATCTTTAAATGATGCAAAAAAGAGCAAGAAAAAAGATGCTAAAAAAACGTAAAATTCAAATAATGAGGATGCAAAATTATTTTCATTAGGTTTAAAAAGTATTTTTTACAAATAAAACGAATTTCATTTACTTTTGTGATTGATACATTTTCCATTTATGGAACTTTAAATGATGCAAAAAAGAGCAAGAAAAAAGATGCTAAAAAAACGTAAAATTCAAATAATGAGGATGCAAAATTATTTTCATTAGGTTTAAAAAGTATTTTTTACAAATAAAACGAATTTCATTTACTTTTGTGATTGATACATTTTCCATTTATGGATCTTTAAATGATGCAAAAAAGAGCAAGAAAAAAGATGCTAAAAAAACGTAAAATTCGAATTGTGAGGATGCAAAATTATTTTCATTAGGTTTAAAAAGTATTTTTTACAAATAAAACGAATTTCATTTACTTTTGTGATTGATACATTTTCCATTTATGGAACTTTAAATGATGCAAAAAAGAGCAAGAAAAAAAACGCTCAAAAAACGTAAAATTCGAATTGTGAGGATGCAAAATTATTTTCAGTGGGTTTATAAAGTATTTGTTACAAATAAAACAAATTTCATTTACTTCTGTGATTGATACATTTTCCATTTATGGATCTTTAAATGATGCAAAAAAGAGCAAGAAAAAAAACGCTCAAAAAACGTAAAATTCGAATTGTGAGGATGCAAAATTATTTTCAGTGGGTTTATAAAGTATTTTTTACAAATAAAACAAATTTCATTTACTTTTGTGATTGATACATTTTCCATTTATGGATCTTTAAATGATGCAAAAATGAGCAAGAAAAAAGATGCTCAAAAAACGTAAAATTCGAATTGTGAGGATGCAAAATTATTTTCATTAGGTTTAAAAAGTATTTTTTACAAATAAAACGAATTTCATTTACTTTTGTGATTGATACATTTTCCATTTATGGAACTTTAAATGATGCAAAAAAGAGCAAGAAAAAAAAACGCTCAAAAAACGTAAAATTCGAATTGTGAGGATGCAAAATTATTTTCATTAGGTTTAAAAAGTATTTTTTACAAATAAAACGAATTTCATTTACTTTTGTGATTGATACATTTTCCATTTATGGATCTTTAAATGATGCAAAAAAGAGCAAGAAAAAAGATGCTAAAAAAACGTAAAATTCAAATAATGAGGATGCAAAATTATTTTCATTAGGTTTAAAAAGTATTTTTTACAAATAAAACGAATTTCATTTACTTTTGTGATTGATACATTTTCCATTTATGGAACTTTAAATGATGCAAAAAAGAGCAAGAAAAAAGATGCTAAAAAAACGTAAAATTCAAATAATGAGGATGCAAAATTATTTTCATTAGGTTTAAAAAGTATTTTTTACAAATAAAACGAATTTCATTTACTTTTGTGATTGATACATTTTCCATTTATGGATCTTTAAATGATGCAAAAAAGAGCAAGAAAAAAGATGCTAAAAAAACGTAAAATTCAAATAATGAGGATGCAAAATTATTTTCATTAGGTTTAAAAAGTATTTTTTACAAATAAAACGAATTTCATTTACTTTTGTGATTGATACATTTTCCATTTATGGAACTTTAAATGATGCAAAAAAGAGCAAGAAAAAAGATGCTAAAAAAACGTAAAATTCAAATAATGAGGATGCAAAATTATTTTCATTAGGTTTAAAAAGTATTTTTTACAAATAAAACGAATTTCATTTACTTTTGTGATTGATACATTTTCCATTTATGGATCTTTAAATGATGCAAAAAAGAGCAAGAAAAAAGATGCTAAAAAAAAGTAAAATTCGAATTGTGAGGATGCAAAATTATTTTCAATAGGTTTATAAAGTATTTTTTACAAATAAAACGAATTTCATTTACTTTTGTGATTGATACATTTTCCATTTATGGAACTTTAAATGATGCAAAAAAGAGCAAGAAAAAAAAAACGCTCAAAAAACGTAAAATTCGAATTGTGAGGATGCAAAATTATTTTCAGTGGGTTTATAAAGTATTTTTCACAAAAAAAACTAATTTCATTTACTTTTGTGATTGATACGTTTTCCATTTATGGAACTTTAAATGATGCAAAAAAGAGCAAGAAAAAAAACGCTCAAAAAACGTAAAATTCTAATTGTGAGGATGCAAAATTATTTTCATTAGGTTTAAAAAGTATTTTTTACAAATAAAACGAATTTCATTTACTTTTGTGATTGATACGTTTTCCATTTATGGAACTTTAAATGATGCAAAAAAGAGCAAGAAAAAAAACGCTCAAAAAACGTAAAATTCGAATTGTGAGGATGCAAAATTATTTTCATTAGGTTTAAAAAGTATTTTTTACAAATAAAACGAATTTCATTTACTTTTGTGATTGATACGTTTTCCATTTATGGAACTTTAAATGATGCAAAAAAGAGCAAGAAAAAAAACGCTCAAAAAACGTAAAATTCGAATTGTGAGGATGCAAAATTATTTTCAGTGGGTTTATAAAGTATTTTTTACAAATAAAACAAATTTCATTTACTTTTGTGATTGATACATTTTCCATTTATGGATCTTTAAATGATGCAAAAAAGAGCAAGAAAATAGATGCTAAAAAAAACGTAAAATTCAAATTGTGAGGATGCAAAATTATTTTCATTAGGTTTAAAAAGTATTTTTTACAAATAAAACGAATTTCATTTACTTTTGTGATTGATACATTTTCCATTTATGGAACTTTAAATGATGCAAAAAAGAGCAAGAAAAAAAAACGCTCAAAAAACGTAAAATTCGAATTGTGAGGATGCAAAATTATTTTCAGTGGGTTTATAAAGTATTTTTTACAAATAAAACAAATTTCATTTACTTTTGTGATTGATACATTTTCCATTTATGGATCTTTAAATAATGCAAAAAAGAGCAAGAAAAAAAAACGCTCAAAAAACGTAAAATTCGAATTGTGAGGATGCAAAATTATTTTCAGTGGGTTTATAAAGTATTTTTTACAAATAAAACAAATTTCATTTACTTTTGTGATTGATACATTTTCCATTTATGGATCTTTAAATGATGCAAAAAAGAGCAAGAAAAAAGATGCTCAAAAAACGTAAAATTCGAATTGTGAGGATGCAAAATTATTTTCAGTGGGTTTATAAAGTATTTTTTACAAATAAAACAAATTTCATTTACTTTTGTGATTGATACATTTTCCATTTATGGATCTTTAAATGATGCAAAAAAGAGCAAGAAAAAAAACGCTCAAAAAACGTAAAATTCGAATTGTGAGGATGCAAAATTATTTTCAGTGGGTTTATAAAGTATTTTTTACAAATAAAACAAATTTCATTTACTTTTGTGATTGATACATTTTCCATTTATGGATCTTTAAATGATGCAAAAAAGAGCAAGAAAAAAGATGCTCAAAAAACGTAAAATTCGAATTGTGAGGATGCAAAATTATTTTCAGTGGGTTTATAAAGTATTTTTTACAAATAAAACAAATTTCATTTACTTTTGTGATTGATACATTTTCCATTTATGGATCTTTAAATGATGCAAAAAAGAGCAAGAAAAAAGATGCTCAAAAAACGTAAAATTCGAATTGTGAGGATGCAAAATTATTTTCAGTGGGTTTATAAAGTATTTTTTACAAATAAAACAAATTTCATTTACTTTTGTGATTGATACATTTTCCATTTATGGATCTTTAAATGATGCAAAAATGAGCAAGAAAAAAGATGCTCAAAAAACGTAAAATTCGAATTGTGAGGATGCAAAATTATTTTCAGTGGGTTTATAAAGTATTTTTTACAAATAAAACAAATTTCATTTACTTTTGTGATTGATACATTTTCCATTTATGGATCTTTAAATGATGCAAAAAAGAGCAAGAAAAAAGATGCTCAAAAAACGTAAAATTCGAATTGTGAGGATGCAAAATTATTTTCAGTGGGTTTATAAAGTATTTTTTACAAATAAAACAAATTTCATTTACTTTTGTGATTGATACATTTTCCATTTATGGATCTTTAAATGATGCAAAAAAGAGCAAGAAAAAAAACGCTCAAAAAACGTAAAATTCGAATTGTGAGGATGCAAAATTATTTTCAGTGGGTTTATAAAGTATTTTTTACAAATAAAACAAATTTCATTTACTTTTGTGATTGATACATTTTCCATTTATGGATCTTTAAATGATGCAAAAATGAGCAAGAAAAAAGATGCTCAAAAAACGTAAAATTCGAATTGTGAGGATGCAAAATTATTTTCAGTGGGTTTATAAAGTATTTTTTACAAATAAAACAAATTTCATTTACTTTTGTGATTGATACATTTTCCATTTATGGATCTTTAAATGATGCAAAAAAGAGCAAGAAAAAAGATGCTCAAAAAACGTAAAATTCGAATTGTGAGGATGCAAAATTATTTTCAGTGGGTTTATAAAGTATTTTTTACAAATAAAACAAATTTCATTTACTTTTGTGATTGATACATTTTCCATTTATGGATCTTTAAATGATGCAAAAAAGAGCAAGAAAAAAAAACGCTCAAAAAACGTAAAATTCGAATTGTGAGGATGCAAAATTATTTTCAGTGGGTTTATAAAGTATTTTTTACAAATAAAACAAATTTCATTTACTTTTGTGATTGATACATTTTCCATTTATGGATCTTTAAATGATGCAAAAAAGAGCAAGAAAAAAGATGCTCAAAAAACGTAAAATTCGAATTGTGAGGATGCAAAATTATTTTCGTTAGGTTTAAAAAGTATTTTTTACAAATAAAACGAATTTCATTTACTTTTGTGATTGATACATTTTCCATTCATGGAACTTTAAATGATGCAAAAAAGAGCAAGAAAAAAAACGCTCAAAAAACGTAAAATTCGAATTGTGAGGATGCAAAATTATTTTCAGTGGGTTTATAAAGTATTTTTTACAAATAAAACAAATTTCATTTACTTTTGTGATTGATACATTTTCCATTTATGGATCTTTAAATGATGCAAAAATGAGCAAGAAAAAAGATGCTCAAAAAACGTAAAATTCGAATTGTGAGGATGCAAAATTATTTTCAGTGGGTTTATAAAGTATTTTTTACAAATAAAACAAATTTCATTTACTTTTGTGATTGATACATTTTCCATTTATGGATCTTTAAATGATGCAAAAAAGAGCAAGAAAAAAGATGCTCAAAAAACGTAAAATTCGAATTGTGAGGATGCAAAATTATTTTCAGTGGGTTTATAAAGTATTTTTTACAAATAAAACAAATTTCATTTACTTTTGTGATTGATACATTTTCCATTTATGGATCTTTAAATGATGCAAAAAAGAGCAAGAAAAAAAACGCTCAAAAAACGTAAAATTCGAATTGTGAGGATGCAAAATTATTTTCAGTGGGTTTATAAAGTATTTTTTACAAATAAAACAAATTTCATTTACTTTTGTGATTGATACATTTTCCATTTATGGATCTTTAAATGATGCAAAAATGAGCAAGAAAAAAGATGCTCAAAAAACGTAAAATTCGAATTGTGAGGATGCAAAATTATTTTCAGTGGGTTTATAAAGTATTTTTTACAAATAAAACAAATTTCATTTACTTTTGTGATTGATACATTTTCCATTTATGGATCTTTAAATGATGCAAAAAAGAGCAAGAAAAAAGATGCTCAAAAAACGTAAAATTCGAATTGTGAGGATGCAAAATTATTTTCAGTGGGTTTATAAAGTATTTTTTACAAATAAAACAAATTTCATTTACTTTTGTGATTGATACATTTTCCATTTATGGATCTTTAAATGATGCAAAAAAGAGCAAGAAAAAAAACGCTCAAAAAACGTAAAATTCGAATTGTGAGGATGCAAAATTATTTTCAGTGGGTTTATAAAGTATTTTTTACAAATAAAACAAATTTCATTTACTTTTGTGATTGATACATTTTCCATTTATGGATCTTTAAATGATGCAAAAATGAGCAAGAAAAAAGATGCTCAAAAAACGTAAAATTCGAATTGTGAGGATGCAAAATTATTTTCAGTGGGTTTATAAAGTATTTTTTACAAATAAAACAAATTTCATTTACTTTTGTGATTGATACATTTTCCATTTATGGATCTTTAAATGATGCAAAAAAGAGCAAGAAAAAAGATGCTCAAAAAACGTAAAATTCGAATTGTGAGGATGCAAAATTATTTTCAGTGGGTTTATAAAGTATTTTTTACAAATAAAACAAATTTCATTTACTTTTGTGATTGATACATTTTCCATTTATGGATCTTTAAATGATGCAAAAAAGAGCAAGAAAAAAAAACGCTCAAAAAACGTAAAATTCGAATTGTGAGGATGCAAAATTATTTTCAGTGGGTTTATAAAGTATTTTTTACAAATAAAACAAATTTCATTTACTTTTGTGATTGATACATTTTCCATTTATGGATCTTTAAATGATGCAAAAAAGAGCAAGAAAAAAGATGCTCAAAAAACGTAAAATTCGAACTGTGAGGATGCAAAATTATTTTCGTTAGGTTTAAAAAGTATTTTTTACAAATAAAACGAATTTCATTTACTTTTGTGATTGATACATTTTCCATTCATGGAACTTTAAATGATGCAAAAAAGAGCAAGAAAAAAAACGCTCAAAAAACGTAAAATTCGAATTGTGAGGATGCAAAATTATTTTCAGTGGGTTTATAAAGTATTTTTTACAAATAAAACAAATTTCATTTACTTTTGTGATTGATACATTTTCCATTTATGGATCTTTAAATGATGCAAAAATGAGCAAGAAAAAAGATGCTCAAAAAACGTAAAATTCGAATTGTGAGGATGCAAAATTATTTTCAGTGGGTTTATAAAGTATTTTTTACAAATAAAACAAATTTCATTTACTTTTGTGATTGATACATTTTCCATTTATGGATCTTTAAATGATGCAAAAAAGAGCAAGAAAAAAGATGCTCAAAAAACGTAAAATTCGAATTGTGAGGATGCAAAATTATTTTCATTAGGTTTAAAAAGTATTTTTTACAAATAAAACGAATTTCATTTACTTTTGTGATTGATACATTTTCCATTTATGGAACTTTAAATGATGCAAAAAAGAGCAAGAAAAAGAACGCTCAAAAAACGTAAAATTCGAATTGTGAGGATGCAAAATTATTTTCAGTGGGTTTAAAAAGTATTTTTTACAAATAAAACGAATTTCGTTTACTTTTGTGATTGATACATTTTCCATTTATGGATCTTTAAATGATGCAAAAAAGAGCAAGAAAAAAGATGCTAAAAAAAACGTAAAATTCAAATTGTGAGGATGCAAAATTATTTTCATTAGGTTTAAAAAGTATTTTTTACAAATAAAATGAATTTCATTTACTTTTGTGATTGATACATTTTCCATTTATGGAACTTTAAATGATGCAAAAAAGAGCAAGAAAAAAAACGCTCAAAAAACGTAAAATTCGAATTGTGAGGATGCAAAATTATTTTCAGTGGGTTTATAAAGTATTTTTTACAAATAAAACAAATTTCATTTACTTTTGTGATTGATACATTTTCCATTTATGGATCTTTAAATGATGCAAAAATGAGCAAGAAAAAAGATGCTCAAAAAACGTAAAATTCGAATTGTGAGGATGCAAAATTATTTTCAGTGGGTTTATAAAGTATTTTTTACAAATAAAACAAATTTCATTTACTTTTGTGATTGATACATTTTCCATTTATGGATCTTTAAATGATGCAAAAATGAGCAAGAAAAAAGATGCTCAAAAAACGTAAAATTCGAATTGTGAGGATGCAAAATTATTTTCATTAGGTTTAAAAAGTATTTTTTACAAATAAAACGAATTTCATTTACTTTTGTGATTGATACATTTTCCATTTATGGAACTTTAAATGATGCAAAAAAGAGCAAGAAAAAAAACGCTCAAAAAACGTAAAATTCGAAGTGTGAGGATGCAAAATTATTTTCAGTGGGTTTATAAAGTATTTTTTACAAATAAAACAAATTTCATTTACTTTTGTGATTGATACATTTTCCATTTATGGATCTTTAAATGATGCAAAAAAGAGCAAGAAAAAAGATGCTCAAAAAACGTAAAATTCGAATTGTGAGGATGCAAAATTATTTTCATTAGGTTTAAAAAGTATTTTTTACAAATAAAACAAATTTCATTTACTTTTGTGATTGATACATTTTCCATTTATGGATCTTTAAATGATGCAAAAATGAGCAAGAAAAAAGATGCTCAAAAAACGTAAAATTCGAATTGTGAGGATGCAAAATTATTTTCAGTGGGTTTATAAAGTATTTTTTACAAATAAAACAAATTTCATTTACTTTTGTGATTGATACATTTTCCATTTATGGATCTTTAAATGATGCAAAAAAGAGCAAGAAAAAAGATGCTCAAAAAACGTAAAATTCGAATTGTGAGGATGCAAAATTATTTTCATTAGGTTTAAAAAGTATTTTTTACAAATAAAACGAATTTCATTTACTTTTGTGATTGATACATTTTCCATTTAAAGAACTTTAAATGATGCAAAAAAGAGCAAGAAAAAAACGCTCAAAAAACGTAAAATTCGAATTGTGAGGATGCAAAATTATTTTCAGTGGGTTTATAAAGTATTTTTTACAAATAAAACAAATTTCATTTACTTTTGTGATTGATACATTTTCCATTTATGGATCTTTAAATGATGCAAAAATGAGCAAGAAAAAAGATGCTCAAAAAACGTAAAATTCGAATTGTGAGGATGCAAAATTATTTTCAGTGGGTTTATAAAGTATTTTTTACAAATAAAACAAATTTCATTTACTTTTGTGATTGATACATTTTCCATTTATGGATCTTTAAATGATGCAAAAAAGAGCAAGAAAAAAGATGCTCAAAAAACGTAAAATTCGAATAGTGAGGATGCAAAATTATTTTCATTAGGTTTAAAAAGTATTTTTTACAAATAAAACGAATTTCATTTACTTTTGTGATTGATACATTTTCCATTTATGGAACTTTAAATGATGCAAAAAAGAGCAAGAAAAAAAACGCTCAAAAAACGTAAAATTCGAATTGTGAGGATGCAAAATTATTTTCAGTGGGATTATAAAGTATTTTTTACAAATAAAACAAATTTCGTTTACTTTTGTGATTGATACATTTTCCATTTATGGATCTTTAAATGATGCAAAAAAGAGCAAGAAAAAAGATGCTCAAAAAACGTAAAATTCGAATTGTGAGGATGCAAAATTATTTTCAGTGGGTTTATAAAGTATTTTTTACAAATAAAACAAATTTCATTTACTTTTGTGATTGATACATTTTCCATTTATGGATCTTTAAATGATGCAAAAAAGAGCAAGAAAAAAGATGCTCAAAAAACGTAAAATTCGAATTGTGAGGATGCAAAATTATTTTCAGTGGGATTATAAAGTATTTTTTACAAATAAAACAAATTTCGTTTACTTTTGTGATTGATACATTTTCCATTTATGGATCTTTAAATGATGCAAAAATGAGCAAGAAAAAAGATGCTCAAAAAACGTAAAATTCGAATTGTGAGGATGCAAAATTATTTTCAGTGGGTTTATAAAGTATTTTTTACAAATAAAACAAATTTCATTTACTTTTGTGATTGATACATTTTCCATTTATGGATCTTTAAATGATGCAAAAAAGAGCAAGAAAAAAGATGCTCAAAAAACGTAAAATTCGAATTGTGAGGATGCAAAATTATTTTCAGTGGGATTATAAAGTATTTTTTACAAATAAAACAAATTTCATTTACTTTTGTGATTGATACATTTTCCATTTATGGATCTTTAAATGATGCAAAAATGAGCAAGAAAAAAGATGCTCAAAAAACGTAAAATTCGAATTGTGAGGATGCAAAATTATTTTCAGTGGGTTTATAAAGTATTTTTTACAAATAAAACAAATTTCATTTACTTTTGTGATTGATACATTTTCCATTTATGGATCTTTAAATGATGCAAAAAAGAGCAAGAAAAAAGATGCTCAAAAAACGTAAAATTCGAATAGTGAGGATGCAAAATTATTTTCATTAGGTTTAAAAAGTATTTTTTACAAATAAAACGAATTTCATTTACTTTTGTGATTGATACATTTTCCATTTATGGAACTTTAAATGATGCAAAAAAGAGCAAGAAAAAAAACGCTCAAAAAACGTAAAATTCGAATTGTGAGGATGCAAAATTATTTTCAGTGGGATTATAAAGTATTTTTTACAAATAAAACAAATTTCGTTTACTTTTGTGATTGATACATTTTCCATTTATGGATCTTTAAATGATGCAAAAAAGAGCAAGAAAAAAGATGCTCAAAAAACGTAAAATTCGAATTGTGAGGATGCAAAATTATTTTCAGTGGGTTTATAAAGTATTTTTTACAAATAAAACAAATTTCATTTACTTTTGTGATTGATACATTTTCCATTTATGGATCTTTAAATGATGCAAAAAAGAGCAAGAAAAAAGATGCTCAAAAAACGTAAAATTCGAATTGTGAGGATGCAAAATTATTTTCAGTGGGATTATAAAGTATTTTTTACAAATAAAACAAATTTCGTTTACTTTTGTGATTGATACATTTTCCATTTATGGATCTTTAAATGATGCAAAAAAGAGCAAGAAAAAAGATGCTCAAAAAACGTAAAATTCGAATAGTGAGGATGCAAAATTATTTTCATTAGGTTTAAAAAGTATTTTTTACAAATAAAACGAATTTCATTTACTTTTGTGATTGATACATTTTCCATTTATGGAACTTTAAATGATGCAAAAAAGAGCAAGAAAAAAGATGCTCAAAAAACGTAAAATTCGAATAGTGAGGATGCAAAATTATTTTCATTAGGTTTAAAAAGTATTTTTTACAAATAAAACAAATTTCATTTACTTTTGTGATTGATACATTTTCCATTTATGGATCTTTAAATGATGCAAAAATGAGCAAGAAAAAAGATGCTCAAAAAACGTAAAATTCGAATTGTGAGGATGCAAAATTATTTTCAGTGGGTTTATAAAGTATTTTTTACAAATAAAACAAATTTCATTTACTTTTGTGATTGATACATTTTCCATTTATGGATCTTTAAATGATGCAAAAAAGAGCAAGAAAAAAGATGCTCAAAAAACGTAAAATTCGAATTGTGAGGATGCAAAATTATTTTCATTAGGTTTAAAAAGTATTTTTTACAAATAAAACGAATTTCATTTACTTTTGTGATTGATACATTTTCCATTTATGGAACTTTAAATGATGCAAAAAAGAGCAAGAAAAAAACGCTCAAAAAACGTAAAATTCGAATTGTGAGGATGCAAAATTATTTTCAGTGGGTTTATAAAGTATTTTTTACAAATAAAACAAATTTCATTTACTTTTGTGATTGATACATTTTCCATTTATGGATCTTTAAATGATGCAAAAATGAGCAAGAAAAAAGATGCTCAAAAAACGTAAAATTCGAATTGTGAGGATGCAAAATTATTTTCAGTGGGTTTATAAAGTATTTTTTACAAATAAAACAAATTTCATTTACTTTTGTGATTGATACATTTTCCATTTATGGATCTTTAAATGATGCAAAAAAGAGCAAGAAAAAAGATGCTCAAAAAACGTAAAATTCGAATTGTGAGGATGCAAAATTATTTTCATTAGGTTTAAAAAGTATTTTTTACAAATAAAACGAATTTCATTTACTTTTGTGATTGATACATTTTCCATTTATGGAACTTTAAATGATGCAAAAAAGAGCAAGAAAAAAAACGCTCAAAAAACGTAAAATTCGAATTGTGAGGATGCAAAATTATTTTCAGTGGGATTATAAAGTATTTTTTACAAATAAAACAAATTTCGTTTACTTTTGTGATTGATACATTTTCCATTTATGGAACTTACAATGATGCAAAAAAGAGCAAGAAAAAAAACGCTCAAAAAACGTAAAATTCGAATTGTGAGGATGCAAAATTATTTTCAGTGGGTTTATAAAGTATTTTTTACAAATAAAACAAATTTCATTTACTTTTGTGATTGATACATTTTCCATTTATGGATCTTTAAATGATGCAAAAAAGAGCAAGAAAAAAGATGCTCAAAAAACGTAAAATTCGAATTGTGAGGATGCAAAATTATTTTCATTAGGTTTAAAAAGTATTTTTTACAAATAAAACGAATTTCATTTACTTTTGTGATTGATACATTTTCCATTTATGGAACTTTAAATGATGCAAAAAAGAGCAAGAAAAAAAACGCTCAAAAAACGTAAAATTCGAATTGTGAGGATGCAAAATTATTTTCAGTGGGTTTATAAAGTATTTTTTACAAATAAAACAAATTTCATTTACTTTTGTGATTGATACATTTTCCATTTATGGAACTTTAAATGATGCAAAAAAGAGCAAGAAAAAAGATGCTCAAAAAACGTAAAATTCGAATTGTGAGGATGCAAAATTATTTTCAGTGGGTTTATAAAGTATTTTTTACAAATAAAACGAATTTCATTTACTTTTGTGATTGATACATTTTCCATTTATGGATCTTTAAATGATGCAAAAAAGAGCAAGAAAAAAGATGCTAAAAAAAACGTGAAATTCAAATTGTGAGGATGCAAAATTATTTTCATTAGGTTTAAAAAGTATTTTTTACAAATAAAACGAATTTCATTTACTTTTGTGATTGATACATTTTCCATTTATGGAACTTTAAATGATGCAAAAAAGAGCAAGAAAAAAAACGCTCAAAAAACGTAAAATTCGAATTGTGAGGATGCAAAATTATTTTCAGTGGGTTTATAAAGTATTTTTTACAAATAAAACAAATTTCATTTATTTTTGTGATTGATACATTTTCCATTTATGGATCTTTAAATGATGCAAAAAAGAGCAAGAAAAAAAAACGCTCAAAAAACGTAAAATTCGAATTGTGAGGATGCAAAATTATTTTCAGTGGGTTTATAAAGTATTTTTTACAAATAAAACAAATTTCATTTACTTTTGTGATTAATACATTTTCCATTTATGGATCTTTAAATGATGCAAAAATGAGCAAGAAAAAAGATGCTCAAAAAACGTAAAATTCGAATTGTGAGGATGCAAAATTATTTTCAGTGGGATTATAAAGTATTTTTTACAAATAAAACAAATTTCATTTACTTTTGTGATTGATACATTTTCCATTTATGGAACTTACAATGATGCAAAAAAGAGCAAGAAAAAAAACGCTCAAAAAACGTAAAATTCGAATTGTGAGGATGCAAAATTATTTTTAGTGGGTTTATAAAGTATTTTTTACAAATAAAACAAACTTCATTTACTTTTGTGATTGATACATTTTCCATTTATGGATCTTTAAATGATGCAAAAAATGAGCAAGAAAAAAGATGCTCAAACAACGTAAAATTCGAATTGTGAGGATGCAAAATTATTTTCAGTGGGATTATAAAGTATTTTTTACAAATAAAACAAATTTCATTTACTTTTGTGATTGATACATTTTCCATTTATGGAACTTACAATGATGCAAAAAAGAGCAAGAAAAAAAACGCTCAAAAAACGTAAAATTCGAATTGTGAGGATGCAAAATTATTTTCAGTGGGATTATAAAGTATTTTTTACAAATAAAACAAATTTCATTTACTTTTGTGATTGATACATTTTCCATTTATGGATCTTTAAATGATGCAAAAAATGAGCAAGAAAAAAGATGCTCAAAAAACGTAAAATTCGAATTGTGAGGATGCAAAATTATTTTCAGTGGGATTATAAAGTATTTTTTACAAATAAAACAAATTTCATTTACTTTTTTGATTGATACATTTTCCATTTATGGAACTTTAAATGATGCAAAAAAGAGCAAGAAAAAAAACGCTCAAAAAACGTAAAATTCGAATTGTGAGGATGCAAAATTATTTTCAGTGGGATTATAAAGTATTTTTTACAAATAAAACAAATTTCATTTACTTTTGTGATTGATACATTTTCCATTTATGGAACTTACAATGATGCAAAAAAGAGCAAGAAAAAAAACGCTCAAAAAACGTAAAATTCGAATTGTGAGGATGCAAAATTATTTTCAGTGGGATTATAAAGTATTTTTTACAAATAAAACAAATTTCATTTACTTTTGTGATTGATACATTTTCCATTTATGGAACTTACAATGATGCAAAAAAGAGCAAGAAAAAAAACGCTCAAAAAACGTAAAATTCGAATTGTGAGGATGCAAAATTATTTTCAGTGGGTTTATAAAGTATTTTTTACAAATAAAACAAATTTCATTTACTTTTGTGATTGATACATTTTCCATTTATGGAACTTTAAATGATGCAAAAAAGAGCAAGAAAAAAGATGCTCAAAAAACGTAAAATTCGAATTGTGAGGATGCAAAATTATTTTCAGTGGGTTTATAAAGTATTTTTTACAAATAAAACGAATTTCATTTACTTTTGTGATTGATACATTTTCCATTTATGGATCTTTAAATGATGCAAAAAAGAGCAAGAAAAAAGATGCTAAAAAAAACGTGAAATTCAAATTGTGAGGATGCAAAATTATTTTCATTAGGTTTAAAAAGTATTTTTTACAAATAAAACGAATTTCATTTACTTTTGTGATTGATACATTTTCCATTTATGGAACTTTAAATGATGCAAAAAAGAGCAAGAAAAAAAACGCTCAAAAAACGTAAAATTCGAATTGTGAGGATGCAAAATTATTTTCAGTGGGTTTATAAAGTATTTTTTACAAATAAAACAAATTTCATTTATTTTTGTGATTGATACATTTTCCATTTATGGATCTTTAAATGATGCAAAAAAGAGCAAGAAAAAAAAACGCTCAAAAAACGTAAAATTCGAATTGTGAGGATGCAAAATTATTTTCAGTGGGTTTATAAAGTATTTTTTACAAATAAAACAAATTTCATTTACTTTTGTGATTGATACATTTTCCATTTATGGATCTTTAAATGATGCAAAAATGAGCAAGAAAAAAGATGCTCAAAAAACGTAAAATTCGAATTGTGAGGATGCAAAATTATTTTCATTAGGTTTAAAAAGTATTTTTTAAAAATTAAACGAATTTCATTTACTTTTCTGATTGATACATTTTCCATTTATGGAACTTTAAATGATGCAAAAAAGAGCAAAAAAAAAACGCTCAAAAAACGTAAAATTCGAATTGTGAGGATGCAAAATTATTTTCAGTGGGTTCATAAAGTATTTTTTACAAATAAAACAAATTTCGTTTATTTTTGTGATTGATACATTTTCCATTTATGGATCTTTAAATGATGCAAAAAAGAGCAAGAAAAAAGATGCTAAAAAAAACGTGAAATTCAAATTGTGAGGATGCAAAATTATTTTCATTAGGTTTAAAAAGTATTTTTTACAAATAAAACGAATTTCATTTACTTTTGTGATTGATACATTTTCCATTTATGGAACTTTAAATGATGCAAAAAAGAGCAAGAAAAAAAACGCTCAAAAAACGTAAAATTCGAATTGTGAGGATGCAAAATTATTTTCAGTGGGTTTATAAAGTATTTTTTACAAATAAAACAAATTTCATTTATTTTTGTGATTGATACATTTTCCATTTATGGATCTTTAAATGATGCAAAAAAGAGCAAGAAAAAAAAACGCTCAAAAAACGTAAAATTCGAATTGTGAGGATGCAAAATTATTTTCAGTGGGTTTATAAAGTATTTTTTACAAATAAAACAAATTTCATTTACTTTTGTGATTGATACATTTTCCATTTATGGATCTTTAAATGATGCAAAAAAGAGCAAGAAAAAAAAACGCTCAAAAAACGTAAAATTCGAATTGTGAGGTTGCAAAATTATTTTTAGTGGGTTTATAAAGTATTTTTTACAAATAAAACAAATTTCATTTACTTTTGTGATTGATACATTTTCAATTTATGGATCTTTAAATGATGCAAAAAAGAGCAAGAAAAAAAAACGCTCAAAAAACGTAAAATTCGAATTGTGAGGATGCAAAATTATTTTCAGTGGGTTTATAAAGTATTTTTTACAAATAAAACGAATTTCATTTACTTTTGTGATTGATACATTTTCCATTTATGGAACTTTAAATGATGCAAAAAAGAGCAAGAAAAAAGATGCTCAAAAAACGTAAAATTCGAATTGTGAGGATGCAAAATTATTTTCAGTGGGTTTATAAAGTATTTTTTACAAATAAAACGAATTTCATTTACTTTTGTGATTGATACATTTTCCATTTATGGAACTTTAAATGATGCAAAAAAGAGCAAGAAAAAAGATGCTCAAAAAACGTAAAATCCGAATTGTGAGGATGCAAAATTATTTTCATTAGGTTTAAAAAGTATTTTTTACAAATAAAACGAATTTCATTTACTTTTGTGATTGATACATTTTCCATTTATGGATCTTTAAATGATGCAAAAAAGAGCAAGAAAAAAAAACGCTCAAAAAACGTAAAATTCGAATTGTGAGGTTGCAAAATTATTTTTAGTGGGTTTATAAAGTATTTTTTACAAATAAAACAAATTTCATTTACTTTTGTGATTGATACATTTTCAATTTATGGATCTTTAAATGATGCAAAAAAGAGCAAGAAAAAAAAACGTTCAAAAAACGTAAAATTCGAATTGTGAGGATGCAAAATTATTTTCAGTGGGTTTATAAAGTATTTTTTACAAATAAAACGAATTTCATTTACTTTTGTGATTGATACATTTTCCATTTATGGAACTTTAAATGATGCAAAAAAGAGCAAGAAAAAAAAACGCTCAAAAAACGTAAAATTCGAATTGTGAGGATGCAAAATTATTTTCATTAGGTTTAAAAAGTATTTTTTACAAATAAAACGAATTTCATTTACTTTTGTGATTGATACATTTTCAATTTATGGAACTTTAAATGATGCAAAAAAGAGCAAGAAAAAAGATGCTCAAAAAACGTAAAATTCGAATTGTGAGGATGCAAAATTATTTTCATTAGGTTTAAAAAGTATTTTTTACAAATAAAACGAATTTCATTTACTTTTGTGATTGATACATTTTCCATTTATGGAACTTTAAATGATGCAAAAAAGAGCAAAAAAAAAACGCTCAAAAAACGTAAAATTCGAATTGTGAGGATGCAAAATTATTTTCAGTGGGTTTATAAAGTATTTTTTACAAATAAAACGAATTTCATTTACTTTTGTGATTGATACATTTTCCATTTATGGAACTTTAAACGATGCAAAAAAGAGCAAGAAAAAAAAACGCTCAAAAAACGTAAAATTCGAATTGTGAGGATGCAAAATTATTTTCAGTGGGTTTATAAAGTATTTTTTACAAATAAAACGAATTTCATTTACTTTTGTGATTGATACATTTTCCATTTATGGATCTTTAAATGATGCAAAAAAGAGCAAGAAAAAAGATGCTCAAAAAACGTAAAATTCGAATTGTGAGGATGCAAAATTATTTTCATTAGGTTTAAAAAGTATTTTTTACAAATAAAACGAATTTCATTTACTTTTGTGATTGATACATTTTCCATTTATGGAACTTTAAATGATGCAAAAAAGAGCAAGAAAAAAAACGCTCAAAAAACGTAAAATTCGAATTGTGAGGATGCAAAATTATTTTCAGTGGGATTATAAAGTATTTTTTACAAATAAAACAAATTTCATTTACTTTTGTGATTGATACATTTTCCATTTATGGAACTTACAATGATGCAAAAAAGAGCAAGAAAAAAAACGCTCAAAAAACGTAAAATTCGAATTGTGAGGATGCAAAATAATTTTCAGTGGGTTTATAAAGTATTTTTTACAAATAAAACAAACTTCATTTACTTTTGTGATTGCTACATTTTCCATTTATGGATCTTTAAATGATGCAAAAAATGAGCAAGAAAAAAGATGCTCAAAAAACGTAAAATTCGAATTGTGAAGATGCAAAATTATTTTCAGTGGGATTATAAAGTATTTTTTACAAATAAAACAAATTTCATTTACTTTTTTGATTGATACATTTTCCATTTATGGATCTTTAAATGATGCAAAAAATGAGCAAGAAAAAAGATGCTCAAAAAACGTAAAATTCGAATTGTGAAGATGCAAAATTATTTTCAGTGGGATTATAAAGTATTTTTTACAAATAAAACAAATTTCATTTACTTTTGTGATTGATACATTTTCCATTTATGGAACTTTAAATGATGCAAAAAAGAGCAAGAAAAAAGATGCTCAAAAAACGTAAAATTCGAATTGTGAGGATGCAAAATTATTTTCATTAGGTTTAAAAAGTATTTTTTACAAATAAAACGAATTTCATTTACTTTTGTGATTGATACATTTTCCATTTATGGAACTTTAAATGATGCAAAAAAGAGCAAAAAAAAAAACGCTCAAAAAACGTAAAATTCGAATTGTGAGGATGCAAAATAATTTTCAGTGGGTTTATAAAGTATTTTTTACAAATAAAACAAACTTCATTTACTTTTGTGATTGCTACATTTTCCATTTATGGATCTTTAAATGATGCAAAAAATGAGCAAGAAAAAAGATGCTCAAAAAACGTAAAATTCGAATTGTGAAGATGCAAAATTATTTTCAGTGGGATTATAAAGTATTTTTTACAAATAAAACAAATTTCATTTACTTTTTTGATTGATACATTTTCCATTTATGGATCTTTAAATGATGCAAAAAATGAGCAAGAAAAAAGATGCTCAAAAAACGTAAAATTCGAATTGTGAGGATGCAAAATTATTTTCAGTGGGATTATAAAGTATTTTTTACAAATAAAACAAATTTCATTTACTTTTGTGATTGATACATTTTCCATTTATGGAACTTTAAATGATGCAAAAAAGAGCAAGAAAAAAAACGCTCAAAAAACGTAAAATTCGAATTGTGAGGATGCAAAATTATTTTCAGTGGGATTATAAAGTATTTTTTACAAATAAAACAAATTTCATTTACTTTTGTGATTGATACATTTTCCATTTATGGATCTTTAAATGATGCAAAAAATGAGCAAGAAAAAAGATGCTCAAAAAACGTAAAATTCGAATTGTGAAGATGCAAAATTATTTTCAGTGGGATTATAAAGTATTTTTTACAAATAAAACAAATTTCATTTACTTTTTTGATTGATACATTTTCCATTTATGGATCTTTAAATGATGCAAAAAATGAGCAAGAAAAAAGATGCTCAAAAAACGTAAAATTCGAATTGTGAGGATGCAAAATTATTTTCAGTGGGATTATAAAGTATTTTTTACAAATAAAACAAATTTCATTTACTTTTGTGATTGATACATTTTCCATTTATGGAACTTTAAATGATGCAAAAAAGAGCAAGAAAAAAAACGCTCAAAAAACGTAAAATTCGAATTGTGAGGATGCAAAATAATTTTCAGTGGGTTTATAAAGTATTTTTTACAAATAAAACAAACTTCATTTACTTTTGTGATTGCTACATTTTCCATTTATGGATCTTTAAATGATGCAAAAAATGAGCAAGAAAAAAGATGCTCAAAAAACGTAAAATTCGAATTGTGAAGATGCAAAATTATTTTCAGTGGGATTATAAAGTATTTTTTACAAATAAAACAAATTTCATTTACTTTTTTGATTGATACATTTTCCATTTATGGATCTTTAAATGATGCAAAAAATGAGCAAGAAAAAAGATGCTCAAAAAACGTAAAATTCGAATTGTGAGGATGCAAAATTATTTTCAGTGGGATTATAAAGTATTTTTTACAAATAAAACAAATTTCATTTACTTTTGTGATTGATACATTTTCCATTTATGGAACTTTAAATGATGCAAAAAAGAGCAAGAAAAAAGATGCTCAAAAAACGTAAAATTCGAATTGTGAGGATGCAAAATTATTTTCATTAGGTTTAAAAAGTATTTTTTACAAATAAAACGAATTTCATTTACTTTTGTGATTGATACATTTTCCATTTATGGAACTTTAAATGATGCAAAAAAGAGCAAGAAAAAAAACGCTCAAAAAACGTAAAATTCGAATTGTGAGGATGCAAAATTATTTTCAGTGGGTTTATAAAGTATTTGTTACAAATAAAACAAATTTCATTTACTTTTGTGATTGATACATTTTCCATTTATGGATCTTTAAATGATGCAAAAAAGAGCAAGAAAAAAGATGCTAAAAGAACGTAAAATTCAAATAATGAGGATGCAAAATTATTTTCATTAGGTTTAAAAAGTATTTTTTACAAATAAAACGAATTTCATTTACTTTTGTGATTGATACATTTTCCATTTATGGATCTTTAAATGATGCAAAAAAGAGCAAGAAAAAAAACGCACAAAAAACGTAAAATTCGAATTGTGAGGATGCAAAATTATTTTCAGTGGGTTTATAAAGTATTTTTTACAAATAAAACAAATTTCATTTACTTTTGTGATTGATACATTTTCCATTTATGGATCTTTAAATGATGCAAAAAAGAGCAAGAAAAAAAAACGCTCAAAAAACGTAAAATTCGAATTGTGAGGATGCAAAATTATTTTCAGTGGGTTTATAAAGTATTTTTTACAAATAAAACAAATTTCATTTACTGTTGTGATTGATACATTTTCCATTTATGGATCTTTAAATGATGCAAGAAAGAGCAAGAAAAAAAACGCTCAAAAAACGTAAAATTCGAATTGTGAGGATGCAAAATTATTTTCAGTGGGTTTATAAAGTATTTTTTACAAATAAAACGAATTTCATTTACTTTTGTGATTGATACATTTTCCATTTATGGATCTTTAAATGATGCAAAAAAGAGCAAGAAAAAAAAACGCTGAAAAAACGTAAAATTCGAATTGTGAGGATGCAAAATTATTTTCAGTGGGTTTATAAAGTATTTTTTACAAATAAAACAAATTTCATTTACTTTTGTGATTGATACATTTTCCATTTATGGATCTTTAAATGATGCAAAAATGAGCAAGAAAAAAGATGCTCAAAAAACGTAAAATTCGAATTGTGAGGATGCAAAATTATTTTCATTAGGTTTAAAAAGTATTTTTTACAAATAAAACGAATTTCATTTACTTTTGTGATTGATACATTTTCCATTTAAGGAACTTTAAATGATGCAAAAAAGAGCAAGAAAAAAAACGCTCAAAAAACGTAAAATGCAAATAATGAGGATGCAAAATTATTTTCATTAGGTTTAAAAAGTATTTTTTACAAATAAAACGAATTTCATTTACTTTTGTGATTGATACATTTTCCATTTATGGATCTTTAAATGATGCAAAAAAGAGCAAGAAAAAAGATGCTAAAAAAACGTAAAATTCAAATAATGAGGATGCAAAATTATTTTCATTAGGTTTAAAAAGTATTTTTGACAAATAAAACGAATTTCATTTACTTTTGTGATTGATACATTTTCCATTTATGGATCTTTAAATGATGCAAAAAAGAGCAAGAAAAAAAAACGCTCAAAAAACGTAAAATTCGAATTGTGAGGATGCAAAATTATTTTCAGTGGGTTTATAAAGTATTTTTTACAAATAAAACAAATTTCATTTACTTTTGTGATTGATACATTTTCCATTTATGGATCTTTAAATGATGCAAAAAAGAGCAAGAAAAAAAAACGCTCAAAAAACGTAAAATTCGAATTGTGAGGATGCAAAATTATTTTCAGTGGGTTTATAAAGTATTTTTTACAAATAAAACGAATTTCATTTACTTTTGTGATTGATACATTTTCCATTTATGGATCTTTAAATAATGCAAAAAAGAGCAAGAAAAAAAACGCTCAAAAAACGTAAAATTCGAATTGTGAGGATGCAAAATTATTTTCAGTGGGTTTATAAAGTATTTTTTACAAATAAAACAAATTTCATTTACTTTTGTGATTGATACATTTTCCATTTATGGATCTTTAAATGATGCAAAAATGAGCAAGAAAAAAGATGCTCAAAAAACGTAAAATTCGAATTGTGAGGATGCAAAATTATTTTCATTAGGTTTAAAAAGTATTTTTTACAAATAAAACGAATTTCATTTACTTTTGTGATTGATACATTTTCCATTTAAGGAACTTTAAATGATGCAAAAAAGAGCAAGAAAAAAAAACGCTCAAAAAACGTAAAATGCAAATTATGAGGATGCAAAATTATTTTCATTAGGTTTAAAAAGTATTTTTTACAAATAAAACGAATTTCATTTACTTTTGTGATTGAAACATTTTCCATTTATGGATCTTTAAATGATGCAAAAAAGAGCAAGAAAAAAGATGCTAAAAGAACGTAAAATTCAAATAATGAGGATGCAAAATTATTTTCATTAGGTTTTAAAAGTATTTTTTACAAATAAAACGAATTTCATTTACTTTTGTGATTGATACATTTTCCATTTATGGATCTTTAAATGATGCAAAAAAGAGCAAGAAAAAAGATGCTAAAAAAACGTAAAATTCAAATAATGAGGATGCAAAATTATTTTCATTAGGTTTAAAAAGTATTTTTTACAAATAAAACGAATTTCATTTACTTTTGTGATTGATACATTTTCCATTTATGGATCTTTAAATGATGCAAAAAAGAGCAAGAAAAAAGATGCTAAAAAAACGTAAAATTCAAATAATGAGGATGCAAAATTATTTTCATTAGGTTTTAAAAGTATTTTTTACAAATAAAACGAATTTCATTTACTTTTGTGATTGATACATTTTCCATTTATGGAACTTTAAATGATGCAAAAAAGAGCAAGAAAAAAGATGCTAAAAGAACGTAAAATTCAAATAATGAGGATGCAAAATTATTTTCATTAGGTTTAAAAAGTATTTTTTACAAATAAAACGAATTTCATTTACTTTTGTGATTGATACATTTTCCGTTTATGGATCTTTAAATGATGCAAAAAAGAGCAAGAAAAAAAACGCACAAAAAACGTAAAATTCGAATTGTGAGGATGCAAAATTATTTTCAGTGGGTTTATAAAGTATTTTTTACAAATAAAACAAATTTCATTTACTTTTGTGATTGATACATTTTCCATTTATGGATCTTTAAATGATGCAAAAAAGAGCAAGAAAAAAAAACGCTCAAAAAACGTAAAATTCGAATTGTGAGGATGCAAAATTATTTTCAGTGGGTTTATAAAGTATTTTTTACAAATAAAACGAATTTCATTTACTTTTGTGATTGATACATTTTCCATTTATGGATCTTTAAATAATGCAAAAAAGAGCAAGAAAAAAAAACGCTCAAAAAACGTAAAATTCGAATTGTGAGGATGCAAAATTATTTTCAGTGGGTTTATAAAGTATTTTTTACAAATAAAACAAATTTCATTTACTTTTGTGATTGATACATTTTCCATTTATGGATCTTTAAATGATGCAAAAATGAGCAAGAAAAAAGATGCTCAAAAAACGTAAAATTCGAATTGTGAGGATGCAAAATTATTTTCATTAGGTTTAAAAAGTATTTTTTACAAATAAAACGAATTTCATTTACTTTTGTGATTGATACATTTTCCATTTAAGGAACTTTAAATGATGCAAAAAAGAGCAAGAAAAAAAAACGCTCAAAAAACGTAAAATGCAAATTATGAGGATGCAAAATTATTTTCATTAGGTTTAAAAAGTATTTTTTACAAATAAAACGAATTTCATTTACTTTTGTGATTGAAACATTTTCCATTTATGGATCTTTAAATGATGCAAAAAAGAGCAAGAAAAAAGATGCTAAAAAAACGTAAAATTCAAATAATGAGGATGCAAAATTATTTTCATTAGGTTTAAAAAGTATTTTTTACAAATAAAACGAATTTCATTTACTTTTGTGATTGATACATTTTCCATTTATGGATCTTTAAATGATGCAAAAAAGAGCAAGAAAAAAGATGCTCAAAAAACGTAAAATTCAAATAATGAGGATGCAAAATTATTTTCATTAGGTTTTAAAAGTATTTTTTACAAATAAAACGAATTTCATTTACTTTTGTGATTGATACATTTTCCATTTATGGAACTTTAAATGATGCAAAAAAGAGCAAGAAAAAAGATGCTAAAAGAACGTAAAATTCAAATAATGAGGATGCAAAATTATTTTCATTAGGTTTAAAAAGTATTTTTTACAAATAAAACGAATTTCATTTACTTTTGTGATTGATACATTTTCCATTTATGGATCTTTAAATGATGCAAAAAAGAGCAAGAAAAAAAACGCACAAAAAACGTAAAATTCGAATTGTGAGGATGCAAAATTATTTTCAGTGGGTTTATAAAGTATTTTTTACAAATAAAACGAATTTCATTTACTTTTGTGATTGAAACATTTTCCATTTATGGATCTTTAAATGATGCAAAAAAGAGCAAGAAAAAAGATGCTAAAAAAACGTAAAATTCAAATAATGAGGATGCAAAATTATTTTCATTAGGTTTAAAAAGTATTTTTTACAAATAAAACGAATTTCATTTACTTTTGTGATTGATACATTTTCCATTTATGGATCTTTAAATGATGCAAAAAAGAGCAAGAAAAAAGATGCTCAAAAAACGTAAAATTCAAATAATGAGGATGCAAAATTATTTTCATTAGGTTTAAAAAGTATTTTTTACAAATAAAACGAATTTCATTTACTTTTGTGATTGATACATTTTCCATTTATGGATCTTTAAATAATGCAAAAAAGAGCAAGAAAAAAAACGCTCAAAAAACGTAAAATTCGAATTGTGAGGATGCAAAATTATTTTCAGTGGGTTTATAAAGTATTTTTTACAAATAAAACAAATTTCATTTACTTTTGTGATTGATACATTTTCCATTTATGGATCTTTAAATGATGCAAAAAAGAGCAAGAAAAAAAAACGCTCAAAAAACGTAAAATTCGAATTGTGAGGATGCAAAATTATTTTCAGTGGGTTTATAAAGTATTTTTTACAAATAAAACGAATTTCATTTACTTTTGTGATTGATACATTTTCCATTTATGGATCTTTAAATAATGCAAAAAAGAGCAAGAAAAAAAACGCTCAAAAAACGTAAAATTCGAATTGTGAGGATGCAAAATTATTTTCAGTGGGTTTATAAAGTATTTTTTACAAATAAAACAAATTTCATTTACTTTTGTGATTGATACATTTTCCATTTATGGATCTTTAAATGATGCAAAAATGAGCAAGAAAAAAGATGCTCAAAAAACGTAAAATTCGAATTGTGAGGATGCAAAATTATTTTCATTAGGTTTAAAAAGTATTTTTTACAAATAAAACGAATTTCATTTACTTTTGTGATTGATACATTTTCCATTTAAGGAACTTTAAATGATGCAAAAATGAGCAAGAAAAAAAAACGCTCAAAAAACGTAAAATGCAAATTATGAGGATGCAAAATTATTTTCATTAGGTTTAAAAAGTATTTTTTACAAATAAAACGAATTTCATTTACTTTTGTGATTGAAACATTTTCCATTTATGGATCTTTAAATGATGCAAAAAAGAGCAAGAAAAAAGATGCTAAAAGAACGTAAAATTCAAATAATGAGGATGCAAAATTATTTTCATTAGGTTTTAAAAGTATTTTTTACAAATAAAACGAATTTCATTTACTTTTGTGATTGATACATTTTCCATTTATGGATCTTTAAATGATGCAAAAAAGAGCAAGAAAAAAGATGCTAAAAAAACGTAAAATTCAAATAATGAGGATGCAAAATTATTTTCATTAGGTTTAAAAAGTATTTTTTACAAATAAAACGAATTTCATTTACTTTTGTGATTGATACATTTTCCATTTATGGATCTTTAAATGATGCAAAAAAGAGCAAGAAAAAAGATGCTAAAAAAACGTAAAATTCAAATAATGAGGATGCAAAATTATTTTCATTAGGTTTTAAAAGTATTTTTTACAAATAAAACGAATTTCATTTACTTTTGTGATTGATACATTTTCCATTTATGGAACTTTAAATGATGCAAAAAAGAGCAAGAAAAAAGATGCTAAAAGAACGTAAAATTCAAATAATGAGGATGCAAAATTATTTTCATTAGGTTTAAAAAGTATTTTTTACAAATAAAACGAATTTCATTTACTTTTGTGATTGATACATTTTCCGTTTATGGATCTTTAAATGATGCAAAAAAGAGCAAGAAAAAAAACGCACAAAAAACGTAAAATTCGAATTGTGAGGATGCAAAATTATTTTCAGTGGGTTTATAAAGTATTTTTTACAAATAAAACAAATTTCATTTACTTTTGTGATTGATACATTTTCCATTTATGGATCTTTAAATGATGCAAAAAAGAGCAAGAAAAAAAAACGCTCAAAAAACGTAAAATTCGAATTGTGAGGATGCAAAATTATTTTCAGTGGGTTTATAAAGTATTTTTTACAAATAAAACGAATTTCATTTACTTTTGTGATTGATACATTTTCCATTTATGGATCTTTAAATAATGCAAAAAAGAGCAAGAAAAAAAAACGCTCAAAAAACGTAAAATTCGAATTGTGAGGATGCAAAATTATTTTCAGTGGGTTTATAAAGTATTTTTTACAAATAAAACAAATTTCATTTACTTTTGTGATTGATACATTTTCCATTTATGGATCTTTAAATGATGCAAAAATGAGCAAGAAAAAAGATGCTCAAAAAACGTAAAATTCGAATTGTGAGGATGCAAAATTATTTTCATTAGGTTTAAAAAGTATTTTTTACAAATAAAACGAATTTCATTTACTTTTGTGATTGATACATTTTCCATTTAAGGAACTTTAAATGATGCAAAAAAGAGCAAGAAAAAAAAACGCTCAAAAAACGTAAAATGCAAATTATGAGGATGCAAAATTATTTTCATTAGGTTTAAAAAGTATTTTTTACAAATAAAACGAATTTCATTTACTTTTGTGATTGAAACATTTTCCATTTATGGATCTTTAAATGATGCAAAAAAGAGCAAGAAAAAAGATGCTAAAAAAACGTAAAATTCAAATAATGAGGATGCAAAATTATTTTCATTAGGTTTAAAAAGTATTTTTTACAAATAAAACGAATTTCATTTACTTTTGTGATTGATACATTTTCCATTTATGGATCTTTAAATGATGCAAAAAAGAGCAAGAAAAAAGATGCTAAAAAAACGTAAAATTCAAATAATGAGGATGCAAAATTATTTTCATTAGGTTTTAAAAGTATTTTTTACAAATAAAACGAATTTCATTTACTTTTGTGATTGATACATTTTCCATTTATGGAACTTTAAATGATGCAAAAAAGAGCAAGAAAAAAGATGCTAAAAGAACGTAAAATTCAAATAATGAGGATGCAAAATTATTTTCATTAGGTTTAAAAAGTATTTTTTACAAATAAAACGAATTTCATTTACTTTTGTGATTGATACATTTTCCATTTATGGATCTTTAAATGATGCAAAAAAGAGCAAGAAAAAAAACGCACAAAAAACGTAAAATTCGAATTGTGAGGATGCAAAATTATTTTCAGTGGGTTTATAAAGTATTTTTTACAAATAAAACAAATTTCATTTACTTTTGTGATTGATACATTTTCCATTTATGGATCTTTAAATGATGCAAAAAAGAGCAAGAAAAAAAAACGCTCAAAAAACGTAAAATTCGAATTGTGAGGATGCAAAATCATTTTCAGTGGGTTTATAAAGTATTTTTTACAAATAAAACGAATTTCATTTACTTTTGTGATTGATACATTTTCCATTTATGGATCTTTAAATGATGCAAAAAAGAGCAAGAAAAAAAAACGCTCAAAAAACGTAAAATTCGAATTGTGAGGTTGCAAAATTATTTTTAGTGGGTTTATAAAGTATTTTTTACAAATAAAACAAATTTCATTTACTTTTGTGATTGATACATTTTCAATTTATGGATCTTTAAATGATGCAAAAAAGAGCAAGAAAAAAAAACGCTCAAAAAACGTAAAATTCGAATTGTGAGGATGCAAAATTATTTTCAGTGGGTTTATAAAGTATTTTTTACAAATAAAACGAATTTCATTTACTTTTGTGATTGATACATTTTCCATTTATGGAACTTTAAATGATGCAAAAAAAAGCAAGAAAAAAAACGCTCAAAAAACGTAAAATTCGAATTGTGAGGATGCAAAATTATTTTCAGTGGGTTTATAAAGTATTTGTTACAAATAAAACAAATTTCATTTACTTTTGTGATTGATACATTTTCCATTTATGGAACTTTAAATGATGCAAAAAAGAGCAAGAAAAAAGATGCTCAAAAAACGTAAAATTCGAATTGTGAGGATGCAAAATTATTTTCAGGGGGTTTATAAAGTATTTTTTACAAATAAAACGAATTTCATTTACTTTTGTGATTGATACATTTTCCATTTATGGAACTTTAAATGATGCAAAAAAGAGCAAGAAAAAAGATGCTCAAAAAACGTAAAATTCGAATTGTGAGGATGCAAAATTATTTTCATTAGGTTTAAAAAGTATTTTTTACAAATAAAACGAATTTCATTTACTTTTGTGATTGATACATTTTCCATTTATGGAACTTTAAATGATGCAAAAAAGAGCAAAAAAAAAACGCTCAAAAAACGTAAAATTCGAATTGTGAGGATGCAAAATTATTTTCAGTGGGTTTATAAAGTATTTTTTACAAATAAAACAAATTTCATTTATTTTTGTGATTGATACATTTTCCATTTATGGATCTTTAAATGATGCAAACAAGAGCAAGAAAAAAGATGCTAAAAAAAACGTGAAATTCAAATTGTGAGGATGCAAAATTATTTTCATTAGGTTTAAAAAGTATTTTTTACAAATAAAACGAATTTCATTTACTTTTGTGATTGATACATTTTCCATTTATGGAACTTTAAATGATGCAAAAAAGAGCAAGAAAAAAGATGCTCAAAAAACGTAAAATTCGAATTGTGAGGATGCAAAATTATTTTCATTAGGTTTAAAAAGTATTTTTTACAAATAAAACGAATTTCATTTACTTTTGTGATTGATACATTTTCCATTTATGGAACTTTAAATGATGCAAAAAAGAGCAAGAAAAAAAACGCTCAAAAAACGTAAAATTCGAATTGTGAGGATGCAAAATTATTTTCAGTGGGTTTATAAAGTATTTGTTACAAATAAAACAAATTTCATTTACTTTTGTGATTGATACATTTTCCATTTATGGATCTTTAAATGATGCAAAAAAGAGCAAGAAAAAAGATGCTAAAAAAACGTAAAATTCAAATAATGAGGATGCAAAATTATTTTCATTAGGTTTAAAAAGTATTTTTTACAAATAAAACGAATTTCATTTACTTTTGTGATTGATACATTTTCCATTTATGGAACTTTAAATGATGCAAAAAAGAGCAAGAAAAAAGATGCTAAAAAAACGTAAAATTCAAATAATGAGGATGCAAAATTATTTTCATTAGGTTTAAAAAGTATTTTTTACAAATAAAACGAATTTCATTTACTTTTGTGATTGATACATTTTCCATTTATGGATCTTTAAATGATGCAAAAAAGAGCAAGAAAAAAGATGCTAAAAAAACGTAAAATTCGAATTGTGAGGATGCAAAATTATTTTCATTAGGTTTGAAAAGTATTTTTTACAAATAAAACGAATTTCATTTACTTTTGTGATTGATACATTTTCCATTTATGGAACTTTAAATGATGCAAAAAAGAGCAAGAAAAAAAACGCTCAAAAAACGTAAAATTCGAATTGTGAGGATGCAAAATTATTTTCAGTGGGTTTATAAAGTATTTGTTACAAATAAAACAAATTTCATTTACTTCTGTGATTGATACATTTTCCATTTATGGATCTTTAAATGATGCAAAAAAGAGCAAGAAAAAAAACGCTCAAAAAACGTAAAATTCGAATTGTGAGGATGCAAAATTATTTTCAGTGGGTTTATAAAGTATTTTTCACAAATAAAACGAATTTCATTTACTTTTGTGATTGATACATTTTCCATTTATGGATCTTTAAATGATGCAAAAAAGAGCAAGAAAAAAAACGCTCAAAAAACGTAAAATTCGAATTGTGAGGATGCAAAATTATTTTCAGTGGGTTTATAAAGTATTTTTCACAAATAAAACGAATTTCATTTACTTTTGTGATTGATACATTTTCCATTTATGGAACTTTAAATGATGCAAAAAAGAGCAAGAAAAAAAACGCTCAAAAAACGTAAAATACGAATTGTGAGGATGCAAAATTATTTTCAGTGGGTTTATAAAGTATTTGTTACAAATAAAACAAATTTCATTTACTTTTGTGATTGATACATTTTCCATTTATGGATCTTTAAATGATGCAAAAAAGAGCAAGAAAAAAGATGCTAAAAAAACGTAAAATTCAAATAATGAGGATGCAAAATTATTTTCATTAGGTTTAAAAAGTATTTTTTACAAATAAAACGAATTTCATTTACTTTTGTGATTGATACATTTTCCATTTATGGAACTTTAAATGATGCAAAAAAGAGCAAGAAAAAAGATGCTAAAAAAACGTAAAATTCGAATTGTGAGGATGCAAAATTATTTTCATTAGGTTTGAAAAGTATTTTTTACAAATAAAACGAATTTCATTTACTTTTGTGATTGATACATTTTCCATTTATGGATCTTTAAATGATGCAAAAAAGAGCAAGAAAAAAAACGCTCAAAAAACGTAAAATTCGAATTGTGAGGATGCAAAATTATTTTCAGTGGGTTTATAAAGTATTTTTCACAAATAAAACGAATTTCATTTACTTTTGTGATTGATACATTTTCCATTTATGGAACTTTAAATGATGCAAAAAAGAGCAAGAAAAAAAACGCTCAAAAAACGTAAAATACGAATTGTGAGGATGCAAAATTATTTTCAGTGGGTTTATAAAGTATTTGTTACAAATAAAACAAATTTCATTTACTTTTGTGATTGATACATTTTCCATTTATGGATCTTTAAATGATGCAAAAAAGAGCAAGAAAAAAGATGCTAAAAAAACGTAAAATTCAAATAATGAGGATGCAAAATTATTTTCATTAGGTTTAAAAAGTATTTTTTACAAATAAAACGAATTTCATTTACTTTTGTGATTGATACATTTTCCATTTATGGAACTTTAAATGATGCAAAAAAGAGCAAGAAAAAAGATGCTAAAAAAACGTAAAATTCAAATAATGAGGATGCAAAATTATTTTCATTAGGTTTAAAAAGTATTTTTTACAAATAAAACGAATTTCATTTACTTTTGTGATTGATACATTTTCCATTTATGGATCTTTAAATGATGCAAAAAAGAGCAAGAAAAAAGATGCTAAAAAAACGTAAAATTCGAATTGTGAGGATGCAAAATTATTTTCATTAGGTTTAAAAAGTATTTTTTACAAATAAAACGAATTTCATTTACTTTTGTGATTGATACATTTTCCATTTATGGAACTTTAAATGATGCAAAAAAGAGCAAGAAAAAAAACGCTCAAAAAACGTAAAATTCGAATTGTGAGGATGCAAAATTATTTTCAGTGGGTTTATAAAGTATTTTTTACAAATAAAACAAATTTCATTTACTTCTGTGATTGATACATTTTCCATTTATGGATCTTTAAATGATGCAAAAAAGAGCAAGAAAAAAAACGCTCAAAAAACGTAAAATTCGAATTGTGAGGATGCAAAATTATTTTCAGTGGGTTTATAAAGTATTTTTTACAAATGAAACGAATTTCATTTACTTTTGTGATTGATACATTTTCCATTTATGGATCTTTAAATGATGCAAAAATGAGCAAGAAAAAAGATGCTCAAAAAACGTAAAATTCGAATTGTGAGGATGCAAAATTATTTTCATTAGGTTTAAAAAGTATTTTTTACAAATAAAACGAATTTCATTTACTTTTGTGATTGATACATTTTCCATTTATGGAACTTTAAATGATGCAAAAAAGAGCAAGAAAAAAAACGCTCAAAAAACGTAAAATTCGAATTGTGAGGATGCAAAATTATTTTCATTAGGTTTAAAAAGTATTTTTTACAAATAAAACGAATTTCATTTACTTTTGTGATTGATACATTTTCCATTTATGGATCTTTAAATGATGCAAAAAAGAGCAAGAAAAAAGATGCTAAAAAAACGTAAAATTCAAATAATGAGGATGCAAAATTATTTTCATTAGGTTTAAAAAGTATTTTTTACAAATAAAACGAATTTCATTTACTTTTGCGATTGATACATTTTTCATTTATGGAACTTTAAATGATGCAAAAAAGAGCAAGAAAAAAGATGCTAAAAAAACGTAAAATTCAAATAATGAGGATGCAAAATTATTTTCATTAGGTTTAAAAAGTATTTTTTACAAATAAAACGAGTTTCATTTACTTTTGTGATTGATACATTTTCCATTTATGGATCTTTAAATGATGCAAAAAAGAGCAAGAAAAAAGATGCTAAAAAAACGTAAAATTCGAATTGTGAGGATGCAAAATTATTTTCAGTTGGTTTATAAAGTATTTTTTACAAATAAAACGAATTTCATTTACTTTTGTGATTGATACATTTTCCATTTATGGAACTTTAAATGATGCAAAAAAGAGCAAGAAAAAAAAAACGCTCAAAAAACGTAAAATTCGAATTGTGAGGATGCAAAATTATTTTCAGTGGGTTTATAAAGTATTTTTTACAAATAAAACGAATTTCATTTACTTTTGTGATTGATACATTTTCCATTTATGGAACTTTAAATGATGCAAAAAAGAGCAAGAAAAAAAACGCTCAAAAAACGTAAAATTCGAATTGTGAGGATGCAAAATTATTTTCCGTAGGTTTATAAAGTATTTTTTACAAATAAAACAAATTTCATTTACTTTTGTGATTGATACATTTTCCATTTATGGAACTTTAAACGATGCAAAAAAGAGCAAGAAAAAAGATGCTCAAAAAACGTAAAATTCGAATTGTGAGGATGCAAAATTATTTTCAGGGGGTTTATAAAGTATTTTTTACAAATAAAACGAATTTCATTTACTTTTGTGATTGATACATTTTCCATTTATGGATCTTTAAATGATGCAAAAAAGAGCAAGAAAATAGATGCTAAAAAAAACGTAAAATTCAAATTGTGAGGATGCAAAATTATTTTCATTAGGTTTAAAAAGTATTTTTTACAAATAAAACGAATTTCATTTACTTTTGTGATTGATACATTTTCCATTTATGGAACTTTAAATGATGCAAAAAAGAGCAAGAAAAAAAAACGCTCAAAAAACGTAAAATTCGAATTGTGAGGATGCAAAATTATTTTCAGTGGGTTTATAAAGTATTTTTTACAAATAAAACAAATTTCATTTACTTTTGTGATTGATACATTTTCCATTTATGGATCTTTAAATAATGCAAAAAAGAGCAAGAAAAAAAAACGCTCAAAAAACGTAAAATTCGAATTGTGAGGATGCAAAATTATTTTCAGTGGGTTTATAAAGTATTTTTTACAAATAAA
The DNA here is from genome assembly GCA_963922195.1 of Panagrolaimus sp. PS1159. Classification (NCBI taxonomy): domain Eukaryota; kingdom Metazoa; phylum Nematoda; class Chromadorea; order Rhabditida; family Panagrolaimidae; genus Panagrolaimus; species Panagrolaimus sp. PS1159. The sequence goes on from CAWUHW010000018.1 coordinate 811,601, forward strand.
ACAAATTTCATTTACTTTTGTGATTGATACATTTTCCATTTATGGATCTTTAAATGATGCAAAAATGAGCAAGAAAAAAGATGCTCAAAAAACGTAAAATTCGAATTGTGAGGATGCAAAATTATTTTCATTAGGTTTAAAAAGTATTTTTTACAAATAAAACGAATTTCATTTACTTTTGTGATTGATACATTTTCCATTTAAGGAACTTTAAATGATGCAAAAAAGAGCAAGAAAAAAAAACGCTCAAAAAACGTAAAATGCAAATAATGAGGATGCAAAATTATTTTCATAAGGTTTAAAAAGTATTTTTTACAAATAAAACGAATTTCATTTACTTTTGTGATTGATACATTTTCCATTTATGGATCTTTAAATGATGCAAAAAAGAGCAAGAAAAAAGATGCTAAAAAAACGTAAAATTCAAATAATGAGGATGCAAAATTATTTTCAGTGGGTTTATAAAGTATTTTTTACAAATAAAACAAATTTCATTTACTTTTGTGATTGATACATTTTCCATTTATGGATCTTTAAATGATGCAAAAATGAGCAAGAAAAAAGATGCTCAAAAAACGTAAAATTCGAATTGTGAGGATGCAAAATTATTTTCATTAGGTTTAAAAAGTATTTTTTACAAATAAAACGAATTTCATTTACTTTTGTGATTGATACATTTTCCATTTATGGATCTTTAAATGATGCAAAAAAGAGCAAGAAAAAAGATGCTAAAAAAACGTAAAATTCAAATAATGAGGATGCAAAATTATTTTCATTAGGTTTAAAAAGTATTTTTTACAAATAAAACGAATTTCATTTACTTTTGTGATTGATACATTTTCCATTTATGGATCTTTAAATGATGCAAAAAAGAGCAAGAAAAAAGATGCTAAAAAAACGTAAAATTCAAATAATGAGGATGCAAAATTATTTTCATTAGGTTTTAAAAGTATTTTTTACAAATAAAACGAATTTCATTTACTTTTGTGATTGATACATTTTCCATTTATGGAACTTTAAATGATGCAAAAAAGAGCAAGAAAAAAGATGCTAAAAGAACGTAAAATTCAAATAATGAGGATGCAAAATTATTTTCATTAGGTTTAAAAAGTATTTTTTACAAATAAAACGAATTTCATTTACTTTTGTGATTGATACATTTTCCATTTATGGATCTTTAAATGATGCAAAAAAGAGCAAGAAAAAAAACGCACAAAAAACGTAAAATTCGAATTGTGAGGATGCAAAATTATTTTCAGTGGGTTTATAAAGAATTTTTTACAAATAAAACAAATTTCATTTACTTTTGTGATTGATACATTTTCCATTTATGGATCTTTAAATGATGCAAAAATGAGCAAGAAAAAAAACGCACAAAAAACGTAAAATTCGAATTGTGAGGATGCAAAATTATTTTCAGTGGGTTTATAAAGTATTTTTTACAAATAAAACAAATTTCATTTACTTTTGTGATTAATACATTTTCCATTTATGGATCTTTAAATGATGCAAAAAAGAGCAAGAAAAAAGATGCTAAAAGAACGTAAAATTCAAATAATGAGGATGCAAAATTATTTTCATTAGGTTTAAAAAGTATTTTTTACAAATAAAACGAATTTCATTTACTTTTGTGATTGATACATTTTCCATTTATGGAACTTTAAATGATGCAAAAAAGAGCAAGAAAAAAAACGCACAAAAAACGTAAAATTCGAATTGTGAGGATGCAAAATTATTTTCAGTGGGTTTATAAAGTATTTTTTACAAATAAAACAAATTTCATTTACTTTTGTGATTGATACATTTTCCATTTATGGATCTTTAAATGATGCAAAAAAGAGCAAGAAAAAAGATGCTAAAAGAACGTAAAATTCAAATAATGAGGATGCAAAATTATTTTCATTAGGTTTAAAAAGTATTTTTTACAAATAAAACGAATTTCATTTACTTTTGTGATTGATACATTTTCCATTTATGGAACTTTAAATGATGCAAAAAAGAGCAAGAAAAAAAACGCACAAAAAACGTAAAATTCGAATTGTGAGGATGCAAAATTATTTTCAGTGGGTTTATAAAGAATTTTTTACAAATAAAACAAATTTCATTTACTTTTGTGATTGATACATTTTCCATTTATGGATCTTTAAATGATGCAAAAAAGAGCAAGAAAAAAAAACGCTCAAAAAACGTAAAAATCGAATTGTGAGGATGCAAAATTATTTTCAGTGGGTTAATAAAGTATTTTTTACAAATAAAACGAATATCATTTACTTTTGTGATTGATACATTTTCCATTTATGGAACTTTAAATGATGCAAAAAAGAGCAAGAAAAAAAACGCTCAAAAAACGTAAAATTCGAATTGTGAGGATGCAAAATTATTTTCAGTGGGTTTATAAAGTATTTTTTACAAATAAAACAAACTTCATTTACTTTTGTGATTGATACATTTTCCATTTATGGATCTTTAAATGATGCAAAAATGAGCAAGAAAAAAGATGCTCAAAAAACGTAAAATTCGAATTGTGAGGATGCAAAATTATTTTCAGTGGGTTTATAAAGTATTTTTTACAAATAAAACGAATTTCATTTACTTTTGTGATTGATACATGTTCCATTTATGGATCTTTAAATGATGCAAAAAAGAGCAAGAAAAAAGATGCTAAAAAAACGTAAAATTCAAATAATGAGGATGCAAAATTATTTTCATTAGGTTTAAAAAGTATTTCTTACAAATAAAACGAATTTCATTTACTTTTGTGATTGATACATTTTCCATTTATGGAACTTTAAATGATGCAAAAAAGAGCAAGAAAAAAAACGCACAAAAAACGTAAAATTCGAATTGTGAGGATGCAAAATTATTTTCAGTGGGTTTATAAAGTATTTTTTACAAATAAAACAAATTTCATTTACTTTTGTGATTGATACATGTTCCATTTATGGATCTTTAAATGATGCAAAAAAGAGCAAGAAAAAAGATGCTAAAAAAACGTAAAATTCAAATAATGAGGATGCAAAATTATTTTCATTAGGTTTAAAAAGTATTTTTTACAAATAAAACGAATTTCATTTACTTTTGTGATTGATACATTTTCCATTTATGGAACTTTAAATGATGCAAAAAAGAGCAAGAAAAAAAACGCACAAAAAACGTAAAATTCGAATTGTGAGGATGCAAAATTATTTTCAGTGGGTTTATAAAGTATTTTTTACAAATAAAACAAACTTCATTTACTTTTGTGATTGATACATTTTCCATTTATGGATCTTTAAATGATGCAAAAATGAGCAAGAAAAAAGATGCTCAAAAAACGTAAAATTCAAATAATGAGGATGCAAAATTATTTTCATTAGGTTTAAAAAGTATTTTTTACAAATAAAACGAATTTCATTTACTTTTGTGATTGATACATTTTCCATTTATGGAACTTTAAATGATGCAAAAAAGAGCAAGAAAAAAAACGCACAAAAAACGTAAAATTCGAATTGTGAGGATGCAAAATTATTTTCAGTGGGTTTATAAAGAATTTTTTACAAATAAAACAAATTTCATTTACTTTTGTGATTGATACATTTTCCATTTATGGATCTTTAAATGATGCAAAAAAGAGCAAGAAAAAAAAACGCTCAAAAAACGTAAAAATCGAATTGTGAGGATGCAAAATTATTTTCAGTGGGTTAATAAAGTATTTTTTACAAATAAAACGAATATCATTTACTTTTGTGATTGATACATTTTCCATTTATGGAACTTTAAATGATGCAAAAAAGAGCAAGAAAAAAAACGCTCAAAAAACGTAAAATTCGAATTGTGAGGATGCAAAATTATTTTCAGTGGGTTTATAAAGTATTTTTTACAAATAAAACAAACTTCATTTACTTTTGTGATTGATACATTTTCCATTTATGGATCTTTAAATGATGCAAAAATGAGCAAGAAAAAAGATGCTCAAAAAACGTAAAATTCGAATTGTGAGGATGCAAAATTATTTTCAGTGGGTTTATAAAGTATTTTTTACAAATAAAACGAATTTCATTTACTTTTGTGATTGATACATGTTCCATTTATGGATCTTTAAATGATGCAAAAAAGAGCAAGAAAAAAGATGCTAAAAAAACGTAAAATTCAAATAATGAGGATGCAAAATTATTTTCATTAGGTTTAAAAAGTATTTCTTACAAATAAAACGAATTTCATTTACTTTTGTGATTGATACATTTTCCATTTATGGAACTTTAAATGATGCAAAAAAGAGCAAGAAAAAAAACGCACAAAAAACGTAAAATTCGAATTGTGAGGATGCAAAATTATTTTCAGTGGGTTTATAAAGTATTTTTTACAAATAAAACAAATTTCATTTACTTTTGTGATTGATACATGTTCCATTTATGGATCTTTAAATGATGCAAAAAAGAGCAAGAAAAAAGATGCTAAAAAAACGTAAAATTCAAATAATGAGGATGCAAAATTATTTTCATTAGGTTTAAAAAGTATTTTTTACAAATAAAACGAATTTCATTTACTTTTGTGATTGATACATTTTCCATTTATGGAACTTTAAATGATGCAAAAAAGAGCAAGAAAAAAAACGCACAAAAAACGTAAAATTCGAATTGTGAGGATGCAAAATTATTTTCAGTGGGTTTATAAAGTATTTTTTACAAATAAAACGAATTTCATTTACTTTTGTGATTGATACATGTTCCATTTATGGATCTTTAAATGATGCAAAAAAGAGCAAGAAAAAAGATGCTAAAAAAACGTAAAATTCAAATAATGAGGATGCAAAATTATTTTCATTAGGTTTAAAAAGTATTTTTTACAAATAAAACGAATTTCATTTACTTTTGTGATTGATACATTTTCCATTTATGGAACTTTAAATGATGCAAGAAAGAGCAAGAAAAAAAACGCACAAAAAACGTAAAATTCGAATTGTGAGGATGCAAAATTATTTTCAGTGGGTTTATAAAGTATTTTTTACAAATAAAACGAATTTCATTTACTTTTGTGATTGATACATTTTCCATTTATGGAACTTTAAATGATGCAAAAATGAGCAAGAAAAAAGATGCTCAAAAAACGTAAAATTCGAATTGTGAGGATGCAAAATTATTTTCAGTGGGTTTATAAAGTATTTTTTACAAATAAAACAAATTTCATTTACTTTTGTGATTGATACATTTTCCATTTATGGAACTTTAAATGATGCAAAAAAGAGCAAGAAAAAAGATGCTCAAAAAACGTAAAATTCGAATTGTGAGGATGCAAAATTATTTTCAGTGGGTTTATAAAGAATTTTTTACAAATAAAACAAATTTCATTTACTTTTGTGATTGATACATTTTCCATTTATGGAATTTTAAATGATGCAAAAAAGAGCAAGAAAAAAAAAACGCTCAAAAAACGCAAAATTCGAATTGTGAGGATGCAAAATTATTTTCATTAGGTTTAAAAAGTATTTTTTACAAATAAAACGAATTCCATTTACTTTTGTGATTGATACATTTTCCATTTATGGAACTTTAAATGATGCTAAAAAGAGCAAGAAAAAAAAACGCTCAAAAAACGTAAAATTCGAATTGTGAGGATGCAAAATTATTTTCATTAGGTTTAAAAAGTATTTTTTACGAATAAAACGAATTTCATTTACTTTTGTGATTGATACATTTTCCATTTATGGATCATGAATTATTCCTTCTATAAAACAGAGACAGTTCGTTTGTTGGTTTGTTGGTTTGTTGGTTTGTGCGTGTGTTTTTATTTTTTCAGCTGCGAATGCTTTGCATGTTGCGTGCTTTTTGATGATTTTTTTTGCAACAAAAAATTTTTTGATGACGTTGCGTATTTTTTTGGTGAAATTTTTTAGTCATCATTTTTATAATTATACTTTTTAATAATATTTTTTTAAATATTTTTTTTATTTTTATTTTAACAATTTTTTTATTGTTAAAAACATTAGCTTTTTGCTAATAAAAATTTTGGTGCGTAGTTTTAGACGCCTCCTTTTTGGAGTTAACTAATTCCATTTGTCATAATTCAATTTTTGTAACTGTCGTTATATTTATATAACGAAGGATAATACTTCATTAATTCACATACTTATAATTTATCATAAATCATAATTTCATATTGTTAAACATTTTACATTTTTTCTTTAATAATCTACATTTTGTGAAAAGCATTTGAAAAATAATAATCTTTTAAACTTTTTTGCAATGGGTAGAAATAAAATCAAAAGAACTGCTTCCCAAGAAGCCGTTCATCGAGCAGAAATAAAACATAAAAATGCAGAGAGAGCACGAAAAAGACGTGCTGATCGAACATCTGCGGAACGAGAAGCTGAAAATGAAAGAAAAAGACAGAAAACAAAAGCACAAAGATCACAGTTATCAGAAGCTGAAAGAGCTGAACAAAATGCTGAACAAAGACAGAGGACACAAACACAGAGATCACAATTATCAGAAGCTGAAAGAGCTGAAAGGAATGAAACAGAAAGGTTAAGATTGGAAGCACAAAGGGCTCAACAATCAGAAGCTGAAAGAGCAGAAATAAATGCTGAACAAAGACAGAGGACACAAACACAGAGATCACAATTATCAGAAGCTGAAAGAGCTGAAAGGAATGAAACAGAAAGGTTAAGATTGGAAGCACAAAGGGCTCAACAATCAGAAGCTGAAAGAGCAGAAACAAATGCAGAACAACGAGAAAGAACGCAAGCGCATCGATCACAATTATCAGAAGCTGAAAGAGCAGAAAGGAATGAAACAGAAAGACTGAGATTAGAGGCTCAAAGAGCACAAGCATCTGCAATTATCAGAGCTGAACAAAATGCAGAACAAAGAAAAAGAACACAAAATCGAAGGTCAAACTTTGATGAAAATGAAGCCAGAGCTGAAAATGCTGCAGCAAGATTGCGAATGCAATTAAAAAGAAATAAAGTTACAAAGCTTTGTGCTGCAGGATTTGAAGTTGACGATAATGGTGAAGCTCATTATGGTGGACCTTTAAATTTTGTTTGTGCTCATTGTGGTGCAAAACATTTTGCAAATGAAAAAGTTTCGAATAAAGGCTTATCATTTTACAGTTGCTGCCAACATGGCACAATTAAAGTTGAAATTCCTGATTATCCCGAAGAATTGAAATCACTTTTTGATATTGCTGAATTTAGAAAAGATATCAGAGTTTTTAATAATGCACATGCTTTTGGATCTTTTAATGCAGATGTTGTAAATTTTGGTATAAATCGACCAGGGCCATATACATATATTATTCATGGTCAAAGTTATTATCAAATAAATACAGCTTTAAGAAATGAAGATGGGCAACCAAAAAGTCATGGACAATTATATATCGTTGATCCAGAAGAAGCAGTTGAAAATCGATTAAATGTTTTTAACAGATTAAATCCAGACATAACAAAAACATTGAGCAAAGTTTTAAGTGAAATTAATGCACAAGCAAAAGCTTTTCAAATGCTTTATGAACAAGTAAAGTTACAAATTGAAATAGCTCAGGAAATGGGGATTGATCCATTAAATTTAACTTTGCATTTTGGAATTAAACCTGGACAGGATCAAAGGCGATTTAATTTGCAAGCTTCTAATGAAGTTGCTGCAGTTTTTGGTACAAATGATGATGGTGAAATTCCAGATTCATATATCACAATTTATGACAAAGATCAGAAAAAGCTTAAAACTGTTAATGCAATGGATCCCAATGTCGAACCTTGGCTCTATCCCATTTTTTTTCCTACAGGAAAATATCTTTGGCATCCGGATCTTAAAAAGATTAATTCAAATCAAAGATTGACACGAAGTGCATATGCAAAATACATGATTTCTATTCGAGATGGTGAATTCAATGCAGTTTTACATGGTGGAAGACTTTTCCAGCAATGGTTAGTCGATACAGCTTTAAAAATTCTTAAAGATAGAGTTAATTATTTAAAACAGCATCAAAAACAACTTTTAAGAGATTCATATGCAAATATTGATGAATTTATGAAAAAATTTGGGCAAGATAATAATGCACAATCAATTGGTGCTAAATTTATTCTTCCATCATCTCATCCAGGTTCTCCTCGAAATATGGAACAATTATATCAAGATGCAATGGCAATTGTAAGGAGATACGGTAAACCCGATCTTTTTATAACAATGACTTGCAATCCAAATTGGAAAGAAATTACTGAAAATTTATTGGAAGGACAAACTCCAGCAGATCGGCCAGATTTAGTTGCAAGAGTTTTTAAACAAAAAAAAGATTATTTAATAAATTTAATTTCAAAAGAAGGATATTTTGGTAAATGCAAAGCTCATGTTTATACAATTGAATTTCAAAAAAGAGGATTACCACATGCACATATTTTGGTAACTTTGGAAGGAGATTATAAAATGAGAACAGCAGAAGTAATTGATCGATACATTAGCGCTCAACTTCCTGATCCTGAACTTTATCCAAGATTACATGAATTAGTTGTAAAACATATGATTCATGGTCCATGTGGTCCACGATGTGAAAAAGATGGAAAATGTTCAAAACATTTTCCACATGATTTTCAAGAAGAAACTACATTGGATGAAGATGGATATCCATCATATGCAAGACCAAATAATGGAATTACGGTAACAAAATCTTCTGGATTTGTTGTTGATAATCGATATGTTGTCCCACATTGTCCAAATTTATTACTTGAACTTAATTGTCACATAAATGTTGAAGTTGTTTCTTCAATTAAAGCAGTAAAATATCTTTATAAATATATTTTTAAAGGACATGATTCCGCAGCAATGAAAATTGTTGATGGTACTGTAGTTTATGATGAATGCGAATCATTTTTGGATAGCAGATATATGGGAGCAGCTGAAGCTGTTTGGAGAATGTTGGGATATGAATTGCATGGCCAAAGCCATTCTATCTCACGTTTACCCATACATTTACCAGGAGAACAAAAAGTATCATTTGTTGATGCTGAAAATGAAGATGAACTTAAAGCTGCAATGGAAAAAATGTCCATGCTTATGGAATATTTTGAACTTAATTCAAGAGATCCAAAAGCAAGGGAATTATATTATCACCAAATCCCTGAGAAATACACTTGGAAAAAAATAAGTGAACAAGGACAACCAACAAAAATGCAATGGTGTGAAAGAAAAGCATCTTTTAATGTCATTGGCAGAATGTATTCTGTTTCTCCAACAAATCAAGAATTGTTTCATTTAAGAATTTTATTGAATCATGTAAAAGGTGCAACAAGTTTTGAAGGTTTAAAAAAAGTCAATGGACAACCTTGCCAAACTTTCACTCAAACTTGCTTGGAATTAGGATTAGTTAAAGATGATAAAGAATGGGAAAAAGTATTAAATGAAGCAAAACTTTCTTTAATGCCTTACCAAATGAGATTGCTTTTTGTCAGACTTTTAATTCATTGTAATCCTTTAGCACCACAAGATCTTTGGGAAACATTTAAATCAGATTTATCTGATGATTTTGCACGAAATATGTCTGAAGAAAATGCAATTAAAAAAGCATATCGAGAAATTCAAAGGATTCTTGAAATTGAAAATAAAAGTTTATCAGATTTTCCAACAATGCCACAAAATGTTGATTTTGATGAAGATTATGACATTTATGATCCAATTTATGATCAACAAATTGGGGATCAAATGTTTGATTCAATGAATGATGCACAAAAAGATGTTGTTGAAAAAGTTAAAGGTGCAAGTTCAGGTGAAAATGAACATAAACTTTTTTATCTTGATGGACCAGGTGGCTCTGGAAAAACATACACATATACAACTTTGTGGCATTTGCTAAGAGCATCTGGTAAAAAAGTTGCAACAATGGCTTATACAGGAATTGCTGCAATTTTGTTGCCAGAAGGAAAAACATGCCATAAAACATTGGGCTTAACAGTTCCACTTTATTCTGATTCCAATTCAACAATAACACCAAATTCGAATCAAGGAAAAAAACTTTTAGAAACAGATGTTTTTATTTGGGATGAAGCTCCAATGGCTCCACGATATGCACTTGAAATTATGGATCGTCTTTTAAGAGATCTAACAAAACTTGATGAACCATTTGGTGGAAAAATTTTGCTTTTGGGCGGAGATTTCCGGCAACTTTTGCCAGTTCGAAAAAATGGAACAAGATCTGAATGTGTAAATTTATCCATAAAAAATAGTGAGCTTTGGAAAAACTTTGAAACATTAACTTTGACAAAAAATATGCGAGCAAATTCAGATGAAGTTGAATTTGCTAATTTTTTGTTAAAAATTGGTGAAGCTACATTAAATGATAGCTGTGACAATGTTGAATTTCCTGAAGGCTTTGAAGTTGAAACAGATTTAGTTCAAGAAGTTTTTGGGCATTTAATTGAACAAAAAAGATATGATGATGTTGCATCTTCTGCAATTTTATCTGCAAGAAATGCTGACGTTGATGAGCTTAATAAAGAAGTTGTTGATTTGCTTCCATGTGCAGGCGAAAAAAGATACACAAGTGTCGATACTGCAAGTGATGGTGAAGCTTTACAAGAGCTATTAACTCAGGAATATCTTAATAGTCTAAATCCAACATCTCTTCCTCCACATGAACTAAATTTAAAAAAGAATACTGTAGTTATGCTCATCAGAAATTTGAGTCAAGCAGAAGGACTTTGTAATGGAACACGTTTATTAGTTATTGGATTATTAAATCATACATTACAATGCAAAATTTTGACAGGTGATAAAAAAGGTGAAACTGTATTTATTCATCGGATTTTACTTTACAATGAAGAAAATTATCCGTTCACTCTTGCAAGACGACAATTTCCTGTTAAAATTGCATTTGCTATGACAATTAACAAAAGCCAAGGAGGAACTTTTGAAAAAATTGGCTTAGATTTACGTAAAGATGTTTTTAATCATGGTCAATTATATGTTGCATGTTCCAGAGTTAAAACTGCTTCAGGGTTAAAAATTTATTTGGGAAAGCAAAGATTGAATAAAAAAGTTAAAAATTATGTATACAAAGAAATTATTCAATAATAATTTATTTATCTATTTTATTATATTTGTTTTAATATTTATATTAATTATTTTAATATTTATGTGCCTTTCATGGACAAACGTGCCTTCCATGGACAACAGTGCCTTCCATGGACTTAAGTGCCTTCCATGGACAATATTTTTTAATATTTATGCCACCATTAAGGTGGCCCCCGTTGCGGGGTTATGCAACATTTTTTGGGACTGATGACAGTAACACCACGGTAAGTTATTCTTTAAAATTTGTATTTTCAATTTAATTTTATGTTTTTAGATACAATGATTTCAAATGATCCATTCAATTTAATTCAAAGCTGTTCCAATATTCTTGCTCTTGCCGCTTTCTTTTTCATGAATATATTGAAGCTCAACAATATTCGTGGTCAAATGTGCAGGAAAGATTCTTACAGGTAAGCGTTTTGAAAATTTTACAAGCTTTATCAGTAGCGTTTTAGATAAACCATTTTCAAATCTATATCTTCCGTGCTCTTGCCGCTTTCTTTATTATGAATATATTCAAGCACTACAACAGCTCTTTCATTTGCATATCAACAGTTGCTATTTTACTGTCATTTCTTTATTGGTGTTACTGTCATTGTCAAATTTTTGTTTCTTTTGTTTTTGTTAATAAAATTTTGTTGTTTTTATAATTTGATTTTGGGCTTAAACGAGTTATTTGCTCTGTAAAATTTATCTTTTGTTTTTGCAAAAATACTTGCAGGCGGGCCGAAGGCCCGCTTAGAGTCTAGTTATGCAAAAAAGAGCAAGAAAAAAAAACGCTCAAAAAACGAAAAATTCGAATTGTGAGGATGCAAAATTATTTTCATTAGGTTTAAAAAGTATTTTTTACAAATAAAACGAATTTCATTTACTTTTGTGATTGATACATTTTCCATTTATGGAACTTTAAATGATGCAAAAAAGAGCAAGAAAAAAGATGCTCAAAAAACGTAAAATTCGAATTGTGAGGATGCAAAATTATTTTCATTAGGTTTAAAAAGTATTTTTTACAAATAAAACGAATTTCATTTACTTTTGTGATTGATACATTTTCCATTTATGGAACTTTAAATGATGCAAAAAAGAGCAAGAAAAAAAACGCTCAAAAAACGTAAAATTCGAATTGTGAGGATGCAAAATTATTTTCAGTGGGTTTATAAAGTATTTTTTACAAATAAAACGAATTTCATTTACTTTTGTGATTGATACATTTTCCATTTATGGAACTTTAAATGATGCAAAAAAGAGCAAGAAAAAAAACGCACAAAAAACGTAAAATTCGAATTGTGAGGATGCAAAATTATTTTCATTAGGTTTAAAAAGTATTTTTTACAAATAAAACGAATTTCATTTACTTTTGTGATTGATACATTTTCCATTTATGGAACTTTAAATGATGCAAAAAAGAGCAAGAAAAAAAACGCTCAAAAAACGTAAAATTCGAATTGTGAGGATGCAAAATTATTTTCAGTGGGTTTATAAAGTATTTTTTACAAATAAAACAAATTTCATTTACTTTTGTGATTGATACATTTTCCATTTATGGATCTTTAAATGATGCAAAAAAGAGCAAGAAAAAAGATGCTAAAAGAACGTAAAATTCAAATAATGAGGATGCAAAATTATTTTCATTAGGTTTAAAAAGTATTTTTTACAAATAAAACGAATTTCATTTACTTTTGTGATTGATACATTTTCCATTTATGGAACTTTAAATGATGCAAAAAAGAGCAAGAAAAAAAACGCTCAAAAAACGTAAAATTCGAATTGTGAGGATGCAAAATTATTTTCATTAGGTTTAAAAAGTATTTTTTACAAATAAAACGAATTTCATTTACTTTTGTGATTGATACATTTTCCATTTATGGAACTTTAAATGATGCAAAAAAGAGCAAGAAAAAAAACGCTCAAAAAACGTAAAATTCGAATTGTGAGGATGCAAAATTATTTTCAGTGGGTTTATAAAGTATTTTTTACAAATAAAACAAATTTCATTTACTTTTGTGATTGATACATTTTCCATTTATGGAACTTTAAATGATGCAAAAAAGAGCAAGAAAAAAAACGCACAAAAAACGTAAAATTCGAATTGTGAGGATGCAAAATTATTTTCATTAGGTTTAAAAAGTATTTTTTACAAATAAAACGAATTTCATTTACTTTTGTGATTGATACATTTTCCATTTATGGAACTTTAAATGATGCAAAAAAGAGCAAGAAAAAAAACGCTCAAAAAACGTAAAATTCGAATTGTGAGGATGCAAAATTATTTTCATTAGGTTTAAAAAGTATTTTTTACAAATAAAACGAATTTCATTTACTTTTGTGATTGATACATTTTCCATTTATGGAACTTTAAATGATGCAAAAAAGAGCAAGAAAAAAAACGCTCAAAAAACGTAAAATTCGAATTGTGAGGATGCAAAATTATTTTCAGTGGGTTTATAAAGTATTTTTTACAAATAAAACGAATTTCATTTACTTTTGTGATTGATACATTTTCCATTTATGGAACTTTAAATGATGCAAAAAAGAGCAAGAAAAAAAACGCACAAAAAACGTAAAATTCGAATTGTGAGGATGCAAAATTATTTTCATTAGGTTTAAAAAGTATTTTTTACAAATAAAACGAATTTCATTTACTTTTGTGATTGATACATTTTCCATTTATGGAACTTTAAATGATGCAAAAAAGAGCAAGAAAAAAAACGCTCAAAAAACGTAAAATTCGAATTGTGAGGATGCAAAATTATTTTCATTAGGTTTAAAAAGTATTTTTTACAAATAAAACGAATTTCATTTACTTTTGTGATTGATACATTTTCCATTTATGGAACTTTAAATGATGCAAAAAAGAGCAAGAAAAAAAACGCTCAAAAAACGTAAAATTCGAATTGTGAGGATGCAAAATTATTTTCAGTGGGTTTATAAAGTATTTTTTACAAATAAAACGAATTTCATTTACTTTTGTGATTGATACATTTTCCATTTATGGAACTTTAAATGATGCAAAAAAGAGCAAGAAAAAAAACGCACAAAAAACGTAAAATTCGAATTGTGAGGATGCAAAATTATTTTCATTAGGTTTAAAAAGTATTTTTTACAAATAAAACGAATTTCATTTACTTTTGTGATTGATACATTTTCCATTTATGGAACTTTAAATGATGCAAAAAAGAGCAAGAAAAAAAACGCTCAAAAAACGTAAAATTCGAATTGTGAGGATGCAAAATTATTTTCAGTGGGTTTATAAAGTATTTTTTACAAATAAAACAAATTTCATTTACTTTTGTGATTGATACATTTTCCATTTATGGATCTTTAAATGATGCAAAAAAGAGCAAGAAAAAAGATTCTTAAAGAACGTAAAATTCAAATAATGAGGATGCAAAATTATTTTCATTAGGTTTAAAAAGTATTTTTTACAAATAAAACGAATTTCATTTACTTTTGTGATTGATACATTTTCCATTTATGGAACTTTAAATGATGCAAAAAAGAGCAAGAAAAAAAACGCACAAAAAACGTAAAATTCGAATTGTGAGGATGCAAAATTATTTTCAGTGGGTTTATAAAGAATTTTTTACAAATAAAACAAATTTCATTTACTTTTGTGATTGATACATTTTCCATTTATGGATCTTTAAATGATGCAAAAAAGAGCAAGAAAAAAAACGCTCAAAAAACGTAAAATTCGAATTGTGAGGATGCAAAATTATTTTCATTAGGTTTAAAAAGTATTTTTTACAAATAAAACGAATTTCATTTACTTTTGTGATTGATACATTTTCCATTTATGGAACTTTAAATGATGCAAAAAAGAGCAAGAAAAAAAAACGCTCAAAAAACGTAAAATTCGAATTGTGAGGATGCAAAATTATTTTCAGTGGGTTAATAAAGTATTTTTTACAAATAAAACGAATTTCATTTACTTTTGTGATTGATACATTTTCCATTTATGGAACTTTAAATGATGCAAAAATGAGCAAGAAAAAAGATGCTCAAAAAACGTAAAATTCGAATTGTGAGGATGCAAAATTATTTTCAGTGGGTTTATAAAGTATTTTTTACAAATAAAACGAATTTCATTTACTTTTGTGATTGATACATGTTCCATTTATGGATCTTTAAATGATGCAAAAAAGAGCAAGAAAAAAGATGCTAAAAAAACGTAAAATTCAAATAATGAGGATGCAAAATTATTTTCATTAGGTTTAAAAAGTATTTTTTACAAATAAAACGAATTTCATTTACTTTTGTGATTGATACATTTTCCATTTATGGAACTTTAAATGATGCAAAAAAGAGCAAGAAAAAAAACGCACAAAAAACGTAAAATTCGAATTGTGAGGATGCAAAATTATTTTCAGTGGGTTTATAAAGTATTTTTTACAAATAAAACAAATTTCATTTACTTTTGTGATTGATACATGTTCCATTTATGGATCTTTAAATGATGCAAAAAAGAGCAAGAAAAAAGATGCTAAAAAAACTTAAAATTCAAATAATGAGGATGCAAAATTATTTTCATTAGGTTTAAAAAGTATTTTTTACAAATAAAACGAATTTCATTTACTTTTGTGATTGATACATTTTCCATTTATGGAACTTTAAATGATGCAAAAAAGAGCAAGAAAAAAAACGCACAAAAAACGTAAAATTCGAATTGTGAGGATGCAAAATTATTTTCAGTGGGTTTATAAAGTATTTTTTACAAATAAAACAAATTTCATTTACTTTTGTGATTGATACATGTTCCATTTATGGATCTTTAAATGATGCAAAAAAGAGCAAGAAAAAAGATGCTAAAAAAACGTAAAATTCAAATAATGAGGACGCAAAATTATTTTCATTAGGTTTAAAAAGTATTTTTTACAAATAAAACGAATTTCATTTACTTTTGTGATTGATACATTTTCCATTTATGGAACTTTAAATGATGCAAAAAAGAGCAAGAAAAAAAACGCACAAAAAACGTAAAATTCGAATTGTGAGGATGCAAAATTATTTTCAGTGGGTTTATAAAGTATTTTTTACAAATAAAACGAATTTCATTTACTTTTGTGATTGATACATGTTCCATTTATGGATCTCTTAATGATGCAAAAAAGAGCAAGAAAAAAGATGCTAAAAAAACGTAAAATTCAAATAATGAGGATGCAAAATTATTTTCATTAGGTTTAAAAAGTATTTTTTACAAATAAAACGAATTTCATTTACTTTTGTGATTGATACATTTTCCATTTATGGAACTTTAAATGATGCAAAAAAGAGCAAGAAAAAAAACGCTCAAAAAACGTAAAATTCGAATTGTGAGGATGCAAAATTATTTTCAGTGGGTTTATAAAGTATTTTTTACAAATAAAACAAATTTCATTTACTTTTGTGATTGATACATGTTCCATTTATGGATCTTTAAATGATGCAAAAATGAGCAAGAAAAAAGATGCTCAAAAAACGTAAAATTCGAATTGTGAGGATGCAAAATTATTTTCAGTGGGTTTATAAAGTATTTTTTACAAATAAAACGAATTTCATTTACTTTTGTGATTGATACATGTTCCATTTATGGATCTTTAAATGATGCAAAAATGAGCAAGAAAAAAGATGCTCAAAAAACGTAAAATTCGAATTGTGAGGATGCAAAATTATTTTCAGTGGGTTTATAAAGTATTTTTTACAAATAAAACGAATTTCATTTACTTTTGTGATTGATACATTTTCCATTTATGGAACTTTAAATGATGCAAAAAAGAGCAAGAAAAAAAACGCTCAAAAAACGTAAAATTCGAATTGTGAGGATGCAAAATT
Source organism: Panagrolaimus sp. PS1159 (assembly GCA_963922195.1). Classification (NCBI taxonomy): domain Eukaryota; kingdom Metazoa; phylum Nematoda; class Chromadorea; order Rhabditida; family Panagrolaimidae; genus Panagrolaimus; species Panagrolaimus sp. PS1159. Next base: position 828,451 of record CAWUHW010000018.1, read on the forward strand.
ATTTTCAGTGGGTTTATAAAGTATTTTTTACAAATAAAACAAACTTCATTTACTTTTGTGATTGATACATTTTCCATTTATGGATCTTTAAATGATGCAAAAATGAGCAAGAAAAAAGATGCTCAAAAAACGTAAAATTCGAATTGTGAGGATGCAAAATTATTTTCAGTGGGTTTATAAAGTATTTTTTACAAATAAAACGAATTTCATTTACTTTTGTGATTGATACATGTTCCATTTATGGATCTTTAAATGATGCAAAAAAGAGCAAGAAAAAAGATGCTAAAAAAACGTAAAATTCAAATAATGAGGATGCAAAATTATTTTCATTAGGTTTAAAAAGTATTTTTTACAAATAAAACGAATTTCATTTACTTTTGTGATTGATACATTTTCCATTTATGGAACTTTAAATGATGCAAAAAAGAGCAAGAAAAAAAACGCACAAAAAACGTAAAATTCGAATTGTGAGGATGCAAAATTATTTTCAGTGGGTTTATAAAGTATTTTTTACAAATAAAACAAATTTCATTTACTTTTGTGATTGATACATGTTCCATTTATGGATCTTTAAATGATGCAAAAAAGAGCAAGAAAAAAGATGCTAAAAAAACGTAAAATTCAAATAATGAGGATGCAAAATTATTTTCATTAGGTTTAAAAAGTATTTTTTACAAATAAAACGAATTTCATTTACTTTTGTGATTGATACATTTTCCATTTATGGAACTTTAAATGATGCAAAAAAGAGCAAGAAAAAAAACGCACAAAAAACGTAAAATTCGAATTGTGAGGATGCAAAATTATTTTCAGTGGGTTTATAAAGTATTTTTTACAAATAAAACAAATTTCATTTACTTTTGTGATTGATACATGTTCCATTTATGGATCTTTAAATGATGCAAAAAAGAGCAAGAAAAAAGATGCTAAAAAAACGTAAAATTCAAAAAATGAGGACGCAAAATTATTTTCATTAGGTTTAAAAAGTATTTTTTACAAATAAAACGAATTTCATTTACTTTTGTGATTGATACATTTTCCATTTATGGAACTTTAAATGATGCAAAAAAGAGCAAGAAAAAAAACGCACAAAAAACGTAAAATTCGAATTGTGAGGATGCAAAATTATTTTCAGTGGGTTTATAAAGTATTTTTTACAAATAAAACGAATTTCATTTACTTTTGTGATTGATACATGTTCCATTTATGGATCTCTTAATGATGCAAAAAAGAGCAAGAAAAAAGATGCTAAAAAAACGTAAAATTCAAATAATGAGGATGCAAAATTATTTTCATTAGGTTTAAAAAGTATTTTTTACAAATAAAACGAATTTCATTTACTTTTGTGATTGATACATTTTCCATTTATGGAACTTTAAATGATGCAAAAAAGAGCAAGAAAAAAAACGCACAAAAAACGTAAAATTCGAATTGTGAGGATGCAAAATTATTTTCAGTGGGTTTATAAAGTATTTTTTACAAATAAAACGAATTTCATTTACTTTTGTGATTGATACATTTTCCATTTATGGAACTTTAAATGATGCAAAAAAGAGCAAGAAAAAAAACGCACAAAAAACGTAAAATTCGAATTGTGAGGATGCAAAATTATTTTCAGTGGGTTTATAAAGTATTTTTTACAAATAAAACAAATTTCATTTACTTTTGTGATTGATACATTTTCCATTTATGGATCTTTAAATGATGCAAAAATGAGCAAGAAAAAAGATGCTCAAAAAACGTAAAATTCGAATTGTGAGGATGCAAAATTATTTTCATTAGGTTTAAAAAGTATTTTTTACAAATAAAACGAATTTCATTTACTTTTGTGATTGATACATTTTCCATTTATGGAACTTTAAATGATGCGAAAAAGAGCAAGAAAAAAAAACGCCCAAAAAACGTAAAATTCGAATTGTGAGGATGCAAAATTATTTTCAGTGGGTTTATAATGTATTTTTTACAAATAAAACAAATTTCATTTACTTTTGTGATTGATACATTTTCCATTTATGGAATTTTAAATGATGCAAAAAAGAGCAAGAAAAAAAAAACGCTCAAAAAACGCAAAATTCGAATTGTGAGGATGCAAAATTATTTTCATTAGGTTTAAAAAGTATTTTTTACAAATAAAACGAATTCCATTTACTTTTGTGATTGATACATTTTCCATTTATGGAACTTTAAATGATGCTAAAAAGAGCAAGAAAAAAAAACGCTCAAAAAACGTCAAATTCGAATTGTGAGGATGCAAAATTATTTTCATTAGGTTTAAAAAGTATTTTTTACGAATAAAACGAATTTCATTTACTTTTGTGATTGATACATTTTCCATTTATGGATCATGAATTATGCAAAAAAGAGCAAGAAAAAAAAACGCTCAAAAAACGAAAAATTCGAATTGTGAGGATGCAAAATTATTTTCATTAGGTTTAAAAAGTATTTTTTACAAATAAAACGAATTTCATTTACTTTTGTGATTGATACATTTTCCATTTATGGAACTTTAAATGATGCAAAAAAGAGCAAGAAAAAAGATGCTCAAAAAACGTAAAATTCGAATTGTGAGGATGCAAAATTATTTTCATTAGGTTTAAAAAGTATTTTTTACAAAGAAAACGAATTTCATTTACTTTTGTGATTGATACATTTTCCATTTATGGAACTTTAAATGATGCAAAAAAGAGCAAGAAAAAAAACGCTCAAAAAACGTAAAATTCGAATTGTGAGGATGCAAAATTATTTTCAGTGGGTTTATAAAGTATTTTTTACAAATAAAACGAATTTCATTTACTTTTGTGATTGATACATTTTCCATTTATGGAACTTTAAATGATGCAAAAAAGAGCAAGAAAAAAAACGCTCAAAAAACGTAAAATTCGAATTGTGAGGATGCAAAATTATTTTCAGTGGGTTTATAAAGTATTTTTTACAAATAAAACGAATTTCATTTACTTTTGTGATTGATACATTTTCCATTTATGGAACTTTAAATGATGCAAAAAAGAGCAAGAAAAAAAACGCACAAAAAACGTAAAATTCGAATTGTGAGGATGCAAAATTATTTTCAGTGGGTTTATAAAGTATTTTTTACAAATAAAACAAATTTCATTTACTTTTGTGATTGATACATTTTCCATTTATGGAACTTTAAATGATGCAAAAAAGAGCAAGAAAAAAAACGCTCAAAAAACGTAAAATTCGAATTGTGAGGATGCAAAATTATTTTCAGTGGGTTTAAAAAGTATTTTTTACAAATAAAACGAATTTCATTTACTTTTGTGATTGATACATTTTCCATTTATGGAACTTTAAATGATGCAAAAAAGAGCAAGAAAAAAAACGCACAAAAAACGTAAAATTCGAATTGTGAGGATGCAAAATTATTTTCAGTGAGTTTATAAAGTATTTTTTACAAATGAAACGAATTTCATTTACTTTTGTGATTGATACATTTTCCATTTATGGAACTTTAAATGATGCAAAAAAGAGCAAGAAAAAAAACGCTCAAAAAACGTAAAATTCGAATTGTGAGGATGCAAAATTATTTTCAGTGGGTTTATAAAGTATTTTTTACAAATAAAACCAATTTCATTTAATTTTGTGATTTATACAGTTTCTATTTATGGATCTTTAAATGATGCAAAGAAGAGCATGAAAAAGGATTCCCAAAAAGCGTATAATTCGAATTTTTAGGATGCAAAATTAGTTTCATTGGGTTTATAAAGTATTTTTTACAAATAAAACAAATTTTATTTAATTTTGTGATTGATACAGTTTCCATTTATGGATCTTCAAATGATGCAAAGAAGAGCATGAAAAAGGATTCCCAAAAAGCGTATAATTCGAATTTTTAGGATGCAAAATTATTTTCAGTGGGTTTATAAAGGATTTTTTTCAAATAAAACGAATTTCATTTACTTTTGTGATTGATACATTTTCCATTTATGGAACTTTAAATGATGCAAAGAAGAGCAAGAAAAAGGATTCTTTAAAAACGTATAGATCAAATTATGAGGATGCAAAATTACTTTCAGTGGGTTTATAAAGGATTTTTTTCAAATAAAACGAATTTCATTTACTTTTGTGATTGATACATTTTCCATTTATGGAACTTTAAATGATGCAAAGAAGAGCAAGAAAAAGGATTCTTTAAAAACGTATAGATCAAATTATGAGGATGCAAAATTACTTTCAGTGGGTTTATAAAGGATTTTTTTCAAATAAAACGAATTTCATTTACTTTTATGATTGATACATTTTCCATTTATGGAACTTTAAATGATGCAAAAAAAAGCAAGAAAAAAGACGCTAAAAAAACGTAAAATTCGAATTGTGAGGATGCAAAATTATTTTTAGAGGGTTAAAAAAGTATTTTTTAAAAATAAAACAGATTTCATTTACTTTTGTGATTGACACATTTTCCATTTATGGATCTTTAAATGATGCAAAAAAAAGCAAGAAAAAAGACGCTAAAAAAACGTAAAATTCGAATTGTGAGGATGCAAAATTATTTTCATTATGTTTATAAAGTATTTTTTACAAATAAAACGAATTTCATTTACTTTTGTGATTGATACATTTTCCATTTATGGAACTTTAAATGATGCAAAAAAAAGCAAGAAAAAAGACGCTAAAAAAACGTAAAATTTGAATTGTGAGGATGCAAAATTATTTTCATTATGTTTATAAAGTATTTTTTACAAATAAAACAAATTTCAATTAATTTTGTGATTGATACATTTTCCATTTATGGATCTTTAAATGATGCAAAAAAAAGCAAGAAAAAAGACGCTAAAAAAACGTAAAATTCGAATTGTGAGGATGCAAAATTATTTTTAGAGGGTTAATAAAGTATTTTTTTGAAATTAAAACAGATTTCATTTACTTTTGTGATTGACACATTTTCCATTTATGGATCTTTAAATGATGCAAAAAAAAGCAAGAAAAAAGACGCTAAAAAAACGTAAAATTCGAATTGTGAGGATGCAAAATTATTTTCATTATGTTTATAAAGTATTTTTTACAAATAAAACAAATTTCATTTAATTTTGTGATTTATACAGTTTCTATTTATGGATCTTCAAATGATGCAAAGAAGAGCAAGAAAAAGGATTCTTAAAAAACGTACAGTTCGAATTGTGAGGATGCAAAATTTTTTTCGTTGTGTTTTAAGTATTTTTTACAAACAAAACAAATTTCATTTAATTTTGTGAATGATACAATGTCCATTTATGGATCTTTAAATGATGCAAAAAAAGCAAGAAAAAAGATGCTCAAAAAACGTAAAATTCGAATTGTGAGGATGCAAAATTATTTTCATTATGTTTATAAAGTATTTTTTACAAATAAAACAAATTTCATTTAATTTTGTGATTTATACAGTTTCTATTTATGGATCTTTAAATGATGCAAAGAAGAGCAAGAAAAAGGATTCCCAAAAAGCGTATAATCCGAATTGTGAGGATGCAAAATTATTTTCATTGGGTTTATAAAGTATTTTTTACAAATAAAACAAATTTCATTTAATTTTGTGATTTATACAGTTTCTATTTATGGATCTTTAATTGATGCAAAGAAGAGCAAGAAAAAGGATTCTTAAAAAACGTACAGTTCGAATTGTGAGGATGCAAAATTATTTTCAATGGGTTTATAAAGTATTTTTTACAAATAAAACAAATTTCGTTTAATTTTGTGGAGTATACAATGTCCATTTATGGATCTTTAAATGATGCAAAGAAGAGCAAGAAAAAGGATTCCCAAAAAGCGTACAGTTCGAATTGTGAGGATGCAAAATTATTTTCAATGGGTTTATAAAGTATTTTTTACAAATAAAACAAATTTCATTTAATTTTGTGGAGTATACAATGTCCATTTATGGATCTTTAAATGATGCAAAGAAGAGCAAGAAAAAGGATTCCCCAAAAGCGTATAATCCGAATTGTGAGGATGCAAAATTATTTTCATTGGGTTTATAAAGTATTTTTTACAAATAAAACAAATTTCATTTAATTTTGTGATTTATACAGTTTCTATTTATGGATCTTTAATTGATGCAAAGAAGAGCAACAAAAAGGATTCTTAAAAAACGTACAGTTCGAATTGTGAGGATGCAAAATTATTTTCAATGGGTTTATAAAGTATTTTTTACAAATAAAACAAATTTCATTTAATTTTGTGATTGACACATTTTCCATTTATGGATCTTCAAATGATGCAAAGAAGAGCAAGAAAAAGGATTCCCAAAAAGCGTATAATTCGAATTGTGAGGATGCAAAATTATTTTCATTGGGTTTATAAAGTATTTTTTACAAATAAAACAAATTTTATTTAATTTTGTGATTGACACATTTTCCATTTATGGATCTTCAAATGATGCAAAGAAGAGCAAGAAAAAGGATTCTTAAAAAACGTACAGTTCGAATTGTGAGGATGCAAAATTTTTTTCGTTGTGTTTTAAGTATTTTTTACAAACAAAACAAATTTCATTTAATTTTGTGGAGTATACAATGTCCATTTATGGATCTTTAAATGATGCAAAGAAGAGCAAGAAAAAGGATTCCCAAAAAGCGTATAATTCGAATTGTGAGGATGCAAAATTATTTTCATTGGGTTTATAAAGTATTTTTTACAAATAAAACAAATTTTATTTAATTTTGTGATTGACACATTTTCCATTTATGGATCTTCAAATGATGCAAAGAAGAGCAAGAAAAAGGATTCTTAAAAAACGTACAGTTCGAATTGTGAGGATGCAAAATTATTTTCATTGGGTTTATAAAGTATTTTTTACAAATAAAACAAATTTCATTTAATTTTGTGGAGTATACAATGTCCATTTATGGATCTTTAAATGATGCAAAGAAGAGCAAGAAAAAGGATTCCCAAAAAGCGTATAATCCGAATTGTGAGGATGCAAAATTATTTTCATTGGGTTTATAAAGTATTTTTTACAAATAAAACAAATTTCATTTAATTTTGTGATTTATACAGTTTCTATTTATGGATCTTTAATTGATGCAAAGAAGAGCAAGAAAAAGGATTCTTAAAAAACGTACAGTTCGAATTGTGAGGATGCAAAATTATTTTCAATGGGTTTATAAAGTATTTTTTACAAATAAAACAAATTTCATTTAATTTTGTGGAGTATACAATGTCCATTTATGGATCTTTAAATGATGCAAAGAAGAGCAAGAAAAAGGATTCCCAAAAAGCGTACAGTTCGAATTGTGAGGATGCAAAATTATTTTCAATGGGTTTATAAAGTATTTTTTACAAATAAAACAAATTTCATTTAATTTTGTGGAGTATACAATGTCCATTTATGGATCTTTAAATGATGCAAAGAAGAGCAAGAAAAAGGATTCCCAAAAAGCGTATAATCCGAATTGTGAGGATGCAAAATTATTTTCATTGGGTTTATAAAGTATTTTTTACAAATAAAACAAATTTCATTTAATTTTGTGATTTATACAGTTTCTATTTATGGATCTTTAATTGATGCAAAGAAGAGCAACAAAAAGGATTCTTAAAAAACGTACAGTTCGAATTGTGAGGATGCAAAATTATTTTCAATGGGTTTATAAAGTATTTTTTACAAATAAAACAAATTTCATTTAATTTTGTGATTGACACATTTTCCATTTATGGATCTTCAAATGATGCAAAGAAGAGCAAGAAAAAGGATTCCCAAAAAGCGTATAATTCGAATTGTGAGGATGCAAAATTATTTTCATTGGGTTTATAAAGTATTTTTTACAAATAAAACAAATTTTATTTAATTTTGTGATTGACACATTTTCCATTTATGGATCTTCAAATGATGCAAAGAAGAGCAAGAAAAAGGATTCTTAAAAAACGTACAGTTCGAATTGTGAGGATGCAAAATTTTTTTCGTTGTGTTTTAAGTATTTTTTACAAACAAAACAAATTTCATTTAATTTTGTGGAGTATACAATGTCCATTTATGGATCTTTAAATGATGCAAAGAAGAGCAAGAAAAAGGATTCCCAAAAAGCGTATAATTCGAATTGTGAGGATGCAAAATTATTTTCATTGGGTTTATAAAGTATTTTTTACAAATAAAACAAATTTTATTTAATTTTGTGATTGACACATTTTCCATTTATGGATCTTCAAATGATGCAAAGAAGAGCAAGAAAAAGGATTCTTAAAAAACGTACAGTTCGAATTGTGAGGATGCAAAATTATTTTCATTGGGTTTATAAAGTATTTTTTACAAATAAAACAAATTTCATTTAATTTTGTGGAGTATACAATGTCCATTTATGGATCTTTAAATGATGCAAAGAAGAGCAAGAAAAAGGATTCCCAAAAAGCGTATAATTCGAATTGTGAGGATGCAAAATTATTTTCATTGGGTTTATAAAGTATTTTTTACAAATAAAACAAATTTTATTTAATTTTGTGATTGATACATTTTCCATTTATGGATCTTTAAATGATGCAAAAAAGAGCAAGAAAAAAAAACGCACAAAAAACGTAAAATTCGAATTTATTGTGTTTTGAGCATCCTTTTTGTTGCTCTTTTTTGCATAATTAAAAGATCCAAAAATGCATAATGTAAGAATCACGGAATTAATTCAAATTTGCTTTTATTGTAAAAACGACTTTTTAAACGCAATAAAATTAATTTTGCAACCTCACAATTCAAATTAAATGTTTTTTGAGCATCCTTTTTCTTGCTTTTTTTTGCACGATTTGCTAGACGAAAATGATTAACGTAATTTCATTTTATTTTTTGAAAGTATTTTATTTTTGTAGTCATTTCAAATAAATTTTTTTTTTTAAATCTGACAGAGTCAAAAAAACATTTATAGAAGAGGTTTTGTGTATCAAAAAATATGAGATATAATTTTACAAAACTTTTGTGAAACAATAAGTAAAAATAGTACATGGCAAAAATGATAATTTTATAATTATCATTTTCGATTGTAAATTAAAGTATGTATGAAAAAGTCTTTTCACTTAAAATGTAGAAAGGAAAATATACTTGAAACTTTAAATAATTAAAGGTTTAGGGACCTTCTTTCATTATTATTTCTGCGTATTTTAAAATTTAAAAACCGTAAACTTTAAAAAAATGTACTCCTTCAAATTTGTTTATTTAAACTAAACAATTCGAAATAATTTTTTTATCAGCAGTAAACAGGCCAATTTTGATCTTTAGTAATCACATTTCCATATTTGTTTCGTTTTCGCCGCCTTCATTGTTATTGTAGAACACATTTGCCTATTGAAGGGGCAAAGCGATCTTTGTGGTAGTAAAAATTTCAAAAAATACGATATTTTTGATTTCATCATTGAGCAGTTTAATATCTTCAATTGGATATGAACATTTTATGCATTAAATTAAATTTTCTTGACGTTCTGTTTTAAGTTAATCGCACTAACACTTTACTGCCGAATTTGCATATTCAACAGTCAGTGCCGAAAATAGGTCGACCGTAAGAGGTTGAAGGTTTGCCAAGTAAGGGGTGGGAGGTTTTCAAAAAATCTCATTTTTCCTAGTACGAATTTATTTTTTCATTTTAAATTTGGCACAACGGGAGGTCTCTCCCACCTCCCAAAGGCAGTTGCGGCCCTGATTGATCATCGAAGATATCGAATGATTTCACAACCTTTTTAATTTTCAATTGCCCCTGAACGTAGTATGTTTAAAGTTTATTTTATGTTTTATTTCCCACACAAATAATTTAATATTTAAAACAAATTAAATCATTTTATTTTGGCAACAATAAACTGATTCAGCGATAACAGTATCACCACTAGTTGTTGTTGCTTCAACCATTCCTTGATCATTGCATGTTGCAACAGCTTCTTGAGGTCCATTACCAAATGCAAGACCAATCGTTTGAAGATTTACCTAAAATTTCTTATTCATTTTTTTCAATTTTTAAGAGATATTTTTTTACCCCCATACAAACAGGCCGATTATTTCCATCAGGTAAAGTTGGGACACATCGAATTGTAAATACTTGACAACCATTTGGATCTAACGTAATTGTGACTGTACCGTCTGTGGTGATACTTGTATCAGTTTCGGGAGCATCAAGTTTTGGAAGGGTACATGTTGCACAAGCTTGTGGGGCAGCAGCTAAAAAATGGCAGAAAACATTTGTTTTATCAAGTTTTTTAAAGTGTGAGAAAAATTTTCTTAGGTCAATCATGAAAAAAAATTATTGATAAACATTGTTCCGATACTATTTTTTCAATGAAAAACACAGAAAAACTTACTAGTAATTACAATATCTGGAGTTCCATCAGTGACCGGCGTTGGAAAGCACCCAAAGTTTCTTGAAATTAATACAATTAATGTCATTAAAAATAAATACATTTTTAACAACAAAAAATAACAATCAAAAATATTAAAAAGAGAGTTCAATAAAAAAATTTTCCTTTAATTTTTTCTTAAAATATGGCCCTCCTTCTCTCAATAAAAATCTTTTTTTATTTCGGATCTAACCCGTTTTTGACATTTTGGACCATCATCAAAAAACTTGTTTTTGTTTTTCTTTTTATAAAAAGAAGAACACATTTTTTTATGATATTCTTCGAAAGAGAAGATCCCATTTTTAGGTCAAATTATTAAAATTTAATAAAATTTTCTTTTTCAAACAATGGGTTCATTTTCTCATTCACTTTTTTTGAAGTCGTTTACGCCAATTAAGAATAACAAGTTCTCTTTTTATTCTTAGAAACAAGTTCAAAATTTTGCTGGTTTTTACTTAAAACTTCTTTTCAAAAAGGCAAAGATTTATACAGAAAAATGAAGAAGGTTTTAACAATAATTTTAGAAATTTGGTGTCAGTTACATTTAACACTTCTAATCAAATTGTATAAATATATATTAATATTATAATTTTTATTAATAATAATAATTCAAAAAGAAGAAAGCAAAGAATAAATTTTATAAATTCTCTTATAAAGCTAAAGGTATCAAAGAAAAGAAAGAAATCTTGATGACAAATTGATTGAAAACCTCTAAGCAAGATCGAGAATGTATCGCTTTTTTGTTCATAAATTCTTTTAATGGACACAAATTAAAACAACAACAGCAACAAAGAAATTAAACATAAATTTTTTAATAAAGATTTTTTTCAGGATTTTTATAGATGCTCGGATGTAATGAAGTTCAGATTCTTCCTATGACATATAACTTTAATTTAATTTAATTTACAGCTTCTGCGAGAAACATAATAAAGAAGTGCATTTCCTTTCAGCTTCTGCACATCCATGTTTATGGGGCTTTCCAAATATTCCAAATATCAGGGAGTAAGAGGGTAAATGACTCTGCCGCCTTTGATCTGCGGCTAAAAGTGTTTTTGATGGGGGAGGGTAAATCAGAATCTGATATTACCTTACCTTAAACTTAGACTGCGCTGGCTTTTACCTTACGCGTAGCTGAATTTTACCTTAATCGTGTTCTTTCCTGGCGCGTACCTTATCCTTGCAGCGTTGTTACATCGGGTATATCTGCACAATCCATATGACATTGTTCCAGCTTTTTGTAGCTGCTGCTTTCATTTTTGAATTTATGATACAATATTTGTTTTTGTTTTTGAGGAAAAATAAAACATAATATATTCTTTGCGTGCTGTTTGACTAAAACAGGGAATGCAATTGTGTTTTCCTTAATCATCACAAATGTTATACAAACCTTAAAACCAGCAAAGATATACTTCCGGACAATGCAAATAAAGCATTCTGCAGCGGAACCATTGTATTCATGAATAAAATAATTTCAAGACTGTTGACATTAATTAATTTTACAATATTATTGGAAATTCGTATAACTTGTGCCAGAAAAATAATAAAAGAAACAACTGAAAAATGTGGTAATTTTTAGCGTGATTTTATTTGTAATTTTTTTGGGGGATTCAGAATTAGGGTTGCCAAATCTCCGAAAATTTAAAAAAAATACGTGAAAATTGAATTTTCTGCAGATTTTGGAAAATCTTCCGCGGAAAATCTTCATTTGACAAGACTACTTAGAATTCAAATTTGACAAACAAAAAAATTCAAAACTCAAAAGTTTTGAGTCAAAATCTTACACAACAATTTTTTTTCATTCACATTAATTGTCGAAACAGAATTTTTGTAACAATAAAATTTTGTAAAAGTTGAAACATTGAAAATTGCTGTGAAAAATGTGGTAACAAAAAATGTTACAGACGTTACAGTTAAATGTATGCTGGCTGCTTTTTTATTGATAAGACTTGCAGAAACAGTACCATCAGTATCAAAACTAAATTTAACTGGTTCAGGTATTCTCCAAGCAATCAATAATAGTGATATCAGGAATATTATTACAATATACCATTGACGACTCCATAATCTCTGATGTCTTGTTGGAAATGAAATTAGCGTAAATCGATTGAAGGCCATTAAAGTATGTCCAACAAATTCAACGAAAGTAGAATAGGTTAATATTAGATACAAAATATACGCAAATATGTCATTGGGTTGGTAGAAGCTCGATATGAATGGAATAAGCGGTATTTTTTGCATGTTCATTAACTTAAAAAATTTTTTATTAAATTTAGCAGAATTCTAAAAGATTCTTATCCTTGACTTTTGGGATTTACTAAACAGCGGATGGACTTTTTAGTTTTTCCTTCAAAAAGAACTTTTTTACTTTTGGCCCGTTCTTATCAGAATCTTTTTTTTTCTTTAAAAAAAACTAAAATTACTACACTTCACTGAATCCACCGTTTAGTATATACCTTGACTTTGTTGTTCTTTACCGTAATATAAAACATTAAATCAAAAAATATAACAATTCTAAACATAACAAAAAAAGATCCTTGAAAAGCCGTGTTTCTTTTTGAAATTAACAAAACTAACATGGACAAATGAAATAAATAAAAAGATGCTTCAAAAATCATCCAAATTATTAGATTTATGCTTAACATTTTTCAAAGGTTTGGTAAACTTTATAATTTATTTTCAATAAATTTTAATAAATTTTTAATAAGAAAAAAGTTTTTATTGAAAATACAAATCTTAAAAATCTCATTAACAATTTACTATGGGTTCATTAATAATATCCATTTCCGGCTTGGTCGCAAATACGTCCAAAACAAGGGAAGAGGACTTCCTTGGCAACCTTCAAAGTTTTTTTATTTTACCCAGTATTAATTCAAAATATAAAATGAAAACAGAAATTTAAATTAATGTAATTGATTCAATAATTACTTTTATTATTTATGTAAGCAGTTTGTATTTTCATTTCATACGCTATGAAAAAAGCACAGGGTAATAATTACAGTTTCGTTAATTTTTCAGCAATTAGCATTTACTTGGGTTGTTGGTGTTAATTTTTGGTTTGGAATGTATTCCAATGATTAAGCTGAACGAATATACAATTGGAATGATGGAAGTAAAGTTGACTATATTAATTGGTCAACTGGTTATCCAGTCAAAACGCTCCTTCATGTGTTGGATTAGATCATTTTGGATTTGTTGATTGTGACTGCAATTATCCCTACAATTGGTTAATCTGCAAAAAACCGCTAAATTAAATTAATATTTTTGTATCAACAATTATGTTCACTTAAATATAATAAGTTTTAGGATAACATTTTTTCAAATTTTTTACTTAATTTTATTTTAAACATTTTTGTGGATTTTTTTTAATAACAAAATAAATTTATTTCAAATTTTGTTTTCAAAATGCGACAAATAAACAGTGCTGTGCTTTACATTTTGATCATTGTTATTTATCTATAAGGGATAGTAATTAACACACATGTCAGAAATTGATAAAATTTGACTTTATTTTTTCTTTTTCAAATAAAAAGCACAAATGATATTTTAAAATGTTAAACAAATATAAAAAATTTTTGTTTTGAAGGATTAAAAAAGATGTACCGGCAACCAAAAAATAAAAAAGCAGTTTAGAATTCGGGTTTCACCAGGTTTAAAAAATTGGGAGTTTTATTTTTGATACATAATTTTAAAATTAACCTTAATTATTGTTTCAAATTCAGTTTTGAAACAATAATCAATAAAAAAAAATTTTCAAATCATTGGAAAAAAGATTTGGTTGAATTTTTTACAAAAAAAGAGGCAAAGACCCGAAAACCGAGAAAAAAAGAAAACCCAATTTTTTTGAAATTGTGTTCAAAAATAAGTTTTTGTGAAGAAAAAAACCTTTTTTACAGATAAAAATTTAGGCAAGGGGGATTTTTGATGTGTTTAAAACTGTTTAAAATAGTTAAGTATATTTAAATTTATGCAATTGTTCCTTCTGGAATTGGTTGCTTCTCTTTTTCAAGCATTGGCTCTGCTTCAGTTGGTCCATTTTCAGCTTCCATTTCAAGTCTTGTATCATCAGCGGTTACAGGAAGAGGATCATCTCGAAGGGAAGCAGAACAAAATATTAAAACTAATACAAGGCATATAATTGCAACAACCTATAATAAATAAAAATGATGAAATATTACGTCATTTTTAATAAACACCGAATAAATGGTAAATTTTGTAAAAGTAACATACTTGTCCGGCGAGACTAAAAGCAAAAAAGAGATCAGAGAGTAATTTATTGTAATAAAGCATGCAAGATCCTTGTGTTCCAGAACAAACATCCAAATGCTGCCGAATACATGATACATCAAAAAGCCATCCAAAAACAACCGGAGCTGGAATTGTTCCAATTATTCGAACAAGAATCCATTGAATTCCAAGTGCAAATGATCTTTCAGCATAATCAACTGTTCTAAAAATGAGATTTTTATGGTATTATCTATGACAAAAAAAAAGATATATTTACCTTAAAACTACAGAAATCAATGGAACTCCAACAGAAAATGTAAAAAGACAAAATGGTGCAAATGCAATTAAAAATCCAAATAGTCCTTTACATTTTGATTCACAATATCCTTTTTTCACTCTTTGTGGTCCACCTTTTGTTGTCAGTGGGACACATGAACAATTTTTATATTCTTTTGTCAACGGGGAATATGGATCTGGACATCCAGCATAACATGGAGAATAGAAAGCAACTTGTGAGCCATCAAGAAATTCTGCACAAACTGGTCGATATTCTGTTGAAGAGCACGCACAATTTTCATTACATTTTGCATCAAGGGAATATGTATGGGTTTCAGTTAAATTATTATAAATTGCAGGTTCACCAAAATATTTTTCTTCAATTCCAATTAGCGGATCATGATCACAATAAATAAAATACATGGGTGTAAAAAGTAGGGAAGCAATTAAAAGTAAAATACAAAATTTAATTGTTTGTGCACATGAAAGTCGAAATTTTTGAATTATTATTCCAGAAAACATTGTACCAATTCCTGCCATTGGAACCTAAAAAATTAGTCAACTTTAATAAGCGTGTCGAGACTCAAAAGAGTCTAACAAATATTTTCGTGTCAAAAGCCACAAAAGAACTTTCGTGTTAAGACCACAACAAAAGAATAGATACTTACCATAATTGCACCAATTAACATATTTGCCTTTGATGGTGCAACACCAAATTGTCTTTCAAGATATTTTGACATGAATGTTGAGGCACCCGTTATTATAAGACCTATAAAAATAAAGAGTTTAATGGTTGTTTACTTTTTATTTATTTGTTTTTTAGATAGGAAACTGTGTCAACTTTTTTTAAATGGGTTACGAAAAAAGTCTCAAAAATGGATTAGTTTCATTTGTATCGGATTTTACAAAACATTTTAACGTCTTATTAAATTTTTTGTCTTTTTTATCTTTTTTGCAAAACAACTATATGCTTCATTTTTATTTAATGTACTTTTATTTAATATTTCTAATTAAAAATTCCAACCTTTAATCTTTGTTCAAATTACTTTAAAATTACAGTAACATCGTAAATTTTGTACTTTTAAAAAATCCAAAAATAAATTTGTACTTAAAACTTACAAATTTTGCACAACTTCATTAACACTTTTTTCAAAAAAAAAGCTAAAAATTGTGTAAAAAATATGTATTCAAATTTTGAAATTGCTGCTTTTCTGTTCTATTTATAATAAAAAAAAAGCCTTTTGAAAATGAAGAAAAAAATAAACAAAGCGTATAATAATCCAAACTATTGATGTCTTCTTGTTTCTAATCCCCCCCCCCTCCTTCTCACTTCTTCTCTTGAGTTTTTACATTTTTTTAAAAATGTAAGCAAAAAAAGCCATTTGTCAGTTCTTTTTCCATGTCTTTTCTTTTCTTTTTTAAGAAGAAGACGAATATCATCATCTCTTTATTTTTGCACATTTTTAGGCAAAAAGTCACACACAGACTATTTAACTACTTTCCAATTTTCTTTTATTTTTGGGCTTTTAAGTTTTTTCTTTAAAAATATTTCTTTTATTTTTCCTTATTATTAAATGATGGTGATCCGTATCCCTATTTTCTTTTTTCATCGTCTTCACTTTTTTCAAGGATATTTGCATCCTTTTTTTAAGGAAAGAGCAGGAAAAAAACCTGTAATATTTTTTTGCTCTTTGTTTTTTACAGGAGGCTTTTTTTGGACTTCGCAAAAAAAAAGAAAAAAAAAGAGAAGTGTGAAAAATAACTTTTGAAGAGGCTCAAATTCGAACGGTTTAGAGTCGATTTTTTTAAGGAAAAAAATATTTCAATTTTTGGCTATAATTAAAAATTGAAAAAATTAGTTGATGCCCTTGAAATTTTAATTTATTGAGAGAAATGAGGCTGTTTCGTGAAAAACAAAGTTACAAAATTTCGGTTAAAGATTGTTTTATATCATTAAAAATGTCATAGAAAAAAACTGTTTCAAAATTGGATTTAACAAGGCTGTCGTTTTTTTTGTACTTGGTCTTTCAGGCTTTTTCCGTCTCTTACAATATTTTTTAATTAGATTTTATAAATCTTTTTTTACCTAACTTTATAAATCTAAAATTAGCTTTAATTAAACTTCTGAACTATTGTTGTTTTTTCACAAATTTTTCCTGTCTGTTTTTTCTCCATTGTTCGCGCAATATTTTTCATTCATTCAAAAAACATTATTTTTTAGTCAGAGTTTCGTTTTTTAACGGTTTCATTTTATAAAAAAACTAATTTTAAAAATCGTTAGCCTGAATAAATTTATTATATTTTTTATTATTAAACATTAATAACTTCCGCATATCTTTTTTTCTTTCTTTTTCAAATTCATGATATAAAAAGAGCTATGATTTTTAGAAAAAGAAATGAAACATGAAAAATATTAAAATGTTTTTATCAAAAATTGGATTCATTGTTTTTTTAGTTTTTATTTTTGGAAATGAAAAATCTTTTGCTGCTTTAATCCCAGGTAAGGATGGATTTAAGAAAATACAAATTAAAGCTACAGTAATCGTTATCCTATATGTTGTCATTTTTAGAGCCAACACAAATAATTCGAACTCAAGTTACAACTTTTAATTATGGCGGTTTTAAACAAGTTCAAACAATTGAAGAAATTTTAAAACCTTTTCCAAATGATCAATTAACAAGACTCAGAAGGACTGTAGCTGCTCAAGAATCAGAACTATTTAAAAATGATGCAGATCCTTTTGCAATGCCAGAAATTGAAACTTATCCAGTTGAAGATTTAAAAACTTTATCTTCCACAAATGGCAATAATGAAGATTTAATTAATCAACAAGATCCCCGGGTTCAAGAGGTTGATGTTGTCGGGTGGTTTGAATAACTCTCTTTTTTTGTATGCTTTTTTTAATAAACGTGTAAAATCAAAACTAACCATCAATTGCCATTCCAACAGTAATAAGCATATAAGGGCCATTTAAAAGAATTCGATAAATTGCAATAGGAATATGCCGAACATCCAACCAAAGTTGATACCAAATAGGTCCAGGACGAAAAGCTGGCATTGATTCTGCAACGGCATTACTGGCAGCTTTATTATCCAATTGTAGAACACTTCCAGTAATTGCAGCTGTTTTTGAAGAAGATGGAACACCACAACATTCAGGTGTTCGCTTTTTATTTCCACCTGTCAGAGTTTCTTCTCTCAGACGAGTTCGATGCCATTTAAGTGATTCCGGAAGAACTTTTGGTAAAGATAATATTGGAAATACTGCCAATAACGCTAACACTGAAACAATTTGAAATCCAATCCACCATGCGCCAACCCATTTTGGATCTGATTCATCAATCATTAAAATAGATGCAAATTTTTTTCCAGTTTGAAGAAAGTCTGTATGATATCGAAGAAAGGTGGATGACATGAGAAAACCAAATGCTGGACCAAAAATTGCAAAAGCATAAAATATTCCAAGATATGCAGAAGATAATGCAGGTCCAACATTTTCATCAATATAACTAACGCCAATTGTAAATAATGGGGTTGCACCAATACCATGTAAGAAATGTGCCAAAGAAAATAGAAAAACATATCGGAATGTGCCAGGTTGATTTTCTGGAAGGGGGCATTGCCGTAAAGCTGCTTGTGCCCGGCTAATTGTTTCAGTTTGATTTGAATGTTCTAAAAACATTTATTTTATCACTGATAAAGGACTATAGAAATATTACCATAGCACTGTGATAGTCCATCATCATCGTTATTATATGTTATTGTATATGATTCAGCAATTAAATGTGGCATTGTAAATAAAAATGAACCCAATGCCATAAGGGTTAACCCAACTCCAAGGACAGCAGGTTTTGAATGCCGTCCACCAAAATATGATACTGGAATACAAAAAAGTACATAACCAAAATCATAAAATTGCATAATTCTTCCAAGTGTTGAAGTTGAAAGTTCAAATCTACGTTCAATTGTTGAAATTGATGATGGCACTAATCCATTAATAAGCATTCCTTGAATTGTACAAAACCAACACATTAAAAGTAGCATCCATTGTTTTGTTGAAAATCTCTGCATCCATTTTGGCCTCCAATCTTTTATTCCACATTGACTTTCTTTTATCAGCCCAGATAATTCTTTTTCAATTAATTCAATTTGTTGTTGCTTTTGTCTTTCATCTACCGTAGTCCAAGGAGTTTCTTTTTTAGTTTTTGAAGGAAATGGTGGACCTGATGCAAATCCATTTGAACGTGTACCACGTAAATGTCCACGTTTTTGTTGTTGTTGTTGTGTTGTCATTGAAAGGGATTGATTTGCCCTTCTTGGGGTTGAAGATGATGCAATTGATGAACCTTCAATATTTTCCGGTGTTGCAACACTACAAAAAAACATTGATTAAAGTTAATACCAAAATATAAACTGTACAAACCTATCATTTTCACCTGATACCCCAGGAATGCAAATATCTTCGAGAGGAATTTTAGCTAAATCTCCTGGAGCTGAACGAGTTTCAGCTGTTGCATCACTATCATATCCAGCATCATTAATATTATTTTGTTGTTGATGTTGATGTTGATGTTGGGAAGGTGTTGGAGGTTGACTCACATTTCCAAATCTTGAATATATTTTATCCTTGAGATTATCATCATTGTTCATTTGATCCAAAAAATGAATAAATTTAATAAATTTGTACTTTTAAAAAAGTTACAACAATTAACTCTGCTTTTTTTTAAAATAATTTTTAATCTAAAAATAACTCATTTTTTAAAAGTAATTTTATAAACGAAGAAAATGGAAAAAACAAATTACGTAAAACCGGGAAAACAAAAAAAGGAACGAGAGAAGCATCCAAATTTAGAAGAAAAGAGACAAAAATGACAAAAGCCACAAGCGCGCGCATCATTTGTTGCTGATTAATCACGGAACTTTCAACAACAAAAAAAAGCAAACGGAAATGGTCTGATGCTTTTTAAAACAGAAATTTTTTAGTATAATTTGTGGCTATTTTGGGTCTCTTTTCAATGGATGAATGTTTTAAAATAAATTTTTATTGGGGGTTTAAAGTCAATATATCAAGGGCATCAGTGGTTAACATATATATTTTTGCAAGGATAAATTCATTTAAACAAATTGAATAAACTTTACACATTTTTTAAAGTTTAAAAAAGTGATACCCCAAATTTTTTTGACTTATAATTTTAAACCGTGGAAAAAAGTGTAAATATAAAAATAACGGATGAAAAAGGCAAGGAAAAAGAAAGAAAGATGGAAAAAAGGCTCAAAACAAAAACTTTTTTTTCTCAATTGAATTGATCCTATCTGCGCAGGTTTTTTGTTCTTTCGTGTTTTTTTCTCTGTAGTTATTTGACTTTGTCTGCTTATTGTTCTTTTTGTAGTAAAAGAAAAAAGAGAGAGGGAAGCAATTATTGGAAAACACAAAAAATAACAGGCAAAAAACTGTTTAAGTTTGTAAATACAAAAATAGTTTTTTTACTTGAAAAAACAAAGAAAAGATAAAAATCGAAGTTTAAAGGTTATAACAGAAAATATGGATTTTCAAAAGCTTCGATAATTTATCATTTAAAAAAGAAAGATTTGTACCAAAAATAGAAATGTATCATTTTTAAGAAGAAAAAAGTTTTATCTTTTAAGAAAAAAAGATGATTGATTAATGTTTGTTTGTGGTTTATTTATTCCCCCGCAATTTAAAACAGATTGTAAATATGCATAAAAAAAAGATAAACAAATGTGAAAAAAAATATTCACACTTACACATACTATGGAAAAAAAGGGGTGTTTGCAACAAAGTGATAAAAAAGCAGCAATAAAAATGTAGACATAAAAAAAAGTTGACGACTGTAAAAATGTTATCCAAAAAAATATAAATAATAAAAAGCACTTGAGTCATAAGTTCTTGTTTGAAGTTCAATGAAATACGGTTGAAAGAAAAAGTTGAAAGCTATTTATCAAAAAGCAATGACTTGGAACATTGGAGAAAAAAAGAGATAAGGCAATAAAGTGAAAAGTAGAAAAACAACGAAAAAAATAGAAAGAATGAATAACATCTGTTTTAAGGTTTTAACGACAGATAATCAAGTAATTTCAAGGAATCTGATTTAAATAAATGCTTATATTTGTGTTCTCAAAGCGAAAACATGAACTCCTTTCAAGACCGTTTGGTTTAAATCCTAAAAACGTTAAAAAACAACAAATGTTCAAAATTTTTCATCTCCACAAAAATTTTATATTTTTAATTCCATCTTTTCTACAAAAAAGTGAGATAAACACATTCCATTTCACGCCTTCGCCATCTAATTTTTTTTCTTTGCCTTTACGCTTGAATGCCATAAATATAATTTTTTTTCTCATTTTTTGCTGGATTCCATTTTTAATTTATTTTATTATCAAAAAAATATAATTATTACTTTGGCTTTTTTGAAAGAAAAAAATGACTCAGATATTAAAAAGGACGGAAAAAAGAGATTATCGGATTTTTTAGGTTTATTCACACTTTTTTTGAGGGGATATAAAATGGGGAGGGATATGAGCAATAAATAATTGCAGGAAAAAGGCAATGACTGTGCAAAAAAAACGTAACTATTATACAAATATTAAAAACAGAAAAAAGCGTTCTCGCAACAAAAATGTTTTTCGAGGTGTTTTTTTTCTGTACATTTCATAGATTAAAAGTTGATAGAAACAGTGAAAGTGGCGATGAATGACGCAATTATAAAAAAATAGAAAGGTTTAAACAAATTTTATGAAAAGAGAAAGTTCTGGGATTATAGAATATTAATCAGTTTTTATTACGAAAATATCATAAACTTTGTCATTTTGGAAGTCAAACTTTTTTTGAAATATTTTAGTACTGGAAAAGTTTTATAAAGAAATTATTCCAAAAAAAGAAAATAATAAAATAACACAAAAAATGCGTTCGAAAGGTTATGAAAAGGTTTCCTTAAAAACACATGCAAAAGGTTCGTAAAACATTTATATTTATCCGCCGTTGTAAAAATGTTACATCAAAAAAAATTTGATAGAATAAAAATTGAGCAATTCCCAAAAACAGAGAAAATGAGAAAAAAAGATTAATTAATCGAAGACAAATAAAAAGTGTGTATTCTTTCGAGAACCAAAGTCTTCATTTAAAAACAAAAACAACAAAAACGAACATCGATGACAAAAAAAAAGAAGAATTTATGCCGGTTTCGATTGCTATCTTTTTTTTCTCGATTTTCAGTCATTGATTTCTTTTCTTTTCTTTTGCTTTTTCATTCAAGAAGAAGAGAAAAATCAACAGAACTTGAAAAATATATATATATTGAAAGTAAGCTTATTTGTGTTTGTAAAGGTCAATGAAAAAAGCTGCTTCATTTTTGAGTGTTGGATTTTTGTAAAATAAAAAATTGCTTTGAAAAAGGTTTGGTTTGATCGATCAAAAAAGAGTGAAGAAAAAAGATTGTTGAAAGCTCACATAAAAAAAATCCTCCGTCAAAAAAAATATGCAGTTTTTTATTGACCTTAAAAGAAATAAAAAAAAAGTGACGAGGAATTCCTCAATTCAAATGGTCCATCAAATGCAAGAAAAAAACCCTTTGAAAAAAAAACTAAAGCGGAGAAGAAAAAAAAAGAAAAATTGTTATTGATTTGATTCATTCGTTGAACACTGCTTTTTTTGGACTCCGATTGAGAGTCAAAAAAAGGAAAAGAGAAATTACGTAATTCAAGAAAAAAAAATACATTGATCGGGAACGCCTGTATTTTGTACGAAAAAAATGAGACAATAATTTTGGCAGAAATTGTTTCGATTGCCTAAAAAAAAGGGCATCGTAAAAATGTCGCCATTCAAAAAAATTATAAAATACCAATGCCCGTAAAAAAGTAGTAAAAAGAGAGAGGGAAAAAAGGGCATCGTAAAATTTCATGAAATCATAAAAAGTTTTTTGGTTTTTCAACACACTTTAAAAAAGAGAAACCGAAAAAAAAATGTAACATTTCTGCAAATAAACAAAAAAAATATATCAACAACGCCATTTTTGTCTGCAATAAAAAAGCATATGCAAAAATTACTTTTTTGGAACAAAATTTTTATGCTTAAAAAATAAATAATTTTAAGTAAGACTCAAAAAACTTTCATGGATAAAACGTTTTCAAATATGGTTTATATTTAAAGCAATTTTAAAGTAACAATAAAAAAATTTAATGCATTAAAAAACTTATTTCAAAAACTGTCACGGAACTATTTTATAAGTTTTCAAAAAACAAAGAAAAAAACAGTTTTTTAAAGCTTCCATAAAGAAAAAGGGAAAACTTCAAACTTATTTAAAAATCAAAAATTGGTTTTGCTTGTTAAAAAACCCGACACAAAAAATTTTTTTTTTCTCGTTAAATCCCAATGGGATATATGCCACACGTCTCTAAAAACGCTTGTGTCGGCTGCTTTGTGTTTTTTTCAAACAAAAAACAACATAAAAAAGAGCTTTTGACGAACAAAATGTTCAAAGATCTTTTTTAAAATCCTTGAAAGCTATTTTGCCATTATTTTTTTTGAAAATATAAAATCGCCTTCGTAAAATATTTTCTTAAAATAAGTGCATTGGCATTTTTTTGCGCGAAAAAAAATATTGAAGAAAAAGGAAAACGGAGGGCAAAGGAGTCAAATGCCGCTAATTCAGTCACTCAGAAAAAGTCAGTGAAGGCACACTCGTCCCTCTTCTTTCAACAAGGACAACATTGAAGACAAGCAGGCGACACCAAAACCTTTTTTTCTTTTGCTGTGCCCATGGCTTCACTCTCCTTTTTTAATGGGGACGAAAGGCTTTTTTTCTCGTGTTATTTTTTTGCATGCAATAAAATTGCTTCTGCTGCCAAAAAAAATTGCAAAAAATTTTTATTTTTGTTTTGCTCTTTAAAAAGAAAGTGAAGGATTTTAGTTTCTTAAAAAAATGCATTTGTAAGAAAACCCTCCAAAAAAAAGAAAATTTGCGTGAATGAAACGCTTTAGTGCCATTGGGGAATCGTAGACGACAACGGCAAAAAAAAGTCAAGCATCAATGTTTTTTGTTTACTTAAAAAAAGAATATATAAATTTATTTTTTTTGGGATAATGGCATTTGCTTTTGACCTTTGCTCAAAAAACGTTAAAAATCAACAAAGGCAAAAAAGACATGGAAAAAAGCGAACATAGAAAAAATAAAAATGATTGCCACAGCTGTTCGAAAAAAAAACGAAAAATGCATTTTGGTTTAAATTATTGTCTTTTGAAAAGACTAAAAAACAATAGGGAAAAAAGCGAAATTTCGAGGCAAAAATTTATGCACACTATTTGCCATTTTTCAAAATATACATTTCAAGCAAAAATACTTTCAAAATATTAAACAAATAAAATTTACAGTGTCTTCTTTTATCGTTCAAAGCATATACCACTTTAAATAAATTAATTCCCAAAAGTGCCAATTTTATTCAAAAAACAAAAACGTCAGTTTTCGAAATTCGTTTTAACTCTATTTTCTCCCTCCAAAAAAAGAAATTCATTGTCTCTTTTTTTTGGCAGTCTTTTTTTTAAACGTAAACACAGACAACAAAAAAAGAAACAATGCATAACAAAATTGATAAATGTTCAAAAAACTTGTTAAAAAAAGTTTGTTGTTGCAAACTAAAAAAACCACTTTTTTTTAAACATTTTTATAAAAAATGGAAGTGTAAGTAAGTAACCATGGAAATTATTTTTTATTTAAAAATAAGTTTTTAAATAAGTGTTTATTTAAAATGGAACTTTATAAATGAGATTAATTAAATTTATTGGACTGAAAAAAAACATTTTTAGTATTGTTTTAATCAATGAAAAAATGCCATCCGACTTTTTACTCTCTTTTTAAAAAAGCAAAAGGAGCCCTTTTAAAACAAGGAAGTTAAAATACACATTTACTACATTGTCTCTGGAATTGAGTCAATAAAAAAAAAAGTTTATGAGATTTTATAAAAAAAGATATTTTTTTATTAACTTTGTTTTTATAAAAAGAAAGTATATTTCAAAATAGAAAAAAGCAAAAGAAAGTAACACTTTTCGATTACTATCACCATTTTTCGCTTCAAGAAAAAATTTGACAAATCCGTCAAAAAAGCTTCTCACAAAAACTTTAGCAAAGATAAATGTTAATCTTAACATTTATCTCCGAGGAAAAAAAAGATTGAAAAAATTTTTTCTAAAAATAATTTTATTTCAAAATATATTTTTTTAAGCGTTAAAAATGCCTATCATAAAAACGAGCTTTAAAAGAGGGCATTTTTCAAGAAGTGGGTGGGTATATTCTTTTATTTCAAAAAAGAGCATGCATTGGTTATACTTTTTGAAAAAAAAGGCAATAAAAACGTGCCATTGTTTCTGAAAATGGGATGGGTTGTGTTGTTTTTTATTTATTTGAAGATTAGGAAGGTCATCTTCGTCACCAATTCCCTCCTTCGTCAAACAACATCAAAAAATTTATGGGAGAGGATTAAAGCTCAAAAAAAGAAATAAATATAAAATTGTGGTTGGTTAGTTATTTATCAAGATGTCATCAGATAAAAAAAAGTTAAAAATAGCGGAAAAATACATGAAATGAGAAAAATAAATGTTTAATGAGAAAAAAAGATGAAATATGGCTGAAACTTTTCTAACCGAGATTTCATATATCTCATGTGTCTACACATTTTTAAAAGAAAAGGTTGTTTATCTTACAAAACTAAACCGAACAAAGTATAAAATCCCAAAAACATTTTGAGAATTCATAAAATATTCTTTGAAAAACCTTGAAGTAATTTTAAAACAAAGCTATACTACTATTTTTTTAAAAAGCGTTCTTTTTTTAAAACAAATAGGAAAAAAACCTTTGAAAAAAGAATACATAAACACCAAAAAAAATTTTAGCCTCAAACATTCCTAAAAAGGCTGTAATCTTCTTAGTTTCTTTTAAGCAAAAAAAATAGTCTCTATTTTTATTTATTTTTTAGAAAAAAAAGCAGTGCAAAAAAGGTTCGATATTGAAAAATTTATACTGCCGAAGGGGAGTGTTTTTTCTCTTCTTTGAAAAATGATTGAATTGGTCAAATTTGGTCAAAATGAAAAAAGAAAGGGAAACAAAACCGTTGTCAAAGTAATAAAAATTTCTTAGAACTTTAAAAAAGAAAAAAGAGATTTTAGTAAAGTGAGGAGCAGCCATATTTTTAGGGTTTCAAACAACAACAAAAGAAAAAAATAAATGCGTGTTTTTGTCAGTTTTTTTTCTCCATTCTATGTGAAAAATGGGTTAAAAATAAAATTTGCCAAAAAAATAATCCAAAGATAGCTTTTTTAAACGCAAAAACAGTTGGTTTTACAAAATTTTTTACGTCATACTTCTGTTTTGGAATTGGGCTTTTATAGATATGACAAACTTTTTTATTCAATTGTGCCATTAAAGGATTTGCAAAAAAAACATGATGATGATAGAAAACTTAAAAACTGCATAATCTCTAAATTACACACTTTTCTAACCTTATATCTCAAAAAATAATTTTTGCAAACAACTTTATGTCAAAGTTTAGATTTCTAAAATCTATGTCAAAAGGCAAACAGTGAAAAGGTGTGTCTTTGATAACAAAAAATGCAACAAAGAAGAAAAAAGTTTAATCGAAGAACCGCAAGAAGGCGGAAGACAAAGTCAAAAACAATGAAGAAGAAAAAAGACACCTGTCGATCCTTGAAAGAAAAAAAAATCATTTTTTATGGAAAAAAAAGTGATAAATAGTCGTCAGGTGTCTTTTTAGGAAAATGGGGGGATACTTATGTCAATCACCCAACAACGCCCGTTTTAAATGACTCAAAAAATACATGAAAAATGTGTTTTTTTTCCCAAAGAAAAAAGGTTAAAAAGAAGTAAGAGTGATAAAAAAAAGAAGCAACAAAAAACTGACAAATTTTTTTGTTGCTTCGTTTTTGTTGGATTTGCATTTTTCGATAATTACCAGCAAATAAATCTATTGTGTTTTACAACTTTTGAATAATAAAAAATTGGATAAAGATTAAGGCTAAAAATGAAAACAATGGCAGCAACAGCAGCTGTAGGATGCGCGAAAAAAATGTTTTGGATTTACAACTTTTTTTTCGTCCAAGAAAGAGGCTAAAATTTATTCCATTTTTGTTTCAAGGAAAAAATGTAAACTGATTTTGGGAGGGAGATCCAATAACATCAGTTTAAAAATGCTTGCAACAAAAAAAAAGAAAGAAAATAAGATTTGCAGCAACGTTCGTGAGAAAATTTTAAAGCCTCAAAGAAAAAAATTATTTTGCAAAAAAAGTTTTCTTTCTTTCTTCAATTTATTAAAAAAAATATAACAAAATTATGGATTTAAATTATTTCAAACTTTAATAGCAAAGTTCAAAGCTAAAAAGAAAAATTTGTGCAGTGCCGTTTATAACATTGTTTGTCCAAAAAGAAATAAATTTTGAAGTAAAAGTGAAGAAGAACAATAGCTTTGAACCACACTTAAATATCTAAAAACGCGGAAGGAGAAAATTTTTTTTCAACACATACGTTCTTTTCTTTTATGCGCAAATTTTTGCTCACTCTCAATGCTGGGTATATATCAGGTTTTTTTTGAACCGAAATTGTTATAATTTAAAGATAAACAGATTTTATCAATTGAATAAAATCGGTTTATTCACATCTTTTTCAATGAAAAGCAGCAAGAAAGATATAAATATAAATAAATCTCATAGATATGTAGAAACAACTAAAACGAAAAAAAACCCTTATAAAACTTGAATAAAAAAAAGCAAACGAGAGAGAAAAAAGAAAAGATATCATGTTCATAGACGTTTGCCGCTTTCAGTTGATGAAATCGTGTAAACAAAAATGAGGTATATAAATCTCAAAATTAAATTTAAAATATTTTACACAAGCTGTAAAGCTTTCTACTTTTTTCAATTTCAGATTGTTAAAGTAAAACTTTTATAAAAGAAGTAATTAATTAAACTTTTTTCTTACTCCAACAAAAAAAAGTCTAAAAAATGAATGAAAAACTAAATGCTTTTGAAAATTATTGATGCATAAAAATATAAAGATTATTAAAAATGTTAAATATTTTATGAAGTTATTTTTTGCCAAATGAAACAAAAAAATGGATGATACTCGCTGGTGCTTGCCTATCATTGATAGGCAAGCATCAGAGAGAAAAAAACAGAAACAAATAAACAAATGACGAAGACAATAAAAAAGTGTGAAATCTACTGTGAGAAATGTCAACAAAAAAATAATGCAGAAAAAAAACATCTTAAAAACGATTACGACAACGGAAATGATTTCCGTAAATTCAATTTCTTGCTATTTGATCTGTTAAATATTTTTATTTCAACATAGATTCTCTTTCAATAAAAAATGTATAAAACACATTTCATCTTGTAAATTAAGATTTCAAAATAACTTTTTAAATAAAAATCCACAGCAAATTAATATTATGACTTGAAACAAATCATAGAACTCAATTTTTGATTTGAAAAAGAAAGTGGAAGAAATAAAAATCTGGTTTTTAAATTAATCCAGAAAATAGGATTGATTTATCACTTTTTTTTTATCATAATTTGATAAATCTTTTTTTTATGACACCGAACAAATTAAATCAAAAATCAAATCTACTTTTTTTAAATCAATAAAAGTTTAAAAGTACAAAAAATTAAAAGAAAGAAAAATCAAAAATTTTTTAATTAACAATTTTAAATACAAAAAAACACCCATTTTTACTTTCAATTAATTTATGTGAAATGAGACACTTTAAGAAATTGCTCTTTTGAGGGGAGTTTAAAAACGTGTTTATATATTTTTCGCACATACATTTTTATGTAAAACAAAACAAAAATTTTGAGCAAAGAACATACATAAATTCAACGAGAAAAAGAAAAAAGTAAAACAAAAAGAAAAAGTGAAACATTGCTTTCTAAAACAGCTGACTTAAAAGGGTAAAAAAGGAAATTAGATTTTTTAAGAAAGTAGCATTTTCAAAAACAGAGGGTTTTCTATTTTTTGATTTCAAGCTTAAATAAAAAAGATGTATAAATTTCTAAAGCATATTTAATCATCGCGATTAGGCTTGCTAATTTATGCAGAAAACGAAAAAGAAACTAAAAAAAATAGAAGTTTAACAAAATTTTAGATAATCAACAACTTTGATTTCCAACAATCCTAATAATATTAATTAATTAAAGTAAAACGAAAGCTAAAAACAATTTTTTTAAGTAAATGCTTTTTCATTTGTTCATTAATATATTTATTTTAAATATTTATTTTAAATAACAACATTACACACAAAATTATGTAGAAAATCTTCCATCATCTTCAAATCCAACACCACCTATAATAATTACATAATATTTATTATTCATGAAAATGAAAAAAACGTGAAGTAAAAAAATAATTTTAAAAAACGTGGAAAAATGTCTCTGACGTAGTATTTGATTTCTAAAATTCTGATTGCAAAAAAGGACAAACTTTTGTCACAATTTTTATTAATTAGAAACATAAACAGTCTATTTCAGTGATAGAAAAAAATACGGAGGCAAAAAATATTGCATTTTTTCTCTTTAAAATTGTGGTAAAAATTATCTAAAATTATACCGGTACTGTAACTTAAATTTTTCAAACGAAGGACGTTTTTTTAACAATAATAAAAATAACATTGTCATCGCGTGTTTTTTTTTTTGAGGGATTCATGATGAATCATTCATCTGTCCCAAAAATTTCTTTTTATTTTAAAAGAAAAAGACATAGAAGAAAGTGTCGAAAAAAAATGTGAAGATTTCAGCGATCTTTTATATAAATGTTTTTTTCTTTGACATTTGCTGACAGTGGTTTCCAGTTTGAATATTTAGTAATTAGCTTTTTAAACAATATTTATGCCTTCTGTTTCAAGAGTTTATGTCAAATATTTTATAAAAAACATTGTTATCCCCATTGTTACAACTTGAGAAAGCATTTTTTAAAAAAGCGTATGCCTATTTGATTTTTAACATTGTAATATATATAATATTGTGATATAAATGAAAAACCTCGAAAAGACAACACATAAAAAAGTTAAAAATTATAAATATGTATTTTTATGAAGCATTGATTGTTGAATATTGTTTCTGACGAATGGATTTAAAAAAAGGGCTTTAAAAAAGCCTAATTAATTTGATGTTTTAATATTTTAATACATCAATTGGATATTTATTGATGTATTAAAATACCAATTTCGATATTTATGCTGCCGCATGAATATCGAATTGAATTTGATGATCTTAACAGAATAATTTATGTAAATGCTGAAGTCCATCCAGATCGTTTTGATAATGGTAAAGAGATATCTGAAAAAGATAAAAAGTATTGGATCTCTACCATAGGGATTTTTTCCGTTGATCAAGCCAGTCAAGTGATTGATAAAAAATTAGGTGGATTTTAAATTTTATTCCATTGAAAGTAAGCTTATGTAAAATGTTACAAAAACATTTTTTTTAAACGAAATTTCCCCGTTTTTCAACCATCTCCCAAAACTTTAAAATAAAGTTGAAGCCTTTTACTTTTTTGACAGAAATAGAAAACTGATAATTAAAATTTTGCTATCATAAAAAAATACTTTTTCGAAAAATTTAAGTTGAATTTAGCTGCATTAAAAATGGTCGAAAAAGCTGTATACAATCATGTCAAAAAAGGTGGAATTCAGCATGCTCAAATAAATTTTGCTTTTTGAATATGATAATGAAATAGATGAAATTTGTCGCCCTGTAAAAATATATTTTTGTTTTGCATTGTATGAAAATGGTAGAATTTTTGTTGATGCAATGGAAGGTATAGTTGTAAATTCTGATCCCAGAGAAGCCGTTTAAAAGAATTTATCGTCTTTTTTATTTTACAGTAGCTGTTATAGTTGTTGTCCAACTACATTCTTTTGTAGTTTTATATAAATATATTGTTTTTATGAAGTCAGGGCCTAAATAATTATGTTTTTTTAAAAAAATATTTTTTTGCTCGAATGGAGATTCGAACCAAAGCATTTTTTTGAACACATCTTTTTTTCCGCAACTCTCTCTCTCCTTCTTTTTTCTTTTTTTTCTGGAAGAAAAAAGAAGAGAGAGAAGAACATTCGAGAATTCTAGAAAGGTTTTCTTTTTTTGGCCTGCAAACTCAAATCATTCATTTTTTTATGATCGTCAATGTTGGTTGCTTTTTGTACTTCTCTCCTTATTTATTGCTTTATTTGATAATTTATTTTGCCATTATTATATTTTTTGCATTTATCTTTTTCGTGTATAATATCCTCCGCTTTCTAACAATGTTTTCTTACATCATCTTTAATAATACTTCCTCTCTTTCAGGTATACCATCAAATATCTTTCGCTGTTCGTCTTCAAAAATGGCTGAAATTCAAGAAGAAACTTTTGCTTTTCAAGCAGAAATTGCTCAATTGATGAGTCTTATCATCAATACTTTTTATAGCAATAAGGAAATTTTTCTTCGTGAATTAATTTCCAATTCTTCTGATGCTCTTGATAAAATTCGTTATCAAGCTCTTACCGAACCTGCTGAACTTGATTCTGGTAAAGAACTCTTCATCAAGATCACTCCAAACAAAGCTGATAAAACCCTTACCATCATGGATACTGGTATTGGTATGACAAAGGCTGATCTCGTCAATAATCTTGGTACTATTGCAAAATCTGGTACAAAAGCATTCATGGAAGCTCTTCAAGTAAGTTCTTGTTAAAGGGGGCGGACGTTTAGATACAGTTTCGAAATCTTAGATTTTCGTGATTTTCAGGCAAACTGGGAGTCTTGAAACGAAAATGACCCTTTTTTACATTGTTTTTACCAAAAAAGATGCATTTTCGTTCCGAGACTCTCAGTTTGCCTGAAATCACGAAAATCTAAGATTTCGAAACTGTATCAAAACGTCCGCCTCCTTTAATCATATAGCTTTATCACTTGTATAAATCACTTTTAGGCTGGTGCAGATATTTCAATGATTGGTCAATTTGGTGTTGGATTCTATTCAGCTTTTCTTGTTGCTGATCGTGTTGTTGTCAATTCAAAGCATAATGATGATGAATGCTATCAATGGGAATCTTCTGCTGGTGGCTCATTTACAATTAAAACTGTAAATGATGCCGAACTTACTCGTGGTACAAAGATTGTTCTTCATATGAAAGAAGATCAACTTGAATATCTTGATGAAAAGAAGATTAAAGAAATCGTCAAAAAGCATTCACAATTCATTGGATATCCAATCAAGCTTGT
Organism: Panagrolaimus sp. PS1159; assembly: GCA_963922195.1. NCBI lineage: Eukaryota > Metazoa > Nematoda > Chromadorea > Rhabditida > Panagrolaimidae > Panagrolaimus > Panagrolaimus sp. PS1159. Next base: position 860,524 of record CAWUHW010000018.1, read on the forward strand.
TGTTGAAAAAGAACGTGAAAAAGAAGTCTCTGATGATGAAGCTGAAGCAGAAGAAGATGCTGAAAAGAAAGCTGATAAAGAAGTTAAAGATGATGAAGATGCTGAAAAGAAGGTCACTGAAGATGGTGCAGAAGTTGAAGAAGAAGTCAAAAAGGATGAAAAGAAGATGAAGAAGATTAAAGAAAAGTATCTTGAAGATGAAGAACTCAACAAGACCAAACCTCTTTGGACTCGTAATCCTGATGATATCAGCAATGAAGAGTATGCAGAATTCTATAAATCTTTATCAAATGATTGGGAAGACCATCTCGCAGTTAAGCATTTCTCAATTGAAGGTCAACTTGAATTTCGTGCTTTGCTCTTTGTTCCTCAACGTGCACCATTTGATCTTTTTGAAAATAAGAAAGCCAAGAATTCCATCAAGCTTTATGTTCGTCGTGTCTTTATTATGGAAAATTGTGAAGAACTAATGCCTGATTGTATGTTTTTATACCCTTTTTTGACTTCTTTTGATACACTTTCTTTTAGATCTTAATTTTATCAAAGGTGTTGTTGATTCTGAAGATTTACCATTGAATATTTCTCGTGAAATGCTTCAACAATCAAAGATCCTTAAAGTTATTCGAAAGAATCTTGTCAAGAAATGTATGCAACTCTTTGATGAAATTGCTGAAGATAAGGATAACTTCAAGAAATTCTATGAACAATTTGGAAAGAATCTCAAACTTGGTATCCATGAAGATTCAACCAATCGTAAAAAGCTTTCTGAATACTTGCGTTATCATACTTCTGCTTCTGGTGAAGAATTATCTTCTTTGGCTGATTACGTTGGACGAATGAAAGAAAATCAAACTTGCATCTATTATATTACTGGTGAAAGTCTTGATGTTGTATCAACTTCTTCATTTGTTGAACGTGTTAAAAAACGTGGCTTTGAAGTTGTTTATATGGTTGATCCAATTGATGAATACTGTGTTCAACAGCTTAAAGAATATGATGGTAAAAAGCTTGTTTCTGTCACCAAAGAAGGCCTTGAACTTCCTGAATCTGAAGAAGAAAAGAAAAAGTTTGAGGAAGATAAAGTCAAGTATGAAGATCTTTGCAAGGTTATGAAGGATATTCTTGATAAGAAAGTTCAAAAAGTTACCGTATCAAATCGTCTTGAATCTTCACCATGTTGTATTGTAACAAGTGAATATGGATGGTCTGCAAATATGGAACGTATTATGAAAGCTCAAGCTCTTCGTGATTCTTCAACTATGGGATATATGGCTTCAAAGAAGCATCTTGAAATTAATCCTGAACATTCTATCATTAAGTAAGGTTTTTTTTGTTGTAATATGTTTCTCATTTAATATTTTTCTCTTTTTAGGAATCTTCGTGATCGTATTGCTGCAGATAAAGATGATAAGGCAACTAAAGATCTCATTGTTCTTTTGTATGAAACCTCTCTCCTTACTTCTGGGTTTTCTTTGGATGAACCTCAACCTCATGCTGATCGTATTTATCGTATGATTAAACTTGGTCTTGATATTGGTGAAGAAGAAGATGCCGCTGAAGTTGCTGGTCCTTCATCATGTGCAAATGAAGTCAAGGTTGATGGTGCCGAAGACGATGCTTCTCGTATGGAAGAAGTTGATTAATGTTCTCTTTGTCTTTTTTTATTTATTTTATCTGTGATATGATTTTTCTTGTCTTTTTCTTTATCTCAATAAATTGATATCTTGAATTTTGTTGTAGTTTTTGGTAGGGGTGAAAGGGAAGGGCGATAATTTGGTTTGGCTTTTTTGATAGATTTAAAACATTGACAAATTTAAAAAGCTTAATTTGCACTGAAAAATCATTTGATCTTTATCTGGAACAATAATAATACTTTTAACCAAAGCAAATTGTTTTATAGTCTACAAAAGACGTTTGTTTACAAATTTTGCAATTGTTCTTATTACAATTTTAATTTACATCCGATTCAAGAGCGGCAAGATATTGTTTATGGAATTGTTTTAGTCTTGGGTTCGATTCTTTTTGAAGTAATTTTTCTGGAATTAAACGAACCCGGTTGAAGCAATTACAATACCCGTCGATACTTTGATTCCAGCGCATGCGCATTTTATGTGCGCTCTTCTCGCGAAAAGATTTGCAACTGAAAAAAATTCTCCCACGAAAATCGCATGCGTTTGGAATCAAAGTATCGCCGCACATTGTAATTTAACACCCGTTTTACTTTAAAAAAATTTCTTTTTTCAATTACTGTATTTGCCAATCATCCCAGTTTTATGGAAACCTACCTTCCAAAAAAAGCTATTACAAATTTATGGAATTTTCAAAAAGCGCCTCTAACATTATTAATAAGAATATCAATTCTTCTAAAAACTTTTTCAGTTTCATCAGTCAATTCTTTTTGAACAGTAGAATCTATAATTTAGCCTCGAACAGAATGAATATTTTCTTTTTTGCCTCCAGCTTCTAAAATTAAATCCTTTGTTTTTATGAATTGTAACGGATGCACCAGATTTTGCAAATAATATTGCTGCAGCTTGTCCAATTTTAAATGAACTTCCAGTATTAATTACAAAAAAAAAATCGATAGATATATTTTTTTAACGTTAAACAAAATTGTTTTTATAAAGAGAAAATTTGAGGTTTTTTTGTAAAAGTATGAACGTTATATACTTAAATGGCAACAAAAAGTGATACAAAACAAAAAACATAAACTCTTTTTGTCGGTGTAATTTTTACCGAATTTTTAATGTACTTAAGAAAATTTTTGACTTTTATATTTCACTTTTTTACTACGGCTGATTACTGTAGAATCAAAAAAAGAGTAGAAGAAGAAAAATTTTTGGCTCTATACGGTTTTAGGTGATTTTTTGAAAAATACCGGCCCCTGGGAAATATAACGGCCCGAAGGAAATATACCGGCCCGGGGCCGTTAAAATTCGGGCCGTCATATTTTAGCGGCCCCTGCCAGGGGCCGTTATATTTCCCAGGGGCCGGTATTTTTCAAAAAATCACCTAAAACCGTATAGAGCCAAAAAATTTTGCTTGAATTAAGAAAAGTAGAAAGAATACTACTATTTTCGTTTTTGCTTCCTTCATTTTTTCCATTCACTAAACTTCAAAGGGGGATTAAAATCAATTATAAAATTATTGAGTAATTTTTTATAAAAGTTTGTGAATTTTTTGGAAAAGCACGTGAAAAAAAATGTTTTCTATGTACAAAAATTCCCACCACGAAAAAATATTAAAGTTTAACACAAAAAAATTTTGTTTGGGAATAAATTAAAATTGCACAATTTTATTGAATAATTGCGTATGCTGTTTATTTTAAAAACATTTATGTTACAGATTATCAATGGCTAGTAAAAAGAAAAAGAACGTTAAAAAGCAGGATAATTGGTAAGTTATTTTATAAAATAAACCTTAATTGAAGAAGCAATTTTTTGTTAGGGATGATGATGACGACAAGTTCGAAAAGAAATTGAAGAATTTGAATGTCAAATCTGAAGATGAAGAAGAAAAAGATGGATTTTCTGAAGATGAAACACCAGTAAAAAGTAAAAAGCCTGCAAAAAGTGCTTTTCAACTTTTGGTATGTAAAAACTTTTGTGCTTTAATAAATTTGCCAACACAACATTATTATTTTACAAATTTAACATGTTAATCTTATTTAGGCTGGTGATAGTGATGATGAACCATCTGCCAAAGCTCCACCATCAGATGATGAACCAGAACGGGAACCATCACCCGAGCCAGAAAAAGTGAAGCCACAACCTGCTCCAAAGAAGGAAACTAAAAAGAAAGAAAAGAAAAAGAAGGCTGAAGAAGATGAAGATATTGATGCTATTCTTGCTGCATTAGAAAGTAAAGATGCTGAAGCTGGAGAAGGTGGTAAAAAGAAAAAAAAGAAGAAGGTAAAAGAAATCTAAAAAGGATTGTTAAAGTTGTAACTGACTATTAATTAAGGGCAAAGCTACTGCTAAAGCTGAAGATGAAAATGTAGAAGCTGTTCCACCTGCTGCTCCTGAAGAAACATCAAAAGAAAATGGTGAAGCTGAAGTCGAAGGTGCTGCTGTTGAACCATCTCCAGAAGTTGAAGAAACTAAAGCTAAAAAGAAGAAAAACAAGAAGAAGAAGAAAGCTGGTGAAGAAGAGGTTGTAGAAGATGAAGAGGAAGCTGTTCAAGATAAAGAACCATCTGTTGAAAAGCCTGCTGAAGAGGGGGAAGAAACGAAAGCTAAAAAGAAGAAAAACAAGAAGAAGAAGAAAGCTGGTGAAGAGGATGTTGCAGAAGATAAAGAACCATCAAAGCCTGCGGAAGAAGCAAAAGAAAAAAAAAAGCCAAATCGATTAATTGCTGCATTACAAGAAGCACAACGTTTAAGAGAAGAACAAGAAGCTGCAGAAAAGCGTCGAATCGAAGAAGAAGAGCGCCGTATTGAAGAAGAAGAAAAGCTACAAGCTCAAAGAGAAGCAGAACAAAAGAAACGAAAAGAAGAAGATAAACGTCGAAAAGAAGAAGAAATTGCAAAACAAAAAGCTGCTGGTACTTATCGTACTCCTGCACAGTTGAAACGAGCACAGCAAGATTTAGCTAAATTAAAAAGTAGTGGACGTATGTTTATAGTAGTTTTGTATACTGTACTGTATAGATCATTTTTAGATTTTATTCTTCCTAATCGTGAGACAACAGGTCCAGCAAAGAAACCTATTTATGGAAAGAAGCCGAAACCACAGCAAAAGAAAGTTGAAGAAAAACCTGAATCTCATATTCCTGAACCTGCTTCATCTCCACCAGTTGTTGAAGAAAATGCACCTGCACTAGAGCCATCACCTGAACCTGAAATCTTAGATGATTGGGAAATGGCAGAAGTTCTTGCAGAAAAACCAAAAGTTGAAAAACCAAAATCATCAGCGGCTGCAGCTGCAGATCAATCGGATGACGACGAGGAAGATGAAGAGGACGAAGAAAGTTCAGAAGAAGAAACATCAACAGAAGAAGAATCCTCTGATGAAGATGAAAATGTCGAAGAACGTGTACGTGCTCGTATTGCTAAACGTCGTGCTGATGCATTGGCTGCGAAATCTGCTAATGTTCTTCGTTCACCTGTTCTTTGTGTACTTGGTCATGTTGATACTGGTAAAACAAAAATGTTAGATACAATTCGTCGTACAAATGTTCAACTTGGAGAAGCTGGTGGAATTACACAACAATTGTAAGAAACTCTTTATATTTGGATTAACTATAAAATATATTTTTAGGGGTGCTACTCGAGTTCCTGCTGAAGCTATTATTCAACGATGTGGACGTGTTAAAGGTTTTGATCCTGAAAATGTTAAAATTCCTGGATTCCTTATTATCGACACACCTGGTCACGAATCTTTTGCGTATGGTTTTTTTATGTTAACACAGTAATCTTATTTACTATTTACAGTAATCTTCGTTCACGTGGGTCATCTTTATGTGATTTTGCAATTTTGGTTGTTGATATTATGCATGGTATTGAACCTCAAACACTTGAATCTATTAAGCTTCTTATTAAAAGAAAAACTCCATTTGTTGTTGCACTGAATAAAGTTGATCGCTTATATGGTTATGAATCAAATCCCCAAAAAGATATTTATCAACATTTAAAATCTCAAAACATGAATACTCAACTTGAATTTAAAGAACGCTATGAAAAGATTGTTGTTGAATTTGCTGAACAAGGTATTAATGTTATTTTGGCACCTGATAATAAAGATGTTAATGAATATATTTCTATGGTTCCAACTTCTGCGCAACTTGGAGATGGTGTTGGAAATATTATGGCTTATATTGTTGAACATTCTCAAAAATATCTTTCTGATCGACTTGGATATATTGAAGATGTGGATTGTACTGTAATGGAAGTTCGGTCTTTACCTGGTTTGGGTACAACTATAGATGTTATTTTGGTTAATGGTACACTTAAAACCTCGGATATTATTGTCTTAACTGGGACCGACGGCCCTATTGTTACCCAAATTCGTGATCTTCTTATGCCAGCGCCTCTTCGTGAAATTCGTGTTAAAGTATGTTTTTGCTTAATAAGATTTTATACTTTTAAACTTTAATTGTTTTAGGCTGATTATGAACATTACAAAGAAATCAAAGGATCCCAAAGTGTTAAAATTTTGGCAAAAAATCTTGACAAATGTGTTGCTGGTCTTCCGTTGTTCGTCTGCAACAGGACTGATGAATTGGAAATTTTGAAAAAGGATGCTCATGATCAACTTCAAAAAGCTTTGACATCCATAAAGAAGAAAGCTGAAGGAGTTTATGTGCAAGCAAGCACTCTTGGATCACTTGAAGCATTGCTAGAATTCTTGAAAACACAAAAAATTCCTGTAAGATTTTCATTTTTTAAACGTTTCTTAGAGTAATGCATATTTTAGTATTCAAATGTTAATATTGGTCCGGTTCACAAAAAAGATGTTCAGAAAGCAGCAACGATGTTAGAACATAATTCTGAATTTGCATGTGTTCTTGCCTTTGATGTTCCAGTTGACAGAGAAGTCCAACAATTTGCTGATCGTGAAGGTGTTCGAATTTTCCAAGCAAATATTATTTATCATCTTGAAGACAGCTTTTTGAAATATCGTGAAGAATTACGTTTAAAACGTCGCCGCGAGAATGAACATCTTGCAGTTTTTCCCTGTAGGTTTTTCAAAATTTTTTAATGAATAATTTTTTTAACAGCAAAATTTTAACAATACTACATTTTAGGTAAACTTCAAATTATGCCACAAAATATTTTCAATGCAAGAAATCCAATTGTTTGTGGTGTTGTTGTTGTTGCAGGTCAACTTAAGAAAGGCACTCAAATTTGTGTTCCTTCAAAAGATGTATGTGATTTACTTTTTTTGCTGTTAATTTGTCTTACTTTTTAGAGTATTGTATTGGGTACTGTATCATCCATTGAAAGAAATCATGACAATGTTGATGTTGCTAAAACTGGTGAAGAAGTATGTGTAAAGATTGATAATACAACTGGCGAAGCGCCCAAGTTATATGGTATAATAAATAATTTTTTTATAATTTTATATTTTCTTTTTTTTAGGTCGACATTTTACTTCAGAAGATATATTAGTCAGCCGAATTACTCGTGAATCAATTGATGTTTGCAAAGCACATTTTCGTGACGATCTTTCAAAGGCCGATTGGCAGCTTGTTGTGGAATTAAAGCGATTATTGGGAATTTTTTAAATAGTTTTGTTTGTTTGTTTTTTAAATATTTGCTTGTTTATTTAAATTCATAAATGTTTATTAAAAGATTACAGTATTTTTCTGCTTTCTTATGTTAATGCTAGACATGTCCTTCGTTTTTTCAAGCTTTCGAAAAAAATAAATGTTTGGTGCCAAAAAATACAGCATTTTTGTGGTATCAATAATTGATAAAAAAAAGTAATAATAATAATAATAATAATAATAATACTGGTAAAAAAGATATTTGATAAATAAGAAATGAGAATACCGTAATTTTTTGTGATCACTTTTTGATTCGTTGCGAAATTCTAAATTATGCCTATCCTATAAGACGACTATAAATAAAAAATTTTCAAACTGATGAAAAAACATTAAAAATCATGAAATTTTACTCACTTTTAAAAAAAATGCTGTTTTTTAAGTGATTTTACTCATAAATAAAATAAACGAGCTGAATTTCAGAAAATGTTGCATTTTTCAGTTGTTTTACTCATAAATAAAATTAATGAGTAAAATTTCAGAAAATATTGCATTTTTGATTTTTTTTACTCAAGCATTATTTGGGTAAAATTTTAGACCAAAATTTTTTACCCATTTTTATGGGTAAATTTTTTAACTCTTTTTTTTTACCCATTTTTTATGGGTAAATTTTTTAACTCTTTTTTTTTACCCATTTTTTATGGATTGCCACGCATCGGATTCGAACTTTTGACATTTTTTCAAAGTCTAAAGTCTTAACCGCTGCGCCATAGCGTCGATCACATTTTAGTTTCTTTTTTTGCTCATAAACAAAAGGCGTTTGTGACAAAACGCCAAGAGAGAAAAAAAGGTTAAAAAACGCTGCTTTTTGTTGTTTTTTTTGTGTATTGTATGTTATTTATTTATTATTAATTAATAATTAACAATAAATAATGTTAACGTTTTAATATTTTTAAAGTGATTTTGTTTAATTTTTAAAAAGACTTTTTAATAATGCATTTTTCAAGTTTGCGGCGATTAACCTTTTTTTCTCTCTTGGCGTTTTGTCACAAACGCCTTTTGTTTATGAGCAAAAAAAGAAACTAAAATGTGATCGACGCTATGGCGCAGCGGTTAAGACTTTAGACTTTGAAAAAATGTCAAAAGTTCGAATCCGATGCGTGGCAATCCATAAAAAATGGGTAAAAAAAAAGAGTTAAAAAATTTACCCATAAAAAATGGGTAAAAAAAAAGAGTTAAAAAATTTACCCATAAAAAATGGGTAAAAAATTTTGGTCTAAAATTTTACCCAAATAATGCTTGAGTAAAAAAATCAAAAATGCAATATTTTCTGAAATTTTACTCATTAATTTTATTTATGAGTAAAATCACTTAAAAAGCTGAAAAAAAGCAATTGAATGAAAACTGAGTAAAATTCCTTGATTTTTAGTGTTTTTTCATCAGTTTGAAAATTTTTTATTTATAGTCGTCTTCTATGCAGAATTTTTTTTCTGAGTCAGATAAATTAAAAAATAAATGTGCACAAGTGAGCGGTGAAGGTGGAATTCAATAAAACGCAAAATTGCACTTTGCTACTTGCACATGTCTATAGACTATATCCACTAATAATAAATAAAATATTTAATGAATCAAGAAAAATTCGAATTTAAATAAAGGATTGAATGTTTGAAAGTCAAGATAATCCATATCCATCAGAAATCCAAATTGGAAGGATATCATATCCACCAAAAAGAAATAAAAAATATCATGAATAAATAAATTCAAAACAAAATATAAAAAAATATAGAATTGTTTGAAATGCAGTTAAAATAGAAAATTGAAGAGAAATATAAAAAACTTTTTCATTATTTTTTAATTGAAATTTAAACTGTTTTGTAATTTTTACAATTATCATTATATTGTTGAAACTATTGAAAAGAATAAACACATCGAAGGAATTGTTTATGCAATATATTGTAAATGATGGGAAAAAGGAAGAAAAAACGGCTGATTTAATTTTATGTTTAAAAAAACATATTGTAATGCATTTTTTATTTCAAACTTATTTAAAATATTTACTATTTTAGAGCTATATTTTTCTGTTTTGTATTATTAATGTTCAAAAATAAAAGAAGTCAAAACAGCTGTTGCAAAAAGGAAGTCTAGCGACATTTCTTGAATAACATTTCTTAAAAATTTATACGTCAAAAACTGCTTCTAGAATTTAAAAGAGAGATTTCTTCAAGTAATACCATCTGAAAGCGGTGTCCGCTTTTCCTAAGGGTTAACATGTATAAAAAACTTTTTAGAGAAAGTGTTTTTCAAACACCTGTTTTTTTAAAAATTTACTTTGACAAAAATGATTTCTTTAAACTGTTTTTGAAATTTTGAAAACAAATGCTCACTGTTTTTATTTTTAAATTTTTTTTTGTATGTACAACAGTAACAGATTTGAAAAGACGGTTTTGCCAAAATATATGAAATATCTTAGTGTTCAAAAAAATTTTACAGCTAACGCAATCCTTGTTTTATGTTTTTCCATTAATATCATATAACATGTTGGCAAATAATCGCTAAAAAGCTTTTTAAATGTTTCTATTTTGTGTTGAACTTTTAATTCAGCAATCTTTGGCCAAATTTTGCAACCATGTGAGAAACTTTGCATTTGTTAAATCATGTGTGCCAAAAAAACTTATAAATTAATTTTCATTTTTAGAAGCACAGATCATTTTTTTACTATTTTAATTAAAATTTTAGAAATTCTTTTATTCATTCTGTATCTTATTTTTTCAAACGATGACAATCTCATTATCGTATGTGCCATGGCTGTCACTTATTGAATATATTATAGCAATTATTTCACAGACTTTTAGTTTTTGGGTTTTTTTTTATTTCAACTTTTTAAACGGAACAAAAATGTTGCTGTTGATATTTCTTCAAGTATGACACTGTATATAATTATGCAAATTTTAACATCCATTGTTGTTCTAATTTATTTAATCTTTTTATTAATTGGTTGGAAAACTTCTGAAACAATTTATAATGCATATTTAATGTTTTTTTATGGAACGGCACAAACTACTTTTTTGACTTTAATGCCATTGGCAATGCTTGGACTTGGATTAGATCGATGCCTTTGTTTATTATATCCAATTAAATATACTTCATTCAAAGCTCGATTCCTTGTTTTTACAATTATTCTTTCAATGGCATTAATTTTAACATTTTCATTCATTTTTCGAATTCTTCCTGCATATCCTACAACAGCTGAAACAAAATGCCTTTCATTTGGTTGTACAACAACAACAAATGGTGGAGAAATTTATACATATATCAGGTATTTGACAAGTTCAGCGGTGCTAATTACAAGTGGTTTTTTGCTTTATCTTGTTCGATTCAAACTTAAACTTCATTTATCACAAAAATTGAAAACTCAAAATGTAAGTTTTTTCTTTCATGTTTTAAATTGTAATTTAAAAAGTAAAATACTTGACATAAAATTTGAAATATACGGCATTTGCATATGTCTCATTGCTTCCAAATGCAATACAAAACTCTCTAACACCTGATACACATCACAAATCCAAGTCCTTTTACCAAAAATATCGATTTAAAATTTACCAGCTTTATTGCATTACAAAAGAAGTAACAACAACATTTATTTTAAAATCAAAATATGTACCAGGGAAAATACATACTCGAAGATAGTTTATAAATGCTTCGTTTAAAGTTTTCGCTTTTTTTATCATTTTAAAGTTTAAACTATCACTTTTTTTATATCATTGTATATCAATTCTTATTTCGTGTTTAAAATATCAATTATTCAAATGTTTTTTGGAAAAAAAACCGCAAAAAAATAATTGCAATTTTTTCACGTAAATTAAAAACCACACATATTTCAAACTATATTTGTTGTAGTTTTTGCTATTTTATTTAAGATGCAAAATTTTTTGACTAATTTGTGATTTTTAACTTCAAAAAAAGCAAGGCAATAAAATCTTTCAAAAAACGTTTAATATTTAAAACATAGTTTTAACTGTCCTTCAAACAAAAATTTGAGTTTTTAATTTGTTTAAAAATGTTGAAATTTAGAAAAAATTACTGTTTTGTTTGAAAAATACAGCACAGGTAAAAAATTAACTCCGTTTTTTTAAAAATTTCGTAAGAAATATAATTTTGGTACAAAAAAATGCAGAAAATTTGTATGAATAATAATTGATAAAAAAAATGTAACAATACTGATAAAAAAAATATTTGTTAAAGAGAAAAAAAATACCGTCAGCCAATTTTTTCAGCTTATTCGAACTAAGTTTAGTGAAAAGCAAGTTAATATTTTATAAAAGTAACAAAAAAATACAAAGATTTTAGAAATTGAAAAAGCCAATTTTTTCTATTAAAATTAAGATTTTGTTATTTAATAACGAAAACGTTTTTGTATATAATCCCAAAATTTTGTGTTTTCCAAAAACATGATGTATTTATTTTTAAAATTTGCACATTTACTTTAATAAATTTTAATAGAATGAAATACATTTTTAGGTGAATAAACTCGTTCTTTCAACTTTAACAACGACCTTTGTATTAGATTTTTTGCCACATCTTGCTGCCGCAATTTTTAATACAGTAAGTTTTTTTATTTCTTTGAAGACAAAAAATTTATTTCCACATTTATATTATTAATTTTTCCATTAAATACAAATTTCTTGCAAAAAAAGAAATAATATGTAGGTTGATTCTAATTGTTTTTAATTAACACAGGGAGAAAAAATTTATTTTTTTCCATTTTAATCATAATTAACTTTTATATAGATAATGGGAATAAATCTTGTAACATATGTTGGACCATATTCGACTGTAATAAGTTCAATTGAATCGGGATTATGTGCATTTTTGTATCGAAAAGTTTTTAAATTAAAACATTCAAAAACATCTATGGCATTTTCAAAAGCTACCATAAATGGTCCAAGAGTTGTTCCATAAACTTAATTTTTAAGCTTATTTTTTTTATCACATATTATATATAAAATATTAATAAACCTTAATAATAAAAATTATTTCAAATTGCGTTGTTTACCTATTTCTAAAATTTTAAAACGAACGAGACTGCAAAATTTTATTTTTATGCTTTTAAAAATTAAAAAAAAGTATTGAATCGTTAAAGTGTTTTAACAAAAAAAATAATATACATTTTTGATTTTTTTTAGTTGGAATAGGCATGGCATCGGGGCGACTTTTTTAATGCCCGACCCGGCCCGGCCCGGTGAAAAGAAGCCCCGGCCCGGGTAAAAATTTAATTTTTAGTAATTTTGCCTTGGTCCCCCCTGTACAGTTTTTTTCAGAAATCGTGAAAATCAAGGCCCGGCCCGGCCCGGCCCGGTACCGGGCCGGGGCCGGGGATTTCCGGGTTTACCCGACCCGGTGCCATGCCTAAGTTGGAACGATTTAAAGCATTTGAACTTTAATGGATTTGCATATTCGAAAGAAATTATATTAAATTTATGTTTGCGCTTTAAAAAAATAAAGTAGCAAATGTAAAGAAAAAAAGAGTTTCAAGGGTTTACATTTTATTCTTTCCGATATTTTTGAATTAAATTTGAAAGTTATAAGTGCAAAGAACCTTCACATTACATTTAACAAAAAAAATAAAAACAGATGTTTTTCCATTTTAAAAGTTCAATGCAGGTGCCAGTAATAATATTTGTTTTTTAAATTAAAAACGTAAACTTTAACTTTTGTTTTTTGATAACAATTTTTTCTTTCACTTGAATTCTAAATAACCATTAAAAATAGGTAACAAATCTCGAAAAAAAAGTGGGATGGATTTTTTTGAAAGCTTTACTTTTCATTTTTTTTGAGAAAAAATTTTTGTTGAAAATAAGTTGTGTATTTTTTTTGTTGAAGAAAAGATGGCATATTCTGAAATAGAGCCATATGTTACAGTATCTGTAGATTTTGCCATAACAATTTTGGAATTAATAAGTATTACAATATTTGGATATTTGGCATTTGCATATTCATGGTTTTCAAAAAGATATGATACTACAATTTCTCCGATGATGCTTTGCTATATTCTTTTACAAACAATTTTATGCTTTTTTACTCTTTCACAATCTGCATATTTGGTGATATTTTGGAGGCCATTTAATTCAATATATAATGCATTTTGGTTATATTATCTTGGAACTTTACAAATTGTTACAGTAGTTTTTGCTTCAATTTCTGTAATATTTCTTGGAATTGATCGATGTCTTTGTTTACAATTTCCATTTAAATATTCTGGTTTGAAACGATATATTCCAGTTGGATTAACATGCTTCTTCTTTTCTGCTGCAATCGGTGGGGCAATTGCAAAAGGTGCATTTCCAGCGGTGCCATTGGAATCAAAAACAGTATGTAAAACGTATGGTTGTTTAGCAACAAATATGGGAGGATCTTTTTATGTTTTACTTCGATGTGTTTTAAGTGGAAGCAATATTATTACTGGTGGAATTTTGGTTAAACTTTTATGGAAAAAAATTACAAATTTCAGGAGTGTTGTAAGATCTTTTTTATAACTGTGACCACAAATATTTTGTTTTTTTAGAGTAACAGAATTGTATTTAAAACAGTATTTTTAACACTTTTACTCGATTTTGTTCCACATTTAATCAGCTTTTTATGTTATACTGTAAGTATCTAAAAATTATTCACTTTTTTCGAAAATAGCTTGGATTTTTTAAATTAAAGAAATAAGATTTCATAAACATTTAGTAAATTTACATTAGTCAAAAATAGAAAAAATTCAAGCGTGGGAAAATTTAAAATTTTTTTCACAAAATACTTTTTTTGGCACATGGTTGATCTTTGACAACTTTGTGATACAATATTATTTTTTAGAAATTTGGAATAAATTTAAACAATTATTTTGGTCCTTACAGTATTTTATTGACTGCAATTGATTCACTTTGTTGTGCATTTATTTATCGAAAAAATTTATCCGCAAAGAAAACAGCAACAACGATAATTCGATCTTCACATGCTTTACATAAAACTACATAAATTAAAAATTACTATTTTAGCATTGTTTTTTATTACAGTAGTTTAGAGATTTGGTTTTTATAAATTTTTTAAAAAAATACCAATAAAAAAACCAATTTTTAGCCAAAACAAACCCAACCAAATTATAGCCATTTCCCTGAACACTTTGTGTCTCAGTGGTTTGCGCATAGGCATTGCAACCAAGAGGTCTCAGGTTCAATTTCTATCAAGCTCCTGATGATTTAAAAACTGTTCACGTTCAGAACTTTATTGATGAGTGTAACCTTCCTGAAGCTTTTCTTTTTTTGACACACTTTTGTAGAAAAACAAATGTAAACATTGAAAATCGAAGCAAAAACCGGTTTAAAACCAAAAAAGGGTTTGTTCGATTTTGCATTCATTTCCTTTTTTTGCCGATTCCGTTGCCAAGAAACGAATCGAAAAATGACTAAGAAACGGAAAGGGATGACTTATAACTTATAAAAAAAAAGGAAAGAAAGAAGAAATAATAAAATAAATATAACAAAAATATATACACATATTTGCATATTATCCATGGCTGAAGTGTTTTCGCAAATGTGCCCCTAAAAAAAGAAGGTGGAGAGCGAAAGACTCAATTGAAAGATGATTGCATCTTCATTTTTTTCATCAAAGAAAAAAGTATAACAGTGGCAAAGAATAAATAATAATAATTATAAGGAATTTTTATAATGTTTCACGTTTTTGTTATTATTTGAATTTTAAATCTTGTGCAAACTTTTTATTCTTTTTCATTTTCATGAACGATTTTTAAGATTTTTTGTATTTAATCAAACAAATAAAATGCAACTCTTTTTTTAAATATAAACGTGAAAATCATTTTTACTTGAATCCTTTTTTTTCTCCGATTTATATATGTATATCGTGTTCTGCCTTCTTTTTTCTTTTCTTCAAATATTTAACCCCAAATCAAGTCATCATCATTTTTTTTGACCACCACTTAAATATTTATATTCAGTTTTTTATTGTAGTAAAAATAACTTCTTTTTTTATTATAAATTGTAACGATTTGATTTCTTTTTTTCTTTTGTATTTAAAAAAGTATCAAATTTCAGTTTTTTGACTCTTTTGATTAAAATTTTGATCGAAACATTTTTTTCAAAAAAGCTTTGTCGAAATCAGATTTATTCTTTTTTTCATAGTAAAAAAATTTTTTTTTCTTAATTTTTTCTGTAATAGTAAAAAAGTTTTTATTGCATTCAAAAGGTTTTTGGAACCATATTTTTTTGGAAAGAAAACAGTTGTTACATTTGCTTTATAAAATTTGCGTCATTTTGAATTTTACAACTACAAAAAAGTGTTCTTTTTTCAATCGTATAAATTTTTATGTTTTCTGTCTTTTTAGTTTTAGTCCATTTTTTCTGTACACGAAATTTAAATACTGTATAAAATGGAAGCTTCAACTAAACTAAACAATCAATATTTTTTTAATTATAACAAAAATTAACCAACTTTTTATTTTATTTTTAAAAATCCAAACATTTCTAAAGTGATGAAAAAAATTTTCTTATATTTGCAGCTTTGACCTTAACTTACTTCTTTTTTTCCGTCAAGCTTATTACTACAGTTGTTGACATTTCTCCGATATCGAATCAGCATCCCTTCACTAATTTATATTTAGTCATTCTTTCGTGATACAGTCATTTTCACACGTAATCCATTTTCGATGGATTCTCTTTCTTTTTTTCACACAACATCAATTATTTTTTTCGTCCTTCTTTTGTTTGAATTGAATCCTATATTTTTTTGCTTTGATTTTTTTGCAGCAGCAGTTACTTTCAATTTTTACTAATTTTTTACATAATTTTTTCTTTTTTTAAATTCTATTTTCCACAATCAAAAAATATGTTTCCACGGTTTTTTTTGCAAAAATATATTTTTTTGTGATTCTAAAAACTTCTCTCAGAAAAAATTGAGAGAAAGAAAGAAGCTTAAAAGGCGTTTAAAAATATAATTTTTTCTCCGTGTTTTTATGTCCCGAATTAAAAGAAAAAGTGAGGGGTTTACAAAACGATTTTTTTTCATTCTGTTTTTGAAAATTGAACACTAAATTTATTTCGGGGCCAAAAAAACGTCGGATTAGGCAATGCTTTTTTTTTCGATGTTCAATGAAAAAATTATTTGTGTTATTCGAAAATAAAAATGAGTGAATGTTTATTTCTGAGATCGAAGAAAAAATGTGCCGCTCCTTTCTTTTCTCTTTAAAATATCGTCAACTTTGTCTTTGACTTTTTTTTCTTCGGTCATTGACTCATTCTTTTTTTCTTTCTTTTTTCACTTTGTCGTTATTGTGCTTATTTTTTTGCCTTCATCAAAGACTTTTTTTACCATTCTTTTATTTTGAAGCAAGCTTGATTAATTCTGTTTTTTCCCCTCTTTTTTTACGTTCTCCTTTTTTGAGCGGATTGCTTTTTTTGTGATTTTAATCATGCCCCTGAAATTCTCCCATAAAAAAAATATTACATAAAAATGCAAATTAATTTTTTTCACCCCAGAAAAAAGAAGAATCGACGTTGATTGATTTCAATGTTATGATTATATATTTTGTTTTTAAAAAAGGGTGTAAATAGCGGCGTTTGACCCGTTTTTTTTCTTTCTCTCGGGAATAAAGATATCGGATCTTTTTAAAGTTTTTTTAATTGTTTTCGTAATCAAAATCTTTTTTTCTCTCTTAATTTGGATATTATTATTATTTTAAAGGTATGTAATTTTTAAACAATTTTGTATTAGAATTCTTTTTATATAAAATTATTAGTAATCCGTTAGTTACCTAAAATTTTTGTACAGGGTTTAAAAGTAATTATTTAACTGAATAAATACAATATAAAAAATGAAAAAAATTTTCGGGTAATGTTTTTTCTTAAAAATGAAAAATTTGAAAAATTGAATTTTTTTATACCAAAACAACACCATCTTTTTTGTCATTGTTCAAAATAAATTGAAGTTTAACACCGACTTTTTTGTTTTTATTTAAATTTTTGTTAAAAACGGTTTTAGCACTTTAGTCTAAATTTTTTATGACACTTTTGATTTAACCAAAAATTGAATATTCACTTTTTTTTATTTGCAATCGTTTCTGCTTTATATTTTTTCCAGAAAATGAAAAGTAAACTTTTTGATGCAATTTTCACTTTTTTCCTACACCTGTTTTTGCTTTTGTACTGCCCATTTTTTTTGACGTTTTCAAATGTCATTTGCATCAATGACTTTTACCTTCGATTTTTTTGTACTTTTTTACGCGATCAAATAAAAGTTCCATAATAATTTTTACATTATTTATTTTTGTTGCATATTATTTTGCTTTTTCGATAAGCAACATTGAAATTGATTGAATCATTTTTTTGTAAGCAAAAAAGCTATTAATTGATTCTTTTTTTCATTTTTCAGACAGACATTATTATTTTTTGATAATTGATTCTTCTTTTTTTCCCATTACTTTTTTGAATGCATTTTTGTGGAAGAAAAAAATAGATAAAAAGAGAGAAATGCGTTCTGGACCACGTTTTGTGCAACTTTCAGAGTCATTTGTTGATTCCCTTCGAGCATTCTTTGATTCAGTGGATTTAGAACGAACTGGATTTGTGAGTTATGAAAATGTAAGTCTCCAATTAAAAGCTTTTTTTTTACATTTTATTGTTTTTTTTAAAGATATGTCATCGATGGAGACAATTTCCACCACGGCTAACAAAATTGTTGCCATCAAATTTTTTACAACATTTGGCGCATACTGTACCACCAAATGGTTTTGTTAGTTTTGAAAGATTTTTAGCTGGAGTTCGAATTGCCCTTGTTGAACAACAGCAACAACAACAAGAACGACAAGACCGACAAATGCCATCATTGAAAAGAGGGGGAGGAGAAATGAAAAGGGTACAATCAGAAGGTGGAAATTTGCATATTAATGGACTTGAAGATGATGATATTGAAGAAAATCCATATGGAACAAGAAATGGTATTTATGGAACGTATGGAAATTACGTAAAAATTGTCCATCCACAAAAGCCTATGATGGGTGTGAAAGGATCAGTAGGATCAGGAAAGCCACCACCACCAAATTATGGTGGACCTTCTTCATCTCCAATGATCGATTTTAATGATAATAATTGTAAAGTTCAAATGAGACCAAAAAAGCATGGAAATGAAGTATGTTATAACTTTAGTTGATGCTGTTATGGATATACAATATCCCCGAAACTGATATTGTATGGGCAAAATAGATATATCATAAATCCTAAAACTGAAAAACTTGTTTAACACATTTTTCAATTAACCCATTTCCGGCCTTTTCTCCTTACAAAATGCCCCACTCAAAAAAAGTTAAATGTTTTTCAAAACATTTATATTTTAAAAACATCCACTTCAAAATAAACCAAGATTTTTTGGATAAAAAATTTTTTTGAGGGATGTAGTTTATTCAAACTAATTGAAAAAGATGAAAAAAGTTGTTCAAATCTCCCTTTTTTTTATTTGTTTTGTTTTTTTTAGCGAAACGGAACATATTCGCGATCAAATGGTCCTTCACAATTTCGTCCAGTTAGTACAAATTCTGTTTCCAGTATGTTATTTTTATTTATTTTAATGGCTTTAAATAGAGAAAAAAATGTTGTGAAATAATAGTATTTTTTTAGGTTCAAGTTCAATGGCAGAAATTCGATGGAGAGATTCAAGACTTTCAAATACTTCAACACCTTTAGGGGATACAGTTGTAACCCCAATATCAAATAATCGGCACAGCAGTTACCTTCCAGAACATTCTTCACAAGTTGTAAGTTTTCGTTTAATTTCGACATTAATATTTTTGCAATGAAAAAAAAAGGGAACCCCAAAATTAATTTTTTTAAGTAGTAATAAGAATTATAAAGTTGCAATTTTGCTGAAAACAGGAAAATCATAGCTTTCAAACATAGAAATTTTGTTTTTATTCTGTGAACACACATTTTTAAAAAAAAGGCAACGTGGGAATGTTATAATTAAATGTTATACGTCGAAAAAAGATTTTTTCGTAGCACAAAATCCAAACTTGAACATCATTCAGTCATGTGATTTATTACTTAAAAAAGTTTAAATAAATCAAAAACCAAATTTTTTTGTCTTAAAATATTTTTGTTTGCTCTCTATAAAAGACATTTAAGTTCTAGACTGTCTTAAAATAGGTTTAAAAGGTTCCAAAATACTGTTAAGGAAATTTTTTTAACGAAGTTAATTCCAAATTATTGTTTTAATTAAAAACAACCAAAAACTTTTGATAGAATTTTCTCCTCATTTTTTGCTAAAGTTTTGACATTTTGAAATTATAGGTATGAAACAATTTTTTTGCTTTAACAAACCATGAAACAGAATTTTAGTTTCGAATTATGTAAAAATTTTCATTTTTCAGCAATTAAAAAAACTTTTCAAAATTTTTAATAACTTAAAAAATAGCCCTTTTTAATTTTTCATCATAACTATTTTTTTCACATAAAAAATACAATAACAAAAAGGTCATTTATTTCAATACAGTTTGGAGATTTGGTTAAAAATATACATACTTTTTTTCAACAATTTATATTATTTTTATAAGTATTTTAAAGATTTGAAAATTGTTTTAAGAATCTTTGATTTGTTGCAATTTCATCTTCTAAAATTTGTTGAAGAGAAACAAGTTTTTGAGCATCTTTAAGTGCCATATTTGGCATTGTTGAACGTTTACCTGGACGGAATCCAGCTCGTCCGGTGGCAATTGAGCGTTTACCCGGACGAAAACCAGAACGGCCCATTGCCATTGAACGTTTTGCCGGACGAAATAGTGAACGGCCAAGGGCAATTGAACGCTTTCTAAAAATTAAAGAATTAGGATAATTGTCATTTTTTGTGAAGGGCAAAACTTACTCAAAATTTAGAAAATCTTCTTGATTTTCTTCTTCTGTATCAATTGCATCATTACTATTTGTATTCTCAGCACGTTTAACAAAATTTGAAAGTGAATCATCCTAAAATAAAATGGTTTTGAAATTGTTTAAAAGGGATTTTGGATGAATTTTAAGAGTTTTTTCATAAAATGTAGCAAAATAAATTAACCTTAAAGATTTCAACTTTTTTCTTTATAATTGAAACTGAAAATTAGGAATTTGATGGAGCATAATTTTTCGTGCAATTAAAACGTTGAAAACAAAGATATCGAAAAATTCCACTCCCACCTGATGCCTGATTTTCATTTTTACAATAAAAAAAATTATTAAAATTAATAAAAATAATTTTAAAAAAGCCCAACAAATAATTCTGTAATAAAAAGAACTTACAAATCCAGGTCTTAAAATTGAGCCTCGTCCGGTTGCAATTGAATAAGTTCTTAAATTTTCAAACGGCGAAGCAAAAGTAAAAACAACACCAAAAATTAAAAATAATAAAAATTTTATAAATGTCATAGTATTTTTTTGGTTGTTGAAAAGGGTCAGGGAAAGCTGAAACAACTCTGTGAATATTTTGGTACCCTTGAAAATTATATAAATATTATTTTAGAAATTTTACTGCCCCGCCTTTTTTTTACTTTATTTTCCGGCATTTTTGAGAGATGAAAAAAAGTTGGCAGAAAAAAAGGCGGCAAAAAGAAAGTATAAAAAATTTAAAAAATTAAGTCACGCAAAGGTTAAATAAAAATAAATACAAAAAAAGTTTTTTTGTTGAAAACATTTTAAAGCGAAGTTTTTTAAATATTTGTAATTCGTAAATATAAAACAATGAAGAGCAAAGTATTACTTTTTTTCGAAGCAGATGGATATGGTAGAAATAAATAAGATACGTCAATAAAATACATTTATATTAAATTTTGTATCCTATTTTATTGTTTTTTTAGACAATGTTGTCTTTTATGGCACAAAAAATTTCACACAAACTTTTCTCAATTGTTTAGATTTTTTTGAAAAGCATAAATTTTACGAAATTCTTTTTCTATTGTTTTATGAAAAATCAGTGACGGAAAAATATACGTCATTATTTATTGCACATTGGACTCTCAAGAATTTGAAAACTCAAAAAACTACAGTAATCAGTTATCTAAGCCTAAAAACATTTAGTTTAACCAACTTTTTGTAGAAATACGGTAGCCTAAAAATTTTAATTTAATTAATTTCTAGTCGACAAAAAGTATTAATGCCCTTTTCCCTCCAAAAACGCCCACAGTTTTTAAAATCCCTCAATTTTCTTTTGCCAAAGTTCACTGACATGCAAAAAAACAATTTTAATTACGATTTCGTGCCAAGATTTTTTTTATAAAAAAACAAAAATAAAAAATCCCCCACGAAAACATTCAATTTTTAAATACGTCAAAAAGCCAAAAAAAGGAGAGAAAACAAATTTGTTATGATTTTTGAGATTTGTAATATTTTTGCCATCAATGAATGAATGGCAAATTTGTAATAAAAAAAAGAGGCTCTCGTTAATCATCTTTGTATTTATGGTGTTTTTCTTATTATTGCTACTATTAAAGGTTAAATACTAAAAAGTTGCTTTTTTTAAAATCATTTTTTATACAATTATTTTTTTCAGGCAAAACATGAAAGATTATTGGATGAAGAATTTGAAGTTATCCGTCGAGGATTAGATATATCTCAAACGTTGACAGAATGGTATGAAAAAAGGATGGCATCACTTGAAAAGCGTAAAGAAATGTTAAACAAAGGAATGGTGGCACTTGTAAGTAAAAATACACATTTTTAAGTTTGAAAAAAAGCAACATTTTTTAAAAGGCAGTAATTTTGGAAGGAAAAAAAAATATTCCAAAATTGGTACTTTAAAAAATAGAAATTTAATCATAGATTACGAAAATTTTCGTATAATAAAATTTTGACGTGGTTTCTGTAATTAATGGGTATCTAAAAATATATTTCCGTTACAGGATTCTGCAGTGCATGAACAAAAACTAAATTTTGTTCGAGCACAAGTTTCTGAAGTAAATCGTCGAATTCAAGCTTTAATGCAATCAAATGAAAAAGGTTTTCCAAATCATCAAAATATGATTCGAAATCCTATTTTACCCCCCTCCGGAGCAAATGTTGCAAATGGAAGAGCATCAAATTCATCAACTCCAGAATCATTTTCAAATCACAATAATAATAATAACAATAATAGTAATAATTCTCCAGCATCAACGACGTGGTTGCATTCACAAAATCAAAAACTTGCTGAAGAACTTGAAGCAAAATCTCGATTAATTGAACAATTACAACGAGAAAAAAAGTTATATGAATTGCATAATGCTGCTTCTGCTGTAAGGCATGTACCACATCATCATCATCAAAAACAACAATATCAACAGCCAAAGCCACAACAACAAAATATTCATCAAGCTGTTTATATGAGGTAAGCAAAAAAAAACATAACCATTTCATTTTTTAACTGATAAGTATTCTTTTTCAAAAAAATATTTCAAACAGTTTTAACCAAAAAATGCCAAAAAAAACATTTTTTAGAGCTACTCCAACGGCATATGTTCGACCGGCAATGCAAACAACAACATTGATGAATGGCATTGGCATTCTTCCACCATCACCCATAAAAATCCCTGACACTTTGCTCTGAATTTATATTTTTTTTATAAATAAAAAACAAATGATACTCAAATTTTTTTGAGTGCAATAAAAAAATTGCCAAAAAAACTAACATAAAATGTAACAGATTTTTGATATCTTTTTTGTAAAAATTTTGACATGTGTTGTTTTTTTAAATTTTTTTTAAATTTAAAAATGAAAGAATGTATAAAAATGTTTTCAAAAAATTACAGTATGACAGCAGCAGTAATAATAGGCATTTATAAAAAAAATCTAAAAACGGCAAAAAAATTTTAACAAATGTTTTGTAACTTCCCAGTTTAAAAATTTATTGCCTGTAATTACCCCGATGTACTTTCTTTTCAATTTTTATACTTTGTGTTGTAAAACTAACACCAAAAAATGCCCGTAAACTAGTTTATTTGAAAATATTAAACAAAAAACATATCAAAGATTTTAATGTAATTTTTTCTTTTCTTTCTTCGGCCGCTTTACATCTTTCTCGTCTAAGATTTCTCCAGTTAACTAAAAAGGGGCAAATTTTACAAAATAAATAGATTTTACATGGAGTCAAATGACTGACTCCACATAAAATAGCTCAATAAAAGCAAAACTGACCTCTTCAATAATATCTTCTAAAGCAATAATTCCAATAATTTTATAATTTTTTGTTTCATTATTAAATCGAATTACCAATGCCATTGATTGTCCGCGTTTCATTTCTTTTAAAAGTTTTTCCATCCGAAAATCTTCTGAAACATATCGAAAATTTTTTGATCTTTGCCATATTTGAATAACTGTTCCAATTGTAAGCTCAAATTTTTGATCAATTGGTACAAGATCTTTAACATTTAAAATTCCAATAATATTATTTTCATCACCATTTTGATAGATTGGAATTCTTGTATATCCATTTTCTGATATCTTTTTTACCAATTCTTTATTAATTATTGCAGTATCAGGTAGCATAAAAACTTTATCAATTGGAGTCATGATATCTCCAGCACCTTTTTGATTACAAAATTGTAAAGCCCGTCGAGCAATTTCTGCAATATTTTCTGTAAATCCACCAACTTGTTCAACATTCATATTAATGATATGTTCAAGTGTTGCATTATCTATAAAAAATATGCATATAAACTTTTTGTGATTTAAAAAAATAAATAATTACCATATGATTCAGGACCTTCAACACCAATTAACCAATCCAAAATTTTTGAAAGTGGATATGAAACAACAAATGTTAAAACAATAAAAAATGTTGTAATATATCTTGTTCGAGAACCAATTATTAAACCATGTCGACAACAAATTGCTTGTGGAATAATTTCACCAATAAAAACGATAATTGCCGCTGGAAGTATTACAGAAAGCATAAAATTAATCCAAAAATCAAAATCAATTGCTTTGTCAATTAAATTTGATAAAAGCAATGTCATTGCATTATTAACAAAAGTATTTCCAATTAATATAGTACATAATAGCAAATTTCCATTTCTTCTTAAAGGTAAAATATTTTGAGCATATTCTTTCTTTTTTTCATCATGTTTCATGATTAACTAAAAAAAGAAAGAGTAAAGGTTTGAGTAAAATAAAAGTTTTGCAGAGCAAGAAAAATATAATTTGCAAAAAAGTATACTGTAACCTTTGAAAAAAAGCATTTTTGTAGACAAAGAAAAAGTTGTTAATCCAAAATATGATATTACGGTAGCTACATTTTTATGTCATTTTTTGAGTAATGCATTAAATCAAAATTTAATAAACACGTGAAAATGAATAAGCATTTCAATTTTTGAAAAAACAAAATTCAAAATTTTTTTAAATTGCATGTTTGAGAAGGAAAAAAACAAAATTTTTTCCGCATGCGATATGCAAAAAAAAATTTCACTTACCTCTAAACTGCTAACTGACAATGACATCAATCCAACATTTAATCCACTAAACAATGCACTTAAAAATGCCAAAAATACAATTAATGGAATTTGAATAAATAATGGAAAATAGACATCGCTTGTATCAGGTTCTTTTGCAAGTTTCATAAAAGATCTCCATGCTTCAAATGAATATGCAAGAATTGTGTCATTGAAAGTTTTCGTACAAAAATGGTATATTTGTTCTGATTCAGGAAGTGTCTATAAAAAAAACAAGTTTAAAAATAGAATGCAAAGAATAAAACATACAACAGAAGCATTTCGAACAAAATTTTCTTCACCGGTAAACAATGGCTCATAAAGTTGAACATTTATTCTTGTTGGATCATTTTCAATGCAATGTCCAAGTGTTGAAAGCCAAGCTTCTTTTACATTATTTAAATGTTCCCCAATTATGTTAAATCGTGTAGTTTTTATTCGAAGTACATATGGATCTGTATCATACCTAAAAATACACATATATATGAAAGAGAAATGCTAACAAAGAGTTTACCGTTTAATAACACGTACACCATGAATCTTATATGTTACATTTTTGTTTGGTTGAGAAACTGTTGATGAAATAGTTGAATTTAGATATCCAAGTTTAGAAGCATTGGTGGAAGATGCTGGAGATGTAATAGATGAGAAAAAAATGGATGATATTGATGCAGATGTCGAAGTACTCGTTGTTGTTGGAGTTGAAGCACTAACTGTTGTTGATGTTGACGATGATGCTGAAGTAGTTTTTATTGTAGTTGTACTGGCTGTTGTTGGTGAAGTTACAGCAGATGTCTTTGGTTTATTATTATTTCCATTTGTTCTTTTAAAATCACCTGGTAATATAATAAATCCAATAAAGATAACGCCCAAAAAATAATGATAAAGCATGTTGAGCAAAAATCCCAGGAACAATGATTTTCTTTGATGAAAAATCAAAAAATCATTGACAACAGTTAGGGAAAAAAACAAGAATATAAAATTCTCCATGTTTCACACGAAAAAAACATTTTATCAAAAAAAGGTTATGCAAATATTTGCTTGACTTTGCACATTTCCATTTTTTTATACAAAAACGCGTGTTGTACTTTCCGCCAAAAATCTCGTCTGCAATAACAACCACGCCTAACGTCTACATTTCATCATTCTTATTTTAGCTCACACTGTACATTCGGCAACTTATATTTTTTTGCGAAAAGGAAAGCGGAGAAACGTTTAGTGAAATTGTTTAACTTATTTTAAAGATCGTTGTCTATCTGCACACAGCGATTAAAATCCCCTTGATATTTTTTATTTTTTTGCCCCGGCAAGAAAAAGATAAAAATCAAACAATCAATCCATTGTGAAGCTGCGGACCTAACATTGTTGTAAATAATTTTTTTGCAGTTGAGTCGTGTTTTTTGTAAAATTTTAATTTGTTTAAATAAAGATGAAAATTTCATCATGAAATGGTTAAGTTAAATAAAAAATGCATTTTTAGATGACAACAAAGGATGAATTTTTGTTTTCAACGGATAAACTTCAAAGTATTACAAATATAATTTCACATATTGATAAAAGTAGCCAATATTGCAATCTTAATTTGAATCAAAATCAAAAATGTCCAATTTTATATCCTGTTCAATCTCAAACCAAATCATACAAAAATGATAAAAATTGTGGTAAACAAATTACTGCAGCCCCCCCCCTCCCCCTCCACACCGTAAAACGCAAATTTCATGCTTAAATTAGAATAGATTTGCAAATCGATTTGTATGGTAGCAGAAATTTTAATTACACCTAAATTGTCGATTTTAACAGCTGATGAGATTCTAAAAATCTTATCGGAGACTGCAGCAACATTTAAATAATCAGATTTTAAAGTATCTGATAAATATGACAAGAATGAACAATCAGAACCATGGAATAAATCAGCTGATTTATTAATCCTTAATGATAAAGCTGAAGAAAAAGCTAAAAAGAAATGGAAGAAAGATGATTTGACAGATGCCAACAGCAGCACCCTCTCTCTTCATATTAGTTCATTTAAAAATTCAGAAGAAATCCTTGAGCTTCATATACTTAATAGTGGCAACATTGGATTAAAAAGGAATAAAATTAATATGAATCAACAACTTTTTCCTCGTTTAATAATTCAAGTAAATATATATTCAATTCATAAAATCTTTTTTCATTCGTTCTTTCAGAATCCATTTGATTTTCCAAGACAACAAAAAGATGACAACATAACTGAATCAGAAGTGATGGCATTTACGGCAAATCAAAGATTACTTAGCTCTGATCCATTTACTTCAACAACTGATACCAAAGAAGAAAATGATGACGATAATAAAACAGGAACATTATTAGCAACAATTTTTGGAGTTTTTGGTGGTTTTTTAGTGCTTGGTTTATTTGCATTTGGTGGATTCTTTTTGTATCGACGATATCGGCGTCGTCGCCAAAATGCTGCTGATGCCGCTGCTGCTGCAGAAATTGAAGGGGATCATGAATATCATCTTGCTGTGCCATCTTCATCAGCAGCAACAATCAATAATCAAAATAATGCTGCTGCTACAAAACCATATGACAATAGTGATGAATCACCAGCAAAAGATCCAGCAGATGTTGAAAAATCTGTATCAATTCCAAAAACATTTAAAAATAGTAAATCTGTTAATGTTGTACATATTGATCATACGGATGTAATGGTACCTGCTGAATTAAAACGTGAAGAAACTCGTTCACTTTTAAAATCAATGAAAAAAACACAAAAAATTCAAGCTATTCATGAAAGTGAACTTCCAACTTCTATTTCAAAAGTTTTAACATATTGTACTGATGATGATATTACACTTAATAATGATCGATCTGCTCGTGAAACATGTGGTATATTGTATTTATACATATAAGAGGTAAAATAATGTAATAAACGTGATGCTTTATAGAAGATTTAAGTGGTTCTGGAAAGCCAACAGAATTTGAAGCTTTATTAATGCGTTTAATTTCACATGGTCCACGACAATATAATTTTAAATTTGATGAACTTCAAAAACTTTTGGAAGCTGCAACAAAAGTTTTTGAATCAGAGCCATCGCTTCTTGAATGCCCTGTTCCATCTACCGTATATGGGGATATTCATGGACAATATAGGTATGTTTATGATATTTTAATCATATTTATTTACAGTTTTTTTGCAGTGATTTACATCGTTGGTTCAATTTAAATGGCTGGCCTCATCAAACTCGTTCAGTATTTTTGGGAGATTTTGTTGATCGTGGTTCACATGGTGTTGAAGTTGTTGCATTATTATCATGCCTAAAAATTGTTTATCCTGATAAAATTTATATTGTTCGTGGAAATCATGAAGAAGAATCTTTGAATCGAGCATATTCATTTTATGAAGAAGTTATTTGCAGATTTTCATCTGATAAACGTTAGTTCTTTCTTTTCATTCAATGATAAAATTTTTTTAGAAGGAAAAGATGGATATGCAATGTATGAAAATTTTAAAAATTTATTTATGCATCTTCCACTTGCTGTTTTAATTGGTGGAAGAGTTCTTGGAATGCATGGTGGACTTTCACCTAAAATGGAAACCCTTCAAGCAATTCGTGATATTAAACGTCCAATTGATGATTTTGAAGTTGGAAGTCTTGAATGTGATCTTGTTTGGAGGTAATGGTTTATTTATTCACAATCTTCAAATAGCGTTTGTATTTAATTTTTTTAGTGACCCCGATACAGCTGCCGATACAGGATTTCGTCCAAATCTTGATCGAGAACCAAATAATGGTATTGGACAACTTTTTGCTGCTGATACGGTTAAAGAGACATGTGATAGATTGAATGTTGATTTAATAATTCGTGGACATCAAGCACCTCTTCATGGATATGCATTATTTGCAGATGGAAGAATGATGACTCTTTTCTCTGCTCCTGGATATAAAGGTTCTTCATCAGCAGATGTGAATATGGGAGCATGTATTGAATTTGATAAAGAAATGAAAATTACAATTAAACAAATAAAAGTTTCTGAAAGATTCCGTCAAAATCGTGTTAATGATGTTGAAAAGATGAGAGTTCAACGAAAAGAAGTGCGTAAAAGAATTGCAGTTTCAAAAGGAAATGAAAAGAAAGCACCTACTTCCGTATAAATATTTGATTGTATTGCTTTAAATTTGTTTAAATTTTATCGCATGAATAAATTTTATCTTTTATAACCTTTCAAACAACATATTTAAGTACATATATGACATTCAACCTTGTAACCGTGATTCAATTACATATAAAAGGATCATGCAAAAATGCTTGTAAAATGCAGAAAACTTCTGTCAAACTGCACAACAAAAAAAGCTTTCATCTCAAAGAGCATCAATTCTAAGATATCAAGTATATTTCAACCAGTACCCTTTCCAACCCTTCCCTCCCAAAACAACACATTTTAAACAAGAACAAAAGTTCATAACATGGTGAACAACATTATAAAAACAAGGGTATAGCTACGTGTAGAGACAATTTGCTACTTTTTGTTTTTCTGTAATATTATATTGAGTGCTCACTTTTGCGCATTTATTTTTTATTTTATCTGACTCAGAAAAAAATTCTGTATCTGATAGGCATAGTTTCGAATTCCACGTCGAACCGCCAAAAAATCCGGCTGAAAAAATTACGGTATTTTCATTTTTTCTTTGTCGATTATTTTTTTTTATCAGCACAAAAACTATTATTTTTTTCTTATCAATAATTATAATTTAAAATTTTCTGCAATTTTTGGTACCAAAATTATATTTATTGCGCAACTTTGAAAAAACGGTACGCGTAGCTAATCAAAAGAAATTATAAAAAATTGCCTGCTTTTTTTCAATGACGATTTCGTTGAACAGTTGAAAGAAGTTATGAAATATTATGAAAAAGTCCTGTAAAAGAACTAATTTTTATATTGATAGTGATTATAATCATGATCAGGGCTGTCCGGAACAAAAATTTTCATCCGGAATCCGGAACACGGAATTCCGGATTTTTTTTTGTCCGGAATCCGGAAAAATCCGGAACAATCCGGAACAAATTTTTTCAGACCTTATATAAAAGGCGAAAAAATTTTTTTTCGTCTATTTAATATCAAAAAACGATCATAACAGGCTGTATTTTAAGAAAAGCGAAAAGCTTTAAAGTAGAGAAGAAGTTTTGGTTTTTGTATTTATTTTCCCGCTTGTTAAGAAAATCAAACACAAATCATGGGTGTCCTATATTACACATTTTTATTTAACATAAACTAAAATTTAACAAAATCAATGAGAAAATAACAAAAGAGATTACTACCAAAAATTACAAACGATTATGAACGATTGTAACCTTTAAGAATCAAAATATTTCTATTTAAAAAAGTAAGTTGTGCTAGAGTTGTGAATTTTTAACGTACTCCCCCCTTTGCCCGTTTTTGTTCCGGATTTTTCCGGATTCCGGACAAAAAAATCCGGAATCCGGAACTCGGAATCCGGAACGCAAAAAACGTCCGGAATTCCGGATTTCCGGAACACGGTCCGGAATTCCGGACAGCCCTGTTAAGAACATACGTTACAAGGAATTTTATTTTCCATTATATCTGAAGAAGATGTTGCACGATGATTTATTCCTCCAGGAGTTGAAAAGCAGCAAACATATCCTTTACCAATCAAAATACCATTTGTCAAATCTGCATTCACTTTAATATCAACAAATTTCTCCATCATCTGGAAATATTGTAAATGCCAATACTCCAGCACATGTAAAAGTTGGTTGTTTATCTTCTGTTACATTTCCAATATGTCCAAAGACTTGATCAAAACATAAAAGTCGAGATGAATTAAATGCAGCAAAAATAACTTTCAGTTTTTTTTTTTTGCATTAATAATAACAAATTTTCGATACATTTTTTTACGACAATTAATAAATTTTTTTTCTGTATTAAATTAATGTTTTTTTAATTTAAATTGTTTTTTTTTAAATTAAAATTAACACAAATGATTTTTTTTTGTCACAGGGGAATCGAACCTTTTCGTACATTTTGTGTCGCAACCAGGCGCGCGACCAACTGAGACACGCAGCGGGCAGTTAAGCGGCGAGCAGTAAAGAAAAGCAAAATTTCCTTTCAGTTCAGACGTGGTTTGTGAAACGCGTTAGTGATAATATTAAAGCTTACATAAAGTTTTTAAAAAATAATTTTGTTATTGAAATTAAGGTTTTTAATGTGGTAGTAATATGGGTTATTGTATTTATCATCATTTGTGGCATAAACTTCTTTCAAATAGCCTTAAAAAAAACTTATTGTAAATTTTGTTAGCTTGTTTTTATTAAATTTAATAATCAAACCATTTTCGGTTTGTTAACAAATCGTTAATTACAAATTGCTTTTTATTATTTGTTTTTTTAACTTTGAAAATTCGACTGCCTTACTTTGACAATAACCAATTTAAATAGAAAAAAATCTTCAAATTTGTAACTTGAACTAATGATACAGTAAACAATATCAACACTGAAATATTGCTTTTACTTTGTTACCAAAAAATCCAACAAATTTTATTTATCTGTCAGTTAAAAAATAATCTTTTGTAAAACAAAAAACTAGATTTTTTAAAATAATTTTATTTTGGTAAACTACAAGTTTTAAAACACAAATTAGTAAGGTAATACAATAAAAATCATATTCATATTTCCATTTTGTGCCAAGATCCAGGATGATACAAAAAGAAAGAAAAAAGAGACATTGGAAAAATAGATGAACATTTCAATAGATTAAAAGATCAACGAATAACAAAAGATAAATCCCCCCCAAAAAAAGAGAATAAAACATACAAATTATGGTGAAGGTGAGCGACGACGAGTTCCAAGTGGAATCATATTTCCTCCAGTTCCACGTCTTGGTGGAGATTTTCGTTTTGGTGATGATCGTCTTGGTGAACGGCGCCCAGGTGATGGTGATCGACGGAATCTTCTTGGAGGTGAACGACGACGAACAGGAGATCTTGAACGGCCGCGAATTGGAGATCTTGAACGACGAAGTGGAGAACGTGAACGACGACCTCCAAAATTTCGTTTTGGAGGAGGTGATCGTCGACGGAAAGGAGATCTTCCACGTATTGGTGATCGTCGACGAATTGGAGATCTTTCACGTCTTGGAGGAGTTGGTGGAACCCATTCACAGCTAACAACAAGACCATCAATTTGACCACCGTCCATGTGTCTGGAAAATGGAAAAAAAGTTTCACTATATGCCTTAATTCACTATCCTTACCTTAAAGCTTTTTCAGCATCATCATGCTTTTCATAAATAATTGTAGCATCACCACGACAAAAATTTGGATGATGATAATTCATTGGTAGTCGTGCATCTTTTATTGTTCCATATAAACCAAAAATTTCCATTACATGTTCTTTTGTAACATTTCGAGATAAATTTTTAACAGTTATTCGAGTTTGTGGTTCTGGTTCTTTTTTTGATGGTGAAATTGATCTTCGCTTTTCTGTTCTTGGAGATGCAGAACGACGTCGAGGTGATGTTCGTTTTCCACGATCTGCTGATGCTCGACGTCCACGTGAACGATGTGATGATGCAGACGATGATGTCGCAGAACTTGTTGAACTTCCAGAGCTTGTACTCCCTGATGAACTTGATGAAGACGAGCTACTTGATCGAGATCTTCGGACCATATTTACTAAAAAAAATTATGTAACAGAAAATTCAATGAAAAATATTGTTTTTAGGTTTTAAAACAGCATAGAAGGTGTAATGTCATAGAAGGGTTTTAGTAAGATTATAGGGAAAAAAATTAAAACAGTTTCAGATAATTTCAACTAACTATGAGCAAAATAAATGTGTTGGGCACTATAAATCTTTAAAAAATGAGCGCTAATTTTTTTCAGCAGAAATGGAAAATTTTCTCGCAATATTCAATAGTTTGGCATTTTCTTCCCAAATGACAAGCTATTTTTTCTTGTTCGTTTCAAAAAACGAACAAGAAAAAATATTTGAGGTCATTTACTTTTTGAAAAGCTTTAAATTTAAAATTTAAATTTTATTTAATTTTCCTCCTTTTTAGTCAAATATGGAAGAAAAATCAACAACAAGAGCACGTCGATCAACAAAAAGCCGTGTTACATATTCACCATCTCGTTATGATACTCCAACAACAAGACAACCAAGAAAATCTACCAGTACAGTAAAGAAATCATCTCAGGCACCAACACGGTTCACCTTACCTGCACCATTTGAATTATCGCCACCACCAACCACAGTTACTATGCCATCTCCGCCTCAAGAAGCTGCTGTGATTCCACCACCAAAGCCTGCTCCATTTGATTTTAGTAATCCAACAGCAAATGAATTACCAGGACGTCGAAATAAATCTAAAAGTGTTTTTGAAATTGCTCCATTTCTTTACAAAAAAGGAACTGTACGAAAATCAAGGAAACAATCTATTAAGAAAGTTTCTGTTTCGGAAAATGATAACTCTGCTGGAACAATGACTGCTGAAAATGTTATGATCGAAGGATCTGCTGCAGATTCTATTAATAATGTTGGAGGTGAAACAAGTGACAATGATGCTATATCAAGTTTTGAACCATCAACTTCATCAACTCAATTTTTTGCATTTTCTTCTTCAAAAAGTCCTGCAAGACGAGCCAAAAAACCGAACCCATATGCTTTATTACCTGCTTCATATAAAGATCCAAAAGAAGTGTCAGCATCAAAATCAATAACTTTTTCATCACCTATTCCAATAGAAAATACAAAATCACCATCTCCAATTTCATTGCCAAAAGAATCAATAAAATCGTCACCTTCCTTGCCGAAAGAATCAACACCATTGCCACCAACAATTGATATGCCACCTCCTTCACAAGAAGCTGCTACTTTCATTTCACCACCAAAGCCTGCTCCATTTGATTTTAGTAATCCAACAACAAATGAATTACCAGGACGTCGAAATAAATCTAAAAGTGTTTTTGAAATTGCTCCACTTCTTTACAAAAGAGATTCTGTACGAAAATCAAGGAAACAATCTATTATGAAAGTTTCTGTTTCGGAAAATGATAATTCTGGTGGAACAATGACTGCTGAAAATGTCGAAGGAGCTGCTGCGGATTCTATTAATAATGCTGGTGGTGAAACAACTGATAACAATACTGTATCAAAAATTGCTGAAGCTACAATTAAATCTAATGTTAGTGGAGTTAAAAAAAAGCGAAAAAAAAGACCATTTCGATTAACAACGAAGAAAAGGAAACATTCAAGAACTTCTTTTGCTGGTAAGAGTTATTAACACTAAATTGTGATATTAAAACTATACTTTATAGCCGAAGTATACGATGAAGAAATCGTAAAAGACAGAAATGAAGGAGAATATGACAAAGCTGATTTTGATGTTGATGGATCAGAAGACGAAGCAATTAATGAGTGTGAACTTGAAAATTATGGTCATCATTCTGCACAATTTTTGTCAAATCTTCATCCGGATTTCCAAGCTTCATTTAAACATTATGAAAATGATGATGGAAGCTATTTTACAAGATTTGTATTATAGTATGTTTTTCTTAGATTAAAGTTTTGGCTTTAATGCTTAATATATTTTTTAGTGGTAATACTATTAAAGAAGATACAGAAAAACCATCTGAAGACATGGCAGTTGATAGTTCTGAATATCCAAAATATTTGAATGTTTTCTTTAATGGTGCAACTCGAATCATTGATTTATGTAATGATCGTTTAAAAGAAACTGGAGCTGTTGATATATTTTCAATTGAAAGAATAAATGCTAAAGCTGCGCTAGAAATATTAGAAACAAAATTCAACAAAGAAAATTTATGTGATACTTTTATTTACGGATTGTCAGAAATTCACATCATAATTTTGCAATCAAAAACCCAAAATCTTCCTCTTCCAAAAATGTATATAAAATGCCGGGATATTGCTACTTTAATTGCACATTCATTTATCTCAAATCCAACTGAATTGCTATTTATCTTTCATCGATTCTTTTTAACACATTTGGATGTTGATGCTTTAATTGTTTATATGGTTCTTTGTCGATTTGTAAATCAAGTAAGAGATTTTTTTGGTTTTGAAATTAATGCAAAGCTGTTTTAAGGTATTCAAAATTTCAAATGTTTTAAAAGAATTTACTGCTCCACATTTGAATGAAATCAATACACATTTTGTTGAAACAATTAAACAAAATATTGTTGATCCATTTCGTGAAATGGTTTATAAAATTGAAAGAGAATTTTTGACAAAAGATGTTGTCGTTGTTGCATTAGTTTGTAACGATGTTGCAAGTGATCAATATTTAAGCTTTCAAAAGCTTATGCTTTGGTTCAAGTAAGTTTTAAATTGTTTTAAGGTTAAAATATGTACCCCATATCAGGCATTAAATTATGAGGGGCGTGGACTCGAACCTGAGAGGTACGGGCAGTGAGATAAGCATCCTTCGGCTACATGTGTGCATTTTTTAAAGGTAACTTTTTTTAGTGCTGGTTTTCGTAAAATGGGAGCTATCGTTGAATCGATGACACTTTCGGCATATTGGAATAATCCTGAACTTGTTGAAATTTCTGCATATAATGCAATTGCGATGGTTCAAAGCTATTTAAAATTTATTGTTAAAAGTTATCCAACAAGCAAAATTATTGTTGTAAATTATGGTGATCCATCAATGTTCTTTTATCATGCAATTCATTTTGTTGAAAGAATTTCTGGTGTAATCAATATTGCATTTCCAACTTATAGTTATATTGATGAAGTTGAACATGTTCGAGGAGTATGTTTTTCCTTTCTTTTGAAAAAAATTTGAAGGTTTCTTTAGGGCGTTGAAGATACCGTTCTTAATA
Source organism: Panagrolaimus sp. PS1159 (assembly GCA_963922195.1). Classification (NCBI taxonomy): domain Eukaryota; kingdom Metazoa; phylum Nematoda; class Chromadorea; order Rhabditida; family Panagrolaimidae; genus Panagrolaimus; species Panagrolaimus sp. PS1159. The sequence goes on from CAWUHW010000018.1 coordinate 896,043, forward strand.
TGACATATTGTCCATCATTATTTGTAGCTGGTGAAAATTCTGAAATTTCACATTATGAACAAATTTTAAAGAATTATAAATCCCAACATGCTGGTCTTATTATTGTTGGAGATGCAGATGATGCTTTAACAGTTTCATCAAAAACTTTGCTTCACTATGGTATTACTCCAGCTTGTGTTAAACGAATGTTACTTGTAAGTTTTTTTGATGTTATATTGAGTGCCTACCGTAATCATAAATACTTTTTAGGAACATTTTGCTGATTTTTTTGAAAAATGTGTTGTACAACCATTGCCTCCAAAAACGTATTTTCCATGTGCAAATTATACAAATGATCCAGATTTTGAATTGTATAATGTCGTTAAAGAAGAAGTTACAGCAATGCATATGAAATTGTTTGAACAAACAAAAAATTATTATGATATTCGTGCAGATTTGTAAGTTTTTTTCTTGACATTACTGTGGTTTTTAACATTATGTTTTTAGGACTCGGAAATTAAACAAAAGCAAGAATAATACAAAAATATCACCAAATGTTTTATCAAAAGAAGAAATAGAAGGAGAAATTCAATCAGTGAAAACTGAACATACAATGGAAAAATTTTCAAAAGCTTTAGTGGATTTAAAATTTCCTTAAATAATTGTTCTTTTTTTGGGTTTTTGTTAATAAAAATGTTACGGGTATAGAAAAACGGTTTTGGCGACACATTTATACGCAAAATAAAATTTTTTTAAAATAAGTTGATCGAGTAGGAATTTTAAATGTTGGGTTACTGTAATTGAATAAATTAAGCAATCGTTTAAATAAAAAAAAGTTAAAGAATTTTATGTAAATTTAATTACCGTACTTTTTGATGTTATCTCTGACCATTTTTTTCTTATCTTCCATGAGGTTTACATTTTTTTGGTTATGATTAACTTTTATTGCGCTTTTATAAAAAAAAGCTATAAATAGAACACCTTTTTTCCCACGGTTTTTAAGGGTTAAAAAATACAACCGTTTCGTTTTTTTTTATTATTTTTTTGGTCATTTTTGTTTTTGTTTTGCACTTTTTCTTTCAAACACCATTTTTCAAAAGATGAACACAAAAATGAAGAATAAAAGGAAATAGGTGCTTTTGTTTGTTTTTCATTGTTTACAATGCTTAAAAATATATATATTTGTGAATCATTTGAAAAAAATTTTTGTAATAAAACTTTGGTTTTTTTATCAATTTTTTTGGCAAAAAAATAAAAAGTAATTTAAAATTACCACAAAAATAAAAGAATACAAAACTATCAAAAAATATAAAAATACAACCAGCAAATTGAAAATATTTTTGTTTTTAGTTTACATGAGAAAAAGAGAAAAATAGGATTTTTACAGAAAATAAAACAAGATTGAAGCGAATCAAAACAATACAAAAAAACATAGACGCTTTTAAAAAGTGTCAAATCTGAGTAAAAAAAAGATTTTATGGCCAAAATTGTTTTGGAAAGAAAAAGAATTACAGTAATCCAATGTTTAAAAAACAAAGATTACTATGTTTGTTTCTTTCTTTAGCTGGCAAAATTTTGTTTCTGGGAAAAAACAAATTTTAAGTTTTAAAATTTAAGAAAAAAATTTAAGTTTTTAGAAATTTAAAAAAGTTTTAAATTTTTAAGAAAATAATAAACAAAGACGCCGGGGTTTTTTAAGAAGAATGGAAGAGAAAAAAGGAATCTAATTTTATTTTACCAAAAAAAATTATGCATAAAATTCTTTTGTTGCAGCTTTTTGATATTCATATGTAAAATTATGTGGTCGATGGGAGGATTCATCAACGGAATAACTGCCTTCATCCTTTTTTCGAATTCTATATATAATAAACATAACAAGTAAAATTGCAAGCAATATTCCAATAACTGCTCCACCAGTAATTGCTAAAATAAGAAACAAAAATTAAAGTCTATAATTTTTAAAATTTAATTTTAAAATTGGCGTATTCTCAATCTTTTACAGTAATATTTGAATGAAATTTTTTGCATTAGTTTAAATTATTTTACATATCGAATCGAAAGGGAAATTTCATGAGATTCTTAGTTAACTTCTTTCCTTTGTTCTTTTCTAACGATAAATTACGAAAACAGTTTTTTCAGATGGCGTTGCACAACATTTTGCAAATTATAGTCTCATAAAATTTCCCTTTTTTTTAACAAAAATTCGATGTGATTTAAAATGTTTTATTTTTTGTTTTTGACTTTTAAAACGAAAAAAATATCCTTTTAACGAAAGCGAAAAAAACAAAATATGAGATTTTTTTAATAGACAAAACATTAAATATCTTTTTTCGGCAAGATTTAGGAAATCTGGGGTCCGATTAAATTCCGTAAACCAAAAAAAAAGAAGTTTAAAACGATTAAATTTTAATTTCTCCATTAAAAAAATTTTTTTATCAAAGTTTTTTTAAAAGCAATATGTTTAAAAACATACCAGCAAGAATGCCAGGTTTAAACATATTATGAAATGCATCATCATCGCTATCAGAAATAATTGATGGAGGTTGTTGGGTGCCAATTGCAATTGATGGCGGTCTTTTTGTTGTTGTTGTCGTTTCTGTTGGGGTTGTTGAAGTTGTTAGATGTTTGGTTGTAGTGGTTTCAGGGGTTGTTGCTTCAAGACCTTCTTCATCATCTTCATCATCATCATCATCATCGTCGTCATCGTCATCATCATCATCATTTTCACCAAATTTCAATTCATTATCATCTAATGGTTTTTGGACATTAAATATTCCCTCCTAAAAATAGATATTCAATGTTTATTTTTTGAAAAAAAATATTGCATTTTTGGCACTTTTTTAGTAGCATATTTTTTTGGCATTTCATTAGTATTTGCATTTCTCTCCATTTTTTTGCAATACCCTTTTTTGCCTTCCTGTTTTTTTTTTGCCTATGTGAAAGTCATCGGTAATCTTCTGTAAAAGGGTTTTCTTCGCTTTTTTTCAAACAAAGCATTTTTTTCATTTTCTATATTTTTTTTCAAAAAAACGCTCAATTTCAATTAACGAAAACCCTCCAAAAAAGATGCTGCTGCTTTTTTTTGTATCATCTTTAAAGATTTTTTTGAAAGAGACAAAAAGGCGCGCCAGTCTCCGACATTCACAAACATTTCTATTTTTTTTGTTAAACAGAAAATTTTTTGAGCAATAAAAAAACCAATGGCAAAAACAAGAATGTTAAAGGATTTTTTGTGAGGTGTCAATTAATCAAAAATACCCCCATCACCAAAAAGAAGAAGTAAAAAATCCCGAGGTCCAAAAATAATTTGTTTTCTCTGCCAAATTTTTTTGTTGTTGGCAAAATAGAAGCAATGCCGGAAAGAAAAATAGATAAGCAAAAAAGATAATAAATTAGTTTAGGTTTAAGATTTTTGATTGAAAAGTGTTTAATTAATTTTTTTGTAATAAAAGCAAAAAGGCAAAAAAGGTGCTAATTGATAGGTTTCAAATTAATGGAGGGGGTTCTTTAAAAAGACACCCTATAATTTAAACACAAATAAAAAATTGCCTTTAAAGAAAGCAAAAAAAGGGATAACTCCCGATTAAATGATTGCTCAATCATTAATTATTTCCGGGGGAAATTGCAAAAACAAGTATAATTCAAATCAAAAAAAAATAATTTAGGTCAATTATTTGTTCGTTGAAAAATTTTTTCCATACCTGTCTTTTTGTTTCTTCTGTTGTAATTGTAATGACAGTTGTGGCAATTGTAATTGGAGATGAAGAAGTTGATGATGGCCTTGATGTTGAAGTTGATGTTGTTGTTGTTGTTGTTGAAGATTTTGTTGAACTTCCTGCAGCTGTTGTATGAATTGGTTGATGTTCATGTGATAATGGAATACCCGAACCTTCCACTTCTGTACCACTTTGAACATTTCCTGATCCTTCTTCAATTACATCACCATCTTCATCATCTGGCCCAACTCCGGATGCCTCCCATGTAATATCTGCAGCAATAACATTTTTATCACCATTTCTTGAAGGCAAAGATGGTGAACCACTTCCTTCAACTATCGGCAAAGATGGGGCATTATTATTTTTATCTGAGGGATTAGAAGATTGCTGAAAAGGAATGGGAAAACAAGGTCACTGATAAGAAAAAATTTTTAGGTATTAAAAAAACTTACAGCTGATAATACAAATGAAATAAATAAGGCGTATATGATCGCCCTAATGCAAAAATGATGCATTAAAGAGAAAAATTTGTTGGTAAAATTTTAAAAAAAGATTTTTAAAAGGGGGACCTTCCGTGGCAGAAAGAATCACATAACCACGGAAGCGAATCGGAATGGCACTTGTGAAAAAGCGATGAAAGCAATCTAGAAAAAAAAGAGAATTAACCATAAAAAAACGAAAAAGGAGATATAAGATATAGATGCGCACTTGAGATTTAATTTTTTAAAAGTAAAAAAAAGTGCCGGCACGGCCCGCAATCAATCAATCGAAAACATGTCTAACATGTGACAACAAAAAAAAGATACACAGGAGAGGATTCAATGACCCAGAAAAATCAGTTTTTGTATATAACACAATTGAAAAATACAAAATGAAAATCAAAAGTGAAGGCTTTTCGCAGCTGGCTAAAAACTGACTTTTGTAAATCAGCTTTTAACGCCAAAATCGCAAAGCAAATCGCTGCAAAAATTGTTGAAAAAAATATAGACTTTCAAACATTTACTGTTTTAAAAATATAAAAATGGGATAGACAAAAAAATATTTGTGCAAAAAAGAAATTATAATGGGGGGAAAGGCAGTATTCGCGGGAAAAATATGAGAGAAAAAGAGAGGAGATACGGGGATGGATGCATCAACACAAATATCCTCGCATCCACAACTCTTCTCCATCTCTCAATGAAACCAATAATTGCAAGTGTCAGGAAGAATAGAAAATTTGAAATAAGATCTTCTTCTCTTTTTTCCCGTATTTTTGAACCGAAAAAAGATGACAAAATAATATATATTCAGTTCAATGATAAAAACATTCAAAAACAAAAAGAAAGAAAGATGACACAATCTCGGCGAATAAATAAATAAAAAAATCTTTCTTTTTGCTTCAATGAATTTTAAAATAATCAAAAAATTACACGGAATTCACACTTGCATTAAAAAATAAAATTAATTCAATTTTAAATATCTATTGAATAAATCTGGGATAATAAAAATCCGTCCTTTCTTTTTTAATTTTTTTTTCAAAAACAGAATTTTTGACCATTTGAGAGCAAGGGAAAAGAAAATATAATGTAAAAAAAGCAGCTTCCAACAAAAATGGACATTACTTTTTTTTCAAAGGCATAAAAAAAAATTTTCCATTGAGAAATATCTTTTTATTTTCTATTCTGGGAGACTCAAAAACAAAAAGCATCAAAAAAAACTTTTTTTTCTTTGTGTTTGTTGGACATTGTTTTTGGGAAGTCGAAGAAGAAAGGCAAGACCAAAACGGAATACATAATTCTTTTTTTTTACCATTGGCAAAAAGAAAGAAGAAGGAAGTGGGGGAATTGCAATATTTTTGAAAATAGAACTTGGCCGTTATTATAAAAATGTTTAGGAACGTTTTTGGGCCCTCCTGCGCAACAATAGTTTTTCTCTCCTTTTTCTTTCTATTTTCGAACACAAGAAAAATAAGTGGAGTGCGCATTTTGCGAAAAGTACCGTCCGAAGCACCGCTCCTGCCATTCTTTTCATATACACATTCTTTGCTGCTGCTAAAAACAACGACGGCTAAAAACTGAAAGAGCTGCAAAAAGTCGGCGGAATATTTTCTTTTTTTTGTCTAACATCGGACAAACAAAAAAAAAGACAGAAGAAGAAAATGGCCACGTTCGGGTGTTGGTGTTTTTATAAAGTAAAAAAAATGTGCTATTGATTCATTGCTGGACGTAACTGCCGGCAAAAAACTATGCAAAAAATGTAAATGTTGTTCAGACCAGGACAAACCCGCTCGATTTGAGTTAAAAACAGAAAAAGGGGTCCTGCTTTCACCGGCAGTCGGGCGCATAAATTAAGGACACCAAACGACGACGACCACGAAAGATCTCCTTCGAGGCAAAAAATAAGAAAAAGACAGCTCCTTTCTTTCTTCAATTCTTGTAGAAAGAGAAGAAGAAGAAAGCAAATGGACATTTGTTACAAGTCAATGCTTTTTTTACGAATAATAAAAAAATAATATGATCGAAACAAGGCGCAAACACACACACGCAAATTGAAAAAAGATACTATCCGATTTGTTGTCGGCAATTTCACGATCACAGCTGGCTTCTGAAAATATATGGAAAAAATTTTGTGAAACGAGATGTGCCGACTAAAAATAAAAACTAATATATAAAACTCTTTGCAGCTTTTCGCGCGTGCGCAATAAAGCGGAAGACACGGCTTTGGTTTTTTTTATTATTTCTTTTCATCCCCCGTTTTAATATTACAATTTTAATGCATAAACTTCCGGCTCAACTTTCATTTCAAGCTTACTTACACAAATAAGACAGCAATAAACTTAAAGAAATTATTGAAAAAAAATTTGTTGTGTGGTTGTAAACCATAGACACCTGTTTACGCAATAAAGCATTTATAATAATTCAACAAAAAAAACTTGTAACATCAGAACAAAGAAAAAATTTTCAAGTTTACTTGTGATGTTTACGCATGTTGGTGATGATGCTTTGAATTTCATCACGCTTTCTTTTGGCACGAGTATGTTGACCAATACGAGCTTTGATAAATTTGAGTGCTTTCTTATCTCTGCTAATACGGAGCAATTCCATAACACGACGTTCATAAGGAGCAAAACCAGTAATTTCACGAACGATTTCACGAACAATACGAGTCTTCTTGGTAAGGCGTCCTTTGAAAGCAGAAGCACGGGTCTTCTTTTGAATTTTGGTTACGGCATGACCCTTCTTTAAACCAACAGAAAGAGCTTCAACAGCGGGACTTTGAACATCTGCCATTGTTAAATCCTAAAAAGGAAGATATGTCATTATTAGTTAATGAGATTACTATATTCGATTCGACAGTCAACGGCACGCAAAACATTAAGGAAATTACAAGCAGCATTAGCGCGAGATTCACACATTGAAAAATAACAAAAATGATGAGCAAAAATTAAAAAACAAAATTTAATAGCTGTGGAAGGAAATTAAGGTTCAAGAGTAATTAAAAATAGAATAAGAAATAAATAAACCTTAATGAAAGATAGCAAAAAATGTAAACCATTAAAAAGGGACAGATTTTATATATAATTACAAAAAAAACTCAAAAAACAGTAAAAAATGAAGTTTTCGGCATCAAATACACGTTAAAAATGGTTTACAGCAGGTTTACAGAAATCCTAAACACAAATTTAAACAATTAAAAAAAATTAAAAAGAAGATACAGAAAAAATTCAACAAAAAAATAAGCAGCAGCGGCAGAAAGAAAAAGATAGGGCAAGCAACAAGGCATTCGTGTCGGGAACACTAAAGGTGCAAACGAATGTTTTTTTTCTCAAAAAAGAGTGTTTTTTTTTCTTTTTTCAATGACGAATAGAATTTTAGTTTTAAACTAATACGGTGGATTAATACATTATAAAAACACTAAATTATTCCGGATTTTCGTTAAACACCCTTTTTTGCTGAATTATTACACACAAACGTAAATAAAGAGAAAAAAGACCTTAAAATTTTAAAAACTGAACCAAGTAATCCTTTTTTTGAAAGAGTTTGATACTAAACTTGTTTAACCTAATCGATGACCATCATAACAATAAATAGAATGGTTTAATATTCTCGTTAATTACAAAGCTGTTCGATTTTTTCAGATAATATAAGCAGTGTACTCCCGCGCCCTATTTTTCGGCTCCCACTCCCATAAAAAATATGGATCCCGCTCCGCTCTCTCCGCTCCCAAAACCCGCTCCCGCTCTTAAGAGCGCTTTTGGAGCGCTCCTGAAATAACCGCTCCCGCTCCGCTCTTTGTCTTTTTTATGTAAAAATTTTTTTAAAACGAAAAAGAATACAAAAAACAACAATTATTTAAAAACATTCAAATGGATTTACAGTTTATTGTTAAGACATTCATGTTTAGTTCGATTTTTCAAAAAAAAATTATAATTTAAAAAAATTTGACTTTCCTGCCTTCTCAAAATCTTTATGAAAAAAGCGCTCTTTAAAAACCCGCTCCCGCTCCGCTCCTGCCGCTCCCTAACCCGCTCCCAACGGCTCCCCTTATAAGGGAGCGCTACCGCTCTCAGGAGCGCTCTTTGGAGCGGGAGTACACTGAATATAATAGATAACTTTAATGCTAAAAAGCAAATACATTAAAGATAAAGTTCCATTCATTGCTAATAATGCCAATTAGTGCAACGGAAATTTTTTGCAAGCATCAAATATTTTAAAAATTTAATAGAACCGCAAATAATTTATTTTTTTCATCAGTTTTACTGTATTTCGCCAAATTTAAAGTTTTCTTATAAATCTTCAGCTATTCAAATGCAACTCCTTTCAACAAGCTGTGAATTGACTGCGGCTTTTTTTTACAGTTTTAAGGATCTTTATCAATGCTTCACAATATCAAAAGTTTGAACTTCTCTAAAGTTTTTATTCAAGCTTTGCATATTTTGAAATTGCCGCCAATATTTGTCAATTTGTTTTTAATGATAAACAGCGCTTTGAGTCAAAAAAATGTCTTTTGCTTTCTCCGCCTGTTTCCCTTTTCTACATAGCAGCAACCGATCATCATCGAAGAAGAAAAGAAAACTTTTAAACGAATGACTCAAGTGCATCTTTCTTTCTTTTCTCTATCTTTAGTTCCTCTGCAGTTGATCCAGTTATCCGCAAAATACGAAATAAAATAAAAAAAATATAGAACAGATGACCCAAGTTACAACATACACACACATTTTCTAGATTCTTCTAGCTCCTTCGAGAGTGTTCTAGTCTCTTTTTCTAGCTTTTATATAGCCTCAATCCAAGGATCTAGTTTTTTTACTTTAAAATTTTTGCGCGATGATGAAAAATTTTCAATACAAAAAATAATTTCGTTAAAATTTTTTAGGATAAAATGCCAGATTTACAGTCGGCTGAAGATTTAAAAGATGCTGGAAATGATGCTTTCAAAATTGGAGATAATCAAAAGGCAATTGAATTGTATACAAATGCTTTACAACTTGATCCAGAACAAAAATTGCGAATAGTTTTATATCGAAATCGTGCAATGGCAAAATTTAAAACTGAAGACTATGAAGGTGTTGAAGATGACTGCACAAAGGGTAAGTTCAGCAGTTTTTTTATTCTTTTTTTTTAAATTTCATTTTTTAGTTCTCGAAGTTGATGGAGCTGATTCAAAAGCATTATATCGACGAGCACTTGCTCGAGAACAACTTGAAAAGCTTGGTGGTGCATTACAAGATGCAAAAGAGGCATTAAGATTGGAGCCAAAGAATAGGTTATTTTAATATATTTTTTAAAATTGCTAACTTTAAATTTTTAGCCAAATTCAAAATATGGTCGAAAACTTGGTAAGATTGAATAAAGAAAAGCTTAAAAATATTGAATCAACAGAAAATCGTGTAAAAGAAATGTATAAACTTGCATTCGAAAATAAAGATTATGAACAACAATCAAAGGCTTTAAATAATTTGCTTGTACTTGCAAGGGATTCTGAAGAAGGTGCATCAAGAATTTGGCAAAATGGAAAAATTTTGGAAACTTTACTTTCATTTGCACGAAATCAAGAAACTCCAGAAGATTTTGCAATATCTGCTTTACGAATTGTTGATGAACTTGCTAAAAAACGATCTCGAGCAATTGTTTTGGTTGATTTTCTTTCAATTCCTGTAATCACTCGATTAATGACAATTCGATCAAATAATCAAAAATTTGTTGATATTGGTGTTGCAATTATTCAACGAGTTTTTAATGCTTTAGCTGCAATGGATCGATCTAAAGAAATAAAACCAGATCCAGAGGTTGCAGAAAAGAATAAAGTACATATTATAAAGTTGATATTAGAATTGGAAGAAATGATGACAGATCCACAATACAATTCGTCTGTAAGGGAAGCAGTGATTGATTTATTCTCTAAAAATTTGATGCATATGGATGGTGGGATTCCAAGAGGATGGTCATGGAAATTTACAGAAGATCGTGGATTACTTAAACTTTTACATGTTGCAAGTCAAATTCCAGAATTATGTGATTATCCAGTTTCTGCAGAAACCAGACAACATGTTGCAATTTGTCTTGCTCGATTAAGTGATGATATGGTATTTGATACTCGTCGAAAGATATATAAGGAAAAAGTTGATGAATATTTTGGGTAATAATTTTTTTCATTAGAAATTTTACAGTATATCCTTTTTAGATATCTTTTATCACATGTTGGTGAAGAAGGGTTTAAAATTAAAATGGCAGCATTTTTAATTACAATGCTTCAAGGACCTGTTGATTATGGAATGGAACTTGTAAGAAATGATGATGTTACAGCAATTATGTTACAAATGGCATCATCTGATGATCATTTAAATCAATCTCTTGCTGCTGAGCTTATTGTTCAAACTGCTTCAAAACATGAAAGAGCAACAAAACTTTTACAAGTTGGACTTCCAGTTTTGCGAAAGCTTTATGAATCAAATGATCATAGTGTTAAAGTTCGAGCATTAATGGGGTTATGTAAAATTGCTTCTTCGGGTGGTGATGATGCTTCAAAGGCAACAATGAAAGAAGAAGAAGTTCTTGCACTTGCTTCAACATGTAAAGCATTTCTATTAAATATTGAAAAATATTCTGTTGATATTCGACGATTTGCTTGTGAAGGCCTATCATATCTTTCATTGGATGCAGATGTAAAAGAATGGATTGTATCAGATCAACAGCTGCTAAAAGCTTTGGTTTCCTTGGCAAAGGTTTGTGATTACTGTAGTTATATTTTTTTATGGATTTAAAGTTATAGAGTGCTGGAGCTTTATGTGTGTATACTGTAGCAGCAATTTATGTGAATTTAACAAATTCATATGAGAAGCCAAAAATTGATGAAGAATTGGTTAAACTAGCACAATTTGCTAAACATCCTGTACCAGAATTACATTTAAAAGATACTGATGAATTTGTTGATAAACGAATTAAAAGTCTTGTTCGTGATGGTGCTGTTACAGCTTGTGTTGCAGTCTCAAAAACTGAATCAAAATCTGCTTTGGATTTACTTGCACGTTGTATGAATGCATTTTGTGGAATTGATGAAATTGGTGGACAAATTATTAGTGAAGGTGGTGCAAAACTTTTATTACATCTTTTTAAAGAATGTACTCCTGAGGGAAAGATTAAAGCTGCACATGGTTTAGCAAAATTGGGAACAAAAGCTGATCCAAATATTGCATTTGGTGGACAAAGAATGTATGAAGTTGTTCGTCCAATGGGTGAACTATTACATCCAGATATTGAAGGAATGGCAAACTATGATGCTTTACTAACTTTAACAAATCTTGCATCCGTTTCTGATTCAGTTCGAAAACGTATTATTAAAGAAAAAGCTGTACCAAAGATTGAAGAATATTGGTATATGACAAATCATGATCATCTTCGAGCTGCTGGTTAGTTTCAAAATATTACATTTGAATATATGTATTTCTAATAATTTATTCTTTTTTTTAGCTGCTGAATGTTTATTAAATTTGCTATTCTTGGATGAATTTTATGATGAGACTGTTGCACCTGGAACAGATCGATTAAAGCTATGGTTTTTATATTGTGCAGAAGAAGATGAAAGGCTTGCACTTGCATCTTCAGCAGGATTTGCAATTTTAACTCGCGATGTAACTGCTTGTAAACGAATAATTGAAGAAGTTAAAAGTTGGCCAGAAATGATGAAAGAAATTTCAATGGCTGAAAATCCAGAAGTTCAACGAAGAGTTCTAATGGGAATTGCAAATATGATTGAATCAGATGAAAAAGTTGCATCAGAAATTGTTGCTGTAAGTTTTTTGGATACTGTAGATCGTTCTAATGTAATCTTATTTTTAGAATGAAATGTTCAGAGTTCTTGTTGCAATTACAAAACTTAAAAATGATGAAAGAGTCGAAGGACAAAAAGAAGCGTTACGTGCATTAAAAGCTGCAGAAGAAAAATGGAATTTAATAAAGCCAACCGATCGTCAACTTTATGAAAGGCTTACAAAACTTTCAACTCTTCCAGAATAAATTTATGCAAATTTTTGATATCTTTTTAAGTCTTTCTTTTTAATTGTGCCTTTTTATACTTTTTCTAATTGTGCCTTATTATTCTCTCACATTTGCAATTAATTGTTTTTTGTTATTCAAAATTTTTGTTAAAAGTTGTATATTGTAGTTTTCTTATTAGAAGTTGTATATTATAGATTAATCGCCATTTTTACTTTAAAAATAACATTTTAAAAATTGTTTTGTAATAAGCATAATAAAATATTTGTAATTATTTTTAACCTTTTTTATTGAAGAAATTTGTTAATCAAATATAACTTAAAATTAATCTGAAGTTAAAAAGGCAATTTTTTATCAAAAGAAATACAAAATCTGACTGAAAACCACGTGCTTCTTTAGTTTCGAAAAAAAAAAATTTTTGCGGCCGAAAGATGAAATGATTTTTTTGCTTAATTTATTGTTTTCACTTTCTGCAAAAACTCAGAGATTCCGTTAAAAAAGCGATAAAAAAGTAAAAAGAAAGGTAGAAACAAATTTTTGGCAATTTGCTAACTTTTTTACATTCCTTAACTTTACTTTTAAAAACTGTATTTTTAAAAAAATATTAATTACAAAATGCAACGAATAAAAGAGACTTATCCATAAAGTAAAGTTCTAATACCCAGTTTTAATTTTATTTGTGCAAATAAAAAAGTAAAAAGAAATGATTATTAATTTTTAGCTGGTAATAAAAAAGTGGATAAAGAATATACAGAAAACAGTCTATGATTTTGTGAGGCTTGCTTGTACACTAAAATTGTGAAAAATTTGGTCTCCTTTTCTTGCGTTGTCGCACGCTTTTTTAATATGCAAATTTATCTTTTGAAAAACGAATGAAAAAAATGTAGGAAAAATATGTAAGAATGGGGGGGGGGGGGGGGGGAAACTAAAGAAGTGCCGAAAACCATTTTTTTATTGTCATCATTGCAAAGAAATATCGAAGAGATTTTTTCCAATTCATCTTTGAATCATTTTTTTGGAAAAATATGTTATAAAACATTTGGAGCTTTTCATCATTTTTAAAATTGTGCTTTCTTTCTTTTCTTTTTTGCTATTTTTTTGGAAAGGGCGTATTTTGTATTTCGAAATCAATCGATTTTTTTGTAAAAGGAAAAAGGAGCAGAAATAGTGTGCTTCGAGTGAGACATGTTTTGATAAAATGCGCGTTTTTTGTTATTTTTTAAACTTTTTTGAATCAAAAATTTTGATTTATTTTACAAATCAAATTTCATGACATTTTTTTATTATGTTGTCTAATTTTTTTAAACTTTTTAGAATTCAATGGCAAGACAAAAGCAAACTTCGCGGATGGAAACTGGTGGTGGCATTTTGAGAAGACAATATGAAGAAAAGCGTCGTGTTGAAGCTGCCAAAGCTGCTGCTGCAAAACGAGCAGAAGGCAGAAAAGCTGCTGCAGCAGCAAAGAAAGCCAAAGCTATTTCTGCTGGAATAGTAACCGAGAAAGATGAAAATGCTCCAAAACCTGCTCAAAGTGCTTACAATTTTTGGTATCGTGAAAACCGTGAAACAATCGTCAAAGAAAAAAGATTGAAAAATCTTTCAAAAGCTGCTAATGCTGCATGGAAGAAACTTAAAAAAGAAGATAAATCAAAATGGGAAGAAATGGCAAAAGAAGATAAAGAACGTTATCAACGTGAAATGAATGAATATAATGGCAATGATGGAGAATCTTCTGATTCTGCTTGTGATGATCAATAAGAATCTAATGCTCAACATTTATAAAAAAAAGTGTCATTTGTTTTTTACGTGCGAATTTTTTTGGAGTTGTTTTTTTTAATTGTAATTTTTCTGATGATTTTATAAATCTTTTTTCTGTTTAAACTTTTTTGTTTTTCAATGGGTTCAAATTTGACTTTGGGAAAACTTTTTTTTAATTAATCGTAATTAAAGGATTTTAATGTAGAAATATTTATTTGAAAAAAGAAATATAAAAATTTTGAGGTCAATAAATATAAATAATTGTAGCTAAAAAAATACCTGTAAAATATATAAGAAAAGATCATGAATTTTTTTTGCATTCACTGGGAAAGCTGCTGCTGCTGTTCTGTTGAAGAAGGATTTGCTGCAATAAAACAAGCAGAAAGAAGAGTTTCAATTTGAGAACAAGAAGCACTAGGGAAATATTGTTTTACAAAAACACAATTTTCTCGAAGCCATTGTTTTGGATCTTTTACTTTAAAAACAGTAAGAAATTTTTGAACTGGTGCACAGTGTTGCGGCATTCCTGGAGGGAGAGTTGTTGTGGTCGGTGATGGATCTGATTCAGAGGAAGTTGTTTCAGAGAATGTTGCTGGCAAAGTTGTTGTTGTTAATGGAGTAAATGTTGTTGGAGGGGTTAACAATATTTTAGTATGTTGTTCTGAAATTTCTTTTGAAGCCGCCATTGCATTTGCATATGCTCTTTGTCGGAGTTGAGCATTTTGAAGAAGTTCATGCTGCCATCTTTCAGTTTGTGCAAGCCTTGCCAACTTTTCTTCAATTATTCTTCGTCTCTCTGCTTGTGCTTCCATTTGTACATCTCGTTCCTTTGAAGCCAAAATTTCAAGTCTTTTTTGTTCTTCACGTAATTGTCGAGCCTAAAATAATCACTATTTTAAATGATGATTGAAAATATAGAAAACAAACTTGTTCAATTCTTCTTGCAAGTTCATCCGAAATTACAAATCTTGTATTTGCATTTTCATTTGATCCAATTTTTGATGCCAAAGTTGTTGTTTGAAGAATATTTGTTTTTAAAATATTTCCCAAATCAATTGTTTCTGCAGGTTTTGTTGTTGTTGCCTGTTCAATCATATTTTCCCATGCATTTGAGGGTGTTAAAGATTTTAAAATTGGTTTATTTATAACTTTAAATTTTCCATCTTGAATATTATTTTTATTCCATAATGAAATTGTTGCAGCTTTTTCTTTTTCTTTACCTTCTTTTTCAACATTGATTGGAACTTGTTCAATGATAGATTGTCCAATTTTTCGAATATTTGAAAATCGTGGATTTTCAAAAAGTGGTTCTAAACCGCTGTCATCAATTGAAAGTTGACTTTCAATTGGTGTCGTCAATTTTGAAAGAGTTGAGGATTCTGAAGCTGTTTCAGCTTCCAAATTATTTTCTGTTATTTCTGTTAAAAGTATTTCATTTGTTTGAGACACGGTAGATGCTTCGGTTATTGGATCTTGTGTTGTAGTGGATATTATAGATTCAACAATTTCTAATGTAGTTTCTTGTTGAAAATTTTCTACCGTACTTTCTTGTGTTGATGTTAATTGATTTATGCTTTCTGTTTCTTCAGATGATTTTAATTCAGCTGTAATTGTTGATGGATTTTCGGTTGTTGGAAGAACAGTAATTTCGGCTGGTGTTGTCAATTTTTTAGTTGTTTCTGTAATCTCTGACTCACTTGTAAGTAATTCTGGTTCAGTTTCTGTAACTGTTGAAACTTCTTCGGTTTGATGCTGGAATCCAATTGTTATTTTTTTCAAAGGTTCTGTGAATACTGTTGTTGCTTCTGTAAAAATTAAATTTGGTGTTGCTATTACTGTCGACAATGTTGGTGGTTCAGCTTCTGTGACAAATGCAAAGCTTCCAGCAATAGTTGTGGAATCTTTATTAAATACTGGAATTTCTGTTGTGGAAATTTTTGAAGAAGAGTATGGTGTAGTGGTTTGTGCTTCAACAAATTTGGAAGTGGTTGCAGTTGTTTCACTGGTTTTAGTTATTTCTAATCCAATTGTTTCAGCACTTATTTCTTCAGGTTCTTCAGATTCTGGAAGAGTGGTTTTTTTTGTTACTTGATCCGTTGTTATTATTACTGTTGATGGAATTGGATTTATTGTGGTTTCTTTACTTTCTGAATTAATTAATTCAGTTTCTTCTGATTCTGGAAGAGTTGTTTTCTTTAATGTTGTACGGAATTCTGTTGTTGGTGTTTCAGAAATATGTTGTGATATTGTAACAGAAACTTCTGGGGTAGTGCTTATTTCAATAAATTCTATTGGTGAAGCAGTTGTTTCAAAAATGGTTGTTTCTGCAATTTGAGCTGTTGTTTCTTTTTTCAATGATGCGGCTTCTTCGATTGAAGATGTTAAGGTTACCGTAGCTGTTTCATCTTGTGTTGTTTCATCAGAGGGGGGTAATGGCGATGATGTTGAAACTTCAGCATTTTCAACTTTTACACTTGCAACTGCTTCAAAACTTTCTTCATCAGAATCATTCGAGGCTTCAGTACCAAACGAAGGCTCTGAATGCATGGATTCTGTGGTAATTTCTGTTTTAGCCGTAGATGAAGGAATTAAAATAGTTGATTGTGTTGTTGATTCAACAATTGATGAACTTGAATCTGAAGCTGTTGGTGTTGTTTCTGAAGTTTTGATTTCTTCAGTTGTTTTTTCTCCCTTATTTGTTGTAGTGTGAACTGTAGTTTCAAGTGTTAAAAGTTCTGTTGTAACAATTTCATTAATTTCCGTCGACGCTGATGAAACTGTTGTTTCTGGCACAGTTGTTTTTGATTCATCAGTATTTTGGGCAAAATTTGTTGTTAAATTTGATGCAATAACTATTTTGGGAAAAGAAGTTGATTTTTGTTTTTGAATTTCTGTTTCAATAATTGCTTTTGATGCATCTGTTGCTTCTTCAAAGACTGTTGTTGTTGGAAGCGTTGTTTTTTCAATTGATATCGTTCTTTCATCAGAAGTTGAAGATTCAGTTGTTTCTGAAGAAACAGAATTTGTTGGTCCAGTTATTGTAGTTGTAGAAATTATTTTCGTTGGGATTTCTTTTTCTGTTGCATCCAAATTTACTGAAGTTTGTGATACTGTAACAGATGTGGGATTTGTTGAAATGATATCTGTCAATAAAATCGTTGTTTTCGTATTTTCACTATCTTGTTTTGGAGTGGCAGATGAAATTAAAATTTGTGTTGTTTCAACTTCTGCTTTTGTTTGATCATCTGTTGGAGCAAAAGTCGTTTCAGTTGGTAAACTATTTTCTTCAATTATTAAAATTGTTGAAATTGTTGTTGGTTCAACAACTTTTCCAGTTGTTTTATCATTTTCTAATTTTTTGATTGTCGTTGTTTTGTCATCATTGATATTTGCAGTTTCAAATGTTGTTGTTTCTACAGCTGCTTTGGTAGTTATAATTGATTCAATTTTTTGTGGAATTGTTGTTTCAGTTTCAGTAGATAAGGTAGTCAACAAATTTTCCCCTAATTTATTATTGTGAATTGTTGTATCTTCGTTTGATTCAGCTACAAATGGGGTTTTGGCTGAAACTTCTGTTAAGGTGGATGTGATTGTATTTGTAATTTGATCAGTTTCAATATGAGATATAGTAGTTGATTCAAGGGGTTTTATTGTTGTTGTCTCCTTTTCTGCATCTGTTACAGCTTCAATTGGTGCCGCTGCTGTTGCAGAAACTGAAAAATCTGATGCTGTCGGTGATATTTCTGTTGCTGCGTTTGTTATTTGTGCATCGACATGGAAATTTACTGTTGTCAACATTTCTTCCACATCTGTTTTTGCTTGTAACTTTGTAGTAATATCGAATTCAAGAGGTGTTGTTGATTGAATATCTGTTACTACAAAAGTTCCTTCATTATTTATTTTTGTTGATGAAATAGGTGATGTCATTGTTAAGGTAGTTTCAACAGTTTCTTTTTCTAAAGTAATATCAGTTGTGCTGGATTCTGTAGTGTCTGTTTTTTCTGCAGCATCTGTTGCATCTGTCGAAGTAGTTTCTGATGAAAAATCTATTGTTTCAGTTTTTGCTGCTGTAAAAGTTGCTACAGATTCTGTTGTTGGTGCTATAAAATCTGAAGTTTCAGTCGATTCTTTTGAAGTTGTTTGGATCATTAAAGAAGATGTAGTTTCTGGTGTTGAAATGTCATCATCATTATTTTCAGCTAGAGTTGTTGTTTGACTAGTTTCTGTACTACTTCCAGCTACAAAGTTTTTATTATCTTCTGTTATTTCAGCAGATAAAGTTGTTGTGCCATCATTTTCATGTGACATTTTTTCTCTGGATTCTTTAAAATGTTGAAGCATATCTTCAACGGATACTTTACTACCAACTTTATTTTCTTCTCCTTCTTTTGGAATATCTTTATCTCCAGTACCTCCGTCAATAATATTTTCACTTGGTGGTGGTGGAAGCGTTGAAGTTGAAGCTTTCATTCTTTTTAATTTCGCAATTTGTTCTCGAATTCGAGTAAGCAGATTTTCGACTTTTTCTTTAAATTTTGGATTTACAATTCTAACTGTTGTTGCTGGAGTTGCAGTTGACAGTAGATCTTCATCGGAAGATTCAGAAGA
Source organism: Panagrolaimus sp. PS1159 (assembly GCA_963922195.1). NCBI lineage: Eukaryota > Metazoa > Nematoda > Chromadorea > Rhabditida > Panagrolaimidae > Panagrolaimus > Panagrolaimus sp. PS1159. The sequence goes on from CAWUHW010000018.1 coordinate 914,575, forward strand.
CGACGATGTTGGTGCTGTAACGAATGAAGCTTCTTGATTTGTTGTTTCTTTAGATTCTTGTACAGTTGTTTGTAAGGGTAATACTGTTTCAGAAGATGTTTGTGCTTCTTCTGAAGACGTTGAAGCGGTTATGGTTTTTTCTGTTTCATGTGATTCTGTTGCAACTGTAATTACTTGAAGTGTTGTTGAATCTGTAACTGCTGCTTCAGTTGTAATTCCTAATTCTTTCAATGTTGAAGGTGAAGTTGCTTTTTCAGATATTGTTATTTCGTCTCTTATAACATTTATTGGTGCATCAGTTTCTGCTGGTTTTGGTTCAACCGAAGATTGTGAAGTCTCAGAGGCTTCTGTAGTTGTTAAAGTTGAATCTCTTTCTTCAGAAACTGTTGTTCCTTGTGGCATGGTTGAAAGAATTACTATTTCCTCAGCAGATTTGGTTGATTCTATGGTGCTGGTTTCTGCTGGTGTATCAGAAATAGTTGAAGCTACTGGTAAAATAGTTGTTGAATCATCGACGTCTTCTTCAGATGCTGTTGACTTTGCAAGTGTACTTGTTGTTTCTCCATCTTGCTTAATTGTTATACCAGTTTCTGTGGTAAGGGTTATTGTATTATCCGATACATCTATAGTTGTTTCTGACGATGTCGAGGTTATTGCATCTTTTTCGCTTGTAGTAGAAAATACGGTTGTTTCTTCATCAGCTTCTGCTGTTGTTGAAGTAATTGGTAATTCAGTTGTTTCAATTTTGAAAGTTGTTTCATTTATTTCTGGAGTTGAAAAAGAAGTTTCTTTCTCAGTTGTTGATAGAGTAATGGGATCAGCTGGGGTAAATGTTGTAGATTCAAAGTTGTTTTTTAATGTTTCTGCCGTTTCTGTAATTTCTGAAATTTTGCTTACAGATTCTGTGATAGTTGAGTTTTCAAATATTGTTTCTGAAGTCGATGTAAGCAACGTTGAAATATCATCAGAATTTAATGTTGTATTTGAAATGCTTTCATCTTCAGATTCGGAAATAATATTTTTGGTTGAAGAATCAATATTGGAATCAGTGGAAGTCAATATTTTTGAATTTAAAGTTGTGGATTGGAAATTACCTTCAGAAGTTTCTAGAGGTTCTGTTGGTTCAGAGCTGTCATTTTCTAATTTCGTTAAAGTGGTATTTTTAAATGACGTTTCAAGAGTTGTCGTTGAAGATGTTGAAGATTTTAAAGTATCAACATTTTCAGATTCATTGAAAGTTAATGTCGTTGTTGAATTGCTTCCATCTTCTGATTCAGCAATAAAACTTTTGGTTGAAGAAACCGCAATATCTTCAATAAGGGTTGTTGCAGTAATTTTATCATTTAATACTGTTGAAATTAATGTGGAAGTAAATACAGTACTATGCTCTAATGTTGATAAAACTTCAACATTTTGAGTTGTTTCTGAGGTATTATTTGTAGAAAACACATTTTGTGTTACATTTGATGCAGCGTTAGTAACTGAAGTTATTGAATCTGTTTCTGTAGTTGGTAGAAGGGTTGTTGCTTCTGATACAGTTGCCAAAGTGTTTTCTGATGTTGCTGATGAAAGTATTGTTGAATTAATTGGGGATGAAGTCGAAAATGTGCTTGATTCAGTTTCAACATTTGTTGGAATAAATTCTGTTGTTGTTGTTTCTGTTGCAGCTGTGTTTTTTGGTAAAACAGGAGTTGTTGATAATACTATTGTTGAAGATGGAGTTGCTTCGCTCGTTGGTGTCAATTCTTTTGTAGCTGTAGCTGGTAGCACGGTTGAAGGTTTAGATGTACTTGGTACAATTGTTTTTGATGCCGTCGCTTCAAAAGTTTGAATGGTTGAAGGTTCGGTTGAGGTAATAACTTTTTCAATAATTGTTGAAATTGTTGTTGTAACAATATCATTATCATCAGCATTAATATGATTTTCATCAATTGATGGAGCAACCTCTTTTTGTTTTTTATTATTTTTAAAAGGTGTATGATCTTCAATTGAATCTGGTACCTCTAAAACTTTTTCATCTGTGATATCCTCTTCATCGGTATTAATGTTTTGTAAATCATTTGGAATATGTTTTAAAGTTGTTGAAGGTTGAGTTAATGGTGGAGTAGTTGTAGCAATTTCAGTTGTTGCTTCTGTTTCACCGATTGTGCTAAATGTAGAAAGAGGTGTTGTTTTTGTAGAGTGAATGATTGGAATAGTGAAAGTTGATGAAGAGCTTGGTAATTCTGTTGTGGTAGCTGTTGATGGCAAAATTCTTGTCTCAGAGGTTGTTGATAATGTAGATGAGGAAGGCACCGAAAAAGTTGGTTTTACAGTTTCTGGAAAAAGTGTAATGGATACTGTTGTTTGAGGGAAAGAGATTGTTGACGTTTGTGGTACTGTAGAAATTGTTGTCCTTAAAGTCGTCCTAGATGTTGTTTGAGGAATCTTTGTTGTGGTAGTCACCGTTGTTGTTGTTGCTGCAGGAGTTGTTGAAGTTACAACTTCTGATGGCAAAGTTGGAATTGTGGTCGACTGAATGGTTGTTAAAGGTGTCGTTGAAGTTACAGCTTTTTCAGTTGTAGACTCTGAAGTTGTTGATGGTGACGTCGATGTTAATGGTAAAGTTGTTGTTGGAATAGATGCAATAACTGTGGTGGTCGCTATTGGCACTGCTGAAGGTGTTTGAGTTGCCGGGGTTGTTGACTGCGTTTTCGGTGGCACAAATTCAGTTGTAGTAATTTTAGGCAAATAAACTGTTGGTGGTAACATTGTAGTGGATGATGGAATTTCAAATATTGAAGTTGTCGATGATGTAACAAATAATTTTGCTGTTGTTGAAGTTGTTATTGGCGACAATTGTGCTGGTTTATTTTTTGGTAAACAAGTACATGCACAATCACATAAATTTCCTTTTATCTCTTTTACAATCGTGTATTCTAAAAAATGTTTTTGTTTACTTTTTTATAAGAAAATATTTTTTTTTGCATTACGTTTTTGTCCAGGAATATTTGTATTGTTTTTTTCTGGAGTTGGTAATGGACCCGTTGATGTTACACCCGGTGGAATGCATACACATGCACATGAGCATTGATTGCCTTTTATTACATTTTTAACAGTGAATTCTAAAAAATTATCATTGATTTAAAAAAAGGAAAAAAGAAAATGAAATTAGGTCATCATTTAAATATTGCAATTTTAAAAGAAAGAGAAAGTTTGAATGTCCGTTAAAGGTCATTTGAAAGGGAAAAAAAAGAAAGAAGTAAGTTAGTGTCAGGCAACACGATTTTCAATTATATTCAATGAACCGCAAAAAACCCCCCTCAAGGGTTTTGGCTGGCGGCTGGCTGCAGATGATGCAACTCTTCTTTTTTTGTTGACCAATTTAAAAAAATAATTTTTTTTAAAAAAAGAAAGCGAAAGTGAAACTTTTATTTTTTCAACGTTGAGGTTTGAAAAAATTATTTATCAAAAAAAGACATACCTTTAATTCCATTTTCATGAACATGCTTTTTGGATAATTCAAATTGAAGAGATAAAGTTATCAGCCAATAAATGAATGCCAGAAATAAAAATTTTCTGGCAAACATTTTTATTCAGCAACAAAAGCCTAGAATGGTCAAAAAAATACTAATGTGAAATTTAAAAAAAGTGAAAGTGAGAAGATAGTGATCGCGAAGGACATTGAAGGCCATTTGTTTTTTTTTAATGGAGTTAAAAATTTTTTTATTAGAATCAATCAAAAAAACAACATGTAAAAATTCGATAGAATCAAAGAAGCTGAAATATTGTTTGTTCGAAGTTTTTGCAAAAAAGAGAACGATCGGTCATCAAATTTTTGGTTCAAAAAAACAACTTTGACAATGTTGATTTTTGGAAAATATTTTTAAAATTTATGCAATAAATAATAATTTATAGACAAAAAAAATCGAAAATTTTGATTAGAAATAGTTGAAAAAAAGGAAAGCCAAAAGCAAAAATTGAAACAAACAGAAAAATTACATCCAACATTTTCGAACCCAAAATATTTCATGCAATATCCATATTTTAAATTCCAAATAAACTTTCACTTTTACGAAATTTATAAAAAAAGTAAATTCATGGAAATCGACCTTTTTCCCACATTTTTAAAACAATGTCATTTTCTCCTTTTGTCTTTCTGAAACCTTTCTTTTTTCAAAGGCCGCCTTTTCTAAATTCCAAATCAAAAAATTTCTACAAAAATGGCCTTGAAAAAAAACCTTTGCGATTTTTGCTTTTACATTTTTTTGTTGTTTAAAATCCTTTATTTATTTTTAAAACAATGTCAAAATGACAAGGGGAGACATTTCAATTCTATCAATTACACAATAAAAAATGCAATCGTGACTAATTCCTCCCTTCTTTATAAACATTTTTTTCTTATCAAAATTCTTGTCTATTTCTTTTGTAAAATTTGATAAGAATTTTAATGTTTTTTTGATTATTTCTGTTTTTGTAGCTTTAAGTTATTCTTAGATTGATGGGATGTTTTCATGATTGTATTACATGGCGTTGTTGTTCTGAAATTGTTAAGAAATAAGTTTTTTATTGGTAAGATTTAAAGATTACCCAATGCAATAAAAACATTTTTAAAGTGTATTGATGAATTTCGAATTTTACGAAGATTTTTGGCTATTGGAATTTCACGAAAGATATCTACATGGTATATTTCGAAATACTTTGGTCTCAAACGTCGAACCCAACCTCCAAGAATAAAGCCGACTGTGGTACGGTATTTATTGTTTCTAAAATTAAATTTTTAATCCTTATTTTTGAATTTCTAAAAGTACATCCGGACTTTATACTTTTTTATTTTGCTTATGTTCTATAACACTCATGATAAGCAAGCCACTATTATTTGGGGCTCTTTACCGACTGAACTTTTGTTTTAATGGATCAATAAAAATGATTCATATAATGAGTCACACCTTCGTTAATTTTTATTCTCGAAAACAAAAGAAGCCAAACACTTACTTTTGTGTTAAAACATTCATTAGTTTTTTGATAAATCCTTTCATTTGTTGATGGGATAATTGTGAGATATATTCATTGGCATTTGTATCAAAAATGATATCAAGATATTTTTTCATTATTGATTCTTCCATCATTATTATTTTATTTGTAAGTCTTGAACAAAAAATATTTAATTCTCTATGTAAATTTGGGGCTCCAAGATCTGTGGGTCGATTAATTAATTGTTTTTTGTGAAGTTTTGGATATGTCGTCATTTGCATAAATGATGAAGTTAAAGATGGCAAAGACGGTATACAGCTAATAAAATTGGACATGATGATGCAAGAATTAAATGTAGAGAACTAAAAAAGTGAAAATACTTTAATTCGGTCAATTAAAGCAACCAAAAAAACACACGTTCAATAAAAGGGAAAGAAATGATAAGGAAAATTTTGACGGAAATGGATAATAGAGAAAAAAAGCAGCAATTGTTTTTTCTCTGTAAAATTATGCTGTTTTTAAAACCAACAAAAATTTAATTTAATTTAAATTTAAATGCTTTAAAACGCTGTTTTTTTCAACTTCGAGCAAAAATCGAAAATCTGTCCGGCGACGAAATTTCATTTTAATCATATCGACTTGAAACTTTGCACACATATAAATACGTGTTAAAAAATAATAATGAAAGGGTTTTTGGACCCATATCAAATCTGGAAACTCTGAGACACGAGCTTGAAAATATCAAATTTTGGAAAAAATGTCGATTTTTGGCAGTTTTTTTGATCTCGCAATTAATTTCAATTTACGCCCGGCGAATTGTTTTATCTGAAGCATTTTTGTGTATAAAAATACACATCATAAACATTTAAAAACAATCTAAATGGGGAGGGGGGGGAAGTTCAAAACGGACAGGGGTCCTCGAAGTTGAAAAAAACAGCGTTTTAAGCATTTTAAGCATCACAATTTTTTTACACGCCCCTATGTACCATAAAAAGATAGAGGTTATCACCGCAGGCATGTGATATTTTTAGGCAAGATTAAATTTTTCTATGACGTAAATGTTTTAATCAGTTTTTTCTACAAAAACAAACATATTGGCTATATTTAATGAGGAAATACAATGTGTTGAGGGTGGAATGTTAAAAAATTTTATAAGTTTTTCTACAAAAATCAAAAATCTAAAGCAGTAAAGCGCGTAATGATCTTTCGAAGGCTGACGTAGCCTTAAAAATCGGTCTTTTCAAGCTTGTGTTTTTTCTTTCACTAAAAGTTACTCACTTTATTCGTTTATTACTGCTTCATTGTGTTGTGTGAAAGAGGGAAAACCATAATCAAAGGCCACAAATATTATGCAATAAAGATTATAAAAATAGATAAAAAAGCTATAAAAAAATGGGTGCAGCAACAAAGAGTTCATTTTTTTGTAAACTTTTTGATTGCTGACCATTCACAAAACTACATTGTCTGATTCAAAGAAAATGTAAGATATTTTTGGGGATTATATCTGGAAGCAGTGATACTGATTTTTTAAAAAAAATTGCTTCTGCGTTGTTATTGCTCCCAGCAGCTGCAAATTGATAACATTTCTCGAATCGACACTTATTATTGGAAAAAAATTTTTGTTTACAAAAACAGAAAAAAAAGAATTAACCGGTCAATGTAAGAGTAAAATTAACGAAAATGACGATACAAATGTCATTATTTATACAGTAAGAACAAAAAAACGCAAATAAATCGTGGCGTTCTATTTTTAAACAACATTTCGAAAGATATACACCCTCGAAAGAATCTATTATATTACTACCTACATCACTTCCTTTTTGTGTTATCATTATTATTTATTCTAAAATTCTATTTTTGTTTTAAAAAAGTAACTTTTATACATTGGATCCACATTGTCGCTTTTTTTTGAAAAAAAAATGACGTCAATTTTAAGAATTTTTTTGCAGTTAAAAGTTTGAAAAAAATTTTCAAAAAATTTATTGATGGAAATTTCATTTAAAATAATGTCACATTTTATAGCATTTAAACAACCGCAAAAATGGAAATAATCTAACGGTAGTAGTTTAAAATGAAAAAAGGTAATTTATAGCTGGTTTTTAAAAACGTAAATTATGTGAAGGTTTGTTATAAGTATACATATGTGATGGTTGAATAACTTTTAAAGGCTTCGAGATTATTAAATCATTGGCATTCCTGTAATTAATTGGTATAACTTTTATCGTACAAAGATTAATATTTTTAAAAAACCTTACGTAGCATATTCATAGCTAATAACAGCTCATCCCTTGGGTTATTGGCGAATTCGTTCTCAAAAACTGCAGTAATCGGTGAATCAAAAACTTGAGTTTGAGAATCCCCAAAAACGTTGTAACCTAATTTATCAAAAAATGGTCGACGCAAATTTAAAATCCATTTTACAAGAATAAACAAACATGGATATTTGTAATCTGTGCTAAAAAATTTTTTTTCTTTTTGAATTACGATTATATGAAACTAACTTTTTTAGAATTTCATTTAAAAATACCATAATTAAATCAGAAAATTCTGTTTGTGTAAAATTTTCCAAATATAATTCTGCAGATTCTTCGCTTAAATCAAGCCAAAAATTAATATTATGAATGGAAGCATCTTCTCCATTTCTAATAATTGTGACAAATCTATTAAATTCTTCGTTTAAATCCAATTGATCATTTTCAGTATCATCATCATTATCGGAATTCCCATTGTCCTCATCATCATTGATAGCATCATCAGAAAAATTAGAAAGAGTTTCTTCATCTTCATCATCTTCTTCTTCTGAGGATTCAGATTCAATATCATCTTCAAGAATAACGGGTCGATCATTGAAAAGAAGTTCATCAGGTTTTAAGGAAAATCCATCTGAAGGAATATCTTCTGTACTCAAACTTTGATCAATGGAATTTAACGGCATAATTGTGTAGAATAAAGTGGTAAAAATATATGACTGAAAAATTCCGTTTTGATTTTAAAGGGGCAAAATGGTGTGGCTTTATTTGTGCACCTTTTCACTCTTGTAAACAAAAAGAATGCTTTATCAAAAGTTATTGATATTCTGAGTATAAATAGAGGGGAAAAAATAAGTGATCAGTCTCTCGTTTTAATGACAAAAAAGTTAATGTAGAAAAAAAATCTGCAAAAATAATGATTATTTGAAAGAACAAAAATGCAAGTAATAAATCTAAAAAATTTTTTTGTCATACAACAATAATGTTTGTCATTGTTTTATGTTTCGTAGCAGAGAAGTAAACTAAGAAAAAATCCCAAAAAGAAGAAATATTGAAATACAGTAATCCAGAAACAAACCTTTACATTTATAAAAATTAAAATTCTTTTTATTTGCATTCAAATATTACCAAAAAAGTTTCAACAACTCTCTTTTATAATCGTTTAACATTTTTCGTTAACAATAAAATTTAAATATTTCGATTCGAATTTGGTAACATTGAAAAAGCTTCGCATTTTGTTAAACTTATTTTAACTGACCTCGACAAAGTTTGAATTTTATCGTCTTTAAAGGAATATTTTAAAAATTTCTTTTATGATAATTGTTTTTCATGTTCCAAAAGAGCAGCTTCTGAGTCAGAAATGCTGATAAAAATTTTTTTAAATGTTTAAGTGAAAATTACATTGAAACAATGCATATGAAAATATTAGGGTTATTTTGTTCCAATTTTTTGCTAGCATAAAAATGGAACAAAAAAAATGTAATCATGTTGTCAAAAAGAATTTTTTGTTCTTTGTTTTTTTTTTAATTTTTTAAATTTAAAAAACACAATGAATAATAAAAATTAATAGTAGATTTTTACATTTTTTATTTAACAGTTTTGTGAAAATTAAAAGATACAGCGGCGTTTTTCATCTGCGCATTTAATCTCTTTTACAAAAATGTTGTAAACAATGGGAAAAACTTTTTTTTATCTTCAATTGAAGTTACATGTTTGATAGCATCTATATGTTTTTTTGTTATTTTAGATGTTCATCTCTCTCATCGTCAAATTTGCATAAAAATATACTCTCTGAATTCTGGCATTAGATTTCCATTTTTACAGGGGAAAAACAGGCAACAAAAAATTTACAAAAAGTTAAGATTTTCTTTTTTAATGTGACAATTTTACATTATCACCCACATGGGCCATGTGACATGACATGTAAAACTAATGTTATTTAATTTCTTTTTACAGTGTCCAAATTTTCCAAAAAATCAAAGAAAATCAAAAGATAAGTTTAAAAAAAGTGAAAGCTTTCATTGATTTTTATTTCTTGTAAAATTATTTTGAATGATAAATTGCATAACTTAAAACCGGTAGCAGTAAATATAAGGGCAATAACATTTGTAGTCAAGAATGATAAGAAATCATGTGAAAATATGTCAATAATAAAGCTGATTTAAAAAAGGTTGGTTCATTAAAATATAATTCAAGTGATTAAATTGCTTTTAAAGGGTCCTTTAAATTTTAAAGGGTATTAAATCATTTGTATCCCTGTAAAAAGAGTTTTGCAGCAATAAAAAAATTTAAACATGTCTTACGTAGCATATTTATAGCTGACAACAATTCGCTATTAGGGTTATTGTGAATTTCATTTTCAAATGTTTCAATAATTTGGGAAATTTGAGTGTTTCCAAAAATGTCGAAACAATATTTATCAAAAAATGGTCGACGCAAATTTAAAATCCATTTTACAAGAATTGCCAAACATGGATATTTGTAATCTGTGCTAAAAAAGGTTGATTTGCAAAAAATGTTTGATTTTCATTCAAAAATACCACAATTAAATTGGAAAATTCTGTTGGTGTAAAACTTTCTAAATACAATTCTGCAGATTTTTCACTTAAATCAATCCAAAAATTGATTTTTTTGGGAGAAGCAGTTTTTCCGTTTTCGATATTTGCAGCAAATTTATTAAACTCTATTTTTAAATCTAAATCATCCCCTATATTACTCGGTCGTTTATTTGGTTGAAGTTCATCATGTTTTGAAGAAGCTTTATCTAATGGAATATCATTCAAATTTTTATCCGAATAAAATGACATGACTGAAAAAAAACACAAGTTTCTGAACAACTAAAAAATTTTAATTTTGATAAAAATCACTGCCCCAATAGGGTATACAATATTTGGTATTTATACAGCTTTTTACTCTTGTCACTAAAAAAGGTTATTGTTTATCGATGGAATGTATGTATTCTGATTAGAGAGGCACCAAAAAATTAATCAATTATTTTCTGCAAAAAAATGTGTGACATAAAAAAAATGACTGTTCACTGATGCCACGTGAGTTTAAGAAAGAACGAAAGTGCACGCAAACAACAAAAATTTATTTGCATCACAAAAATATTATTATCATCGTTTTTTGTATTTTAGCACGGCGCAGTGCAGAAAAACAAAAAAAAAGTTGTTTTTTGATTAACTTGTTTTTCTCAGAAAAAAATATTTGATTTAAAATTATTTAAAGGATTGGCTTTTTTAGTTTTAAAACTTTTTTTAAAGTTGTAAAAACTGTAAGGCAATTTAGTCTTTTTAGAGACTTCAGCTCTTTTAAAAAAGAGCTGAAGTCGCCCCTAACTTTAGAATTTCATCAAATACGGACACGTGTTGGAATTAAACTAGAAAAATATACAAAAATGAAAAGTACAGAATGAATTAAAAAGTTTTTAGGTGAAAGAAGAAATTACAAAAAAAAATAAAATTTAATATAACGTTTTTTAGCTTCAAAATGAAAAAAGAACTGCATTTTACAAAACATACAATTATAAATATACAGCAAAAACTCTTTTTTTTATTTCCATTTAAATATACAAAAAAATTCTTTCATCAACATATTTTTATAATCGCTTAACATTCTTCTTTAACAACAAATTTAAACATTTCAATGCTAATTCAGAATTTACGTCGCCGTTGCACGCCGCTTCCGTCAAAGGTCCAGCAATTTCATTTTCACAAAAATATTTTATTTGTGTTGCATTTCCAAATCTAATAAATGTAAGCATAAATTCAAGAATAACCTAAAAATAGTATTAACCGTTTATCAATTAATCGATAAAGAAAAAAGCGTCAAACTTTTTTAATTTCCAATGGTGTACTTTCTTCTTTTAAAAGTTTTGCAGAAAATTCAATTAAATTTAAATCAATAATTATTTGTAAAGTTTTCGCACTTTCAATTACAATTCCATTTAAAGATTCAATTCCAGACTGAATTATTTCAAAATCTTTTGGATTTTCGTTTAAAATTTTTGTCAACTTATGAAAATATCCACAATCAAATAAAAGCGGTGAAAGGGGAGTATCTCGAATATGGCATTTACATTCTTGAACAATTATAACTTTTAGGGTATTTAATGCAACTTTTTGAATTTCATAATTTTCATTGTCCAAAAGGGTGATTAAGCATTCAGTGGCCTAAAAACATGGTTTAAACAGAGTTGTAAATTATTGATTGATAAAAATATGAATTTAAAGGGAGGAAATGGTTTAATACATTTTTCAATTTTACGTTTTTTCGAAACGGCATAAACCTGATTGTCAGGGTCTTTTTCTATTGTTCTTTTGCCTCATCGCCAGGTTCATGCCATTTTCGAAAAAATGTTAAAAGCGAAAAATGCCATTCAAATTTAAATTATGCTAAAAACCAAAATTTATTATTTCACTAAAAAATGAAAATCACAAAAAACACAAATTTATTTCCCAATCAATTTTCTCATACATCAAAGATATGCAAAACTTACAAAATTATCCACAAAACATTCAGCATCAACATGACCACTTTCAATTGTTGCTTGAATTGCCTTCATCGTTGATAAAACTTCTTCATCATTTTTATAATTCAATAATAACGAATAACTTGAATTAAAATATGGCTCTTTTAAAGTTGTCGAAGACCAAATCGATTCTCGATGATCTCGATTTCCTCTTTTTCCAACACAATTTCCCATTTTTAAAAAGAATTTTAAGAAAAATAATAACACTTTCAACAATCAAAAAATTTGTCTGATTCATAAACTCGAAGCAAAAAAAAACTTTTATTTTAAAAAGACAGAAATTTCTTTTTTATTTTTTAAAAACAGCAAAAACAAAACGAAAAAAAATATGGTTGAAGAGTGCCGAAAAAAACAAAAACATGAGCAACATGGAAATTTTTTTGAAGAAAAAAGCAAAAATATATTAGTATTCAATACAATAAAAAAAGGGATCGAAAAAACAGAGGAAAGAATTTTGAAAATTATTTTTAATCCGAAAAATACAAAAACCGGTATGAGGGAGTTGCTTGGCATATATATGAAATATCATTCTAAAAGTTGAAGCCGCCAGCTGGTTGAGCTCCACCTTGTCCATCATTAAAGTGACCATCTTGTTCAACGTCATCATCTTCAGAAGAGAAAAAGGCATCAATTATTTCATATGCTAATTTATAAATTTCTTCATTTTCATGATTCTGTAAATGTTCAATTTTCATGATGGCAAACAATAACGGGCAAACAAAATCCTACCTGTAAATGTTCAATTTTATCGAGGCCGCCACATTCTTCAATCTTTTGACAAATTTCTTCTGTACGATTTCCAGCTTTTTTCAAAATATTGTTAAGACCATCCAAAACAACTTGAACAATTTGTGCATCACGAATTCCAAGAAGACTACAGAATGGTGGAATTACATTCATGTCAACCATAAACAATACATGTTCAGGTTTACCACTAATTGTCACATTTGAAATAGCCCAAGCAGCTTCCTAAAATAATTCATTAAAACTGTTATAATCACATTAAACCAACTTTTTGTGTTTGGAAATCCCCACGATCAAGTAAATTAATAATCAATGGAACCAAACCAGCATCAATAACAGCTTGAACTTGTCCTTCATTACCAGCAGTAATATTTGATAAGAACCAAACAGCTTCTTTATTTATCTTTTCTTTAGGATGCATTAAAAGTTTATCCATTACTTGTAAAGCTCCACAATCAAGAACGAGTTGAGTTTGTTCATCTGTACCAGTAACAATATTTCCAACAGCACGAAGAGCAGCAGTTTGAACTTTTACTTCAGGATGATTAAGAAGAGGTACAAGACTTTTAACAACCTAAAAATAAGTTATAAGTAACAATGTTTTTCAAAATTACCAAACTTACATCACTATCAATAACTAATTGAATTTGTTCATTTCCACCATCAGTTAAATATGATAAAGCCCATACAGTATCAACTAAAATACTTGTATCTTGATGATGAATTAAAACAGCTAATGCTGGTAAAAGTGATAATACAATTTCTCGACTTGGGGGTGGATCTTTGCTTCGGCATAAATTAACCATAACCCAAGTTACATTACGTAAAAAGTTAAGTGGGATTTCAGGAGCAACAAATTTAAGAAGAGGTTCAACAATTCCTAATTGAATACAATAATCACGAAAATGTGGTCCATCACCAATGATATTTCCAAGGGCCCAAACAGCTTGTTCACATACATTTAGACTAGGAGAACGAAGAAGTTCAAGAAAATGTGGTACAGCACCAGCTTGAACAACGGCTTGAGTTTGTTCAGATGTTCCAGAGGCTATATTGGTAAGAGCCCAAGCAGCTTCAAATTGAAGGGTTGCACTAAAAATAAAATGAAAATAGTTAAAGATAACAGGATAGTAAAACATACTTTGTAGAACGTAAACATTCAACAAGTATTGGAAGGATGCCACTTTCAATAAGATCATCAATTGGTGGATTTCTATCTGATGACAATAATTTACGAGCTTGTGTAACAGCAGCCATTTGTGTATCAGGATCTTCACTTTTTGCTTGTGCAACAATTTGATTTAATGATTGTTTATCATAAACAGCTGAAAAGATAAATAATCTTTGGTGGATATTCATTTTAAATAGCGGCAAATATAAAAAAGAGTTATAACAAACCTGGAATATTAGTAGCATCATTTGCATCAAGATCACCTTCAGGTGGAACAGGACCAATATTACGTCTTTTAGATAAAGCTTCTTCCCTTTTATCCTTTCGAAGACTGATTGTTGTATCTACACGATTTTTACGTAGCGCTTCACTATCTTTCCCTTGGTTTTTGTATTGCTGTTGTCGTTCTGCCATCTTTAAAGAACTAAAAAGATTATATACTGTATATTATGGAAATTTAATAAACGTATATATTCGTAACGTTCGCGAATCTTCAGTAAATCAAAAACGAAGCTAAAAATCAATGAACAAACGATAGGTAAAAAAATAGAGTTATAGATAGGGACAAAATGATAAAAAAAAATGGCGGGAAAGTGTTACAGATAAGTTAAAACATTAAATATTAACGATATCGAATAATTTCATAACGATTGAAAAAATATGTTTAACGGCAAAATATTTTTTTGGCAAAATTTGTTGTCGATGTTTTTTCATTTATCAGGGTGTATGTATTCGCGGTAGGATTTATTTTTTGCTCATACTTTTTTTGTCGCTGAAAAAAAGCTGAAGGAGACAACAACGAGATGTAGAGCAACGACACACACAGCATTCATCATCTTTTGCAAAATGTCGTCTAGCTGTTGGCTGGCTGCTTACCCCTCTCTTCTTTTCATTCTCGCTGTCTGTCCAATGTTGTTTTTGCTGCAACAATTTTTTTCTCGTCCATTTTTTATGTGCTTATTTTGTTTTTGCTCTCAACAATTTTGTTGATGATGTCCCCATTTTCTACACTTCAATTTTTAGAGATTAATTTTATATTCGACAATACAAATCAAATACATTTTTAAATGCAAACTTTCAAAAAAAAACTTTTTTTAAAAAACGATAGCGACTTTTTACCAGTTGGTAATTTTCAACTATATTTTACCAGTTTTACAAAAAAATAGAGAAAAAAACAAAATCAAAAAATATTTGAGAAATGTTTTTTTAGTTGATATGCACAAATACAAACAATATAAAAATAAAAGATAGATAAAAAAAAACCCTTTTTGGCAAGTTAAAACATTTTACCGGAAGAGTTTAGATACAAACAAAATAATAAAAATATATATAGTAACTAATTATTTCTAATAATTAAGAGGTTCTGCCCCAACTTTTGCAAGTTTATACATGCTAAAGTTTTCATCTTTTGTAATTTCACGAACAACTTTTACAAATGATGGAAGTTCTGGTAATGCATCACCAACGGGTTTAGTTGTATATGTTTCAAGAATCATTAATGGACGACCTTTTGCTGCTGGTGGATATGGTTCAATATAAATATCCAAATGAAAGTATTGATTTCCATAATTAAAGCAACGACGCTTCTTATGAAGTGTTGCACGACTGCTATCTTTCATACTTAAATATCGATTGTATTCACGTTCGGTAATTTGCATTCGAGTTTCAACCTAAAAAATACAATGTTTTGATTGATGAAAGAGGGATAAAATAAAACTGACTGTTTCACGGGATTGTGTATTCATGAAATGCCGAGTTGTAATTGTAAATGTAGATTTATTATTTTGACATCGTTCACGTATACGCACTTGTAAATCTGGTTTATCAGCAAGAAGATAATCATGAATAACATTGAATTCTTCATATTTTGGAAAATTGGTATCTTCAAAAGCACTGATAAGCCATTTTCGTTTCCTAAAAAAGGCATAGTTTTAATTGATGAAAGATGGATAAACTGACTTTGAATTTTTGCTAAGACGATCTTGATAAGAGACGCCAACTCTATCACAAACAACTTGTAAAAGTTTAAGAATTTTATCATCGAATTTTGTGCAATCTGCATTATCAATTATATCAACATATGGATGACCAACCCAAGCATTACGAGTCATACGATCTTGTGAAGTTGCTTAAAAAAAATCATTAATAATCATTAATTATTGACAAATATTAAAAACAAACCTTGTCCAATACTTTCAAGGCGAGTTGAATTATTGAGGGTTGTATAATAATGTTCTGCACCATCTGCAGCAGTAACCATATGAACAACCTAAAAATGATTACTGTAAAATTTTATTTTAAAAAAATAGAAACAAACTTGATTATATCGATTTTCTCGTAATTCAAATGAAGTTAAATTACAATCACGCATAATTTTATCCCAACCTTCTGCATCAAGATAAGCTGATGGATCCATTGCACCTATAAAAAAAAGAGATAAAGGATTATTCAAAAAAAAAAATAAAAACGAACCTCGATCACATATAACAAGAACATTTCGATCTTTAATTAATGCAGCTTGATTAAAGAAAACTGATTCAATTTGTAATAATGTTCGAAGTAAATCTTTTTGAAATTCATATGCTTGTTCTGGAGATAATTCACCAAATTTTACACCACCACCAAGTAAAATTGTTGCGGCTTCAGGTACAGTAAATACCTTCCAACCGAGTTGTTCAAAGAATGTTGCAAGGCGATCTTGTCCAGTTGTTTTTCCACCACATGGTCCACCAGTTAAAACAAGCTTATAAACGATATGATTTGGAGGTTTTGATGGATCTGGATTAGACATATGGAAAATTCGTGATTTTTCGTATTGTTTTGTTGCTAAAGTTGACGCTAATACTTCTGCAGGATGAAATGATTCGCCACGAATTAATTTTGATACCCGACCATTACAAGTTGGAGCTGCAGAATCGTCTCCAGAGCCGTAATCCGATGTTGTAGAATCCTTCGAATCGAAGGTAAATGAATTCTTCTATAAAAAATAATAGGATAAAAAATTATTCAAATTTTATAAAAAAATAATTACCTGTAGAAGCGTTATGGCGGTTTCTTCGTCGCTAAAGGACGACTGAACCAAATTATTATTTAATTCACTTGCAAGAGCTAAAAAAATTATAATAGAGGATAGATATTAGGGATAATAATCAATAATTTTTATCAGAAAAAAGTACAAGAGAAAATCGCGTGGCTTTTGAATACTGTATTTTGGGAGAAAATTTTAGAAAAAAACGAAAAATTTTAATAAACAAAAATATTTTTTTCAAGTCTCTATATTTGAGACATTACAAATCAAACAAATGTCTATGGTCATCAAAAAGCAGATAAAAATATGAAAAGTGAGCGGAAAGGCTTGAAGCAAAAAAAAATTGTAGTTGATCGAAGCAAAAAAATGATGTTAAGGCGGTGCTAAAATCGTTCAATTCCGGAACTGACAAAATAATGTAGAAAGTGTGAGATCATTGCTTTAAGGGTAACAGCGAAAAAAAATTCTTGCAAACATTGCTGGCAAAAAAAGAAGAAAAAAATTATCTGCGCATTTTTGCTTTTTGTCGTTGAAAAAAAAAGAAGCAAGAATCATTTATAAAAAAAATGTATGGCAATGTTTTTTCCTTTTTCTGCATTGCAAAATTTGTTGCTGCAGAAATAAGAAAATGATGGCATGCATATATAGAAAGAAAAAGAGCTATAAATTTGTTCGTCGTCTCTGTTTTTGACAGTTGTCTCTAAAAAAAACAGCAGCAGCTTCTTTCCTTTTAAAAAAGGGCCACCAGCAATATTGGCTACGTGCCAGACGCACATATATAATTCACATTGAAGCCTAAAAAAGAGCTATGCGCAAAAAAAACAAAATTTCAAGAAGAAGCAAACACAGAAAAAAAGATCTTAAACATAAAACTTAAAGCTCAAAATAAATTTTTTTGGGTCAAAAATTAATCGGATTTTTCAATGACGAAAATGCGCGCGAAAACAAACATTGAAAAAAGAAGAAAGGTTGCAAAAGGTTTAAGTTTAGGTAAATTAAATTAAAAGAGCGACTAAAATGATCTGTTGTTTTCATCTTTCCCGTTTTCTTTTTAATGAAGAAAAAGCGAAGGACACCTGTGAGAAAAAAAGAAGATGAAGCTTTACAAATCGTTTAAAAAATAAATAAAAACAAGCAAAAATGGCTTCTTTTTTTAGCCTTAAAAGTGGAAGCAAATGAAACAAATATACGTTGTTTATGCTGTGTTTTTTTGTTATTTATTTTCTCGAAAAAAGGAAAGAAAGATCTTGAAATATGAGAAGATAATAAACCGTTTTGGAACTATTTTTTGCAAGGGTTCAAAGACGAAATATGAAACATATTTTTTGAGGATTTAAGAAACCTTTTTTAAAGGACATAAGCATTTTTTACCTTTTCTGAATAAAGTCCTTAAATTACAGTAATCTTTAAAATTTTCTTACTTCAAAGTTCAAGGAAATTTGAATATGAAAAAATCTATTTGGCAACAAAAAAATCAACGCAAAATATTTTTTCAATTTCGACAATAAAAATGTGTAAAAATGAGGAATCACACTTTTTGAATGTAAAAGTATTCGTCTAAAAAAAGCTTTAAAGTGATTTTTTTCCGGCTCCTGATAAAGAAAAAAATAGACATAAATTTACAATAAAAAAGCTTTTTAAAAATGTTTCTATTTTTGAGACAAATTCACACACTGATATTGTTGTTTTTGCTTTCTCATTTTTCTGCTGCTTGACCATCTTTTTTTTATTGTTTTTTTTATGAAATATCTTTAGTCAAAAATAAAGTCACGTTTTTTCTTTTTTCAATGCATTAAAATATTTTATTTTTTCCTATGTTTTGAACTTTAATTTACAAATTTTTTTCATAACTTTTTTGACATAAAAAATAAATAAACTTACTCATATCAATTTTTTACTGCAGAAGATTATCTTTTTTTTGTGCCGCTTTCAACTTTTTTTCTTTCTTCCACTTTCAAAAATTCTCGTGTTCAAACAAACACAAATGTTTGAAGAAAGATAACTGCAAAATGCCCAAAGGGGCTGTTTTATTACCTATAAAGAAATTTTTTAGATACAAATGTCAAAAAATGCTTTCTTTTTCATAATATAAGTAAAAAAATAGTACACGAAAGAAAAAACAACTGTTTTGTGGTAACGAAAAATGATTTCAGATTTTCGAGAAAACAGGAAAAAATACAGAAAAAAAGTAAAAAATCACAAATTTAAAAAAGTGAACACAGTTGGAAGAAATATTTGATAAAAAAGCTTTGATCATTGAAATATAAACCAAATATATTTTGGAAAAATCTTATCATTTACCAATGAAAAACATAATATTGTGCAAAAAACTGAAACATTTTCGACACCGGAAACTTAAGCTTTTTTTATTTTTTGTTACAAAAACAATTTTTTCCTATTTCCATTTCCAATATACTTTTATACTCAAAACTTAAATCAACCACAACCAATGAAATTTTATCAATCATCATTTTTTATTATTTTTTATATGTGTAAATTTATAGGGAATTATTTTATACCCGATCAAAATAACTTTAAATCTTCAGCTTTGTCAAAAGAAGAAAATAACAGATTAAAATTCTTAGAATCCATAGAAAAAGAATGCCGTTATCACTCATTTCTGAAACCCTTTAAAAAGAAGGGTTTAATAGATAAATATATTTTCCACCAATTTTTTTCTGATTTAAATAAGAAAGAATTATTGAAAAAAAGATGAAACCCAAAAAAAATTTGGGCACAAATGTACTTTAAAACTTTCATCGAGCAAAAAAATGAAAGAAATTAAAGTAGTGGAAAATTTTTTTAGTGTTGGTTTAATTTACGGATTTCTCACACACGTGGAAAATAAAATACGAAATGAAATAAGCTTAAAATAAAGATTTGGAAAAAAAAGAAGGAATTAACGGAAACAAAACAAATCGAGTCACAAATATTTGAACAAAAAACCGGGTTTCTGTTTCACAAAAAAAATTTGCAAAACAGAGAGAAGAAAAGTAAAAAGCAAAACAAAGTATCCGAAGTTTTGTAATGAACATTGAGCTCTCCACAAACAAAATATCAGAATCTAAAAATATTTATTCAACTTCTTATAAATTGAAGCAGAAACATTACATTTATGACGATGACGAAGTTAAACATTATAATTGTTTTATGCTTCCCATAAAAAATATGCTGATGGGAAAATGAAAGGCAAAGATCAGGCTATCAAAATGAAAAAAAAAACCAGTAGCCGCAATAAAACAGAAAAAGAAAAAGGAAAAGAGATAAGAGTTCAAAGAGGGTTTTTTTTGTTGAGACTTTGACTTTTTTGGTCAAAATTTGGAGTTTAAAAGTTGGGGCTGATAATGATCAAAAGTATTGAGTGATTAGCCTAAAACTCGTAGTTTTAAAAGGTATGTTTTGTTCTTTTAAGCTTAATGGTTAACGGTTAACGGTTAATAGTTTAATTCTTTTTATTGTGCGATAGAACAATCAAGAAACTGAAGATACCTAAAATTAAAAAAGTTTCTGTTTTCAAAGATCAATTATTTCTGATGGTCTCTTGAACAGAAAAAAACTTTTATAGATAAAGAAGAGAATCAAAACTGAAAAGTTTATGAAATTTGATATCTGAGCATCAAAAAATACTTTTTTTCTAACCTTTATAAGGAAAAGTCTCAAAAATAAAAATGTAACCGATCCATCATTTAAAAGCTCAAGGGCTCGATTTTTAAATTTGAAATTGTTGTCTTTGAGATCTGCATTGCGCGATTAGACTCTTCCACTTTTTCTGTTATTTTCCTCAATGATATTTTTGTGTCCTCGACGACGCTCGCTTTGACGTGCTTTTTTTTCTCATTCTTTTTCCGTTTTTATCTGATAAAAAAATATACGGCAACAAAAAAAAATAATATTGAAACAAAAATAACGCGCGCCGGTTCTTTGTTTTTTTTTCCTTCCGCGTTTTCTCATTTTTTTGATTACAGAAAAAACTGAAATTGAAACAAAAAATACAATAAAAAAGGAAATTTTTAGAAACCTAAAATTTAAATTTTTTTTTGTTAAAAAAATGTCGCAGCTTTGGTGACAGGTATAATAGAAAGATTAAAAGGATGAATGACTTAGAGATTGCAGCAAAAAACTAAAAAAAAAGGATAAAGATATTGTTTTGTTTTTTTAGATTTTTTTAGAGTAATACAATAAACAAAAGTTTTTAATGGTTTAGATCTTAGCTTTAAAAGGGATTTTGGTCATCCTTTGTAAAAGTGAATATAAAATCTAACAAGCTTTCAAGTTTTAATCTGTAAAAAACGACCCAATAAAGCCTATCAAGCTCGATTTTTTGTGCAAAACTTTAATCATAAAACAATGATGGAAAAATTACTGACTAACATTGTTTCTTCCTTCTTCTTTTCTATCGCTGAAAAGCACGTTGTCGCTAATATAAATGACAACGTGCTTTAAGCCAACATAAGAAAAAAACGAATAAAGAAAGAAAAGGAATGCCAATAAAGTTTAGCCTTTGTTCATCCACCTTTTTTTCTCTCCACTTCAAGTCCAAATTTCCAAAGTCCAACAGCTGTCTTAATTTCTTATACTAAAAATATTAAAGCAAAAAAAGCAAAGAAGAAACATTTCGAAAAAATTCATCTTTTCTAAACTTTTTCCGTCAAAATTAGTTTATCACTCAAAACTTTAACAAAACATGCTCGGTAAAAAAGTGATGTAAGACAAAGAAAAAAGAAAGAAAAATAATGTTTGAAAAACAGCTGATGATAAAAATTAAAAGAAACCTGACATTTTTTATACTCAAAGGAATTCATCTTTCTCTTAAAAAGTAATTTGTGACTTTTTATATAAATTTTAGGTAAATTTTATATTCAAAAATAAGCAAAGAATTACCAAAGACAGCTTTTTTCTGACACGCAAAAAACTGCCTTTTTGGAAACCCTTTTTTTCATGAAAAATTAAAGTCTAAGAAATGACTTCCGGTTGAATTTTGATTAAATACTGTTCTAACTCAAGACATATAAGCCTATTAGAAACCCTTAAGGCCAAATAATAATAATAATATTAATTTTTTATATGAAAATTTAAAGCCGGCTTTTTTTGACGCACAACTATGAAAAAAATGTCTGAAAAGGGATTTATAAAATTTTGTGTGTTCTTTTATACAACATTAATTTTTAACTTCCGTTTTCAAAATAAAGTATTAATAATAATTTGAAATATGTAATTATTTATGTATAAATTAAAAAGAGATTTTTTCTTTAAAAGAAAAGAAACTAAATGCTATTATTGTTTGTTTCGGAAAAAAATGGCGAAACAAACACGTGTTTAAATTAATATTGTAATTAAATAAATGTGTAGGAATTATATTTTTAGAAAACAGAATTAAAAAATAGGTTTTAATTAGGTACATATCTGTTTTCGAAGGATTGTTTTTAAGGAAGGTTAAAACACAGAAAAATTAAGTCACAATTTTAAGATTTTGATTTTTTAGAATTAAAATTATTCAAATTTAACAGAAATCAGAAGTTTTTTTTCAAGAAAAAACAGAAGTCGGATATTTCAAAAAATTTTTTAAAACAAAAGATATGAAAATTCAGCAAGGCCCAATAATTTGAAGTTAAATATATTAAACTAAAACATATATGTCTCCACTTTTCTACCAACATAGATACGTCAGAACATTAATAACAGCAAAAAAGACAATGCTAAAATCCATTATCTTTTTTTTTGATTTGCTTTATGCTTTTTTTCTTTTCAAACACAAAACGTTGTAATACACTTTTTTTCGTGTCATTTATCTTTTTTAAACTTCCGTTTTTAAAACTTTGGTTCAAGTTTAAAAAGATATCCTGCACTTTTTGTTCTTTGTTTTTAAAACATTTGTGTTTAAGAAAAAAAAATGTGTTTCAAACTTTGCAAAAAAAAAACCAATGGGGAAATAATTACTGCAAAAAAACTGTTTTTTCACATTAAAGGTATATATTTTTATATAAATATGTACTTCCTGGAAACATTGGAAAGAAATGCCGACAATAATTCGTCATTTTTTTTGTTGTCAAACAAAATTCTCTTAGAGATTATTAAAAGCCGATAATTATTTGTAAACCTTTTTTTGTAAGTGTGTATATTTGATAGATACAAAAAGTGTGGGAGAAAAAGAAAGGGAAGGAATAAATGATAAGTCTGGGAAAATAATATTTTTGGACTTTCAACAAAAAAGAAAGAAAGTGAGCCTTTGATCTTGGAAAATAAATGCATGGACATAAATTAAAAAGTTTTTCTTTGAAAATTTTGATTACCAAAGCGTTGGTCAAATATTTTTTGAAACACATTATATGCAGGTATTTTTGGTGTTGGTTAAAAATTTTCTTGTTTGTATTCTTTGCTTTTTACTCGATGAAGACGTTGTCTTTTCAATTTTTGTCTCAAAATTCTAAGATAAGTTTATTTGATATGATTTCCATCAGTTCAAACATAGTTTAAAACGTCTTTTTTTTCAGCGAAATCCAAAAACCGAAATTACCGAAATCAAAATATCGAAATTGGCGACTTGATTTTTTCAGCCAAAAACCAAAATACCGAAAAATTGAAACATTTTTTCTATCAGAAATAATTTTTATGTTCGAAATGTTGAAATTTTTAATAGATTTTAAATTAAAAAATGTACCGTAATTTTTTCACCTAAAACATTTTTTCTCATGGTTCTTTTTTCTTTTTTCTTTTGCTTTTCATTTTTTATAAAAACATAAAGGCATTTTATTTGAAAGAAATTTAAACAAAAGCCGGAAATGCTTTTATTTCAAATTCTTTAACACTTATTCAAGCATAAAAACACCGTTATTATTTGTTATTCAAGAAACAAGAGTGAAAGAAAAAGGAAGTGCGCAAATTTTGGCAATTAAAGAAGGTGTGTTTCTTTTATTTTTATTGTTTTTGACCTTAAAAACAGTTTTATTTTTGAAACAATGACAAATAAGTGTATTACCGTAAACCACTTGATTTAAGCTTTAAAAGAGAAACAGTAACAAATCAGATACAAAAGCGAAAGAAAAAAGAATAAGCGACAAAAAGTTGAAGTACCACCCGTTGGGTTGTGTCAATGACTCTCTCCATTCCACTTTAAACTTTTTTTTCAACTTCCGCCGCCAACAATCAACTAACTGTTTTTTCTTTTGCTTGTATCGGCTTTGATATATTTTTCAAGTGTGGTTTTTCAAAAATTTTGCCGAAAATGTTTGTAAACTTTTTTGTTAAACACTTTTTTCCTTTCAATGCTTGCTTCTTTAAAGATGAAACAGAACATCGGATTATCCCTTCGTGAAAAATATTGGGAGGGCTCTCATTTCACGAACAGCTTTCTACGATATATATTGCAAATAACAACAAAAACACTGTAATAATAGAAGTTAATAACCGTATACCGAAAATACAAAGTGCCGTAAAAAGAGAGTTACCTGCTGATTTATGTTTGATCAAAAAAGATTAGTCGATTGTGTAATTTGTTTTTGACTTTTTGATTCCCTTTTTGAAGTTTTTTTTGTCAAAACACTTGAAAAATATGAAAGTTGCTCAAGATTGTTTTTTTTGGAAACTTCCATGTACGTTGTTTACAAAATTCAATCAAATTTGTTAAACGATCGAACACATGTTGTTTTTTGGGGTTGGGCATTTGCCAAACTGTAAATTGTAAAAAATTCCATTTAATATGGAATTTAAAATTTATTTAATTTGCGTGCTTTCAAAAGTATTATAAAACTTTTAATTATTTATTTATAACATTTTTTACAACAAAGAAAATATAAAACTTTTAAAAAATCTAATAAAAATGCCAAAGGAAAAAAAAGAATTCAAAAGAAAACAAACAAAAAAATAAAAGAGTGGGGAGAAAATACGGTAAAGAAAAGGGCCTGAGACGTTTGCAAAAAATACAAAAACTGGGGATCTGTTTAAAATGAATGAGGAGCAGCAATTGGTTCCAAGGAATATATTAATTTTATATTAGAGGTGTTTTTAAGTTATTTAAATACACTGATTTGCTATTGTATATTTTTTGGTGCTCCATGATTATGCTTTTGTGTCTATGATTTCAATTTCATATTCAACAAATAAGTTCAATGATGAAATCATAGAATAAAGCTTTCAGAAGTAAGAAAATAAAAGTGAACATTTATATAAAAACGGGAATGTGAGTTGAATGTTTGATTTTCAAAAATATATATATAAAAATAGAGAAAGTGACAAATGTAAGAAAGGCTGTGACGCGCACCAGGATCTGAAAAATTTAAATATTGATTAAATTTGATTTTTAAATGTTTGAAATAAACATAAAAGAAAATCAGCTTTAAACAATCATGGAAGTTTTTTTGAAGGATAAATTTTAATTTAGTTTTTTGGCGGCATTTTTGCTTTTCATTTTTTGATGCCCAATTATAATTTCTTCAAAAAAATAAAATTACCTAACCTTTAATTTTAAAAGAAAATCTTTTCTTTTTTTTTTCTGGACAATAATGTCCTTTGAAAAACTTTAAAAAAGAAAAGACTTTTTTGTTCCGCAAATTTCAATGCCACATTTCTCTTTTAAAAAAGAAAATAGTTGTTTCACAAAAGAAGAAAAAACTGACAATCAAATGAACCGTATTCAAACAATTGAAACTGTCAAAAGTTAGTTTTTTCTTCAAATTCTTTCAGAAGCAAAAAAAAAACTAGAAAATGACTGTCTTTTTTGACGTCGCTTTTTTTTATGATTTTTCATGGGAAAATCCGTTTTATTCAATTTTTTTGTTGGGTGTTAAAGCATTAAATAAATGTGAAAATTGAAAAATCCGTTCAAGACATTCTTGTAAGAGCGAGAGTAACCAAAAACTATTCTTATCATTCTTGTAAGCGATAGTAAACTAAATATTACTATCAAAAATTTTAGTTTTAAAACAACAATACTGTTCTTTTTTCCGCTGTTCCATTTTTTTAACAAAAAATAAATAAATCAAAATTTAAACTATTGTATTTTTTTGCTACGGTTTTTTCTTCGCCTTAAATAAATTTGATGCATCACAAAACAATTGCTTTTGTGTTTTTTATGTGAAAAATTTGCATAAAACACTTTAAAAAAAATGGCGATAAAAGTTGAAAAAAAAAAGAATTCAATTTTCAAAAAAATAATGGGTGGCGAAAAAATAGAAAAATGCAAATTGGACCTTTTTTTGTTAAAACGGCTGGTTTTTTTGTTTCATTTTTTAAAAAACGATCAAAAAAATAACAATGAAAAAATGTTTTGTTTCAAAAAAAAGTTGTTTGAGTTTAAACAAAAAAATATTTTCTTTGAGGGGATTGCCTTTTTGGAGTACGGTATCTAACGTTTTTAAAAAACACGGTTCATTTTTTTGATTGATTATAGCAAAAAATAAAAATGATAAAAGTGCTTGTTCGTTCCCTGATACGTTCTCCCACGATTGTTTTTTTCTCTCATAAAGCTAATTCTGATTCTTTAATGATAATAAAAAATATAACAAACCTGGCTAAAAGAAAATTCATATCATTAAAAATGCAGAAAAGAGAATTCCTTTAAGCTCACAAAAAAATAAAATAAGTCATCAGCTTTTGGCGCATAAAAGGAAGAAATAAAAATAATTAAAAATAAAAATTTTTTTAAAATAATATTAAATATAAGAAGAAAGAGAGATCATCAACTAAACAAAATGTGGAAGATATTTCCATATTTTTCAAAAACGGAGAAAATGCTTTTTTTTACAGTGAATTTGAGACAGTTGCAATTCCACTGCCATTTGGGGAAAGTGCAGATGCACGGGATAAATTTAAAGCATATGCAGCAAAAAGTTGCCGTTGAAAATCTGCCTGTTGCTGTTGTTGTTGGCTTTGTTGTTGGTGATGATGTTGTTGAAGGGATGAAAATAGTGGAGGATAATAACTAAAATCTAATCCCGTCACGCCATTTCCGACAGTAAAATCATTTTGTCCCATTTTTGCTGCAGCTGCAAGATATGCGGCTGCAGGATTTGCTGCCCGAAGAAGTGCCGCTGCAGCAGTGGCAGCTGTAACCGGCACATTTTGTTGTTGTTGTTGGGCATTTTGTACTGCCGCTAAATTTGCCAATTGTGGAAGTGATGCTAAAAAAATATTATTATTGTAAATAATTTTTGCATCTCCAAAAATAAATAAAACTTACAAATTAGAGAATCTGCACCAAATGAAAATTTGCCATTATTTGTTTGAAATTTTGGCATTGAATTATTATTTGCCATTGTATTACTATTATGGTGATGATGGGTATTAACAGAACCATTCATACAATTTTTAGGTTTTCTTCTTGGACGATATTTATAATCTGGATGTTCTTTCATATGAACTGAGCGAAGACGTTTTGCTTCATCAATGAATGGACGCTTTTCATGTTCGCTTAAAAGTTTCCATTCCATTCCAAGACGTTTAGAAATTTCAGAATTATGCATTTTAGGATTTTCAGATGCCATCTTTTTTCTTTGCCCTCTTGACCATACCATAAATGCATTCATTGGCCTTTTAACATGTGATCCTGCACCAATTGATGCCGTTCTTTCACCTAATAAAGATGCAGAAGCAGTTGATTCACATCGAAATGAATCTGAATCTGATATAATTGCATCTTCTTCATCTTCATGTGGGGATGGGGATTGATGCTCTGAATCATTACTACTTTGCCGAGGTGGGGGTAACAAATTTGTTACATAATGATGCATTGATATTTCTGTCATTATTATTATTTTTCTAAAATCTGTTTAAAATTGGTTAAAAAATGTTAAAATCGAAAAAAACGCGATATTTGAAAAAAACCACGGCAATTAAAATTCACGAAACAAAAAAGGGGTAGGAAAAAAAATAAAAATGAAAACAATGGCACCTTTCCAGGCGGTCTTCAAAAAAAAAACAATGTGGCATTTTTAGTACCACCCGAAAAAAAATGAGGATTTTTTTTGTTTTTGTTTCATTTACAAAAGAGGAAGGAGAGATAGAAAAAGAAGCGGATCATCTCTCTTGTGCTACCTTTGAGAAAAGATACATTAGAAATTACAAAAAAAAGAAACAATTGTGTAATGTTTCAAGGAAGGAAAAGGAAAAGCTGTAGAAAAAAAAGAACACCCGTGCAAAATAGAGAGAGATTATACCGTAAAATGAGAAGCAAAAGCGAAAAAGACTTTAATTATCGCTTTTTTCGGTTGCTTTTAACTAACTAGCTAAAAACAGAAAAAATTTGCGTGTCACCTTTTTTTTCAAAGTGTAAAAAAAAGTGACCGCAACAAGGGACAACAAAAATATATATATACAAATATAGTATCCCTTTTTTGACTATTGTCGCTAATTTACTTCCAAAAAAAGAAAGCAAGGAAACAGAATTAAAACTAATGAGTTGGTAAAAAAGAGAGATGTTAATAATGCCATATTATTTATTGCTAACAAGAAGGTTGTATAAGCTTTAAAAATGTACCCAATATGACCGTACACTTTTTTGAATTAAAAACAATTCTTAGAAACCCCCAATAGAATTAAAATAACTAATTTTTATAACCTTTTTGGTCTTGAATGGATTCTTTGCAAAAATATTATACAAAGTAAAATCAAAGTGGTATTGTTAAAATTTATCTATTCACAACTTTCAAAAAGTGCCAATATAGTACATTTATGCCATTCTTCGGATTCAATAAAATTTCATAAGTTACAATTTTTAAAAGGTTACCTCAAAAATGAAAGCCTATCACAATTGACCGAAAACAAAAAAATATGTTTCTTTGAAATAAAAAAAAACACAAATGTTTGCAAAATAGACAAAGTTCTTTTTTTTTGTTTGACCGTTTTCTTTTCATTCTTTTCGGCAATCAAAGACAAAACTCCGCCTTTCTTTTTTTTTATTTCCTTTGTTGGGCATCACAAAAAAAGGAAGGGAGCTTAACTTGATCTCCATTTCCGGAAGAAGAAAAGAAAGAAAAGAGATCAATCCTTAAATAAACACGAAACATAAAAATCAAAAAAAACTTTGCCCGTGCCACCGAAAAAAAAAACAAGAGACTACCAACATTGTTTTCACTGTTTGATCCGATAAGCGTTCATTCTTTCTTTTTTTTTGAAGCCCTCCTTTTTTTTCTTTGATTTAAAACCGAAGAAAGAAAAAAGAAATATGTTGTGTGCCAATTCGCAGCCAATAAAAATGCTTTTCTTATTCGATCATGGGAAAGTAACGATTTTGTTTCAAAAAAAGAAAGAAGAAAATATTTATATGTAACTTAAGAATCTAAAATAAAAAAAGAATAAAAAGCGGCATTATTAATATTGTTATGTTTTTTTTCTGAGAATCAGGTCGAGGCAGGGGGTGATCGGTCAAAATCTATCAAGCTCTCTTACATAATTATTAGAAAAAAATGCCGTCAAAGGCAAAAATGTGCCGAAGGAAGGAAGGAAAGTTGATAATCATAAAATTTCAAAGGGGACATGGTTTTTTATCTTTTGAGGTTATAACATACTTATACGGATAAAAAAGATTGATGTTTTTTTGATGAGGTGGAATTAGATCTTTTCTGTTTAAAAGGATATACGGTATCCGACATGTAATCAAAAAATATATTAATGGCAATTTTTGATTGCCACGCTTTTAAATGCTAAAAAAATTCATTTTTATGGCATTTTGAAAGATGTCATTAGAAACAAACCAATACATTTCGAAAACAAAAAAAATTTTCCCTTTAAGACCACCCAAGTTTATCCCACGAAATAAGGATATTGAATCAAAAGATAAAACGGATACGGTAATGAAAGAATAACAAGAATAATCTGAAAATCACGATTACAATAAAAAAATCTGAGATATATCTTATTTCATCATATAAAAGTTTTTTTTCAAAAGGAATATAAAATAATATAAAAAATCACAATCAAAAAAAAAGTTTTTTTTCATTTGATGAATTCCTCCTCCCTTTTCTTTTCTTTTTTTTGTTGTCAAGAGTACACAAAAATAAATATAATAATAAGAAATAATACAATTCAATTCAAAAATATTGTGCACAAAATAAATTTATTTCATCTTTGGACAAAAAAAAAGTTTTTTTATTGTTATAAAAAACTTTTTTATTATTATTTTATTGATGAAAGAAAAGGAATAAAAAAAAGATTTTGACACAATAGCAAAGTAGTAAGCGATAGATGGCTTTCGGAGGTAATAAAAAAAGATTTTTTCGTAGTTTTGTATGTTTTACAACAAAAAGGTTATTATTGAAAGGGGTGATAAGACACACCCCGGAATAAAATAGAGGGGGGAGGGAAAAGAAGAATACAAAAAAAAAATTCAAAAATGAGACAACCCAAAATTTTTAAGGAAAAAACCTTGTTTTTTTCCCTTTTTTAGTCATCAATGAAAAATACAATGAATGAACTTTTTTAAAGCTTTATATATATAAGAAAAAAGTATTTGTTTTTATTTTTTCTAAAAAAAGTTAACATAAAAAAACGTAAAAAGGTGGAGCGTCAGTGATAAGGCTTAATGAGCATAGTTCCCACACAAAAATTACTAGCATTGTTGAAACAATGAAAAAAAACGAAAGAATGAATGAAAGAAAGATCAAAGAAAAATTGATGATAAAAAGGGGAAAAACAACAACCTTAAAATAGAATTTTTGTGACTCAATAAAAGACTCCATATGATCTTACGTTCTTCTTATCACTTAAAATAGCGTAGAAAAGCTTCTTTTAAAATACTTTTAAAAGTTCATTGAAGGCTTAAAAATCAAATCATCATCTACGACGACAAAGACAAAGACATGGAGGAGTGAATATAAGTTCAGGATCACCGGAAATATCATTGCTATCTTTAAAAAGTCCATGATAAAAATAGAATAAAATTTTTTAAACAAATAAAAATATATTTGAGTAATATTGTTAAAAATTTACAAAAAGAGACAAACAGTCATTTGATTGGAAAAATGACTGTTATTTTCTTTTGTTTATTGGCCGGAAGAAGGATAGGTTTTTTATCACAAAAAATGAAAAAACAACAATCTCCATTTGCGTAATCGTTTTCATTCACAATTCATCCATCACTCAGAAGGTATACACATTCATTCATTCATGAAACAAAAAATGTAACATTCTATTTATATGTATGACTTTTCTTAAGTCCATAAAAATAGTGTAAAATTTCTTAATCTATTTTTATAATAAAATTTTTGTAATTCCATAAACTTTTAAACTTACATAATTAAAATTCTTCAAATTACTTAAAAGTTTTAGCACTCTCCATCGTTCCTGGAATCTTCATTAAAATTTTTTGCCAGACAATATTAATTTTACACTACTGTACATACGAGTTTTTTATGTACGATATTTTTAAAATACTGCAAATAAAAAAAAAGCCGAATATTTACTGCTGCTTTTATAATTCAAAGAAGGCGTTCAAATGTTTTTTAGGTCTTTTTTGCTAATCTAAAATCAGATTTATAAAAGATAAATCAACGTTTTCCTTTAAAAAAGTGAAAACGTCTTTTTTTTCTAATATACTGGAATGGATCAAATCCTCTTCTATATCTATCTATTTATCCCATTTATCTTATTTATATCTTTTCACTTTTTTAAAATTTTCTCAGATTTGTCAAAAAAGCTGTTTTTAAATAAAAAAAAATGAAAGTGACACGAAAAGTTTATTTTCTTAAAAATAAAACTTTTTATAAAAAAAAATTCAGAAAAAAAAGCTTCAATGGGCTGAAAAGAACTATAATAACCAACAAAAAATGAAAAAAGAGTTATTTAAACATAACACTTTTTTCTTGTAAATTTTTGACGCTTCAATAAACGATTAATAAACGCGCGACTTAAACTTTTTTAAAAAATCTTTTTAAGGGCAAATTTTAACAAAAAAAGATTAAAGATTTTTGAAATTTAATTTTTTTTGCAAAATTTTTTTGTTGCATTTTTTAATGATGAAAACACAAAAAGGAAATTTATAAATGTTTTAATTAAAGAATTTAGGTAAGGTTAGTTGCGTAATTTCGTGGTAAGACATTTTTTCCCATTTGTTTCATAACAAAAAAAATACTGTATTTTTTTTAAACCTTTTAAAGTTCTTTAACTCCCGATTCCCATAAAAGTTAAAAATTGTTTGCACAAGGCTATTCAAATAAAATGAAAAACTAGCCGATAAAAGGTATCCTTTTCCCCCTAAGGCTACTATTATGATTCATTTTTTGATATTAAAAAATGGACATATTTTTTAAGTCGGGGGGACAACTTCCTTTCAATACCCATTTTTTCTACAAAAAAAGATACAAAGAAAACAGGCAATGTCCTTTTAAAAAAAACTTTTTTTCATTCATTGAAAAAAATGTGTTGAAATCGGAGGCAAAAAAATCTGATGATAAACTCTTACATTTTCAAAGACACCTTTTTTTGGAAGACAGTGTTTTTTCAAAAAAAAAAGAGAAAGAGACAAAAGAGTCTCTGTTATTTGTCGCGCCTTTTTTAAACAACAAAAGAATGAATGAATGAAAAAAGAAAAGGTTTTGAGGCAAAGTTTTTCGAATCTTAAAACTTTTTATATAAGATTTTTTTAACCGGTTGCGCAAAGAGCCAAAAAAGTATTAAAAATGGCCATTGTTTGAGGAAATCAGTTAAAAGAAGGAATACAAAGAAATGAATGATCAAAGGTCCTTCCTTCCTTTTTTTTGGAGGTTTTTTGAAATTGAATTGAAAAAGGCTAAAAAAGAAAATGTTACAATAATAATGGGTCCAAAAAAATGAGCGGTAAAAAACAGTTTTGGAATAAATGTTTTTTTTTCAAAAAAAATACTGTAACATTAGCAAAACAATGACCAAATGGGGATAGTAATACAAAAATTGATAAAAATATATAAACGTTAATTACTATCAATCATAAAAAAAAGTTGTAACAAAACTGTTCAAAACAAAAATTCATCACTTTTTTAAAATTTTTGTATGATTGTTTTATTTTTAGGTTTTTTAAAGTACTTGTTTTTTTATTTCTTCGGAGGACACAAAAACACTTCCTTGTAAATGTTTACAATTATATTTTTCGAATGAAGAAGAGTCACTCATTCATTTTCACTTGAAAGTTGTTATACAATGTACCATCACCTCTTTTGTCTTTTGTTAAAAAAGTTTTTTAAAAAAAAAAGGTGATAAAAGTATTATTATATTTTTTGCAGGAAAAACAGAAAACAGCAAAGAATTGATCAATCCTCAAAATGGAAAGAAAAATGAAAAGAACAAATGAGGGAAAGCAAAAAAAGGGCGCGGAAACAAAAAAAAAACAACAATGACATTAAAAATCTTTTTTTTTTCTGAAAACAAAAGATTGCCACCCTTTAGGGTCCTTTTCAAAAACAATGATTGTTTGAAAGAAAAAGTGAGGGAAAAAAACAAAGAATGTTAAAATTGCAGACACACACAAAAAAAGCTTTGAGAAAAAAGAAGTAATAAAATTAGAAATTAAAATTTGCTTAAAACGCATAAAAAAAGCACCGTATGCGCAAAATTTTCGCGCCAAAACCAATTTCTTTTTTTGATGTTTTGGGCCAAGGAAGGGAGTACGGTCGTTTTTTGAATGAGACTTTGAAGTATTTTTTTTATGAGGAAAAGAGAAAAAGCTGACCGATACTTGACAGGTTTTCAGACAATTCACATTTCCTTCTATTGTCACCTTTTTTGCTGCTTTCCTGCTTTTTTTATCGCTTCCAGTTATTATCGTTTTTTTTGTTCAAGAAAAAAAAGAGAGAGGAAATAACAACAATGAAAAAAGAGCTTTTGACCAAAAATCGGATGCTTTTTTGAAGCAAAAGAAAAATCTTGATTCCAAAAAAATCCGATCAAAAACATGTAAAACTAAAATTGGATTTAAAAATTTTGGAACAATAGAAAAAAAGCCACACGTTTTTTCAAAAGCTTTCTTTTTTTTCTGATTCAATCATAAATGAAAATTAAAATACACTTTTGTTTACTCTTTTCTTTTTTTTTATAAATTATTTTTGAAGATCAATTGATTCCTTTCCTCTCTTTTGTTTTTTTTATGTCCTCCTCTATTTTTTTTTCTGGTGGTAAATAATAGACGATAAAAACAAATACAGCAAAGAATGCTTCCGAAAAATTTAAAATAAAGAAAAATCTAAAAAAAGAATGGAATTTAAAAAAAAAACATTGCAGCTGATTAAATTTTTTTAAAAACAAAAATTCAATAAATTTTTGCAAAAAATACAAAAGGTTGGAAATAAAATGAAATTGAAAAGAAATTTTAAAATGAATCATAAAAAGAATGAAACATTTATGTTAAAAGATAAACAATGAAAATTTTTTTGGGTTTTTTTAATGGGAGTTTTTTGAAACACAAAAGCTTTTGAAGAGCGACAGTAATCTTTTTGAAGATTACTGTAGAAGAGAGTAACAAAAAGATGGCTATAACTAAAAATGTGAAAACTATCAATTTTAGTATTAAACAAGCATTTTTAAAGTTGCAGTAATCATTCTTCTTTCAGGATAAGTTTTGCACAAAAAACAAGATTTTAGGCCATTTTTGAAAAATTCCAAAATCACACAAAAGAAAAATTTTGAGGACAAAAAGTTTATTTTTGTCGAAAAAAAAAGGTTTTATAAACTTTAAAAAACAAGGTACTTCATGGAAGAAGAAGGATGGAAAAAATAATAGTGTGAATATCGCGGAACAATAGTTTCCTTCTTTCAAGAAAAAAAGAAAGAAGGAAAGACGGAAAAAGGCAATCCAAAAAATTTCAAGGAAAAAAGCTTTTTTTAAACAATCAAAAAAGAGTGTTGCGCAACGAATGAAATTTCAAGAACCTACCTTGAGCTTTCCTTCTTTGAAAATGTATTCGTTTCTTCTTTTTTTTTCCAACAAAAGCATCAAACTAAAACTCCTCATTTCACAGTTCGCACCCCTTCTTTCTTTTTTTCTTGATCCATCAACAAAAAAAAACATCATTCAAGCAAGCCCCAAAGCTTCTTCCAAACCCCATCCAAAAAAGAAAAGGAATATAAAAAAATGTGTCACTCAAAAAAGGTTTTTCCTTCTTTCTTTCTTTGATTCCATTCTTCTCTTCCCTTCCTTGGCCAACCTTCTTCTGCTTTTTTTGGGAAGATTTAAAAAAACCGGAACTCTTTTTTATTGTTTAAAAAAAAGTTTTGATCTTGAAAGAAGAAAAAAATGATGCTAGAAATTTTTAAAAAATGCTATTTTTGTGAGGCATTTTTTTTGAGGACAAAAGATAAAAACAAACATTTGTTTTGTTTAAAATAAAATATATTCTTTTTTCAAAAAAGAATGAAGAAAAACAAATAATATATTTGAAAGATGATTCAAAAAATTGAGGGAGGAAAAAGAATTTTTTTTCGTTTTTTAAAATATGAGGCATTTTTAGGTTTTTAACAATGAGATTCTATTGTAAAATAAAAAGTGAGTCATTTTTTTGTTGTTTTGTTTTTACTTTTGTTTAAAAAATGTATGATTTTTTAATGGATCGAGAAATGGGGATGATGAAATTTTAAGGGAGGTTGAAAAAAAAGAGCGACTTCAACATTGCTGATGAAAGAGGTATACTTCAGAGCTAAAAATTGTCTCAACACGAAAACGTTGCACTTTGCTTGCAACAATATTTCTTTGTACCATTGATTAAAAGAACACGGAAATGTAAGGTTGTGTTTCACATAAGCACACGTTTGTTTGTGCTCAAAAAATTTGATATGAGAAATCAGCTGATTGATGACATTGTCTTTTAAATTCAAATGATGGACATTATTCACTTTGAAAGAAGATTTTTTCTTTCTCTTCTTTCAATTTTTTTTATGTTTGTTGAAAGTTCACAAACAATAAAAACAATGAAAAATGTTGCGAAATAGGCCAAAGTAATAAATTAGAAACAATAAATCAGTGATCAACAAAAATGAAAAAAAGGGGAAACAAAAGGGGTAACTTTTTTTAAATATTTTGTTTTACAAAAATATAAGAGAATGAAAGGAATAAAGGTCAAAGAATTGCAAAAACAAACAGATTTTAAATGGAAAGAGAGTACGGTAGAGAATTGTTACTGAATGATTAAAACACAATAAACTAACTAAAAATTTGAAAAATATTGAATTAATATATTAGCAAACAGAGGAAAACGCCAGGGTTAAAAGAAGAAGAAAAAAAAGTTAAACAAATTGTTAAAAAGTTGGGATACTGTAGTTTTACAAAAGTCAGTAATTTTCAAATCATTTGGGAAATTAAAAGCTTTTTAAGAATTGTGACTTTATGGTGTCATTCAAAAAAACGTTATTGTTGAAAAACTTATCGTAATTTTTAAAAAAAAGTTGTATTACATTATTTAGAAATCTAACAGCATTTATGTGTTTCTCTACAGTAATATATTTGATACTAATGTGATAACAGAAGAAAGACAAAGTGATGCTAAGAAAAATGAATAAAACCAACCTACCGTAAAAGAACCATTTACAAAAGAATGATAACAATAATAATAATAATCAAAGGTGTCATTCCTCGTTAAAAAATTGTTTAAAGAAGGAAAAATTTTGATAAAAAAAATAACAAATCTTCTGACGTAAATTGATATAAAAAATTTTTAAGGAAAAATAAAAAATTCCAGTTTTTTTTGTGTGATTTTCTTTGACAAATAAGAAAAGGAGTTAATCAGTGTTCAAAAAATATGAATGTAAAAAGATACATCAACAAATCTGCACAACCTCGACCGTATAAAAAAAGGAAAAACAAATGTCCGAAGAAACAATTAAAGTGAGAAGGAAAGGAAAATGAAATCAGTGATGACGAGAA
Organism: Panagrolaimus sp. PS1159; assembly: GCA_963922195.1. NCBI lineage: Eukaryota > Metazoa > Nematoda > Chromadorea > Rhabditida > Panagrolaimidae > Panagrolaimus > Panagrolaimus sp. PS1159. The sequence goes on from CAWUHW010000018.1 coordinate 951,067, forward strand.
AAAGAGAGATATATCATTGATAAAAAGAATGGAAAAATTTTGTTGACCTCGTATTATATATTTTTTTATTGAAAAAGAAAAATTAGTTGTAGAAAAAAAATTGGGTGTTACAAAAGATCAGAAAAACAAGGGGGTTTTCCTTTTGATGTTTGAAACAATAAAAATCAAAGGTTAATTATCTATTTTTTATTTTTTAAAGAAAGAAAAGAAGTCTCTCAAAAATTTTTCATGTTGAATTCCATGTATAATTGGATATCGTATATCCATCGCGGTAACTCAAGGCATATTTTTAAAATTCAGATTTTAATCTTTTGACTAAATTTCAGTTTTCAAAAGTACAAATAACTGAAATTTGTAAGAAAAACATGTGATTTTGGAATTAAAATTTCAAAAAGAAAAAAAATGACGCACATTTCAAATAATTTTTTTATCAATAAATTATTCAAGTATTTAAAAGACTATTACAACTTTAATCAAACTTTATGAAATTCTCGCTTAAAAAATAATTTAAATGCACCTGCAAAAATAATATTCTTAAAAATTAAACAAATTGTTTTTGCCAAAATTTTTCGTTTTTTAAATTACAGTATTTATATATGACTTTTGTGAGAATACAGAAAAAACGGAAACGGCAAGCCTTTTTTTTGTTTAAACTGATTCATTTAATTTTTTAAAAAAACGTTTGTTTTTAAAAAAATTATAAAAGACCAGTTAATGAATCATAAAATGAAAAAAAAAAAGTTTATAAACCCATTTTTAGAAATTGAAAACTTTACCTGTTCAATTTATTATTTTTTGTTGATTTGATTATCGATAATTTTGATGGATGAAAAATAATAAAACTGGGAGATTAGTATCCATTTTTGAAGAAAAATGCAACAAAAATTTGTTTTAATTGCATTTGTATAAAATTAGATAAATACAGTTTTTTTTATTGTTTTCTGTCGTTTTTATATTTTTCGGCGTAAAAAAATGTATAATAATAAATTTTTTTGTAATAAAAAAAGGGAAATTTTTTTTGGGAAAAGTGTTAACAATTAACGAACTTGTTTCCGTATTTTTTCTTTTTGTTTTTAGATAGAAAAAAATGATGGACAGTTTTTTGATTAAAGAAAAGGGAAACTTTTAAAAACGTTTTCAACAAAAATGAAAGTAATAAAAAAAAGTGAAAATTTTAAAAAACGAAAAACTTTCTCCGCCAAATATTGAGGGATTCCAGAATCCAAAGCAGCAGCGACAATGAAAGAAAAGAAATGAATGAATAAAAATGAGTTAAAAAACTTTTCCTTTTCAAGGTCGTCAAGGAATGTCGTCGTCTACTACTTATTTTCTCTATTTTATTATTATTATTATTATTTTAGCGATTGATATCTCTTTTTTACTTTTTTTTTCTCGACTGGCAGGAGCAACAAATTCTCTTTCTTTATTTTCTTGTTCCGTCTTTAATAAATTCTTTTTTCGCCCCTCCAAAACAAAACAATCAAAAAAATGTATTATTTATTTTTTAAACAAGTTTTTATTCCTTTCAAAAATTTGAATCCTAAAAAGAACTTTCTATTTCTTTCTTCCCTCCTCTTCTTTTTTATTGTTTTAAAAAATTATAAAAATAAATAAAATAACTGATCAACATTCAAAAAAAGAAGATGGAATCAAAAAATTTGTCAAACTTTTGGCGTGATCTCTTTTTTCTTTTTTTCTTCCATATTTTTTTGCAAATAAAAAAGGGTCATTGAAAAAAAATCACAAAAACAATTTTTTAAGTTTTAAAGAAGGGCCCATCAGTTAATGAGAAATAAAAAGGAATTGTTCTTTGTATTTTTATCACTTTTGTATTAAACTAACTTAAAAAAAATAAGAGAGGGGGCAAAAATAATTAAACTTTTGTTTGGGCAACAAGGTTTTTTTTATTCCTTGTTTTTTTGAAAAAATGATTTTTTACACGTGCAAAAAACAATTTCATTATTGTTTTTGTAAACTTTTAAATTTTTGTAAAGAGAAGAAGATACAAACTATTGCACTTGTAATTTCAAAAAAGGGATAAAATTTAAGAAAGAAAGAATTTCGTCAAACATCTTAAATTTCTGTGACATTCATTTTTGATCTTGAAACAGTTAAATAACAATTTTTTGTTGATCACAAATTTTATGCTTTGTGTGCAATTCCCATTTTATACTGTACAAAACCAATTTGCTTTTGATCCTTTTGTGTAAAAAAGTGTTAAAAACATTTTTTAAACTTGTTTTTTAAAGGCCATTATTACTTTTGCCTTCAAACAAAAGAGATTGACGCCATTTTTAGTAACAAAAGAGATGGAAGAAAGTAGCAGGCGACCAGCTGTGTTACTTAAAAGAGAGAATTTATCTGGAAAACAATTGAAATTGTTTCAGGCCATTTTCGATTTTCGAAAATGGTCTTCGCTCACCTTTGTTCCTTTTACACTTTTTAGACTTTTTTAAAATTTAAAAAAAGCTGTTTTAAAATTTCCCTAAAGGCAAAATTCTGATTCACTTCAAAAACAATAGAAAAGACACATCCAAAAACATTGAAAAAATCATTGTTCTTCTATATATTTTTTTAAATCTCTTTTTTTCTTTTGTTATAAAAAAAAGACAAAATGAAACAATGGAAAAAAAATGACTTGTTTCCGCCTCCCATCACTCTTTTGCTTTTTTTCAATGCGTAAAAAATGCTAATAAAAATCCTATTAAGTGTCCAAAAAGCAACACAAATTATTATTGTTTAAAATTTTTTTTGAAGGACAAATAAATTCAATGAAAATTACAAAATTTCGAAGTCAACGATGATGGGAAAGAAAAAAAAAGTTGAAAGAAAATTATTGGGTGCAAAAAAACAAGAAAAGAAAAAGAAAGAAACTTGGAAATTAAAAGTGTTAATTTAGATTTTATTTATTTTTAGAAGCTGAAAAAACTTTGAAGGTCAAAAAGTTCAAACATTTTTTAGAATTGAAATGGAATTTATTTTAAGCTACTTATTAAATTTCAAGTGTCAAAAATTCATAGTCTGATATGGAATTCAGGATTACGTAAAATTTTGATTATGGTCTCAAACACAAATCTTAATCATTAAAAAACCCAAAATTTTTTTCAACGACATTGAAAAAAATCAAAGAATTTCAAAATCGACCGCCAAAAAACAAATACAAAAGAAATTACATTTTTTTTCAAATTTCTTTCAAATAAAAATTTCTCGACAAAAATAATACAATTAAAATTCAATCAAAAAAATTGAAAGAACTTCATTCACTTTTTTTACAGACTTAAAAAAATATGCCTAAAGTTTGAAAATACAAAAGAAAAAAAGCGACAAAAGTTTTTTATTGTTCAAAATTGCTTTTCTTTTTGAAATTAAAAAAAGAGTTCTTTTTTTTTGAGGGACATTTTTGTAAAAAAAAGTATGAAAGGTTTTTTTGTGACAATCAAAACATTAAAAAAAATGGAAAGAGTGGCGTCATTTTTTTTATTTTTGTAGGATTCAAAAAATGGAGTTTTTACAAAACTACAAAAAATTAATGTCTCAATAAAAGAAAATCCATGCCAGCAAAAAAGAGTGAATGCTTCAAAAAGCAAAATGCCGTTCTGCCACCGTATTCCTTCCCTCTTTTTTCAATGCCAAAGGCGGAGTTCTTTCTTTTGCTCTTCTTCCAGCTTTTTCATCGTTTTTCACAATAGAAATGCCATGGCTTTCTTTTCTTTCTTTTTTTGTTATGCAAAAAAAGTTTAATTATTTGGCATTTTTGTGGTTTTTTTGATTTCCTCTTGGGATTTTATAATTTTACAAGAAAAATGGAATAAAAAGATTTTTAAAAAATATACAGTAGTTTCATTTACGTAATTGTGTAAAAGTTTTTGGAAATGTAACATCCATAAAAAAGAAATGTAGGAATAAAACGTAGGTTAAAAATTGAGGAGTAAGTTTTTGGAAGAGTGGATTTCATAAGGGACAAAAATTGTAGTTCACAAATGTTTCATTAGGATAAACTGAAATGAGATTGGGAATTCGAGAATATTAATGCAATAAAAGCGATGCAACAAGGAATTGCAATTTCAGAATAAATATATGATTTCTGGAAATTGATGTGTTATAGAGATGGGAGTGTGTAAAAAGGGATGTATGTAGCATACTCAAAAATTATAATAAAACCTTTACTGTTTTAACGATTTTTGAGATAAAGAAAAGCTTGGTCAGTTTCAAAACTGGTCTCATACAGAAATCAAAAAAAAAACATGAAAATCGCCTTCTATTAAGTGTCAAGTGATCAAATTTTATCATTAACCCCCTTGAAAAGCCAAGTCCGAACCTCAAATCCATCAATGATGGCCACAAATGTTAAAGTACCAACTTTTAGACTTTACAAATCAATGGATGAATGAAAAAAAAACCATGGGGACTGAGATCTTTTTTTTTTACTAAAGCAGGGGGTAACCAAAAAACACAAAAGAAAATATTTCAATGAATGAAAACATAAAAATAAAAGAATGGACCATCAACAATGATTTCTTCTTCCTTCCTTTATTGCATTCAATCGTATCTATTCTGTGTTTCATTTGATTGTTTGAGGGACGTGTTTATGTGCCCTTTTTTTCAACATAAAAAAGTATAATACATAAAAAAAGTTGCCGAGGACAACAAAAGATTTTTTTTCTAAAAAATGCAATTTAACGCATTGCGCGAATGTGATTGAACAATAAAAAAAAGAAAAGGGAAAAAATCAAAGCAGAATTCATTTAAAAAGTATTGGGTTCGTTTTTGTTATTGTAAGAATTGAAAGAATTAGTCTCTCAAGGATAATAATAAGATACAAAGGTGTAAAGGACTTTTATATTTGTATATTTTTTGATCTGAGAAAAAAAATTCTACATTGAAAAAGGAATACATTTTTTTGGACATAAACTAATTTGGCGAAATTAAACGCCCTTTTTTGGGTGAAAATAGGGAGTTATCAAATTCGTTGAATCTCATTTTCTTCAAAACATAAAAGATAGAAAAGTTTTTGATAAACAAGTTTTTTAAATTAATGAATGAATTATTTTCATGTAAGCGAAAAAAAGAAAGTAAATGTTTTGGGAGAAAAATTAAATGGAGCAAAACTAACCTTTTTAAATATCCGAATGTTTTGCTTCATGGATAATTGATAGATTAACGTTGGTTTTATCTTTCTCATTGTAGTTTTTGCAACGTAAAGCATGAACTATTTTTTGTTTAAACTTATTTGACAGAAACGAATGCAAGCTTTAATGACAAAATTTCTAAATATATCCAATTTTGAAAAAAATGTAGTAATTTTATATAGAATATTGTAGCAGTTTATATCAACTACAGTATCACTAATAAAAATATACAAAAAAAACTACAAAATCGAAAGAATTAAGTTCATTTTTAAAGTTGTAGTTTATCCGTCTCAAAGTAATCATTTTTTTTTCCTACCGTGCCAGGTTTACAACATCTGACAAATATAAAAGATTTAATTTTTATTACTGAAAAAACTACAAAATTACAAAAATTTTTTGCATCTTTATATAATATAATAATTGCACTCTAAAATAAGAATTTCGTATTTTCAAAAAAATGTTTAAAAAAACAATGGTAAACAAAGCTGTAAAATTATACTTCCAAAAATTGTTAAAAAAATTAAATTTAGAACTTTTTTAATCACGCATTTTTTGTTCAAAAATTTTAGAAAAAAAATGTTAAAATCGAGATATAAAAACATCATGTTTAAATTTTTTACGTTTTTGCTTCAATTAATTTTTTACCCGAAAAATTAAATGATGATAGAATTTTAAATTTTTAAAAAATAAAAAAAACGTAAATTTAAAAAACAAAATGCAGGTGCAAAAATTTGCGATGATTTTCAATGCTTTATAATTATAAAGATTTGGAAAGTGTTGTAAAAAATAATAATAATATACATTTTAAAAACATTCTTTTTTACGTAAGCAACAAAAAAATAATTGTTACTACTTTTTCGAAAAATATATAGCTCAAAGTTGAACTGCTGCTGCTAAAAATCTCACACAATTCATTGTAATTTTTGCTAAAAATATAAAACATCACGTTTTTTAATACCGTAATTTTTTGTTGTTTAAATTTAGGTGTTTAAAAAAATATAAAAGCTTTTGTTACGAATTTTGAAACATGTGATTTCACACTTTTGTTATTTTAAATATTTTTGTATGACATTTTCCACGAATATTTTAAAGCTCTATTATTTAAAAATTTCATTGTTTTAAAAACAAAGATATAAAAAAAGCAGCTGTTTTTTTTCTCACGAAAACGCATGATCATGGGCAGCAACGAAATAGATGAAAATTGAAAGGGAAAGAAAAAACAAAGCTGTGCCAAAAAACGAAAAAACAATTGAAAAAAATACAAAGTTTTTTTGCAAATAAAAAACCCATGAGTTTAAAAACTTTATTTTTGAGTTTTAAAAATACTTTAAATGGCAAATTTGTATATTTTTTTTAAATTTTTAAATTTGTGATATCATCACGTTTGATTACTGTAGCTCAAATCATAACGACAACGAAAAAATAAAACTCAGGATATATTATCATTTGATATTGATAAAAAATACTATGTAACAAATATGTTTGGGCTGAGATTATAATCTAGAGAGTGCGGTAGCTTTCTGATTTTTACGTCCCGAAGTTTTTTAAAAAAAGATACAAAGAAGTTGAATTTTGTTTTTCTGACACAAAAACAAAAAATTATATAAATCCCAAAAAATTGAAAAGTCAAAAGATGAAGAAAACACACAGAAAAGCATAGCGATAATTAAATCATAAATTTTTTGAAAAAAGCAACAGTTTTTGTCATTTTCAAGTGCTCAACAAAAAAGAAAGAAGTGCCCTCTTCTCTATTTTTCCGGCTTCCAAAAACGCTTAATTTTGTTGATTTTTGCCACCAAAAAAAAAGAAATACAATTTGTTCGTTTGGCAAAAAAAGGAAGAGAAGAACAAAACGACCAAAGTCTCTCCCAATTTATATTTTTTTTTTCAAAGATTTTAAAAATTATATTAAAATAAAACAAATTTTTTTTTGTTTGCCATATAAAAATAAACATATATGCAAAATGGTTGAATCCGGCATTTTTAAAAAATTTTGTCGGCGTCAGAATCTTGTTTAAAAGAAAGAAATTGGCACATACTTTAACAAACAACAACAAAACAAAATATGTGATTCTGGAAGACTTTATTATTATCGTTTCTTTATAAAAGTCCATAAATAAAATAAATAAAATTTATTTTAAAAAAAAGGAGAAGAAGAATAAGAGGCTTCTTTTCTCATTTTTACAATGAAAGAGGGATATACAAAAATTTGTAATACCCTCCGGGAATAAATATATATTTCATTTTTTAAACAAGAAAAAGAATTAAAACAATAAAAAAAGAAAGGAGAAAAAAGGGCAAAGTTGTTACAAAATAATAATTTTTCTATAAATGTGAAAGAGAAATATTACGGTAGGCATTTTGTACTTCTGAAAAACAAAAAATAAAGAATGTGATTAAAATTTTTAATTTAAAAATAGAGTCAAAAAAAATTACTGTAGTCAGAAATGAGAAACAAAAGGGTGATCTTGAAAAAAACATATTTCAAAAACATTTGTACTTTTTTTTGTGAGAAATTGGTTATGTTTTTTAAAAGAAGGAAATAATTCTAAAATGTTTTTTTGTATTTTTTGTTATTGAAAATACAACAAATTGTAAAAGTAATATATCCATAATTTTATACGATGGATCCATTATTAAATTTCTGAGGATGGGAACCATGTTCACAAAATTTCATGACTGATAATTGTGCCATTCAATATTAACATAAAAATTAAATTAATAAATATAATTTTTTTTTGAAATCGAAACTTTCCACGATTTCATAATATTTCAATGATGGAGTTACAATAACAACCATTATAATTTCAATGAATACTTTGAATCGTTTGAAATACATTTCTACCAGCAACCAATAGTATCAGTTTTTTAAAAAAATTGCATAAATATTCAACATTTATTTCCATTGAAGCATTAATCTTTTATTATCATCAATTAATGTTAATTTTTTATGCAACAAATTTGTAAATTTTAAACATCACCTTATTTGGGTAATAAAGTTTAATAAAATGGATATGTCGATTTGGTATTAAATCTGAAGAAATCGTTAAAACTTATAAAATCAACTACTTTTCTTTTTTCAAGGAAGGAGATTATCCTATAACACTTGTGTAAGATATATTCTTGCTACTTCATTTTAATTAAGTATCGAAATATAATCAAAAGAAGAACTTTTAAAGATGACAAAAAATTAAAAATTTCGAAATAAAATCTCGAACGGGGTCAGTGAAGTTTTCTGATGACATCTTTAAAATTGTTCATGACTCAGAATTTCAATATTTACAATTCATAAATTATGAGTTGTGAAAATTAAAATTGTAAATGGGGTGAAATCCTTGATCAAAAATGGATAATTTACGTTTTTTATTTTGTAAATTATCCATAAAATTTAATGCTTGAATCTTTACTTGAATTGTCAAAAAATTAAGAATTTGTTAAAGTCTTTATAGTTAAATACTAATAGTAGAAAATTATGTCCACAATTACAACCTTTTATTTTCATTTTCAACTGAAATATTAAAAAAATTTATTGCAATCAATGTTTTTAAATAATTTAAAAATTTAAAGCAAAAAATGCAAAGAATTGATATTTTTTTTGCCGTTTTTATTGATTCATTCGTTCGCAAAATACATTGCAAAAAGTTGTATCAAAAGATGAAAAGTGTAGTGTAAAATATTTGATGGAAAAAAAGGTGTAAAAAGAAACTTTTAACAAATATTTTCTCTTTTGCATTGAAAAAACAAAAAAATTGTGATCGAAGCATCTTTATTTTGGGAAAAGGCTATTACCACAATCTTATCTCTAAAAATTAAATTTCGGCTGCCATTTTGTTGTTAAATTTTTTTTATAAACAAAATTTTATAGCAGAAAAAAATGGATGTGCAAAAAATGTAAAATAATTTTTAATCCGTAAATGATCGTCCTTAAATTCAATTTCAAAGCTTCGTTTTTGTTTCTTTTTTTCACACAATTTTAATGTCCTTTGAGACTTGCATACAATTGACTGAAACAAACTGACTGGATTATTGCTGCTATTATTCTTCATCGAAAATTTTTCCAAGGGCTTTATTCTCTTTTTTTTTAAAGCTGACTATTATGATTGGATAAAAGAAAAAGAAAAAGAAAAGGATATCGTTATTCTTTCTGTTTTTGGGGGAAAAAACTTACAATTAGCTTTTGGGATATTTCTTTAATAAAAAAAAATAGTTGAAATCGCATCAGAAAAGAATTCATCGCCTTTTTATATGGACTTAAATTGAGCTTTTCCTTGAAAAAAATAATTTTAACAATACAAAAAATTGAGGGAAAAAGCATCTTTGAAAGACAGGTTTTAATTTTTCTATGAAAAAAACACAAACAAATAAAAAAATCAAATTTAAACCTGATCCAAAAATGACAAATAAAAAAACGAAGAAGAAGCAATCGAAAAAAAAGCGATTCTCTTTTTAACAAGCAAGAAAAATTGAATGGTATAATATTTTGAAGGAACAGGAATTAATCCAAACACGCGTTAAACGTAAAAATCGTACAAGTAAAAGGTTTCAAAACTCTAAGCTATTTTTCTTTTACCAACAAAATGCCATCCCATTTGAGCTTCTCAATGGATTAATTCTGTCATCAGTGCGGGAAATATAGTTATACAACGACAATGGTTAATAATTATAAAACTTGAAATAATAGTATTTTTTTAAAAACAAAATTTTGTAAAATCAGTTAATATTCATTTATATTCATTTTTTAGTTTATCTGAACATTTGCTCAACAAAAATTAGAAGGCTACACGAAATTACGCTGCCTTTTTTGACCTTTAATTAAATTTTTTGCACCTAAAATGACCTCAAATTTGATTTAAAAAAGCGCAAACATACTGTTCATCAAAATTTTTTTATTATTAAACTCCAATAATAAAAAAAATTCCTTTGAAAAACTGTTTTAAGTTAGTTATTTATAATATAAATATTATTTAATTTTTTAGTAATATAAATGAGCAAACTATTTATTAAAACTCATTATGAAATAGAATGTGAGTAGTTAGAAAAGATTACTTACAATGAAATTTCCTACTTTTAACCAGAAAAAAAACGTTTCTAAATTCTTTTTTTTAAAGTCACAGTAATAATAATTGTATTTTTTGCTTCCTTTTTTCATTTTACTTTTTTTTACATGTAATAATGAGTCACATAAAATGTATAGTTTCATTCATTGCATTTAACCATCAAAGATGAGATTTATGAAATCCTTTAATTTTTAAAGGCCTTTTTAACGAAAGAAGAGACTTTTAAAGAAACAAAACTAAAAATTTTCATTTATTTATTTTGTCTGACATTTAAAAAATTTATTTGAAATTGAAAAAGCTACAATACAGTATCCATTGTAAAAAATTGGTTGGGTTGTTACGATCTTTGGCGTCATCCTTAATGGTCCCATTTGGATTTAAAAGAAGAGAGACAATACAATACTTTTTTAAATATTTCCCTAAAGGCTTGTTTGCTTTTAAATTCAAATCCCCTTTCCTTTTTTATATTTTTATAAAAAAAATAATAATTAAAAGTAGAGCAGAGCTATGAATCATCCTTCCACCTTTTTTTTTCCGACTGTAGCATGAAAAAAAAAGGATTTGAAAAGAAAATAGGGAAATGAAAATTTGAAGAGCATGAAACAGTAGAAAGAAAAACTCGTTGCATCATCATTTTTTTATTGTTGTTACATGTTTGTCAATGTTTGTTGACACCCAAATGGTCATTTTACACACTGACTACTAACATTTTTTCGCAAAAAAAACTTTTTTTTCTTCCAAACAGTCTCATCTTCTTCAATCAGTCAATTTCATCATACCTCCCGATATATATATCCATCACTCATTCATTGATTCCATGAAAATAAGAAAGTGATGAGTGATATTATTGTACTCTCTTTCGGGTTTTTTTAAAGATGTAACAAGAAAAAGAAAAGACCGACCAACAACCAATCTATCTACCACCAACCAACCCTCTCTCTTCCATCAAGGGAAAAAAACCGAGACCGATCGGTGATTTCTTTTTTTCCCTTTTTTTCAGGCTTATAAAGACCTTTTTGCGAAAAAAGGAATCTCAGTTAACTTTTTTTTGCGAGAAAAAAATCTTCTTTCTTGAAAGTGAGCTTGCTTCTTCAAAAACTTCTTCAATAATCAATTATCCCTAAATTTTTATATTTTTAAAATAAAGAAAGAAATGAGATGGAAAAGTTTATTTTGTAAAAATTATTTATTTTTTGCTTTTTTTATTATTTATGGTCAGTTTTGATTTTTTGTTTATTTTTCTTGCAAAAGTTTTAAGGCTTCAAAAAAATATAGAATTTGCCTTAAGATTTTTGAAAGACAAGTTTTAAACTTATGCAAATTTTTTATCAATCTTGAAAGTTTCAAAATCTTTTTACTTATTTTTCGCTTTAGTTTTATTTAAAATATTATTTTTAGCATTTGCTGAAGATCCGACAGAGTCTCCCAAAAATGCCACCACCCCAACAATTGTAGAAGCTGATCGAGAAGGACAAATTTGTATGACAGTTGAATCATTTCGATCGGCATCTGATCCAGAATCATTTTATGAATGTGCACCATTATCTGATCAAGAGATTAAAGAATTTAGCCTTGAACAAAAATATCTTGGAATTTGGAAGCATCGAGATTGTCCAAAAAGTTTTGAATTTGATGAAATAAAACAGAGATGTATGGAAAAAAAGAAACTCAGACGGCAGCAAGCCGCTTGCGGGACAGATTCATCCGTTTCAGGATGTGCTTCACCGTGTCAAGGTTTGTCAATTTTTCAAATTGATTCTTTGTTTCTTATTTGACTTACATTTTTTGATAAATAAAACTCCATTTCCATTTTTTAAATTTTATTAAACATGTTTCTACCCTTTTTTACAAAAAATTACTTCAACGCTTTAAACGATTTTGAAATCAATCGCTTGCTTTTTCTCTCTTTTTCTTTGTTTACTTTACCCTTTTATCGTCGATAATCCTTTTCACGCTCTCTCTCACTCACCCCTCTTCAGACATTGATCTTACCTCATTGAATCAAGACCCTTGAACGATATTAGTCAAATGGATTGTTTTTACACTTTTTAAACCTATAAAAAACATCTTTTTAATTTCCATTTTTAGCATCAAATTTTAATCCACAAGTTGGTGGAATTTGTAATTGGTTAACTGCTCGACTTGAAATTGATCCAACAAGTTCAACAAATTTTTTGCAATGTGCTGCGCAAAATTCTGGGTACATTTTTTTCCTTTAATATTTTTTCTTAAAAATCAGTAATTTAGTGAAACATGTGGTGAATGGCTTCGAATGCCTTGTACCCCTGGTACTTCATTTAATGAAGCCCTACAAATTTGTATTCCAACTGGACTTCAATGTTCTACACAAACTTCGGCACCAATTTGTAATTGCCGACAATCAAGTATTGGAAGTCAATGCCCTGGTAGATCATCATGTGAAAATAAAGTTTGTTGTCAATCTTATGGACAACAATCATCTGTGCCTATGAGTACAGCCATTCAAGCTGCCCCACCGCTTTGTATTGGCAGTGGTGCAATGCCAATTTCATCTTGTACAACTAATTCATGTCCCGGAAGTAATTAAAGACAAATTTGCATATTCTTATACAATAGATTTTTTTGCAGATTATGAATGCCAACAAAGTGTTGGTTGTTGTCCACCAACAACTGCCCAACAACCATCAATAACAATTACACTTTGTCCTGGAAGTGGTGCAACACCAGTTGGAAGTTGTTCAAGTGGGGATACATGCCCTTCTGGAGCCTTCTGTAATTCGGGAGCTTGTTGTCCTTCATATAATTCTGGAAAAACATTTACGGCAGTAATTTTATGTCCAAGCGGAACTCCTGCAGTTGAGCCATGTGGGGCTTTGAATTATTGCCCAAATGGACTTGGATGCTTTCAAGGTGCCTGTTGTCCAATGGTATGTCCACAAGGGCAATCAGCTCAAGGATTTTGTCCTTCATCATCTTCTTGCTCACAAGGAAATTGTATTGGTGGATGCTGCTGTTCACAAATTTCACTTCCCGTTTGTTCAAATGGTCAAAAAGCTGCTGTGCATTGTTTATTGAATTCTGAATGTGGAAGGGGATATGAATGTTCGAATGGAGGTTTGTTTGAATATTGGATTTTTAAGTCAGTCAAAGGTGTAAATTTTTAGGATGTTGCCCCATTCCATTTTGTCCTTCCGGAGTACAAGCAAGTAGTCATTGTTTGATGGGTGGCTGTCGATCAGGACAAGTTTGTTTAGATAATCTGTAAGCTTAAAAAATTTGCATCTTTTTATTCCCTGCAGTTACTCATTGCAGATGCTGTCCTATGCCCAGATGTGATAATGGAAATTTGGCAGTACGAGTTTGTACAATGACAGCAAATTGTGGACCAGGTTTTGAATGTTCAAATGGTGGCTGCTGTCCATTGCCATCATGTCCGAATGGACTTACAGCTTCAAAAAGATGTAATAATGGAGGATGTTGTTGTCCGCAAGGCCAAGCATGTATGAATGGTGGATGTTGTCAGCTTCCTCGATGCCCTACGGGCAATATTGCAACTGCTATGTGTTCTGGAGGCACACAATGTGGACGTGGAAATGAATGCATTGGCGGGGGATGTTGTGCTTTACCAAGATGTGCATCTGGAGTTATGGCAGTAAATCGATGCCAAATTGGTCGAGGTTGTTCAAATGGGCAAATGTGTGAAAATGGTGTCTGTTGTCCAATGCCGGTTTGCAGCCAAAATGGTCAAGTTGCAATGAGTGTTTGTGGACTTGGAAATGCATGTCCAATGGGATATATTTGTGAGGGACGGGGTTGCTGCCCTGAACCTATGCCACTATGCCCTAATGGAGGAAGAGCAAGCCAGAGATGTTATCGTGGATCTGATTGCCCTGCAGGATTTGGTTGTACACCAATGGGCGGTTGCTGCCTTCTTTCACTAGAGCCAATGTGTCCAATGAGACAAAATGCAATTTGTCAATGTTCATCTTCCAATCAATGTCCCTCACAAGCAACCTGCAATATGGGGACTTGCTGTACATCTGCAGTTGCAACATATAATTCAGTACCAGGAAATCGATGCCAACATAGTTCACAATGTAATGGATATTCAAATAATTGTGCTTCATGTCAGCAATCAATTTGTGTTTGCCTTAAAGATTCATATTCAAATGGTGCAGCATGTATTCAAGGAACTCCAATAATCCTTCGACAGGCTAGAAATGGTTGTGATCAATATGGTTCACCATGTCGATTCCATTTAAGTGCAGCTCGAAGAAAGCCTCTTTTTGCTCCAGTTGGAAATGTAACAGATAATCCACTTTGGTACAATGTTGCTGGGGAAAGACTTTGTGTAGTTAATGATACGGAAATTGATCCAGATTCAACATGTCTTCCATCCGAAAAATGTATCGATGGAAAATGTCAATCGAAACTTTGGCCTGGTGAATATGGCTGTAAATCAGATTTAGAATGCTCATCTCGATGTGGAAATACATATTGTGAACAAAAATCTGATAAAAATGTTCCACAATGTCAATGCCGTAATGGTTTACTTCTTTATGGAAGATGTTTCGAGAAATGCCCAAAAGGCTTTCATGAATCTGGTGCATATTGCATGCATGATGATGAAGAAGCGTTCTGGGAAAATGGAGAAGCCCAAGAAAAACTTCAATTATTGCTCAATGATGGACAATGTTAAAAAAATATTACTGAAAGACTCATTTATTTCTAAATTACGAGTTGCTTATTTTTGTTTTTATAATTATATTTTATTACTTATTTCTGTAAATATTTGAGAAAAAAAGATTAACGTAAATTCATGTTTGAATTATTATTTGTAACATTTTGATAAAATTTCCAGGGATGAAAAATCCGGTCGGCCGGCCTCGGCCGGCCGCAATATTTTAACAGAAAAAAAAAACAGAAAAGCGGGGACCCTTTGAAAAAACAAAAAAATAGAACCAAAAAAAATCGCAAAGTAATTTAAGGGAATAAAGCGGAGAAAATATAGTTAAAATTTCCTAAATATGTTAATATAACATAGAAAAACCCTATATTTTGAATGTTAGAAAAAAATTTTAGTGTAGAAAAATTTTTTTAAATTTATTGAGGCCGGCCGCGGCCGGCCGCACTTTTCGGCCGGATTTTTTATCCCTGAAAATTTCAAAGTTAACATATATTTTTTTAACGAAAAGCACAGTAGTGAAAAAAAGACAAAATGTTTGTGCGAATTTTATGAAAAGTTGTGCCATGACAAATTGATTTATTATTTGTACACATAGTCCGTCATCTTCGTTTTTGCATTTTTGGGCACCCCTACTTTAATGTGGCCAATTGTGTTTCTTTCCAATTTATACATGACCTTTTCTTCCATGTGCACCTAACCTAAGCCATGAAAAAAAGCTTCAATCGATTAATCGCAGTTGCAATGACAAAGTTCTATAATAAAATTTAATGGACCCAAAAACATTCATACCTGCCATCCACTCTATTTTTTAGCTTTGTGTTACTGACTCATAAACATTTTTACTTATTTATTTAGATTAGCATATTTATTTAAAACATTAATATCTTTATTTCATTTTAGAAGAATTAATACAAATATGGAACCTTCTGAAATTACAGAAATAATATTTCGGGAAGATTGTACAAATAATTTTATACTTCCATGGAAAACAGGGGCAATAATCAATGATACAAAAACGGCAGCATCATTAAATTTAAAGACGTTTGAAAATCCTGAAATTCAATTTTTTGATTTTCCTACAACAATGATGTATTATATTTTGCAAACAAACAAAGCAGATATTTATGAAAAATTGATTAAAACTTGCAAATGTTTTTATTCAAATGATAGAATTTTGGTTGTTAGAACTTCATGTTTATGCGACATACAAAGGAATAGTGTTAATTTCCCCCCTTCACGTGTTCATTTGGTGTTTACTTAAGAGGTTTTTTGCCCTAGGGGATTCTACCGGAGTAAATTTGGTACCAAACAATTTCAAAAAAAAAAAAATTATTTTTAAATTTTTTTTATTTTAAAATGATTAAAATATGTCTAACAAGGAGATCGTCAGACATGATTTTTCGATTTCAGAATAATTTTGCTATTATAAAATAGGTTTAGGGGTTTGATGACTACCTGCAAAAAATTAGCGGCCCATGGCGCTATTTTATGCTAATTTTTTGATTTTTAATGCGCGTGTTTTCTTTATAGACATTTTATTTTATAAAAATGGTTACAAGTGGACGCGCCGTACACCACTTGACCATAGAGATGGCAAGACAGGAGCTGAATAAAATGTCAATAAAGAAAACACGCGCATTAAAAATCAAAAAATTAGCATAAAATAGCGCCATGGGCCGCTAATTTTTTGCAGGTAGTCATCACTCCCCTAAACCTATTTTATAATAGCAAAATTATTCTGAAATCGAAAAATCGTGTCTGACGGTCTCCTTGTAAGACCTTTTAAAATAACTATAATAGTCGTTTAAAGTGATCAAAAAGATCAAAAATTAAAGTTATAACCTCTAAATGATGTTGGGGATATTGATGAAAATTGATTTGCCTGGAAAACATTTTTTTCCTCTTTGGTTGTGACTTTTTTTGTGATTGATTATGACTAAACCAAACATGTAGAATTTTTTGGTGACATTTTCAAGCTTTTAAAACTATTTTTAAGCATTGTTGTTGATGTTGGGGGTACTGTAGTATACGGTATTTAGAAAAAAGAATAGAAGGCAAGAAGGAATGAAGCTGTATGGTTCTTTTTGGTATAAATATTTTCGTACAGTGAAGGGAAAACGCCCCATGGACTCTTTTTTATATTTTGGCGTCCACTTTTTATTTTTTTTCCAAATTGAAAGATATGACGATTTTGTACCACAACATCAAAAAAATTATAGAACTTGAGAAACAGTGTTGCGCAACTAATTCCAATGATTGTTATTCTTTTATGTAATTATGTTGAAGAAGCCTATGGACTCTTTACGTTGATTAAAAACTACATCACCGATTTTCGTGGATTCAAAATTATAATTATGCAAAACTTAGAAAATAATGGTCAATTTTCGTTCCGTCTGGAATTTTTATAAAAGCTACTTAGAACTTTTCGGACAGTTTTAATCGGTAAAGGAGATATGTGGAAACAAAAAATTCATTGGTCTGAGACATGTTTTTCATGTAATACTAGAATGCCATCGTAAAAAGTGGAAAAAATAGGGTTTTTTGACAATTTTGACCATTTTGGTTTTTTTAACGGCACATTTCCAAATTAACTCAGATATCGCCAAAAACAGGACACACTAAATGGTGGATGGATGGGTCCGGTGGAGTGGACGTCTAAACGGTGGACGGCTTACTAAATGGCAGATGGATTTTTGAAAAAGTTTTTTTAAAAAAAATCTGAAATTTAAAAATTTTTGGAGGACGAATCCGTAAGGATTCTGATTTGAGTATGGTAAAATTTTTCGAATTTTTTTGAAAATTTTTTTTCAAAATTCCATCCACCGTTTAGACGTCCACTCCACCGGACCCATCCACCATTTAGTGTGTCCCACCAAAAACTTTTTTTGATGTTTCTGGACTCATTGGCATTGTTTAAGACCAAAACGGCCTAACTATACGTTTTTTATCCAAAAATGAGCCCGTGCCTTGTAATTCGAAAAACCCGGGGACGCGTCAGTTCTAACCTACAGTGTTCTCAGTCTTGAAACACTAAAATACATTAAATAATAACTTTTTATCAACAAAAAACTATCAGAAATATGTTCTTAGGTGTTTACAAACATTTTAAAAGCATTTTGAGAAAAAAAAATTTTTTCGAAAATTTTATGATTTTGCCTTGGTCCCCCCTGTCAAAAAGGCAAAAAACGTGAAATTTTGCACAAATCATAAAAATTTTTTTAAATTTTGTGGGAATTTGAGATTTTCTGTAGTATATTTATTCTAAATGTATCGGACTAGGTTTTTTATTTGAAGAAAACTTTTAAATTTGTAGAATTAAAAAGTTTTAGGGATTATTGTTAATTGTACGTTAACCTGCAACATCTTTGAATGCTTAGCAAATTGCGCTCGTATTACCAAATTTGATTATGTTAGACACTTTAGATGCCAAATTTTTTTCTCTTTTGGAAGGACATAATTAAAAATAATAAAAAAGTGGAAGTAAATAATTTGTTTGTTAAATAAACATTAATTTTAAACGTAAAATATTTTTAATGTTAAACATCTTTGGCAAAGTGTCAGTAAACGAATGTCTTATAGTGCAGACGCACATTAAATAAATTTTTATTAAATATAAAAGCTTCCAGCTATTCTTAGAGACAGAAATTGCAGTAATATGGACATTACCATATTTTTATGGGGGAACATTTTTATGCAAAATAACAATCTAAAAGATTCTTGCTCGAATAATTCGAAATATTTAGAAGAAGATTTTTAAAGCATCTAAATTTTTTAAAAAGGAATTAATAAAAGTCAAAAAACGCCGTTACAAACATTTCTTTCGGCTGTATTTTTCACCACAAATTCATTAATACGCTTTTAAACTTTAAAGAGATAATTTTAAAAAAGTCGGATTCCTAAAATTGATTTTTCATATGAATTAAAAAGTGTGTTGTTTCTCCATATTTACTGTCTCGCATTATTGCATCACCCTTACTATTCTAACGTCAGCTTTGGCTTTTTATTTTCTTTTCACTCTTTTCCAACTGCAAAGAAACATAGTTATTGAAATAATTTAGAGATTAGTTTATTAAAGTAAACATAAAAAGCATGCCATAAGAAAAATTTGTTGTTAAATGAAAAACATAAAGATTTTCAAATTTAATCACTGTTGTTGAAAAAACCATGCTAAAAAATTTCAGTAGCAATATACTACTGTTAAGCTCAATAAGATTACAGTAACTTTACTTTGAACATAACAATTTTAAAAACAAACAAAAACAATTATTTATTTTTCTTCTGCTACAGTACCACCACGATTATTGTTTGTTATTACATTATGAACGACATTCTTTTGAATAACATTTTGATCAACCATTTGTCGAAAATAATAAAACCAAAATAAAAGTTTTTCTGCATTAAATGGTTTTCCAGCAGCATCAGCATTTTCTTCAATTGCAAAACGGATTGCTTCAATTGTTGCCAAATATTTATTTGATAAACCTTTTTGTGGTCTCCAATATTCTGTTTTATATTCTCGAAGCATAACTGTCGGAATTCCGCAAAGTTCTTTCTTCCTTTGTATTTCTTTTACAGTTAACCATGTAGCATCAAGAAAAATAAATCTTTGAATTGGGCCATTTTCTTTTACATATTCAGCGATAGATATTGCAGAAGAATCTGGATAAACGAGTACAGTATTTGGATATAATGAAGTATCATTAAATTGTGGAATTTGTGATTTTGAATCATAAATATTTGTCGTATTTGGAGATAATAGTTTACAATGAATTGCTGTAGATTTTGAATTCTTTTCAGCTGGATGTTTAATAATTTCAATTGAAACTGGTAATTCTATTATTGGAGCTTTTTCATCAATTTCTGGCATATTTTTATGACAATCATAACAAAAATATAGTCGCTTCTTATTGCAAGAAGTACATGCAGTCTTTGATAAACCTTCTATTTCTTTATATGCTGCTTCAAAAGTAGCAATCATTTTCATTCAACCTAAAAAAATCATGCAGCAAAAACTCCAATTTAGAAAAAAAACACCTAAACTGGAAATCCAATAAACGTTTTTATTACAGTAAAAAAAACTTAAAATAATCAACAATTTTATTTTTAAAATAGTTTTAACATTTTTAAGAGAAAAAAGACTAGTGACAAAATAAAAAAGGAATAAAGAACCCATTTTTTAAAGACAACAAAAAAAAAGAAATTGCAATGTGAAATAATAATTTTCGATAAATCTGTTTCTGAGCAATAAAATGAAGCCGAAGGCAATCATGGCAATCAAATAACATAAAACAAAATAATTTTAAGGTTTTTTACGGAAAATTCGAGAAAAGAATGAACGTTTTGTACTGGATTCACTAGATGCAGAAGTAGTGGAAAGACGAGGTAATGATGAGGTTGTTGCAGATGATGATTCAGATGGAGTCTCTTCTTTTTTGACAATAGCTGCTGAAAGCTTTGATTTCGTTGTTGCAACACTTGGAGTAATAATAACGTGTCCACCTTCTTCAGCGATTTGTGCAGAAACTGCTGTACCAGAAAAGCTTTTACCACTAACACTTCGTGCAGCTTGCATTTTTGGATTCTTTCTAAAAAAATAGATATATTAAAACCAAAAAAGAGATATAAAAAAACATACTTGAAGGTTTTAGTAATCTTTTTAACAGGAACTTCTTCAACTACATCATCATTAAGCATTTGTTTCAAATTATCCATAATTGCATGAACTTTATATGGATCATATGATTCTTCTGTATCAGAAGAAGCTGATTGTCGGGTAAAGCTTGATGGACCTTCACCATAACCATAAAATTCAGCCGGTTGTAAATGTAAATCTTCAGGTCCAACATTTTGACTAACAGAAGAACGTTTTGCTTTATTTCGAGTATCAAGTAATAAAAATCGTCCTTTACTTCCACATGAAACAGTATCTTCACTACCATGAATTTTAGATGGTCCATCAACCATTGAAGTTGGAGACATTTCACGTTCACGACTTATCAAAGCTGCACCAGTTGCATTTCTTCCACATGCACTATCAGTTAAAGATTTTGAATCCATTACAGAGCCCGCTAATCCTTTTGTAGATCCTGCTTCATCATATACAGCTTCTTGTCCATCAGAATATACAGTATATACACTCTAAAAAGACGATATTAAAGCTACAGTAATACAAAATAATAATAATAATTTTACCTTATTGTCATATTTAGAACCAGCCATTGCATTTACAGATGCTCCATCAAAATTTCCTTTATCTCCAAGACTATTAATACCAGATTCAACACTTTGTCGACGTTTTCGATGATTTACTTTTGATGAATTTGATGTTGTTGGTTGAATCAATGAAGATTGTTGAACAATTTCACTTGAAATTCCACTATTAACAGAAATTCCAGCAGCAATAGATTGTTCATCAGGATTATCACTTGAGAGAGCATTGATTAAACGAATTCTTTCTTCAGTACTTCGATCTGTGTAACCCGTAATTGCTGCAATTTCATCAATTTCATCTTCACCATATGGAGTTTCTGTAATTTCTGTACCACCTCCACATCCACCATTTCGACAAAGTGAAAGTGGAACAACACCATAAACATAACTAAAATATGGAATTTAATAAACATCCGCATTTTAATAAAAGTAAGCTTACGCTATTGCAACAGGAATTCCAACACCCAAAGTTAAAACTGCAAGAACCGGACTAACAATTAATGAGCCGACAACACTTGCAGCAGTAATTAATCGTCTTTTACCCTTTGATAAATATGCAAATTTTTGATAGGCTTTTCTTCCGACAAAAACTGGTACACCAAAAATAATTCCTGGTACAGCTAATCCAGCAATCAAGGCAATTCCAACAGGAGCTCCAATCAATGTTCCAATTTGCCATAAAAGTTTCTTCTTTTTTGTCCATGGTCGTTTACCCCTAAAAAATATTATTATTAGTTTTATTACAGTACAAAAAACTTCATTACCAAAATGTACAACCCGTAGGACTTAAATAATGTAAATCCGTAATAACTTTAAGACACAACCAACAAAATTCAGCACCACACATTGCACAAACCTAAAAACGCATTGTATTTAATAAATATATTTTTTAAAAACTGTTGAAATACCATATGATTACAAGATCCATCATTCATTTTAACAATTAAAGTACGGCATCGAGGACAAGCTTTAACATCACCAGCTAAAAATAAAAAAGATTACAAACAGCTTCGCAAATAACAAAACAAACGTTTTAAAAATGAATCACGATCAAATACACTTCCACTAATAGCGCCATCAGCAATTCTTGGAGCTCTTTCACGACGTGCTTCATCGCATGTTTGATTGTTATGCCAAATTCCTTTACAATGATAACAAAATAGCGTACCGCAACCAGTTCGTTCACATTTTAATTGTGGACATGCAGCACATCCTGCAGCAATAACAGCATAAGTACAATCAGGTGCTGGACACCATCGAGTATCTGGATCAGTCATTAATATTCTTCTTAATGCAAAATTTTCATATTTATCAATTAAATATCCTTGCTTTTGAAGAATATTATAAATATCCAGTTGATGCAGCAATTCACTACATTCTGGACAAGAGATGTTTACTCTGCTCTCCATGATTTCAATTTGAAGATACTGTAGAAATCATTAATTAAACAATGTTTTTTATAAAAGTTGAAAATAAACTTACTCTTGCCAAACATGATCGACATGAACGATGGCAGCAATTTGTAAGTTTTACAAAACTTGATAAAGGTTGTGAGCAATAACATAATGGACAATCACGAACTTTAGCGGAATATGCCATTGCAGCTTCTAAAAAAATAAAGAAAATTAAAATTTGGTTGCAAAAAAAGAAAAAAGAACATTTTTTTCTTTTCTTTTTTGCGTGCCAACTTTTGAGGAACGCATTGCCAAAAATATCCTTTATTATTTATCATAAAAATTTTATGAAATTTGTTAATCAAAATTTAGCTCTGCGTTTGCTCTAACTTTTTTCTGGGTATTTCGGGGCATTGGGGACAAAAATCATTGGATCACGAAAATAATTCTCATACAGATATGGAAAAATTAGATTTTACTCTATTATACATTTTTTGTCCTTATGACTAAAACTAAAAATGCATTTTCGACACTTTTGTCTGCAAAAAACTTTCCAAAAATTGCATTTTCAGAATCAACGGATTATCCGATTTTTAAAAGTTGATAAAAAATTTCATTTTTTTCTTAAAGTAACAAAAAAAACAAAAGTATTCCCTGCGTGTGTCTAAACAAATTCAATCAGTATTATCAATAAAAAAATTATGATGAAAAAAGAGAGATGGGAACGGAACAGTTATAATCCTTCTTATCGACTTAAATAGATAAAAAAAAGTAAGGGAAAAAGAGGGAAAACAAAAAAATACCAAACCCTTCTTTTTTTTCCTCTCAACTTTAAGAATCATTAACCCCTTTTTTTATTATCTTGCACTTACCTAAAGAAGTAAATTTTGGAAGTTTTTCTGCATTTTCTGGATCTATTGGAGACATATTCCAATTAAGTTCTTCGTTTAAAGCAGTTGTTTCAATTTCATCGATTACAGTTTCAGATCTTCTGAAAGTTTAAACATGTTAATTTTTAATAGTTTTAATTGCATAATCAAACCCTGGATTTGTGGAAGATGTTGTTGTGGTTGAAAGGGCACTTTGATGGCTTCCGCGAGAAGTTGAAAGCGATGATCCGTTTAAAGAACTTCGTTTTCTGAAAATTGAATGACAGTTATTTTTGTGTCATCCCAATCACTTTCTCTTAATTTCACTTTTTCGTAAAAATTATCTCTCTCTTCTGTGTTATAATTGTTCATTGTTAAAGAAGAAAGAAAATGGAACAAAAAACAGACGATATCAGTTGTTTCATGCATAAAAAAACGAATAATAAGGGAACGACACACATGTAAAACAACTACGTCAGCTTTTTTGTGTTTTTTCTCATTTCTTTAACATGAATGTAAAGGTGCGCAACAACACTATGAGAAAAAAAAAAGTGTGACAACAATTCATTTGGAACTAGTTCTAATTTTTTTGTCTATCTCTCTTTTTTATTCTTGCATTGATCAATAGCAGCGTTAATATAATGACACAAAAGAGCAGAAATTTTGAGTTATAAATAAAAAAAATTTATACAAGTTTTATGTGCTTTTAAAAACATTCTTTAATTAAACTTCAACCCTTGGTTCTTTCTTTTTGTTTCAATAATAGAAAAGACGCATGCTACTATCAATATTGTTTTCACGAAAAAAACAAAAAACATCAGTAACATGACTTCATGCTGTTTTCTTTAAAGATTAAACAAGGAAAACAGTAAACATACCCTCTTGTTCCTCTTATTGGAGTTGTAACATTATTAATAAATCCCAATAAATTTAATCTTGATTGTGCTAAGATACTTCGACGTCGTGGAACTTCATATGAATGTCCGTAACGCTAAAAAAAAGCAAAGAACGTTAAAAACAATATATGAATCATCAGACGTAAATGCTTTGAAATAAAACGTTTTGTTGCTGTTGAAAGCAAATAAAACATTAGAAATTTATAAGACAATGGGGGGAAAACGAACTTGTTCATAGAGCTGTTCAATATCTTTTGGATATCTAGTAGTTCTTGTTTCAGCCTCAGGAACTCGATATGTGCCATCTTCATCAATATCATCAGACGGAATTTCTATAACAACATGATCAGAATTTTCAGAAATATTTTCTGCAACTGCTGCTACAGTTGTTATCGAATTTATCGATGTAGGATTCGTTAATAATGGAGATGAACAATCTTCACCCGTTTCAGCTAATTCTACGACGGTACCCAAATTTTTTCTTCCGCCTTTTATGCTCATTCCTGAAAGATTAAATATATGAATTCATTATTTTTTTCTCTTTAAAATTTTTAACGTTTCATAACAAATAAAAAAAAGAGAAATGTATAAATGTTGAAAAATGTAGGAAGGAAGAAAAAAAGGGAGAAAGCGTTTGTGCTTGCTTTCAAAAAAAAAGAAGCAGGAAGAAGAAAAAAAAGAGAACATTAAAAAAAAAGTGTCAGTAATCAATAAAACATTGTAAATTATATATATTCTTTTTTGAAAAAGCAAATAAGCTTTGATGTAAATATTATATTTAAAAAAAATGGTTTACACATTTTAAACAATAGATGTTTAAAGGGATATAATAAAATAAAAGAATGGCAAAAAAAGCAGCAGATCGATTTTGGTGCTTTCTTTCTTTTTGCTGCTGAAAAAAGATGAGAAAAAAGTTCACGAAAGTCAAACATGTGTTTTTCTCGCAGTTTGCGCGCATTTTTCTCAAAATAATTTTCAACGAAGAAAAACTTATTTTTTGATTTTTTTAAAACACTAAAACTTATACAAAATCATATGTGTGAAAGTTTAAAAAAATATTTATAAATGCCATGAGAAAATTTTCCAATTTTTTCTATTGAATGGAATGAATCAGGAAGTTGTTGTTTTTGCTGGGAATCGAAGAACCGGAAGACAAAAGATGAAAACAATGCGCGGCCGTAAAAGAATGAGATGAGAAAAATTATTTAATGGTAGCAACAGCAAAAGAAATTTTACAGCAATGTCTATAAATTTCAAAATTTTATTCATCATGAAAATTAAAATGTAGCTAAAAACAAAGAAATTTTAAACTTTGACATATTTGATAGATTAAAAAATAAGTAATAATTGAGTTATCAGAAACATAAAAATTCTTAAGAATGGCACTAATTTTAAGTTTTATTTTTTGCAGAAAAATCCCAAAGTGGGAAGGAGCGATTCTGATACAAATTTGGATACCTATAAAACCAATTTTTCAAGAATAAAATATGGAAGTTCATTTCTTTCACTTTTTTGTGCAAAAATGTGGGGGCCTTTGTTTAAAACAATTGTATGGTATGAGCCATGGAGACCAAATATTTTAGCTGCTGACAAAAGCTAACAAATACATTTTTTTCTTCAGTCCAGAGAAAGATGTGCATACAAAATATTTCAAAGAAAAAACGTTTTCCCCTTTATTTTGGATTTCCTATTTTCTTTGATTTATTGCTTCCAACTTTCATTTTTCGGACAAAATTGGGCATAAAAATTTTGAAATATTAGATTTTACTAAGTTCAGCAGAAAATAGAAAAAAAATCAAATTTGATTGTTTTAAAGGACTGACAAATAAATAAATTTAAAACATAAAAAATCTTGAATTACATTTTACAACAATTAATATTGTAGTGTTAAAAAAAATTTTTAAATTTCAATTGAAAGTAATAATAAAATTTTATGAATAAAATGTAAAAATATGGATGTTTTAATGCCGAAATTATTTTTGATCAACTTTCGGGTAACTTTTGTCCTAAACATTTAAAAAAAATAAAGGGATTTCATATGTCCAGCAAATCTCCTGTAGAATTTAAAACGATTTCATATTCTTTCTTTTTGACCCGATATTGTCCAATCTTCTTCATCTTATAGTTATTATGCTGATGAAGAAAATTTACTGTTTCCTTCGAATGAAGAATGGGAATTTCCATGGGATAAAAATGATGAAGCTTTGGAACAATGAATTCTTTTTTTGTGTAACATTTTTGTATATTAACTTTTATAATTATGTAATTATATTGACAGAGAATAAAAATGATACGTCGGTGTTTTTCATTACGTTATTACCAAAGGTTTTTGTAGTATTTATTGTTTTGTTATTTTTTAAAGTTAAAAATGCCTTTGTAAAAATTTTATAACCAAAAAAATTAAAGAGAAAATTTAAAAATTCAACACATACTTTAGAAGATTATGTTTAATACGTGATAATCAGAAAGATCATTGTTTTTTTGCACTTTTTATCATCATTTTATTTTTTCACAAAAACAAATCACATGTTTTTTGATCTCTCCATATATAAAGTTAAATAGTTTTTGCTATTCTATTCAATTTTTTTTGAAAAAATTTTCGTTGTTTTTTGTTGTCTACAAAATAATTGGGATTAAAATGACTTTAAAAGCAATGATTGCTGTGTTATTACTCAGGTAGGTTGGGATTTACATTAAGTGTAGACGAAAATAATGTAGCTTTTAGTTTTAAATTTTCAAGAAACACCAAATTGTCATGGACCTGGACATAAAATTCTTTCTGCTCCATGTGCCGTTAGTTTACCAACAGCTGCATGTGAACGGCCATTAGATTGGTGCTGTATTGGTGAAGTACATTTTAATGCAACTTCACAATGGTGTGAAGCTATTCCTACTCCAGCTACTCTCTAATTTATTGATTTCATTTTGGACATTAATCAATGATTTATCGGTTTTTTAATCTTTATTTATTTATTTATTTATTTATTTATTCTACATGCCTTACGCATGTTGGTTTATGAGAAATTTAAAACATTATAAAATTTTTTTTTTAAAAGTTTTATGTTTCTTTTTACGAATAAATTATTACTTCTTTTGAAACAAAAACCCTTTTGAAAAACACATTCAAAAATTTCCAGAAAAATCAGCACAAAAATTTTGTTATAATCTATGTTTTTCACTATTTAGCACTGCGGTTTTTAATTTGTTGGTCTTAGTTTTAACGGACGGTTAAAAAAATTTAATGTTCTTTTTTTATACTTCATTTTTGTAATTTTTGGATATTACATTTTTTGGTTACCAACAACAAAATTACTTTTCAAATTTATTTCAATATAATTGCATAAAATTATATAGTAATTTTTTAAAATACAAAAAGTCATGGTACAAGGAAATGGTGGTGTTCCATTATATATCATAGTTGGAATACATTTATTTTGTAATTTTTTTGAAATAATTGTTATAATTTTTCTTCTATCAAGATTTAGAAATCATAAATCAATATTTCGTTCACCATATTTCATAATTTTATGTTTTGGATATTGTGTTGATTTAACATTTGCAATGTGTTGGATTTCTGGAAAACTCACACATTATTCACAAACAAATCCATTATTGCCATGGATTTTATTTATGCAATGTTTTGCACAATTAAATATCGGCTTATGGGATTCAATTTTAGCATTTAATCGTTGCACCTCCCTAGCTTTTCCATTGTTTCATCAAAAGGTTTGAAAACAACTTGTTTTGGGGCATTAAAAATGTAAATTTCAGGTTTGGACAAAAAAATCTATATTTATTTCAATTACACTTTTATCAGTTTTTCCGTTAATTATTGATTTTTGGTCATTTTTAGATCTCTCCTGTAAATTTTGGTATATGTATGAAACAAAATGTTATGATTTTCAACTGCAAAGAAGTTATTTAAGAATTGGAGTAAATTTTATTTTTGGAATTCTTTCACTTTCTTTCATCACTTTTGGAATTTTAAAATCGCCAAAATTGGCAGAAAATGGAAATGAAAAATCTAAAATGGAAAAACGTTTAATTATTCAATCACTACTTTCATCGATTTTATTGATTTTTACATTTTCGGCTTAAGGAATTGCAATTTATTTAAAATCTGAAGAACTTTTTATTTATGGTTATATTTTTTATATTTTAGAATTTTATCCACCCATTTTTATACTTTTTTATGCTTCTGCTGTTTTTCGAACAGAATATATCAAATTTTATAGGTTAAATCGGTTTATATGCAAATCTTAAATTTATGTTAAACCTATTTTAATCATTTCTTGTATCAATGTTTTTTGTTTAATCTTGGTTGTTCGCGTCTGACTTTAGATATTAATTTCAGTTATAATTTTTAATATTTTGATTTATTCAAAAAAACTTTGACCCAGAAAAACTTTTCATTTGATGTTTTTAGTGAATGTAATGGAATTTTTTAGGGTGTATAATTTTTGTTGAATATATTTAAAACAACCTTTTATCTTTTTTTCTTTTCAATGTTGTATTTTTTTTATCAAAGTTAAAATTTTTTTAGAAGAATAATCGTTATAAATATTTTATGACATAAAAGTCATCTAAATATTATCATTCGATTCTTTAATTAGCGTTTTTGTACAAGAAAAGTCACTTTTTTTCTTTAACAATGGTTGTGCATATTTGTGCAGTTTGTGAAAACAATTTTTATGTGTCTCAAATTTACGATACGATATCGAAAAAATGCGAAAACGGATTAGATGTAAGTAATGCCAAACTTTTTCAAAATAAACATAAATTTTTAGAAAAATAAGGAAAACTTTGGATGGTGTTGTCTTTTAAATTTTATTTACAACACAGAAAAAGAAAAAAGGCAAAAAATAGAAAAGGCAAAAAAAGCTGGTTTCTCAAGAATTTGTTTTATTGGCGATAACGAAAGCTATTATATTTCCGTTCTTTCTAAAACTTTATTTATTCCAAAACCAAATGATATTATTTGGCTCCTTGAACAAGATTCAAATGCATACAGAATGAAATTATATAACAATATTAAATGTTATGTTTATCAAAGAGGGTATGAAAAAGCTAAATGGTTGAATGCTGGAAATATTAATGTATTTGATAAAAAAACTATAGAAAACTTTAATATAAAAATAAAAAAAGATCCAGACTATATTGTTGTTGTTGGCCTTTACAAGATCATTGATGAATGGCGGAATTTGAGGGAGTTAAAACCTGTCAATTATGACTTTAAATATGATGCCGATTGTATAAGCCAATGTTTTCCTTTTTGCAAAGTTACTCAAATTGAATACCATCACGATTATTATCACAGGTTTTTTCAAAAAAAGAAGCCGCGTTAATAAAAGCAAGAATAATGGCAAATGATCCTGAAATAAAGATTTATGATATCGAAGACGACATTTCTAGTTCAATTGAATTTACAATTAATGAAAATGTTATAATCAACTATGAAGTGAATACATATCCATTCAAAAAATTAATTGTATTTTTTAATGTAAAAAGTTTAAAGTTCAATGTAATATCACGTTTTTTGTAATAATTTTGTAAATAATTTTTAAGGTTTCATTTTTATCTGACAAAAAGGAATTTGATTTTAGCGATTATGAAAATGCATTATGTATTTTAACGATTGATAAATATGGATTTTATAACGTTGAACTTAAAGAAACGCCTGCCAGTTTTATTGTTTTAAATAATCCCAATTCCATTGAAATACAATGTTACGATGTAACACATTTACAGAAATTAAATGGTCAGTTATTTTTATTTATCAAAATAATCAAAATAACTACGTCATCAATTTTTTCCTTTATTTTTAATTATTATTTCTGTTATTTTGAAATTTAAAGTTTAAAGTTTTAGATAAAGTAACAACCACATCTGCGACAACAACGAATGTAAAAACTCTAAAAGAAAGCGAAAATATTATATTTTTCGTTGGAAATGCTTCGAAAAATTATGAAAAAATAATTAACATATTATTTATCAGAGACATTATTAAAATCGATGTTAGAAATATTGAAAGTATAAAAGATATCACCGGAAATGCAGGAAAAATGGATGGATGTATTTTATCTGGAATTAAAGCAATTCATAATTTTTCCGATGTTGCTGTCGTATTTGAATATGTTGATTGTTGTATAAGTAAGAAAAAATGTTTAATGTTAAAAAAGCGACAATTTTTTTAAGATGAAGAAATTAAATGTTTTTTGCAAGATTTGCTGGAACATCGAAAATTAATGTTTGAAAACTTTTATATTCCGTTAAATGAAATTCTTTTTATTGCAAGTTTAAATGACACACATTTTATCAATGAAAATCTGAAAGACAAAAGTACTATTATTTATGAAAAGGATTTAAACAAGTAAGGTTTTAGTTATTATTTTTTAAAGTCTGTCAGTTTAATTTTTTTTTTCAAAACTCTTCAGAGTTATCAGTGCTTATCCCTAAAAGCCTTGAATCTCTCGGAATTGCAAATTTACGTTTTTTAAAAATGAGGTTTTGTATAAAGAACCGTATTTAAACATGAATCATACAATAAAATACAATTAAACAAAACATTGCAGATCTGAATTTTATGCCGTCCCAGAACACATTCATGATACTTTGTCACTTGAAGCATTTCAATATTTATTTGGTGTTATTAGAAATCATGAAAATTATATGTTTAATATTTCAAACATTAACGAAAATATCAAATCTGATATAATTTCTGAACTCAATTCAATATTCGAAAAAGCATTAATAAAAAAAAGTTTTTCATCATTGGATTTTGCGTCGATTGTCGAATCAGAAATTGAAGAAGCACTTCCATCATATCAAAATTTGAATAAATGGCTTTCAAAAAGCTCACATCCAACTAAAAAGGTTCTTTGTTATGCAGGTGATGCAATGCATTTTACACTATTAAATGAAGAAAATATTCAACTTCAATTTTTTAAAACAAATGAAAAAATTGTTTTAAAACAAAATAATACAAATTTTATTTCACAAATGCCATTTCAGTTTTTACCAAATTTGGGATTTAATGTTCATCGAGGATTTATTTCAGCGGATTTGCTTGAAAATATTAATAAAATTATTGATAATGTTTTTATTGATAATTATGATAAAAAAACATTCTCGGAATTGTCGTTAATTATTTCAAAAGAGATAACAAAATTTCAACAAAAACCATGGGAATGTTTTATAACAAATGATACAAAAAATATTTATAAAACATTTTTTCCTGCAGAATTTATTCATTATCTTTTACCCTCCCTCGGACTTCCATATTCAATTATCGTTTATCGACAAATTCTTTCACCACGAATTAAACACTTTCATTTAAAACATAAAGCAACAATTACTGGAACATTTTTGGATGATATTTTACAATCATTTGGAAGAAAAGCACTAGTTTCATTGGTTACAAATGATAAAACAGGATTAAAGAAATCTTTGACAGATTTATTTCAAACTGAAGCTTTTACATTTTTATCCGGATTTTCAATTGAAGGATTTGAATATTATAAAAATAATTTTATTCTTAAAAATTATGTTTTTATTTCTTGTAATGATATTTTAATGTTAGCATTTTCTTAAGTTTATTATGTTTCGAATTTCCAATTTTTCTGTTCCGTTAACTGTTTCAAAATCGCTAAACGAAATTTAATGAATTTTATTTTTATTTTTTTTAAAATTGATTGCAAAAATTGTTATAAGTAGATTTTTAAAACACAAAATTAAAACAGCAAATTTTTTAAAAAATAATATAAATTTTGCAAATTAAAATAAAAAACACAGTTACATACGTAAATTTTCATAAAATTTAAATATGAAAACCATTTGTTTAAAAGCTAAGAAAAAATATTTTTAAAGCAAAATTGACCGGACAAAAACTAAGGACGGCAAAAAAAGAAAAAAACTTACAAAATAAAAAAAAAGTTGAATAAAGCTTTGGTCGCGAGAGTGAAAGGAGTTTTTTATGATTTTCGGACGGGAGAGAAAAAAGAGACTTTCTACAAAATAAAAAAATAATAATTTGAGATCGACGCTAAAAATAAGCGAGAGAAAACAAAGAAAATGAAAAAGAGGTGGATGCTGCAAAAGAAGAGAGAGAGAGAAGTTTGTGAAAAAAAAAATAAACAAATTTGTACAAAATTTAAAAAAAAGGAAAAATGTCTCGAATCCTGAAAGGAATATATTTTGACTTTTATCTCAATTTCGAAATTTAAAAGAGAGACACAGAAAAGAGTCTTGCAAAGAAAAAAGACCGGTTTAAAACATGTGAAATTTAAATGAAAAACATGCAAATTTTAAAAAAGCAAGCAAAATTATTCGGCAGAAAACAATTTATTTTTATTCTGAAGAAGAAATTGTTGGAGATTGATGATTTTCAGATTCTTCTTGCTTTGGTAGAATTGCTGCTTTTTCAGAAGGTTCTAAAGCGACGGATGAATTTTGTCCCGCAAAGAAAGCTTTTAATAAATTTGTTGGATCTGCGCCGCCAACATTTCCAAATAATGGAGATGGAAATTGTTGAAGATAATTTGCTGCCATAATTCTTTGTGCTAGTTCTGCTGAAGCTGTAGCAGATTCTGAAGTTGCTGTTGGAGTTGAAGATGGTGAAGTTCCTGCTGCGGCGGCTGTTTGGGATAGATTTGCGGATGCAGATGATGTAATTGGAGTTGCAGCAGATGAAGTTGTTGGTGATAGCGGTAAATGGGCGGCTGTTGAAGTAATTGGAGAAAGAGCTGGTGCTGAATCTCGTGAAGGTGACAATGATGCTGCAGAAGTCATTGCAGAAGCTCCAGATGTTGTTGCAGCAAGTAATGGATTCATAAGCATCATATGATCAACTAAAAAAGGAAAAAGGAATTAATTTTATCTCAACACTTAAATTTCTTAAAAACTTACACATTGCTTGATTATGAACATTAAAGGCATTCAAGAATGCTGTAGGATCTGCATTTGGATTTCCACCAGCTAACATTGCATATTGAGTTGCAAAATGTTGTGGTAAAACACCAGAATGTCCTGCGGCCGCAGCTGCCGCAGCAGCAGCATATTGTCCAATAACCCCTTGTCCGCGAGAATGTTTTCGGAATTTTGCTCGACGATTTTGAAACCAAACTTGTACTCTCGCTTCCGAAAGATTAACTTTATTTGCAAGTTCTTCTCTGAAAAAAATGAATATTTATTAGAATCAACAAAATACATTTTATTAGCATAATTTTTAACATTTTTGTTCCCTATTTTTTCTTTTGTACAAAACCGCTCTCTATTTTTTTAATTGTGTAAATTTGCGCTAATTTGTTTTTACAAAGCTCAAATTATATGCTGCTCATTTTTTTTAAAGGAATAATCGCCTCAATTGGTTCTTCCATTCGTTTTTAGAATGACCATATTATGCAAATTTCGGCAACAGTCTATTACTTCCTTCCTTTTCTATTTTATGGCATTAAAGGAGTCGGCGCCGCTCTACAATTAAACAATGATCGAAAAACATGGGTTATTACATGGCTGTCAGATGGTTAGCCTGCGAATTACTCTTTTTGCTGCTGCTACAGTCGATTATCCACGGACGGCACTTGCCAAAAACATGCGCGAATGCAGGTGGAAAAAAGCAATGAATGCCAAAAAGAAGAAAAGCTACTTGAAGTAAACTACAAAAAAAAGTGCCATTCTTCCTTTTCGGCATTTTTTCTTCTTTTTAAGCTTTGTTTCACTTAAGTACCATGTAATAAACTAATTTTTCCTTTGCTTCTTAAGTAATATAAGCGGTTAAATGAGGATATCTCTTTTTGTGCCATAGAAAACCACCGTAATCCATTTTTTATTAATTTAGTTTCATTTTTTTTCATTGACTCAATTTCCAAGGACATTATTTTCTTTAAAAAAATAAGAGTGTCATTATCCCCCCTCCTCTAATATATATATATTTCAACTATGCATTAAAATTGCCTTTTTTTCAAGGAAAAAAAGTATTATAATATTTTTTTTATTGGAACAAGGAGACAAAAAATGAGAGACATGAGAAGCTAATTGTTTCGAAGCCCCCCAATAAATGGGCAAAGTCAGTCACTAATGTGAGACTATTAATTTTTTTCTTTGCATTTTTCTATCTTTATTTGTTTAAAAAATAAATAAATGCAACAAATTTTGCTTGCATTTTTAAGCATTTTTTTTGTCCAAAAAACACAAACAATAAAACAATTTAAATTTTTAAACACTTTTTTGAAAAACAATGTCCTGCAGCGAAGAAAGAAAAAATCTTTGCAAGAGACTGTTTATTTACAAAAATTTAATATTTTTTTGTAAAGCAGGAAAAAACAAGCTAATCAACGGTATTTGATGACACTCATTTTTTTAATCTTTTATTAATCGACTAATATCTCTCTCAATTTCTATTTTTGGCATTCTTTGCTTTTTATGACCTCAAAAAAGAGAAGAAATTGTCCGCAATTTTCGAAAAAATTATTTCTATTGTCTGTCACTTTTTCTCATTTCTAATAGAGAGAGTCAATTTAAAATCACATATTGTTTTATTTTTTATTTAAAAAGCTAATTATGTTTGTTTCTCTTCCCCCCGATATAATTGGAATAACGGGGCGTTAAAAGTTGAAGTAAATTATGGTTAAATATCGTACTCAAAAAAAATATATTTTAATGAACGAACATTAATCTTCTTCTCTTTTTTTACAAGGCCATACATCTGTTGTTTTTTTAAAAATAAAAAGGCACATACCTTACAAAAACATCAGGATAATGTGTATGCATAAATGTTTTTTCAAGTTCTTCAAGTTGAAATGCGCTAAAAGTTGTACGGTATCGGCGTTGCTTGGAATTTCGTTTTCCGCAGTCATCACTTCCAGGCGAGAGTTTATCTTCAGGAGATAATTTTAAAGATTGATCTGATCCACATGGAGGAGAAGAATCATGTTCTAAAAAATCTTATTATTTTAATTGTTTTAAAGTCAATAGATATTTACCATTAAGAGATTTTCGATCATCATCAATTTCATCTTTAATACTTCTATGATTCATTGAATCATTTTTGACAGCGGCAGTTAAAGAATCAATTGCAAAAGAAGAAAAATAATTTGTTGGTGCAGATTTTTTTGCTGATGGAGGAGTTAGGGGTTCATTGGATTCTCGCTTTAAAGAATTTCCAGAGATTGTTGAAGTTGCAGAGGTTGGAGTTGTGGGAGATTGGGCTGTAGTCCCAAATAATGGACTTGAAAGTCCAAATAAACTCATTGGATTCATTGCTGCTGCAGCAGCAGCAGATACATTTGAACCAATTGAACCAGGTTGTGAATAAATTGCTGCAAATTGTGATGCCAATTGTTGTTGCATTGCCATAAATTGTTGTAAAGCAAGAAATTGTTGATGTTCTGAAGTTGTTGTGGATGAAGTGGATGGAATTGAAGAAGTTGATTGTCGACGATCTGATTGTTGGGTTTGTTGTTGTTGTTGTTGCTGTTGAAGGAATGCCATATCCATTGCTTTTGTAAATATTTCAATATCAAATGAATTATTCAATGTTGTAGGAAGTTCTTCTTTATCAGGCATAGAATTTATATATCAAAATTTTTAAAATTTCTATAAAATGTTTAAATTTTGATTATTGTATTTTTAATGATAGTAACACAAAACTCAAAAAACACGAATTTAATATCACGTAAAAAATAAATCACGCCACGAAAAAAAAAACATCATTGAAAAAAACAACGTTAAACATAAAAATTGAAATGAATCTTTACATCAAAATTTGACTTGTTTTAATAGTAAATAAATTCTAATCCAATTCAATGGAACAAATTTTAATTAACTTTTTTTTATCTTGACGTGTTAAAAAGATTATAAAATACATATCTCTCTCGTCAATAAAATTAAGTAGCATCTTAACCTTTTTTATCCATAAAAAACATTACATAACAAATATATATAAATTCAAAGGTATGTTTTTCGCGTCATTGAAACACAAACCTTTTTATATTTTTATGCTTTTAAGGTCAATTTTTATTTTTGAAAGCGACTAAATAAATATTATATGTGCTTTGATTTTGACGCAATTGACTTTAAAAAAGTTATAAATGAGGTTCCAAAAAATAAGGGGGGGGGGCTAAAAATATTAAAAGGGAAGGCAAACATGCATGGAATTTAATAAAACGCATGTTTCTTTTTTATTTCTTGGATTAAAGATAAAACTTTTTAAAATGGGAAAATAAAGGCGTGGCATTTAAAGAAATAAATAAATAAGGATCGGGAGAAACGGTCAAAAAAAGACAAAAGCTAAATTTTTGTTTTTTTAAAGACAATTCTTTTTTTTCAAGGCGGAGACTACCAAAAAATGAATGAATTTGAAAGAAACAACAGATGGCGCTTTTCCTTCGTTTATTTCATTTTCATTGCTTTCCCTCTTTCCTTTTTTTTGAAAAACAATATCTTCATCATTGAGAAATCGAGAGAGGAACGAAAAGGATGGGCTAAATTAATTACCCAATCAAAAGACTGTAAGTGAAACTAATTGGAGGTAAATTGAAAAAATTTAGAGATTTTCGTCGAAATTTTTTGATTAAATCTCGTGATGGAAGGGGTACTGTAATTTCGTGAAACATGATTAAGATAATGTAAGAATGTTAAAAAGTAATACATATACAAAAAATTTAAGAAAACAATCTATAAAAACAAATGTCACAACATTTAAATTTTAGTTTAAATGCCATTTTCTTCAAAAACTTAT
Source organism: Panagrolaimus sp. PS1159 (assembly GCA_963922195.1). Taxonomy (NCBI): domain Eukaryota; kingdom Metazoa; phylum Nematoda; class Chromadorea; order Rhabditida; family Panagrolaimidae; genus Panagrolaimus; species Panagrolaimus sp. PS1159. Next base: position 988,024 of record CAWUHW010000018.1, read on the forward strand.
CATTGCTTAATCTTATAAATATAAGAAAAAAGGGAGGATTAATTAGATCACTTTGATGCAAAAAATAAGCAAAAATTTTATTTTTTCTTAAATTAAATTTATTATAAAAGTTTTTATATAGGAAAAAACAGCTTTTAAAACTATAAAAAATGTTGTTTGAAAAAAGCTATGGAATATACGATAGCTTTAATTTTAAAAAACTTGAATATATTAATTTCATTAAAAAAAAAAATATACACATTTTTTAATGAAATTAAATCCAAGAAAAAAAGAAATATTAAATTAAAAAAAGCGAGCAATGTTTTAACTTAAAATTTGTTCAACTGCCGCGCCTCAGGGAAAATAAATTTACGTAAAGCAAGCAGCATTAAAGCAATTCACTCAAATATATATATTTTTTATCGTCAGCTTTGCAAATTAAACTATAATTGGTTAAATAAAAAAAATAATAAAAAAATAACAAAACAAAGCTCAAAATCTTTTCACTTTAAAAAAAAAGATGGGTATTTCGAAATATACTCTTAAAAAACGTAGTAAACTTTGTGATTACAAAAATTGTTATTATTTCATCAGAAATAAATATATTTAAGTTAATTTTGTTTTTTCTAGTATTTTTTTAAATTGACTTAATTGAGTAAAGAAAAAAAGGTAATGGTCATTTTGAAAGTATAGAAAACTATTATATTTTGATGACACCTTTTTTAGTAACAGCTATTTTAAGGCACAAATGGAGATAATAAAAAATAGAAAAAAGAATTTGACTTTTGTGTTTTCAAAGATATATATATTTTAATTCCTTTCAAAATTAGTCACTTTTTTGTTGCTATTTTTTGCGCGAAAACATTTTAATACTTTTTTTTCTCTCTTTTTTAATTTTAATTTTTAAGAGAGAGAAGAAAAAAGTTTTTATAATTAAATAATACTTTTTTCACATTTTTTGTTGTGTATTATGTTTGAAGATGGCATATATGCCATTTTTGGAATGAATGCCATAAATAAATTTTATAAAAAAGTATAAAAAAAACGATTGGAGCTCAAAGCATGAAAAAAGATGAGGAAATAACATCATTGAATTATGGTTATTTTTTAAGATTTTTGCTGATTAAAGTTTTTAAAGGATTAATTAACAATAATTTTAAAAAAGTGACAAATATTAGGAGAAATTATTGGAATTTGATTAAGGTGAAAATAATTTGATTTATGATTTGAAAAGGTTAAATGGGGGATTTATAAAAAGTAAAAAGTATTGTAACAATTGCTTAAAACAATTGTTACATTATTTCTTGCAACGAATTCCTTAACTGCATTTCAGTATTCTTTAGCATTTGATAGTTGAAAAAAGAATTTTTTCAAAGTTTTACTGGAGCAAAGCTAATTCCGACCATCTCCAAACATACATTTCCCAACAAAAACTGAAAAAAAAATATAAACATTCCACCTTTTTTATATACAAATGTAAAAAAAATTAATCAACTGATAATCATTCAAATGTAAAAGATTATTTCAGGGATATTAATTTTTTATTCAAATTTGGACGATCTCATACTCTTTACCCTTGGCACTTTTTAAGCCTCTACATTTATCCTCGTTTTTTTTCTCACTCTCATTGATCTTTTTTTAATTCAACCAAAAATAGCAAAAAAGAAAATTACCATGAACTTTTGACTTTTAAAACAAAGAATAATTTAAAGAGATTACAGTTTTTTTTAACAGATTTTATTTTACTTAAAATTTTTTAAGGATGTCCTTTTTAAAGCCAAAAACATTTTTTTTTTCACGTAAGCAAATCTTATATCGTTAAAAAAATAAAATTTTAGATAAAAATGATCGGATTTTTTTAAGTCACAGAGATTTATTGCAGTTTTCACTTTTTGACAAAAGCTTTTTAATTTTTTGCCATGTAAAAAATGTGTTAGGCTTATTAAAAAAAAAATAATGTTTTGTATTTTTGACGTAAAAAAGCTTATTAAAAACGATTCCCCTTTTAAATAAATACATACTTTAATTATATTTTTTTGTTGGATGTACTTTTTAAGGATTTTGGTTGCTACGGCACGGATCCCCATTTTTTATAGATACATATATTTTTTCGTAGAAAATTAAAAATGCCTTTTGTGTGTATGTCTTCTGTTTTTGTATTTAAAAAGAGAGAAAGAGATAGAACAAGATCAAAAGATGAAAATACGAAAGACAAAAAGTGAAATTAAGCGGAATAATTTGGATATAATGTTGATAGAGCTACCGTATTAAAGTATATCGGATAAAAATAAAGCTTCTGACATTCGGAAAAATTTGAATTTTGTCTTGTGCTTATTTTTTTTAAAAAGTTTTAAAAACTGATCATTGGCTTAACAATCTAGCTATACGATATCCGTTCAATTTGGCATCCTTGTGCCATTTGACATTAATCCCAAAATCAACCTGCACTACCGTAATATTTGTGCCAAAATTGTTTGTTATTGCTTTTTTGCTACAAAACTGCTTTTAATCTCAAAAACACAAACATCTTTTTCTTATTCAGCTTTCATTTTGCCATTTATGGTTTCACATCCATTAATTAAAAAGCCATATATATATAAATTTTTAAAAGGATAGATCAAATCCAAAAAAGATTTGTTACGTTTTTTTCGTCAAAGGTATAAAGAAATAAGCGTCAAAATTAAAAATAAAAAACTACATATAAATGTTTTTTAATAAATAAAAAAATTTTGCGTCATCAAAGAGAGAAAAAGAGATAATCAGATATTTTAGCTTTTGTTAAAAAAGTTAGGATTATCAAAAAATATTGTTTTGTTTCGTCACAAAATTCTAATTAAAATCCATAAAAATTTATCTTTTTGTTTTTTTACGTCAAAAATTGCCTTTCTTTCTTTCATTCATTTTTTTGACCTGTTATGGTTTTCTATAAATGGCAAAAAAAAAGAAAAAGAACGGGATTTTGTGACGACTACAAAAAAAAATAGGGGTTCTAAACATAGTAGAGAGATGTAAATAATAAATATCAAAAAAGAATTAAATGGGTACCAAAAAAATCCAAAGAGTAAAAAAAGAATAAAAAAATTTAAAGAAGAAGATGAAAGTAAAAGAGATTTTTATTCCCTCTTTTTTTAGAGACATTTCATATGTAGCGAAAATGTATTACTGTATCTATAATAAAAAAAGCTAAAAATAAATTACTTTTTTAATTTTTGTTTTTAATTAAGGCTTTGCAGCAATTAAGTGTTATTTAATAAATAAATTAAAATTAAGACATTAATTTTTAAGAGTAAAAATACACTTATCGTAATTTTAAAAAAAATGCAAAAAAATTTGAATTTTTCGTGTTGGGAAGTTTTCGCGTTGAGAGATTTAAGCGAAGATTTTTTAAAAGCTGGTATTTAACTTTTTTTTAGCCATTATCTTTTAAGCATATAAAAAACCTTTCAAATTCTTTTTGGGATAAATAACAATTTATCACCTTATAGAATCTTCCAAAAGAAGATACATGTTTTATATATTTATATCCTCCTTTAAAGCTATAAAAAACGGTTAAGAAAAACATTTTTTTGCAAAAGCTGTCAAAAATAAGGATGTTGTTTCAAATTTTGAAGTCAAAAAAAAGGATTAATAAACTAAAAAGCAAATTATTTTTTCTATTTTAGAATTAAGCAATCTTAAATTAGCTAAGAATAGAGATAAAAATGGGATATATTATATCTCTTCTTCGAAAAAATCCTAAAAATACACATATATTTTTTATAAAAACGTAACTAAAGTTTTTCTGCAAAATAAAAAAAAAATATTAAAGGATGAAAAAAAGCTGTTGTTTTTATTATTTATTTAATTAAATCGTTCAAATTAGAAAAAATGCGGCGGCTAAAGTTCTCGCTTTTTTGTGGTCAAAAAAAAGAGAGAAGTGCGGCATCTTTTTTCCATTTTTCTGTGACGGGCATTTTTATATTAAAAAAATTGAGGGAAAAACAAATACACCGGGCTTTTTTTGAAAAAAGAGAGAAGAGTGAGAAGTACACATTATAGAAAATTGTGTGGAATATTAATTAAGTTTATATGCAAAAAAGTTTTTTTTTGATGAAAATTGAAATAATTTATAAAAATGTTAAATGTGTGAAAAAAGACTAAAAAAAGCTAAATGAAATGGAGAAAAATGAGAGAATTATAATTAGCGTTTTAATGTCAGAAAAAAAAGAGGAGATACAAAAAAAATCTTTTTTAAATGTAATTTGTAATAAATAAATGAAGTTTACTCAAAAAAAGTTTTTTTTTGGTCAGGAGGGGGAAAATATTATGACGATTTTGTGCAAATTATGTAATTTAATTTAAAATAGAATCTTTTCTTTTTGTGACCAAAGAAGCGCATCTACAGTAATATTCTTCTTTAAAAAAAAGTTTGTAGTTTCAAAGAACGGATGATTTTCTAGAATTCTTTTTTTTTGCACAACAAAAGATTAAACATATTTTTTAAAATTTTATTTAAAAAATTATAAAATTCTTTTTAGGTTATGAAGCGCGCTACAACAGTAACCCCCACTGCGTAGGTTACTGTAATCGTTGTAAGAATTTTCCAACCAAAAACATTTCCATAAAAACATTAAACGAAAAAACTGAATTGAATAAAATTTTTTAATGAGCACAAATTATGAAAAATGAGAAAAACATTGGAAGCCATTTTTACCCTTTTCAATCAAATTTAATAAGCAAATCTAATCCCTCCCTCTCCTTCTCTACCTGCCCTTCAATTTCTAAAAAGCTACATCCAGGCTAAAAAACCTTTTTCCAACAAAAAGAAGAAAGAAAGGCGCTCCATTTCTCTTTTTGCTACTTTTTGAACGATTATAGAATATTAATCTCCTTTTTTGCTTACATTTTTTGCCACAGTTTTTACATATATAATAAAAATATTATATATATAAATAATAATAATATCGGCAAAGCTCTTTTTCACATTAAAGAAAAAAATGCAAATTTTTTTCCTAATTGGTGTTTTTCAGGTTTAATATGATGATGAAAAATTAGGCACACACCTGGCACACATATATTTATAATAAATGTAATAACCCGAAAAAAGGAGTAAAAGTGAAATGATCTCTCTCTCTGTCTCTTTTTTTTACAAAAATAAAAGCAGCTTTTAGCGCGTTTGTTTAAGCATAAAAAAAAAGAATCGCTTGCTTTTTAAAAACACCGACATCCTTCTTCGTCGCCATCGTTGCCGGCCGCTATTGTCAAACACATTATCCCGAAAAGCTGCTCTCAAGTCCATGACCAACATCATCTCCATATCTCATCGTTTCCATATATCCCCCCATCGTCGTTGTTGGTTGTCATTTTTTAACAAAGCTAATAAAAGCTGATTGACTCTGAAAAAAAAAAATTGACTTTGTAAATTATGGAAATTAGTTAGTTGGTTTGGGCCATGATCAAATATAGCAAAAACGAACAATATTAGTTTTAAAAAACCGCGAAATAAGGGAATATTATTTTTTTAGATCTCGAAAAATAAAAAAAATGTATAATATAATAATAATTTGAAAAACAAAAATAGCCTTTTTTAGACAGACTTTTTTGGAAGGGAGGCAACCAAAAAAAGAAACGGCAAATTTAAGTCAATTTATAAATGCATAAAGAAAATAGAAAAATTTGAAACAAAAACGAACGAATGAAGTCGGAAAACCTGTTGAAAAAGCAGAGTAACGGTGCCGCTTTTTGAATATTGCAAAATAAAATCTTAATTTGGTCAAAATAGAAAAAAGGCATAAAAAAAAGAAAGCTTTAATAGTCAGTCAGTCGACCTGTAATGAATTAGAAATGTGATCATCATTGGATATTAAAAGACAGCCGAAAAAAAAATTGGGGGAAACATGAAATTGGCGTTTTATTGATGGGAGTTGAAGCTGGGATGGGGAAGGAAAGGAAAGGAAAGAGAGCTTGAAATGTTTATTAAAAATTCACATTATTATTTTATAAGAATCAATTAAAATGCTCTAATTGCTACAGAGATTGAAATTTAATGAGATCGTAAAAATTGAAGAAAGGTAACAAAATTCAAAAAACTAAAGCTACAGTAAACCATGAAAAATTTGGTGAAATTAGTTCATATTAATTTAAAACTAATTGTCTCAGATTAACTTATTTAGAGCAATTTTTGAGACTTACTGATTTTTTACAATAGAATTAACTACCGTGACAAAAAATATATATAAATCTTCATTTGACATCTTTCTTTATTTATCCACTTCCACTTTGACTTTTCGATTAAAAGAAAAAGATTGAATTCAATTTTTACGATAAAATCCCCGAAAAAAAAGACAAAACAAAAAACTTGATCCACCAATTATCTCTGCAAATATTGCATAAAAATTAGAAAAAAGACTTTTTTTAATGAAGGTCAATTAAACTCCTCCCATTTCATTCATTCATTTAATGAATGAATTACCGTATTATCAAAAAAGGAAAAGAGTTTATTTTTCTGCTGTCAAAAAATATAAAACATTTTTGTGACAAAAAATTAAACAATGAAACGTTGCTAAAAGCATGAGAGAAAAATTTTGACATGTCAATAACCAAGGATTTTATGGCATCAATTTTTATCTCTTAGAGGGAATGAAAATATTTTTTTGCGCGTGCCCGTTTTAACACCTTTCTTCTTTTTTTTAACAGGTGTGTAAAAGGATATAAATATATATATATATATATATTTGTACCCTATAGGGGATCGTGTGCCTTAAAAGGAAAAGAAAACAGGGTATAAAAAAACAATGGAAGTCAATCATCTTTGAAAAAAAAGGTGGCATTGAAACGATAAATAAAAAAAATTGCCGACAAAAAAAAAACGGCACGCGCGTTAAAAAAACTAATTTCTTTGAAGTTTTAAAAACAAAACAGTTTCAAACTGAGGAGTTTAAAGAAGTTTTTAGACACTCTCCATTTGCTTTGATTTTTTTATTGTTGAATATTTGTTTCTTTTCATTTCATTTTTAATCGACGCTTAATCGAAAGAAAAAAAAGAAAGAGAGAAATTGACTTTTTAATTGTTGCAACAAAAAATGCGCCAATCAAGAAAGAATGCCGCCGCCATCGTCGCAGTCGCTGCTTCGACCGCCCATGATTTTTATTTTTTTTGTAAAAAGGCAGAGAAAAGAAAGAAACAAATAATTTTAAGTTAAAAAAAGACATGAATGAAAAGAAAGAAATTTATCCGATAATTGCATACGATCGAAAAAAAATACGCTAATCGGTGGAAATTGAAGAAAATAAAAAAAATAAAATGATTTGGCAAATTTTTGTCACTCAAAAAAAATGCAGTCTTTGATGGATTTTAAATTGCCCATTTTTGTAAAAACTAAAACATTAAAAATGAAAAGTCGTTAAAAGATGTGAAAAAAGAAAAGCGAAAGAAATTTTTTACAAAATAGAGTGGCAAAAATGAAACAAAACATAGTCTTTCAATATTGTGTTAGTTTTTTCTTTTTTTAAAATAAACTGGGATTTATTGAAATTGTTTAAATCTCTATCCTTAAAATTACAAAGACCAAAGCTTTTGTAATTATTTTTCATTCATTTAAAAACAAAAAAATACCTTTCCAAAAATAAGATGTTGTTAAGCTTTAAGCTTTGTTCCACCTTCTTATCAGGGATAGAAGGGAATTATAAAAGCCTATCAATGAAAGTAAAAGCTGATGTCCTGATTAATCATATCCGTTAAAAGATGGAATTTTGTTTTGTTTGTTCTGCAAAAGAAAAAGAAAAATAGTAAACAGCAATATTTAATTCTTAAAAAAATAAGAGTTGAATTTAGTTAAAAATTTGTTTCTTTAAAAAATACATAGAGTCTCAAGGTCAGTCAAAAAGAGTTACAAGAAGAAAATGAATGAATGAATGACTTTTTGCTTTTCGCATTTAATCTTTTAATGAAAAGGAAATGAGTAAAGGAAATCTAAGTGAGTAAATGGAAGAAAAGAGGATGCCCTTTTTTGTTTCAAAGTTCTATACTGTGACCGATGGATTCTACAGTACCCCCGAATAACTATATTCAAACTTTTACTTTTGATCGGAGGGATATATATGATTCAGTGATTTGTCCATTCATGCGGATATCAATTCACCAATTGATCCCTTTTTAAAAATGAAAAAAAGTGCGACAAATTTCCCCCCAATTAAATTTCGGTCATTTTTCTTTTGTTGCTGCTGCTATTTTTAATTTTGATGCCAAAAAATATAAAAATAAAACTTTGATCCGATCCAAGTTTTTCTGCTTTGTTTAAAACCTAATAATTTAACTCTCTTTTCAGTTTTTCAAAGATATAAAAAAAATATCGAAACAATGAAACACAAAAAAAAACAGATTAAGTATTTTTTTGATTAAAGCGTTAAATACAGAAAAATAATATAAATTCTTTTGAAAACGATTAGCCGATAATTGATCAAATATAATATTAAAAAAGTGGAAAAGAAATATATATATAATTTTATTTTTGGTGGTGGTAGTGTTTATAATCACACTCTATTTATACTCACTCAAATAATTACACACACTTTTTAAAACCTTTTTTTCTTTTCTTTAAACTATAATCACTTTTTTCTGTCTTGATTTTTATTATCGAAAAAAAATTAAAAAAAGAAACCTCAACGAAAAAACAAAAATTGCGCAGTCACTCACACTTTTATTTTTAACTATCATTTTTCAATCATCATCAGCTGATCGAGAGGAAAAAATGAATTAGAGGAAGAAAAAACATGGGTTATGAAAAAACATTTTAAATTAATTTTTGGGATACTTTTTTTAAAACGAAAAATTTCGTTTTTAACTCGTTCAATAAATTGAACTACTTTAACCTATCTTTAAAATTGGAATCTATTTACAGGAATGCGAAAGATCTATGTAATCCTAAACAACAAAAATATTGACTCTTTTAAACAAAAGTATAACCAACAACAATAAAATCTTTTGATTCATCGCATGCTTTTTCTACCAAAAAAAGTTTAACATGATCCTTCGATTGTTGAAAAATAACAACAAACAATGATTCTTTTTGCTTCCTTCCTCTTTTTTTTTTATTGGTATTGTGGTATTATCAAAGTTTTTTTTTGAACCTTTTGCTTGTACAAGTTTTTTAACTGTTAATCAAAAATCAGCTGCTTTTCAAAGGTATCACGAAGTGGCACCCCCCAAAAAAAGCTTTTCCTATCTATCAAAGTCATATGTGGTCGGGTGAAAAAAAGAAGAAGCTTCTTCCTCCTTGAAAAATTATTATCATTGATCTTTAATATAATTAAAAATAATAATAAACAATTAAAGAACGCAATAACCCTTCTTTATTCACTTTTTGCTTTCTTTGATCAGTATCTCTTTGCAAAAAGAGAGAGGTATCATATGACACCAAAAGGGTCACCGCTTTTTCACAACAATACAATTATCGCCCCCATCTTTTTTTTCAACTCAACCCGGGGTCCTGGAAAGATAACAAAAAATTTATTTATATTTGAAATTTTATACGTTCTCGAAGAATAAAAGCGGTAATAATTGCAAATTAAGATTTTATCTACAAAAAGAAAAGTTTTAAGTGTTTTTTTAGTTTTATGATTTTTATTTACTCTAATCTTTTTTGGAAGGGAAAACGCTAATTGGTTTTGTTTTCTGATAATGAAAAAGGAAAACAATACCAAAAATAATCGCGGTTTATTATTATTGACAGTCGATAAAAGTTCTTTGTTTCTTAAATAAAAGCTAATCATGTGACACTTTTATAAAAGCAGTTTTGAACAATCTTTAAAGGAAATTCTAATAATTTTGATCTATGACCACCAAGAAAAGCCATAGCTACAAACATGGCTAAAAAACAGTGCCATCTTAGAAAAAACAAAATATTAAAAATATTTACCCGAAACATAAAAAAGGCAGATTAAAATTACTTTTTTGTAACACAAAAAAATTTGATGACAAGTTTGAGGCCATTCTCTATCTCGGTCACGGAGAGTACGAAAAAAAAAACAATAAAATAAAAAAGATTAAAAGTATAAAAAATTTATCTTTCTCTTATTCATATTTTTGGAAAAACATGGAAATAATATAAATCAGCAAAAAAAATTTTAAAGGAAATAAAGGTATGAAAATGAGCTTAAAAGATTATCCCTTCAAATTTATCCCAACGGGGATATACTGCAGCAATGAAAATAGCAACAATAACAGTTATTACTGATGTTGCTGGTGTATGATTTCCATCATTGTTTTACAAAAACACAATTGAATAAAAGTCAAATCATCAACAATAAATAAAAAAAAATAGTGGTAATATTGTGAAATAAGATTAATCCTAAATTTAAAAAAAATGATGAAAAAAAATCGAGTCACATTTTGATAGAATTTTTTTCGTGTCAAGAGAACTTTAATGTCATACGTATACAGTATAAAAAAACGAAGAGAAATAAGACTGATACCATTTTTTTTGTTTGAGCACGCGCGATCTTTAAAAAAAACATCATACTTTTATTATCACTTATCGCTTAACACTTTCATTCAATTTTGTTCTGAAACATGCTAAAAATACATATATGGTCTTTAAAAAACAAGACCACACGTTTTTAAGGAAGCAAGCAAATCTGTAAAAAAACGAACTAACTTTTTTTAAAGACCAAAAAGAAGCACAATTTTTTTATTGTGTGTCACATGAAGAAATTAACAGTAGAACAAAAGATAAGAAATTAAAACTGGCAAAATGCCCAAATTATTACGAAATCAGAACGGATATGATGTATCAAATTTGTTTGCAAAGGATTTGAGATAATTATTTTTTGCAGAAGGGATAAAAATAAGCTGCAATAAATTATGTTATTTTTTTATGTCTAAAGTTTCTGAAAAAAAATAGGACAAAAGAAGAGAGACATGGAAATTTATGGCAGCCTTCTTTTCCACCTGGAAGCTTATGAAAAGAAGGGCAAATCTGAAGCAAAACTTTTCATTGTATTTTTTCAACAAAAAATTGTCCACCATCAATTTTAGTCAATTTAAAAAAATAAAGATTTCCGGAAACAGTGAAACGATTCCACGTTTTTTTCCATCCCCGTTTATTTTTATTGAAAATAATTTCTTTTTAAAAGCTTTTTTTTAACAAAAGAAAATAATAAGTTGCAAAAGAAAAGATGAAAGTGTTTTGGCATTTATAAAAAAAAGAATCTTATAAACAAATAATATACAAGTTTAAAAGCATAGATTTTTATTAATCGCATACACGAATAAAAAAGAGAGAAAAAAGGGGGAGTGTCAAAGCATGACTCAAAAAGTATCATCCACAACGAAAAAAATGGGTTGATCAACAAAAATAAATTTTATGATGATTATTTTGTGACTGACACGTTTGCTAAAATAGCTAAAATAAACTTTTTATGAAAGAATTATAAAATTTAGGATAAAAAATTTTGGGAACGCAACGCGAAAAAGTTGTTGTTCAGTGACATAACGCCAAACGCGCTTAAATTTTCGTTGTAAGACAAAAGTATAATACCTTTAATTGCTATAATTAGCAACGATCATGTGAAAATTATTTTATTTTTCTTTAATGAAAAAAGAATTAGTGACAAAAAAATTAAAGCCTATTAGTTTTTCTTCTCATGATCGAATGGTATAGAAAAAAAGAATTAAAATCGGCTCAAAAATTTGAAGAAGAGATGATAAAAAAAAATATATAGAAATTGAGAATGTGATAACAGAACACGAAGAAGGCGATAATCTGATTAATTCTTTCTTTTTTCTGTTAATCAAAATGGCATTGGAATGGTCGAATGGAATTAGCAGACCTATTACTTTTAAAGAGAAAAATAGGGCTAATGACTCTGACATTTGATGAAAAAAAATTATTATTGTCAACAAAATTAATTTTTTATCACATTTTAAAAATTTTATTTTTTTGTTTTTAAAATTATACCTAAAAAGTACAGTATCTTCAAGCTTTTTCAAATTTGTTTTACATAATGAAAAAAAAGACAGGCAAAAAACTAAAAGTGCCAAAGAGGAAAAAAGAGAAAAAACAAAGCAGTTTTAAAAAGCAAACGAAGATAAACGTCAAAAAAAACTGCGCTTTGCAATGATTAAAAGTCACTAAAAATGTTAAATTATTATATTTTTTGCTTTTTTATTTGCAAAAATATACACCAATTAACGAAAACAGCAAAGTTAAAAAAAGATAAGTAAAAATTTTTAAAAAAGTACAAAAACAAAGATTACATTTGTGCTAAAATTCTATTTTTCCTTTTCATAATATAATAAACAACTTAAATTTTTTGCTATTACCGTATATATATTTGTAAAAAGAAATGTTTTTGTACGACGCAAATATCTTTGAAAAATTCAATCTCTTCTTTTAATCTTTTTTTCTTGTCGTAATTGATCTTATTCTTTCATTTTCCTGCATCAGATTAATTACGACAAAAAAGCCGCTTTTGAAAATCGGAAAGGATGGGTATTCAAAGAAAGGATGGGTATCAAAAAGCCACAAAATCTTTGTACAATTTAATTATTTACGACAAAAATACAAAATTTTTGCAACGTGCTTAAATGCACTTTTTCAAAAAAAAATTCTTTAGTTTTAAAAAAATGTTTTATAAAAAAAACTACGAAACACAAGTATTGGCATAAATTTGAAATTCAAAGAAAACTTTGACAAAAATAAAAAAGTGATGTTTTAAAAATTAATAATAATAAACTTAATTCCCTTTGAGACTCTCCTTTTTTAATAATATTCTATTTTCGTAATAAATTTTTTTAAATAATTAACAATTAAATTTTGTGCAAAGTTAAATACAGTTGTTTAATTTTTTTAACTAATTTAAAGCTTTGTGCCGCAAAAAATAGCAATGAAAAGCAATCGGTGATCATTGAAGCAAGCAAAAAAAAGTTGAAAGATGAAAATTAATTTGTTTTATTTTTTGCAATTTTTAAAACAATTAAAAGGAATTATTTTTTAGTAATAAAATAGTAAAGTGACCAATTGGAAAAAACTATTTTTCTCAAAAAAAACAGGGGGATTTAAGGGATCATAAAAGTGGATATTTCAAAATATATCTATTTTGTTTAAGGTATCAAAAGTTGAATCGCATGAAGTTTTTTCTGTTTAATCTTTAAATGACTAATCAAAAAAATGAAATTTTTGCACACAAAAATGGACACATTTCTTTTTGAAAAAATATAGCATTAAAAATTAGTTTTCTAAAATAAACTATAAAATATTCTTTTTTTTTCTACGTCAAATGTATCCAAGAAAAAAGACTACAGTAATCTCAAAAAAATACCCTCGAAAAAATATTGGTTTCCGCATTCCAATTTTTTTCCGATACAAAAATAACTTTTTTGATTAACCAAATCCGCTACACTTATTCCATTTTTTTGATCAAATTAATATCTTCCAGATATCTTAGATCCGCCTTATATAAAAAATCCCCTAAAAGAAAGATACTCAAGTACATTTACCCAAAATAAAAACATGCATGTTAAATTTCATGTTTTTTCTTTTGATCTTTTTTCTTGTAACATTTGGGCACTTCTTAAAAATCATAGACCCCCTTCTGTGATTGATATAAGAATATAAAAACCCCCCAAAGGTGTAAATGGGAGTACTTAAGTGAGTTCCAAAGACAACAGAGAAAAAAGAGTTAGTTAGTTTTTGATATCCGGTTTTTTCCTGCTGTTTGATTGACCTCTTTTTTTCAATACAAAAAAAGTTTGATTGAATCAAATTAAAGAATTGGCATTGAAATACAAAAAAAAATTTTTAGCAAAAATGTGCCACGAAAAAGTTGTTATATTTCCATTAAGCCAAAAAATAAGTGGATATCATTGTTATTATTCAATTCAATAAATATCCGAAAAAATTATGCAATTCAGAAAAAATGTGTGCAAACAAAAAATTTTATTCATTAACTTTTTTGCTCGTGCCGGATTTCCGGATAAAAAACGAGTAATGAATGAATTTGGTAAACATTGAGAATTATTACAGTATTCAAAAAAATTATGTTTTCTTTTAAAAAAAACGAAAATTGAATTTGTGTCAAAAAAATAAAATTGTTTTTTTAAGTCACTTCGTTTTTTGAGGGGTTTTAAAATTTTTGAAAGAATCAAGGAAATAAATAATTCTTTTTTGTGCCAAAATTGAAAAAATGCGTTCATTATTTGTTTCACTCATTAAAGCCTTTTTTTGGAGAGTAAAGCTTTTTCCGCTATTTTTTCAATTTTTTAAATTCCGCTAAAAAATATAAAAATAAATGCAATAATCCCAGTATTTTTTAAGCGTTCAAAAATATGGATGAAAAAACAGTGGCTTTTTGAGCTTCCAAAAAGAAGAGACTTGGACAAAAAAAGATGGGAGAAAAAAATTTAAAAAGAGCTCAGTCAAAGGAGTTAATTGCTTTGACAGCAAAAGAACCTCAAAAAAAAATATATATATATAAAAAGCAGAAGCAATCTGTTTTTAAATATGGTCATTGATATTGGTGGGAAATATATAAATATGCCGCAGACTATTTTTGAGCCTAATTTGCATTTTTTGTCCAATTTGAAAGAGAGATGGACTTCAAAGAGGGGGGTTAAATAATAGCAAATTGACCGAGTCATGATTTCTTTGAAGGATTTGTTTTTTGACTTATTTATTTTGGCATTTTTGAAAAGGAGAAAGATTTGATTAATTTGAAGAATTAAAAAAAGATATAAAAAACTGGTTTTTTGCTAAGGACAAAATTTTGGTCTTAACACGAAACTTTATTTCTTACGGGAGACATTAATTTTAATGTCCAGTTAATTAAATACAGTACTCATTATAATTTTTTCCACAATATTCCTCTCAGCACGGAATGACTTCAGCTACCGTAGCCCAATTTTATAACCCTTCCTTCTTTTTTTAGTAACGTAATAATAAAAAATAAAACCCAAATTTGTCTCTTTTTTATAAAAAGCTTCAAAAATACTATTTTTGCAAAATTTTAAAGCAGTCTCTATCTTATTTCCGACAATTTTTGGCATCATTGTATTTATTATATAATAGACATAATATATTTTGTTTGTAACAAAAAAGATTGGCCAATTTTGTTCAATTTTATATATTTTTAAAAGATTAATGTTGTAAAAAAAAGTTGTGACAATTTCAATTGTGTTTGTGTCCTTAAAAAAATCTCCAATTCAGGAGGAAATCGGAGCTCGATTTTTTAAAGAAAGAGACACTTTTTTGTGTCTTTAAAAGTAGATTAAAGAAAGAAGAAAAATACAATGGCAATGAAGAAAAAAGGGATGGACAAAAAATGTGAGATGTGAAATGTCTCTTCAATGACGTAACAAAGTACAAAAACGAAAGAAATTGCAAGCAAAAAATAAATAAATGCGATAATTAAATAAATATTACATAATTGTATTAATTTTTTTGTTTTTTCTCAAATTAAAGCAATATCACATTTTTTGACTAAAGTTTAATCTTCTTTTTTTTATTATTAAATGTCTGCAAATTTTTGCAGTGCAAAAATCTTAAAGAAATAACTTTTAAAAGATAAATGTACAAAAGCTCAAATTACCATTTTTGGGATAGAAAAAAACTGTAATTTTAAAAAACTACGAAAAATTTTTTATGCATCTTTAAAAAAATAGGTCAAAGATTTTTTTAAACAACAAAAGTGCATAAAAATATAAATTAATGAAGCGTTAAAAATTGCTCAAAACTTACCTCAGCAAAAAAATTTTGAAGTCGTTTTTTAATGACCATAAAAAACAAGTTTAAAGTGAACAATGAGTCTAAAAAAAACAGTTATTTTTTAAAATTCTTAATCGTTAAAATGAGTTAAAAATGATAGGTGACAGTAATCGCGAATGATCAAAAAATTCAACTTTTTATTACTATCGAAAGTTCTAGAAACGAAAATATACGGTATTTTTCCTTATTAAATTTGTTTTGCCTAATTTGTTTCATCAAAAAAATGAAAAGGAAAGAAAAAAAAGGCGAGTTTCTTAAAAAAATAAATAAATCAAAATCTCAAAAAATATGTCACAAAAATT
The DNA here is from genome assembly GCA_963922195.1 of Panagrolaimus sp. PS1159. Taxonomy (NCBI): domain Eukaryota; kingdom Metazoa; phylum Nematoda; class Chromadorea; order Rhabditida; family Panagrolaimidae; genus Panagrolaimus; species Panagrolaimus sp. PS1159. The sequence continues at coordinate 1,004,045 of CAWUHW010000018.1, forward strand.
TGTTTTGGGTCCGTTTAAAGGGTTGCTATTAGAGAAAAGGGAGAAAAGCTACTACCCCCCAAAAAAGAAGAAACCATGAAAGAAAAAAAGCCGTCCATCAAAAAAAATCGTATTTTTTTATTGTTGTTAGACGCTTTTGGCAAATATTGGTAAAAGTTTAATACTTTCTTGTGTGCCCAAATTTGTTATATTATTTTTTTGCCACGCCTTTTTTAAATTGCCTCTTTTTTAAAAGAAATAAAAATGAATTGGAAAAATTGCGAATTCGTATTTTGGCCAATCAAGGGAACCGCAAAATAACGTAAAGAAACCAATTTAGGAAAAAAGTGGGCGGAGACTTTTAAAAAGAGAGAGAGAAAAAGAATGTTTAACGTTCGCGTGCATGATTTTTTTTGGAAAACGAAATGAAATGAAAAAAGTGAAAGAAAGAAAGACAAAAAAATTTAAATGTAATAAAAAACTCAAAAGCGGCCAATTGAAAATTGAGGAGTTTTTTTAATGAAAAAAATATTTATTTGAGTAAAAAAATTTTTGAAGAAAATCAACCTTGGAAGAAATTTTTTTCGGCAAAAATTTCAATGGATTCAAAGGAGTGCATTTAATTTTTTTCAATTATAAAATATGTGTTTTCCATTTTCTTTTTGCATTTTTTTTGGATGAATGAAAGTTTAAAAGTTATTGAAAAGAAATTAGATGATCTATAATCGGATTAGTCAAGGTTGAGATTAGAGGGAGTTAATCCAATTATGACAATGGATAAAGTTGTTTTTGCAGAAAAAAGTGCAACAATTGCAACGTAATAGAATCCCAAGGATGGCAATTATGCCGGAGATTTTCAAAACATTAAATATTGAAGTTGAGATATCAAAACTTTGTCTTAACACGACAGCTTGAATTGACCAAAATGTTTATTGTCGAAAATTTCGTCATCTTTATTGAAGTTCAAAATTAACACATACAATAAAAATGAAAATTCTTTGAAATCTCCAAAAAAACAGATTTTTTATGCTAATAATGAATCTTCTATTTTTTTAAAAATACTAAATAATTTTGTTTCTAACCAAATTTTAAAGGATTACGGTACAAAAGTAATTAACTCTTTTTAAGCCAATTCCAAAAACAACTTTTAAAAACTTTTATGGCACTTATAATTAGCATGAAAAAATAAACTAATTTCTTTTAATGACTTTGTTTAAAACTTTAAATGACAAAATTTTTGTTTTAAAATTGTCCCAATTTTACTTTCAGTAAAAATGCGCGCGTCAAAATTTGACTGTTAAAAACAAAGAAAATTATTTTATTTTCTTCATATTTTTGTTTTGTTTCAAAAATAAACTCAGGAAACGGAAATTGTCAAAAATGAAAGAGAAAAAAGCAGGACTACTTTTTATATTTCTGTCTTCAAACAATTTTCAAATAACTGAAAAATTTTGGAAAGAATGCTTTTTTTTATGTGGCTCCGGAGCTCCTTAGAAAATGATGATGATGAAAATGAAAAAAAGTGAAGCAATTTTAATTTTTCCGCCAATTTTCAAAAACTAAAGAAACGGTTAAAATATATATTTTTAAAAATGGGACTACTTTTTTTTAAAAGGGCAGATTTGCAAAAAAAAAAGAGAGAGAGTAATTTGTATTTAAACAAAAGCAAAAACGAAAGTAATTTTGTTTGACTTTTATTATTTTTGCTTTAATAGTCTTTTTTTGGGAGAGGAGCCATTTTAAGTGGCTACCGTATATAAGAATGGCACACATTTGAAAGAAAGTTGTAAGTGGCAGCCGACAAAAAAAAGAGGGGAAAATTCATTTATTAAAAATTATTGCGTGCAAATAATAAATTTTGCGAAATTTATGCTTTTAAAACGCAATAAATTAAGCATAAATAAGTGTAATTAATTTTTTTTCGGAAAAATTTGTGTTTTATATTTTTATTAAAAAATAGCGTTAATTGCATGTTAATGATAGTAATCAAAAAAGGTAAAATTTTTATAAATTTGTTACTATCAATAAAATAGCACCCGATAACCATTTTTTGTTTTTAGCATTTTTCAATTATTTCACATTACAAACAATGTTACAGAAAACATACATAAAAATTTTTTCCATTTTTCTGATTTTTGTCCTCTAACATTACATTTATCATTCATTCTCTCACATAATCGAGCATCTCAACAAAAACAATCGCCATAAAAGGTCAGAAAAAAGCAAAGAAAAGTTTTGCAACCAAGAAAAAAGTGATGATTATTCGTTTACTATCTTTTTTTCATTTTTGACAAAAATAATATATTTGCTTAAATGCTTTTAAAAAAATTTTTTAATATAAAGACTATTAAAAATTGATAAATATAATATTTTTTTAAAAAGAAAAACTAATATTTTTCGTTTTCATTTTTTTTATTTGATTTGCATCAAAGTTCGTTTTAATTCATAATGCCCACGAAAAAGGAGAGTACTGTAACAAAAAATTTTTGGACACTTTTAGAAAAGAAAAATAGAAAATTTTTAATTTTGTTATTATTAATAAATTTTCTTTTTGAAAAAAAATTTTTTTCGTTAATGCTTCATAAATCTCATAAAAAAATTGTCATATATTTTTGGGGCATTAAAAAAAGTCTTCACGCCATAATGAATTAATTATATTTTAAACACAAACTTTTGCCACTTAAAAATAATTTTGTATTTTCTATTTATTTTCTGCTGCTTCTTTTAATAATGAATTATTAGTTTTTGATTAAAAAATTTATTACGAAAAAGGATGCAATGATTTCGTCACAAGAGTAAAAGGATAGTAATATAAAAGGGTATAAGTACAATAAAATTTGTTACTACCATTTTTTGTAGAAAAGTTCAAAGTTCTCAGAAAAAAGAAAAGCAACACAAAAAAAACTATGTTTTCTTTGTTTTTCTTTTACCTGCAACATTTTTTGAGAAATAAATCCGGCACATACACGCGTGTGACCTCTTTTTTAGAATAGTGTAAAATTTGTTAATCCTCAACCAAAAATAAAAAAGGGCCATGAGTCATGATTTTTTTGTGGTTTATGATGGGATTTAAAATTGTAAATATATTTTTATTGGGGGACAGAAAAGTAATGGCGGAATCTGAATCACACGTAAATGCAAATTTTAAAAAGAGAGAAAAAAAAGATCAACAGCGCAAAAACCAATCATCCTTTTTTTATAATATGTGCCTAGATTGGTTATAAAAAGGACCGCCGATGTTGCCCAAACATTGGATTATTTTGCAGAAAAAAATTGTGAGTTTTATGACTTTTTTTAAAAAAGATTAAAAATAATATAACCGTTAATCAGGGGGGATCGGATAAACAAAAGAACATAAAAATCAAAAGAGATGTTTGGAGTTTGAAAAATTGTGTCACAAAAAGGTTTTTGTGATTTGAATTTTTACAGGGAAAAATCATCAAAATCATGAAAGCACAGAATCTGCGGATTCGGCAGAAAAATGACAATTCTGAATATTTGAAAATTAGAAGGCAAAAGAAATTTATGAGATTACATTTTTTTAATTGTGAAAGATTCTAATTAATATTAGATATTTCAAAAAAAGCACCCGAAAATATATAAACTAAGCACTACAGAAGCTAGAAATACAAAATAAAACTACCTACAAAAATGTCAAAGAAAAAACATTCCATCCGAACTTATAAGTAGCTTTGCCTTTTATTTTTAACCCTTTTTACACTTCCGTTTAACAAACATTTTTGTAACTATTTTATGCTGAAACATTTTTTACCCATTTTTTTACTCATCTTAAACAAAAAATAATAAAAAATATTACAGAAGTGATTCTCCTTTTTTCCCAAAATAGACATTTTCCATTTAATTTTCAAAATGGCGCCAATGATGCTGCATTTTTTCTTCTTCTGTTTTTTGTTATGTTTTTTTATAAAAACATTAATAATCGTCGAAGAAAGAAGGAAAAAAAACAGTATTAATGGAAGGCAGCTTCTCGAGAATTGAATTGTTTTCAAAACTTTCTTCATTTTTTGCCTTCTTTCTTCATTCCTTTTTTCAATGAAATGATATACAGAATTTTAAGAAAGAAATCGAAATTTTTTAGCAAAAGAAGGCAAAATTGAATCATTACATTTCATTTCATTTTTTAAAAAAATGTTTCATATTTACTGTAATTTTAAAAAACAAGAGAAGAGTGCTGCTGAATCAAATAAAAAAAAAGCATGGAAAAAATTTAGGGAAAATGAATCAGAAACACGCGTTACTGTAATTAATTGAAAAACATGGAAAAAAACGAGGAAGCAAAAAAATTTTTTGGCAAATTTTATGAAAAAAGAATAACGTTAACCTCAAAAACGGATAAAAAATTGCAACAATTTTTTTAAAACAAGAATAAAAAAGAACGGAAATAAAAAAATTGACCTAATCGCTTTTCAAATTTCCCTTTTTTCAAGTACTTTGAAATCAGGTAATTGAAAAGAAATGGGCAATTGTTCGAAAAAAAGAGAGGCCGGAAACTCTCTCTTTCACATCAAACAAATAAAAAAATTTGTAATTTCTTCCTTTTTGCAACAATCTACAAGAAAAACCAATAAAATACATAATAGTTGTAAAAGTGATGGTAGTTAAGCGCAAAAAAAGAAAGAAAGCGTGTTCCTTCTTTTTTTTTCCTTTTTCTAATTCACACAAAACACTTTTTATTTCTTCTAGGATTTTTCAAGTGTGTTGGATTGTGGCTTTTTGTGGCTTTTTTTTATTCACTCCCCATTTCTTCCATCATCATCATCATCAAAATCATCAAAAAAAGAACAAGTTAATGTAAACATTACCACCTATTGTCGGATTTATTCTTCGTGTGTTGCTTTTGATTTTGGCGCTTTGCGCAACAAATTGGAATTTGATTTCTTTTTTAATGGCGGTTCTTAAGTTCAAAGGGGGAAAAAGGAATAAAAAGCGGTTATTGAAAAAAAAACACAGTTTTTTAATTTCTTTGGCATTTTTATAATGTTCCGTTTTTTTAGGGATTTTTAAGGATAGAAAAAATGAGCTCAAATATCATAAGAAAGTGAACAGAAGGGATATAAGGTCAGTAAAAGGAGGCTTAAAATCTTTTATCGAAATTAGGCATTGATCAAAGCAATTTAGATTTAAATGATTTAAAAGTTCTTTTTAAAAAACATGTTTAAAATTAATTTTCGTACCTTAACTATTAGAGTCTCATAGATACCGTTTAAAAAGTTGAACGCTAAATTTAACGAAATTTTAAAGAAATTAAAAATGAGTGACGCGTGGGAGAAGAACATTCTGTTTTAAAAAAAAAAACATAAAATTTTGAGACAAAGAAACCCATTTAGAATATACTATTTTCGCGCCATTAAATCAAAACTTTTTTTTAAGAAGAAGACAGAAGATAGGTATAACGGAGAATAAAAAAGAGAGAGAAAGGAACACAAATTTCTGGCTAATTAGCAATTACAAGGCTTTAATGACCATCCATTTGTCATCAGAAAAAAAAAATTGAAAACCACATTTAAAAAAACAGTTTTTTTCAAAAAAAAATGATACAAACATTTGAAACTTTAAAAAAAAGCAATTTAATTTTTATGATTGATTACTGTAAATTGCGTTTGAGAAAAAGGTTGAATTTTACTTGGGAAAAGACAAAAAATGGCACCAAAAATTAAAAAATTGCTAAAGGAAAACGAAAAAAGATAATAAACAGCAGCTTATTCAAAAAAATAGAAAAAAATGGTGAATTCTGTTTTTATCTTTTTTAATTCAAAAACGGAAAATGTAAACACTAATTTTAAAATTTCAAGTGAAGCGAATTTTTGTAGTACTTTTTTCAACGGATTTCTAAAAAGGTCTAATACAATTGAAATTTCTGGATAAGGGACTGTCCAGATCTGACGTCGGGAGAAAATCGGAAATTCTGCACCCACCCACCCCCGAAATCGGATAGCGTCAGATTCAGGTAAAACCCCCCCCCCTGCGTCAGGAAAATCGTCAGATTCTTTAAAAATGTGATAAATACTAAGTTTTAAAAAATAAATCATTTAACATATATTTTTTTTGCATTTGTTGATAACGCCCGAGGTTAGTTTAAACTCTATTTGTTGATTGTTTGAAACGACTTTTTTAAAAGGGGAATCGCATTTCTAACAATTTTTTAATTATGCTCAATACTGAAAATCGGGAAAAACGCATTGTTCTTTTTCTATTCATATTTTGTTGTGGGCGGCAAAGCAAAAAAGCAAATGAAAAAAAGGTGCAAAAAATTTAATAATATTTTTCTGTACCTTTAATACCAGTTTATGCCGACGTCAGATTTTGGAAAAACCCCCCACCCCTGCCCGTCAGATTTCGTCAGATTTAGCTTAAACCCCTCCCCCCCTAAAAACACCGACGTCAGATCTGGACAGCCCCTAATTTAATTTAAACATAAAAGGAATAAAAGATTTCTGCAAATATGCTTCTTTTTTTAAAAAAAAATTATAACTAATTTCTCGGATCGAGAAGAAACTTTAGAGCAAAACTATAATGGTTAAAAGGGGAATCGTTAACAAACTTTTGTGAAATAAGAGAGTAACAATATCTTTTGCCTGATTTTCAAGTTTTGGGATAAGAAAACTCCCATCTTTAAAGGATATGTGAAGAAAAATGATGTATAAAAACAATTTAACCCTCGTTTTTGACGGAAGTCAATCTTCTATCATTTTTTTAAGAAAAGCAGTAATAAACAATTGTATTTATAAACCATCAAAAAAAATCTTTGGTTGTTAACAAGTTAAAATAAGAAAGATAAATAAATAAAAAAAAGAAATTGAATGTAACTAAAATAACTCGTGTTTTTTTTCTTGTAAAAAAAGAGAGAGAAGAGACTTATGATCATTAAATCAAATCAAAAGAAGTTGACTTAAAACTTCAAGTTTTTTTTTGTTGGAAGCTTAAATGAAAGAAGGAACACAAGAGAGAAAGAAGAATAAAGCCGTCAATTAATGAGTGAAGTATAAATACACACATACCTTTTTTTTCGCTACTTAATATATTTTTGTACCGGAAGAAGCGAAAGAAAAAAAATGTTGTTTTTTCTTATAAGCTTTTTTATTTTCTTGTTAGTCTTTGCGTTTTTTGCTGATTCGATTGAAAAAAAAACAAGATTTGTCTTGTTTCAAAGAAGATCAAGCAGAAACAGCAACAAAAAAAATTGCAAAGTACGGAAGCAACACATTTTTTTCTTCAATGATTAAAATTTAAACAGCTTTTAAAAAATTGCACATCTCTTCTTACGGATAATTTTAATTCTAGCAAAAAAACAAATCCTTATTAAATATGGGATTTTCAAAAGGCATTTTAATTTTAAAAAAAAAAGCTAAGAAAAACAAACACAGTAGCTTTTGAAATCTTCTTATCTCTGTTATCTCAGCTGCAGCAGTCAATCATTGATAACAAAAATCTTCTTATATCTTTATTTTTGGTAAAAAAATGAAAAATAAATAAGCTATTTAAAAATAGATTAACATTTTTTACGTAATTTACGTAAAACGACTTTTACTTACTTAAATTTTGGCGCCATTTTTGAAATCTTAAATAAACAAACAATGTTTTAAAAAATTCTTTTTTTAAAGAGTTTAACAATCGAAAAGTAACAAACATTTGTCAGTTATTTTTCTCAATTTTTGTTTATTCAAGAAATAAATGAATGAATAAAATTCAGGATTCAAACACATTTTTTTTCAGAGAGTTATACAATTGAAAAAAAAAAATAATAAAATAATGTTATTTTTTAAAATCACAAAACACTAATTTTTTTACATTAAAAAAATATGTTTTGAGAAAAAATCGTTTTTTAAAGTGGTGTCTGCTGCAACAAAAAAGAGTCCGTAAAGAGCGAAAAAAAAGGAAATGTAATTAATACTAATAGCTTCAAAAATTTCAAAAATATTTAAAAGAAATTTTTGCATCACAAAAATGCAACGACAAAAAATATGAAATCAAAAAGCTACTTATAGCAATGTCACAAAGCTACATACATTCTGTTAAGGAAGATTTGCTCTTGAATGCACTTTTTTGAACAATTTTCCTATAAAATTTCAGGTATTTAAATATCGAATGTAAAAATTTCAAAAATGAAATATTTAATTTTAACTAATTTTATTCTGATATGACTATATCATATTTGATAACAATGTATCTAAGGGCTCATATTACAAAAAATAATCGATGCTAAAGTTTTAAAACTTTTTATAAAACCATTCAATATTAATTAAACTAAATTTTTACCGTATATCTCAAATTTCGATAAAACACGGTTGAGATAATTTTTTTAACGTGTTCTATTTATTTTTCATTCAGTTAATCAGTTTTTTTTAAAGTTGTGTAATAATTTAGTGTTGATTTACAACAATTGCAATCGAGCGAGTAAGTTGTAGATAGAGCATTATCTCTTTCTCTTTATTTGATCAAATCTCTCTCAAAAACATGTTAAACAAGTCTTTTTTTGTTGTTAAAGTAGGTGATCGAAGGTGAGAAAATGAAGGAACAAGTCCCATTCAATCATTTCCTCTCTTCTTTTGCTTTAAGTAGCGGTAATCAAAAAGCAAACAAATGTAACACTTCTTTTTTTTCTTTTTTCTTTGTACTACTTTATTATATTTATCTTTGAAATGATTTTTTTTTCGTTCGACAAATTTGTATTAATACACAAAAAAAAGATGTTTCCGCAAATGAAAACACTTCTTCTTCGTTCTATAATATTTAATTAGCACCCTATATTTTTGAAAAGGAAAAAAACGGAAAAGCTTTTAAAAAAACTTTGTTGAAAATGTTTTTTGGGGGAAAAAAGAGAGGGAAAGAAAAAACGATTGACTAATAAATACTGCGGGAAAAATATTGGGTATTATTGTTTTTATTTTTTGATGCTTTAAACGGAAAAAAAACGATGAAACATTCAAAAATAATAATAAAATGTACGGGAAAAAATGCCATCACAAATATATTATTTCCACGGAAACATAAATTTTTACATAAACGAAAGAGAGAGGAAAAAAGAGTCAATGAAAATGGTAAGAAAAAAAAAGAAGAAGAGTCATTTCAGTGTTGATGATGATTTTTTTATTTTTGCCATTTCCGGAGCAAACTTTTTTGTATTTATAAAAAATAAAAAACATATGCGTAAAAAAATGTGCAAAAAGTTATTCAAGTTTTGGCATTTTTTGCGCCAAAAAATAATAAAAATAGAGCAAATTTCGTAATCGAGATTTTTTCGAAATCGTAAATAAATTAAAATAAAAGTGTTTTAATATTTTTTAAATGCAAAAACAAGACTAAAAATTTTCATTCAAAAACAAGGCTACAGTACCCTCCATGTTTTTTTACGTGGGCATGAAAAATTTAAAAAGAGAAAAGAAAAAAGGCTCTAATTGAATAAGCAGCTTTCTTTCTTTCGGACAAACTCTTTTCAATTCTCTTCTCTTTTATTTCTGCCACCCAATCAGCGTTTGTCCTCTTTCTTTTCTTTTTTTGACGAAGAACAAAAAAAAGGCTTCGACATTTGATACACAGCTTCCTTTTGTTTCCTCTCAAATTTGTTGTAAAAAATTGAAAATGTTGAAAACAAAAAATCTAAACGGCTTATTTCTGCAATTTTTTTAAAGGCGGAGTTTTGTTTTAAAAACCTTTTTAAACAAAAAAATAATAATTGTTTTAAAGAACATTATTTTTTGACAACAAACAATGGGTCTAAAAACAAGGATAAAGGAAAAGTTAAAACGCAATTTTTGTTGAATTTTTTGATTGAACGAGGTATTTTTAAATAATCAAAAACAGTAATACTGTATTGCAATCAGTTTAAATGCATTTAAATAGAATGGAATGGGATAGAAAAAATATTTCCCATGTTATAAGTTAAGTCATTATAACTTAAAACATAAAAATATTTTAGGATCTGAAAAAATGAAAATATCCCCTATGCTGAAAAGGTGTGATTGTTATTGTAAATTCGGGGACGAAATTTTCGAGGATAATTGTTGGGGGAAGGAACACTAGAGGACGAAAAAATTCTGAACGAGAAATTTGTGGACGGAATATTTAGGGACATGAAATTTTTTATAGCATAATTTTTTGAAAACGAGAATTTCAAAGAATTTTACATCCCAAATGTCATGTCTCCAAAAATCTTGTCCTCAAATTTCCATCCGTAGATTTTTCGTCCCCAAACAGGTATTCTCAAAAACTTTGTTCCCAAATATCCGTCTACAATAACAATCACAACTTGGAGAAAAAACATAAATGTAAACAAAAAAATTTTAAAAACTGAACACAAATACTTTAATAAGTACAAAGCTTTTGAAATTTTAAAAAATTAATGCCGTAGAATTAGCAAGTTGATATAAATTCAACAAAAGATCCATTATTGAACAAAACAATAAGGGCAAATTCCTTTCACATTTTTCACGACAAAAACATTTTTAGATATTAATATACTGTAATCTGCTTTTTTATGGATAAAATTAATGGCAATAATTATTTTTTCTTTAATTAAAAATATTAAAATATTTTAATAATTGCCATTGAATCCTTTAAATAAAACAAATTCTTTTAAAGTTGACTTATAATCTTAATTGCTTATTTCTTCTTTTTTTTATTTAATCTCTTTGATTCAATTGATATTCTCTCTTTTTTTGAAGGGATTAGTATTAATTTACAAGTTAATCGGGTTGTCACTGTTGTCTTTAATTTTTTTTGACAGCTGATTTAAAAACTCTTCAAAAATAAAAATTATATTTTTTGTGTTTCTTTGACATTTGTCTATCAGAGGTTTTGATGGGTGATGATGGCAGAGAGAGAAAGACATAAACGAGAAATATGTGTAAGAAAATGCGACAATGTCAATTTTTTTTAATGTTTAAAGTAACATTCAATTTTGATTTAATTGAATTTGTTTTGCAGAAAATTTTTTTGACATACTGTAATTTTTCTTTTTTCATTTAATTTTTACACTTGAAAAAAAGCATACTGTAGCTTTTGCAAATAGAAAAACGAAATAAAACAAATTACATTTTTTTAAATTTTGGAAAATTTGTTAATTTTGAAAATGTTTGTTTTAACTCCAAAAAAATGCAATTTGTTGCTTTAATTTTGCTCATTTTTGTTTGTGCCACCAACATTTTTTTTGTTTACAAATCGTTTTCTCTTTTTTTGAAAAAAAAATTGTAACAATTTTCTTTCATCAAACATGGAGAAAAATAATTTGCTTTTTGCTTTTCTTTCCAAAACAAGCTTTTGCCGAAAATTGACAAAAAAAATCTATGGCGCCAGAAGGCACTTTAATAAAAACGGAACCCGAATATAAAAAAACATATGAAATCGACAGTTTGGCGCCATCGTTAATCGCTCTTTTATATAAAAAATCAAAATTGAATTCATATATATATTTTTTTAACCATCAATTTAAATCCTAAAAATCTGCCTTTATTCTGGTATCCATGACAATTTTTGCAACTCAAAAAAAACAAAAATTAAATAATTTAAATAAATATGAAAAAAAAAATCTTTGCATTATTGAAAAAATATTATATATAAAAATAATTCAATGCAAACATTTTTAATAAAAACGTTATTTTTTGACAAAAAATGAATTATTCACCCGTTTTTGAATGGCAGACTATTTTCAATAATTTGACAACGAAAAAGAAAACATAATTCATCTTTCGTTGTGTTTTTTTTACAATGCTTCCGCAATTTTTTATTTTATAGCAAAAAACTAAAAATGAATCTCAAAATTGCATTTTATTCTTTTTATGTCTTTGATTTCAGCTACCGTATATCCGTGCAAAATCATAATCTCAGATTAATCAAAATCCAAATAAAAACTTTTTTAAAAAGAAACACGGCATTGATAATGGTTTTTTTTTAAAAGTTAAAAGAAATGAGAAAATGTCACAGCTAAATGAATTTCGAAAGTTCAACATTCATCGAAAACATTTGTCGAAAAAATTGTCAAATGTAAATTTAAAGAAAATCATTCAGCAAAAGCATTTGTAGCAAAAAAGAAACAGTCGACACGTATGAATCAAGGCGAACTTTTTTTTTTCCTTTCTCCAAACCGTTTTTTGCCGACTCGTTAGCGCAGTTGAACGCGCGCCAGGCTATGACGCAAAATCAACGAAAAGGTTCGATGCCGGTCGAGCTCTAGTCGAGTACAAAAAAGTTCAATTTGCAAAATTTTGTTAGAAAAAAAATTATTAATTGATTACAATTTAAAAAAATAAACTAAAAAAGTGTTTAAATTAATAAAAAATACAAGATTAATAAATTAATAAAAATGGGAATTTTTTAACAAAGTAATTATTAAAAAACGGTTTTTTTGTTTTTGTAGTTTTTGCTGCTGATATTAAAAAATTGGTAATATAAATAAAGACAGTAAAAATTTTTAAAAATAACTTTGTGGACGAATGAAATTGTTTTTAAAATACAAAGCGGTGACATTTTTGGCAGTTACAACTATTATTTTTTTGGTATCAACAATAAATAAAGTATACCAAAATTGGCACGCATCCAACAGAATCAGTTAATTTTTTTGCAAAAGAATTTTGTGTTACAAGTTTTGTATTGCAAATAATTTGCAATATTCTTCTTCATCAAAGTTCAACAGGTTTTATTACTCAAGCATTGCAAAATATTTAAAACAAGACTACAACTCCAACAACAACAAGAAAACCTTCAATTAAACTTTTCGAGCGATTTTTCTTATCCACAATAAAGCCAAAAAAATGAAGCAAAAAATATAGTAAATTATTTTATTAATTTTTAACACTTTTTTGTGTTTATTAATAATTTTTTTTCTAACAAAATTTTACAAATTAAAGTTTTTTGTACTAAACTGGAGCTCCATCGGCATCGAACCTTTTCGTTGATTTTGCGTCATGGCCTGGCGCGCGTTCAACTGCGCTAACGAGTCGGCGAAAAAGAGATTGGAGAAAGGAAAAAAAAAAGTTCGCCTCTTTCCCTTTTTGATTCATACGTGTCGATGCAATGATGTTTTAAAATTAACGATGAAGATATTAACTCCGATCAAGCTCGGCTGAATGTATAAAAATCATATTAAAAAAATATCAAAACTAGTGTTAACCCTCCATTAAAATTAAAACAACTAAATTCAATCGAGGATACGGTAATCGCAGAAAAGGACAGCCCTGCTTTGAAGAAAAAAATCATAAAAAAGATTGGGAGGACTGTAGAAGCATCTGTAGAAAAAAAAGTAAGAACCAGAAAACAAGACGGAGATAATTTTTAAATTTAATATATTAAATGTTAGACTATGTTTGTTTTTGTTTTTTTGTTTTTTTTTATGTTTGTTTGTTTGAATCATAATCTAACATTTGGAAAACCAAACTTTTTATCTCCAGATACATTACAAAATAAAAGCATCAAATTGATACATATATTCTTTGCTCATATAATTTATACCAAAAACCACTAAAAATTATATTTATGTGACTATTTAGATCAAGGGTCGTTTTGTTGTTTATAAGTTTTGCATGTCCTACAATAAATGCAAAACGCAATAGATATTTTGTTCTTCATAAAAAATGTTTAACATAAAAAAGATATGAGCATAAAAGGTCGGATAAATCTAAAGCACTAGGAAAAACTCAAAAGATATGATAAATAAACAAAAGCAATCACCAAGCATTTCAGATATCTACCTTTTTTATCGAAAACAATCAAGAAATTTTTTGAGTTAACTTAAATTTTTGCAAAACAAAAAACGTTGAAAAAAAAAGCAAAAATTTTAAAAACCGCGCCAAACATTTTTTCACATGATTTTTTATGGGAAGTTCGAATATGTTCGAGAACAGAGAGCCTAAACTTATTTGCTTCAGTTTTTTTGCTTTATTTTTTTTTCAAATCTCGTCGTTGCTTTCGTTCAACATTTATTTTTTCTTTTCATATTTTTTTCGTGCCATTTGTTGTTACAGCTAATTTCATTTCTCAATTTTTTTAGAATTAAGAATCCAAAATGGTTAATCTCGTTGATTCTCCTTTACCTCATCAAATGGCTGCTGGTGATCAAAATATTGAAGAAGATCTCTTCCCTGAACATGTCACCAAGTTATCAAAGTCCCAAGCTGTTACTGTTCGTGCTGCTAAAAAGCTTGAACAACAAGTTGTCCAAATTGAAATGGAATTCTTCGCAAAAATTCATGCCCTTGAAGCTCAATACCAACATCGCTTTAAAGATTTATCTGATAAGGTAGTTTTTTTTCTTTTATATTGTAATTCAGTATTAATCTTTTCACGTTTTAGCGTGCACAACTTATCAATGGTACTCTTTCTGTAAATGAAGCAGAAGTCAGTGATGTTCCAATTATCTATAATCTCCATGAAAAGGCTGCTGAACAAATTTTTCAAGGGCTCAAAGATGATGATTCTGTCAAAGGTGTACCAGATTTTTGGCTCAATGTCCTTCAAAGCTGTGAAGCAACTGCTGTTCTCATTGAAGAAAGTGATGTTGAAATCTTAAAGCATTTGAAGAATGTTGATTCAGAACTTATCGCTGAACCAATGGGTGCTATTCTTCGTTTCCATTTTGGACCTAATGAATACTTTGAAAACACTGTCCTTGAACAAAAGGTTATTTATAAACTTGGTCCAACTGATATTTTTATGTTCGAAGGACCTAATGCTTCTTCTGTTGAAAATACTCCTATCGTTTGGAAAGCAGGTAAAAATCCTCGTGGTGGTGGAAAGGTAAGCTCTTATTTTTACGGTATGTGACATACATTTCATTTGTTTATTATTTAGAAGAATCAACATAGCTTTTTCTCAATCTTTGATGAAAAGAAAGAAGAAGATGATATGGAAGATATTTGTGAATTAATGAGCATCTTTCGTGAACATATCATTCCACATGCTACCCTCTACTTTACTGGTGAACTTCGAGATGAAGATATTGATTTTAGTGATAGTGGTTCTGAAGGAAGCTCTGGTGGTGACGATTCTGAAAATGAAGTTATGGAAGAATAAAAAAATCTTTTTATCTGTTCTTTTGTTCTGTTATATTTCGTTGGCTTTATTTTCTTCTGTTTGATTAAATTTATTATGTTGAAATTTTTTTGGTCTTTTTATAGTAGTTAATCTTTATGTATCTTACCTTTTTACTATTTCTAGTTTTTTTCTTGGTATTCGCACAGTTGCCTTCCCTGTGTGACTCATAAAATTGTTAGAAAAGCTTAAGTTTCTGTAGTTATGAGTTAATATCAGTGGATTCAATGCTTTGTCAACGTTGTTCCTACGATGTCCTTTTACCACCCTAAGATATACTGTAAATTAGACAATTTTATCAGCTCTATAAACAAATTTATTTTGAGAAAAATATACAATAACGTTTTATGTCAAAACACAAATGACTAAAATGTTTAACAATCACAATAGAGTTGCACGCATTTTGCAATCTTTAAGATAAAACATGATTATTTGATACGGTCATAAAAAGTACCGTAACTAAAAATCAAAGCATTTGTAAAGAATAAAGATTGATAATAATATCAAAGATGAATAAAGATACCCGAATAATATTTTTTTGATTATTATATTTGGTTTTTCCTAAAAAATACATAACCCGAAAAGTAAAAAATGAGTGCATAAAAAAAGAAAAAGGCACAATAGGAGTTTTTCAAAGTCTTAAATTTTGATAGAAAAGTATTACGATACAACAACCCAAACAAAATGAGCCAAGTAATTGTTGTGTTGGGGTAGGTCGTTGATGAAGCGGAATTAATTGTGCAACAAAGCCTTCATTTGATCTTACAATTTCTGCATTTGCTTCATATGTTGGAACCATTATTGTTATACCACAAAATGCAACCAAAAACATTAAAAATATATTTAAAAGGCGATTATCTTGTTGAATAATACGTTGTCGAGCATCTGGTTGTCCATTTATAAATGAAACACGTTTGCTGTTATCACCTTTTCGACTTGAATCTGATTGAATTGCATTTGGATTTGTAAAACTTCGAAACATTGTTGTTTCTGGAACTGGATTTCTTGATAAATGTTGTACTACTGATAGTTGAATATCTTTATTACCAATTGAAGTCTAAAAAATAAGGATCAAAAGTAGAAAATAAATATATATGCTTACCGTATAATCACCTTCTCTCATAATTTCAACTCTTAAATGATCAGTTGTTCCAAATTCATTTGCAGACACAGTTAAATGTCGAACCATTCTATAAAAAGAAGATACAAAGAAAATAAATAACACAGATAAAAGCTTACAAATCAACGTAATGTTTCGATCGTATCATTCCTGAAGTTTGACTTAATTTATATTTGAATGGAGCTGTTGAAAGTACTATAACAATTTAAAATTATTACTGTATAAAAAAATTATATTCAATAAAACTTACATTTAAATCGTATATTAAATTCATATGGATTATATAATGTTAGCGTTTGCTTATGTAATATAATATCATCAATAGGAAATTGTAAAGTTTGTGGATTAACAAAAACTGGTAAAGACTCCATTTCATCCGAAATCATTTATAATAATAACGACATATATTTTTTTATATAAAATTAATATATTTGATTTTCTAGTTTTTTTTGGAAGGGAGAAAAAATTAGATCAATAATTCTCTTTTTTTAAAGCAACTACTATTGAATTTTTAAAAAGAAGGAAGATGAAGTAACAGCTTGAAAAAAAGTTTTTTATGTAAAAGTGAAAGAAAAGAAGCAGAAATAGTTTTTAGATTATTTATAATATAAAAAAAATTTAGATGTACTTCATTAACAACTAAAAACTAAAACAAATTTGAAAAAAAAAATGAGAAGACAAAAGGAAATTGAAGAAGGAGAAGGTTAGGGAGTGACTCGCTCTTTTTTTCTGTCAGTTGTGTGTATGTCCGATTTGTCACAAGGAACCCCCAGTACCAGCTGAGTTTATATTGCAATAACACAGCTGAGTGAAAAATTTGTGAGTCGTTCTTTGGGGTCACTTTATCATACTGGGGTTGTAAATGTGTCAATTAATATAAAATTTGATGATTATAGCAGTTTGTGATTTTGATTTCATAAAAATACATTTTCTGTAGTTTGATTTGACACCAAAGATGTCAAAAGTTTGAACTTAAGTATTTCTCCAAAACTTTGGTTTTGAAAGAAGAATTTAAAAAATTTGCCATAACTTTATTTTTAATTTATTTTCTGAGAATACTGTAAAAAATTTTCGATAATAAAAATTAAGTTCTTTCTCCTTCTTTTCCCGCCTATTTAAAAACCCTAAACGCTATATTTTGCAGTAGTTTTTAAAACTGGGAACTCTTTTTTTAACAAAATATATTTTATTCGTTTAATGAGCCTCCAAAAAAAATACAGACAATAAAAATATTATATTAAAAAAATAAAACAAGGAAAATAAAAAGAGGTTTTTTGCAGAGAAAAAATATGAGTGACACAAAAGAGAAATGGTTTTAAAAGTAAGCATTATTCTTCCTAACTAACAAAAAATTTACTTGGGAAAATAAACCAATTATTAAAAATCTCTCCCTAAAACAAACTTAAAAACGCAGAGGTATGCAATAACAGTCTTTTTCTATCAAAGCAAAAAAAATAATAAAAAAAGAGACCATGTTTTGTGACTCAGAGATCAAAAAAAGTAAAATATGCAGTTGGTGTTATTCGAAAAAAAAAGTGTGCCAGCAAGTTAAATGTCCGCTTGGCACTTTCCCTACTTGAATTTTTAGGAAAGAAATTGCTCTGAGACAAAAACCCGCTGATAAGAAATATTAAAGTTAATAATAATTAAAAAATAAAAATGTAAAAATGAATGAACAACAACAACAACAGTAACCAACAAAAAAGAAGAAGAGCTCTCTGAGACACGACAAAAAAAATTATGGTAGAAGCATACCCGTATTCTGCGCTATTGTATAACAAAAAAAAGAGAAAAATTTTAAGAGGGAGAGCCGTATAAAATGGGAAAAACTTAAAAGTCAGGAAGAAATAGAATCAACAAAAAATATAATCTGCTGTTGGCCACAACAAAAGTTAAAAATGAGCACGCAACAATTTAAGGGCAAAGGAAGTTCAAAAGCCAATAACAACAACAACAAAATAGAGTTTAAAAACCCTAAAGAGGAAAGACATTCATCAGAAAAGAAGCGCTTTAACAATTACGCTTCAAAAACGTTGCCGTTGTACAACATCCGAGAACAACCACTGCTCAAGTCGCGCACAAAAATAATAGACAAAAAATAAAATTTAAACTAGATTTGTTTATAAAGAGTGAAAGAAATAACAATAAAAGCAAACTGCAACTGCAGAAACAACAAAATTGAACAATAATAAACATAAATTTCTTCAATAGATAAAGGTTGTAGCTGCAATACAGTAGCAAAGCCAAATAAAATAAAGATCAAGTTGATGTTGAAATAGCCAACCATCGATAAGTTCACTCAATCATTCTCTACACATTTAAATAATAATAAAATAGTTCATTAAGGAGTTATAGATAAAACATAATAAGAAAAATAATAATTTGGAGGCCACACATTGTATTCTTTATTCCCACCAACTCTGAAAAAAAAAACAAATTACAATTATAAAAAAATGCAAAAAAATTACTTTTCCATTAACAGGAGCTGAAGGAGGATGTTGCATTTGAGCTGGTGCTGGATTGTAAGCAGGAGCACCACGTTGAGGAGCACCTCCATTCCAAAAACCTCCGCCATTTTGTGGAGGTGGAGCAGCATATGATGGAGTTGGATTATATCGCATACTCCCACCCATACCATTTCCACCACCCATTCCACTTGTTTGAACACGATGATCACGAGCACCAAAGCGATTAGCATTATTACTACCACGGCCACGACCAGTTCCACGACCACCATAGCGTTGAGTTTCATTAACAAACTTTTCAAACCATTCAGGTAATTCTTGATTTGCTTCAACTAATAATTCAGCCAAATCACGCGCAATATTTCGATTCTTTTCATTCAAGAAAGATTTTGCAAAACCTAAAAAAATGAAATAATTAAAACATAAATGTTTTTATTAAAAGAAAAAACTTACCAACATTACCAGCACGAGCTGTACGACCAATACGATGAACGTATTCATCAATATCATTTGGTAAATCAAAGTTAATAACATATTTAACATTTGGAATATCAAGACCACGTGCAGCAACAGCAGTAGCAACTAAGATAGTACATTGACCAGATCGGAAAGCTTCAAGATGACGTTCACGTTCAATTTGTTTTAAATCACCATGAATTGCAACAGCATTATATCCATCAGTTCGAAGAACACGCTCTAAATCACTTGCACCACGTTTTGTTTCAACAAAAATTAAAGTAAGAGCATTTGGATCATTTTGATCAAGAAGATCACGCAAAACATGTCGCTTATTCATTTCTTCAACCCATACAATTTCTTGTGTAATATTTTCAGAAGTTGAACCAACACGACCAACTGCCAAGAAAACGTAATCAGGCATTAAGAAATCTTGAGCTAACATTTGAATTTCTTTAGGGAAAGTAGCAGAGAACATAGCAGTTACTCGATCACCCTTTGGTGGCATACGATTTAATTCAACAATTTGTCTAATTTGTGGTTCGAAACCCATATCAAGCATACGATCAGCTTCATCAAGAACCAAAAATCGGCATTCATCAAGTGCAATATAACCTTGTTGAATAACATCAATAAGACGTCCAGGAGTGGCAATAAGAATATGAACGCCAAGCTAAAAATAAAAAAGAATAATTTAAAAATTATATACTGTAAAATGCTTACTCTAAGTTTATTAATTTGATCACGATAATTTTCACGACCTCCATATAAAAGAGCAGATGCAACAGGAGTACGATAAGCAAATTTTCGAGATTCGTTGTAAATTTGAAGGGAAAGTTCACGAGTTGGAGAAATGACAAGAGCTAAAGGAAATTGACATGAACGACCATTTGACTGCAGTTCAGCTTTTCGCACAAGACCAGGACCACCTTTTAGAATTTGATTAATAACAGGAACAAGGAATGCAGCAGTCTTTCCGGAGCCTGTTTGAGCACAAGACATGAGATCACGACGACCATTAAGAGTTGGAATAGAATATTTTTGGACTGGGGTTGGACGGTCGTATCCACTCTTTTTAATATTTTCACGAATCCATTCATGAAGTTCCAAATCATCAAACTAAAAAGGTTAAATATATTTAAAAATTAATGTAAGAATTAAAACGAACGCTGCTGATAGGAGCTGGACAATTTTCACCAGTTGCTTCAACAGGAATTTCTTCATACTTATCAAAGTTAATACCAGAATTTAATCCAGCAAATAAATCAGCTTCAAGATTCAAATCTGGAGGATCTTGTCGTTGCCAAGATGCGGTATGTCCTTGTCCATAAGCAGCAGCACGACCACTATGTCCACCACCACCATAGAAATTCTGTTCAGGTTCATTCAATGCAGCCCAACGTGAATTTTGTTGAGCTTGAGGAGGCTGTTGTTGTTGAGCAGTCCATTGACTTTCATCGTGAACAGTACGTTGATCATATGAAAAACGACCACCATATTGAGGGCGAGAACCTCCACGTCCACCGCCACCACCATAACCTTGACTTCCTTGATCATCACTAAATTAAAGAACAAATTATTTACAATTTTACATATTAAAATATTTTAATTACCGTCTTGGACCACCTCGAGGTGCACCACGTCCACGATCATATCCACCACGATTTCCTCCTCTTCCACCATATCCACCACCTTGATTATTACTATTATTCCATGTTTGTTGAGGGGGCTGTTGTTGATTTTCAAAACCTTGAACTCCACCAGCAAACGATTGACTTTTACGCATATTTTGATTTGATGAACCATATCCACCACCACCTCTTTGCATATCATATCCACCACCTCTTTGACTATTAGAGTAAGCATTTTGTGCAGCACCTTCCGGAACGTCATCAAGTCGATTGCGACGCGCCGGAGGTACATAACGGGATTGTTGTTGATCTACATCTACAAAATATATTTAAATTTAGAAGTTTATTAATCATAAATAAAATAAATTTACTGTTTCCGCGCCAATTTGAATCAGCGTTATTATCATTACCATAACTGCTCATAACGAGTAAAACCAGTTGAGTACAAAATACCTAAAAAAAGAAATAATTTAAAAAAAACATATGTAAAAATTAAAGAAAAAGCGTTGCCACGGGAACAGTTTTTATACAATATCTTAAAACAAAAAAAGATTTTCAAATTCCAGAAAAATTTATATATAAATTTTAAGCTTAATAACCAAAAACACGAAGAAACAATGATGAAACCTCTAACGAAGAAAAAATCGATGATTTTAAAAATGTTACACAGTATTTTAAATTTTTAGGATAAGCATAGAGTAACAAAATACAAGGGATTTGGTAAATGAAATAAAAAATCAAAACGTGTTGTAAAATCTCTCTCTAAAAAACCAACAGACAGCTTTCCTAAGAAAAAAAAATAACCCCGACATTGTCGGGGCAAAATGGGAGTGAACGAGAAAAAAAAAAGTGATGCAGTCAGTGTCTGCCGATACGGATGTGAAGTGGAACATAGAGGAAAGAAAAGGATGAAAGAACAGGCATTGGTAAAAAAAGAAAAATTTTGCAAATCTATATATACGAACATAAAGCAAGTAAGAAAAAAAATAAACCAGACAGCTTTTCCCGCAGTTAAACGAACGACGACTTTCCTATCGAACACATTATAGAGGATATTTCTTTTTTGAGCGCAAATGTTTTACGATTGAAAAAATTTCCTTTAAAATGTACCCAATTTTTATATGGAAATGACATGACCGACAAACTTCTCCTGTACGAAAGAGGGGAATAACACGATGAACGACTGACTTCAAATATAGAAGGGGAGTTCCGTCTATGCTAAGAAGGGAAGTAAAGACATGTGAAGAAACAATAAGAAGAAAAAAAAAGAATGAGTGAAAAATGATGGGAGCATGTCTGAAACTGAATGGGAAGCTTTCCTCTTCTTTTTTTTCCTGCAGACTGACTTCAACAATCAATAGAAAAAAAAGAGAGGAAGAATGCTGCCAGCTGACCATAGCTGACCTTTGCGCTTTCCTTTTCTGTCGATGGCATGGCGTTTTTTTAATACTAATGTCCTTCCCGATCTGCGACAACTGGTACGAAAACTCACCCGAAATAAATGAAATGAACCAACTATCGCTTTAAATATATCGTTGCCGATATTTTTATGAACTATTTTGTTAATGATTTTTTTAAGCTTCCGTTTTTTTAAACATTTAATTTCCTTTTTGTTTTTTAAAAAAGTTTTCATGTAAAAAATGTTTCAGCAAAAAACCAACACAATAAAAAAGTTCATAATCAATTTATCGATCATTTTATTACATTTCATATCTCCCACCACCAACAACACGAGGTAAGGAATTTTATATAGTGTTTTTTATTTAAAAGTAGTATTTTAAATTTAAATTAAAACATTGTTGAAATTTAAAATTTAACAAAAAAATTTTCCCAACAAAAAAGTGAAGAAAGTTGAAAAAGAAAAATTGTAAAAAATACAATATCTTTTGCGCAAGCAAAAATTTGAAGCTTCGCGAACTTCGAATTCAAAGTTTTTCGTAACTTTTTAAAATTGGGATTTAAAAAAGTGGTAATATCCAGAATCTTAACACGATTTTAAACGTTTTTGTTTAAAAAATTTTTTGCGAAGTTAATTGATTGAAAAATGTTGCGTAATAAAAAGCTGCGTGAAAAATTTTTGCTTTTGTTTACGAAGAAAAAGCTCTCTGTTGAAAGTTTTAAAAAATACTCTTTGGATCTCAGCTTCTTTCTGCTTGTTTTTAATGATCTTATTTTTTAAATCCTAATTTTTTCATTATATCTTCCGTGTCTTGCTTGAAATCATTTTTTAACTAATTTAAAAGCTGTTTTAATTTTTTTAACTTGCCAAATTACAATTTCTTTCGTGCCCTTTTAAGTTTTACCGTAAAATTTTCGTTTTTGTACAAGTTCATTTTTCGACAAAAGAGATGGAGTGAAAGTTTCACTGTGAAACTACTAAAATTAATAAGCAACAAACCGTGTATTTCTTTTTTTGACAAAGGCCTAAACAGTTTCGAAATCTACTATGTTTTCACCTTTTTTTCCTTCTTTCTTCCACTTTTTTTTTGCCTGATGACTACTTTTTTACTTCAAAACTTTATATATTTTATTTTTCTTTGATATCTCTAATCTAAAGTTGTTGGTCATTCATTTTTTTTTCTCTCTAATCTTGATCAGTATAATTTGCGATAACTTTTTCAATTTTGGTTCAAACCCTCTTTTTTATTTTACTTGTGTGTGTCTGACTATGTGTGCTGCGTTGTTGGCCTTTTTGCAGTTGCCCTTATCTTCTTTCTTCATATGTACTTTTTTTTAATTTTTAAAAATTTTTTTGGGGATGTTTAAACGTACAGTATCACTAAAAGTGAGACCTTAAATTTTACAGTTGTTTATGAATAAATTTACTTTTTTTTGCATATTACAAATAATGCTTAAAAATTTTTGGGTAGTAGTAGTAGTAGGCTTTTATTATATTTCTAGTTCAAGTGTGTTGCAACTGAAGGGGAGGAAAAAAAGACGCCACAACGCTGGTTGAATGAATGGACGCCACTGCTGTTTAGTTGTGTGCAATGCAAAAAGAAAAAAGTGCTCTTCATTTTTTCCATAGTGCCTTTAGACCCAAGCAAAAGTAGTGTTGGTGATGATGATATATTTAAATCAATTTTGATTTAACAATTTTTTCAAGAAATTCTTTAAAATTATACTCAAGAAAATGCATCAAATATCAAATTTAATTAAAAAGTTTTTTTTTCAACTCATATTTTGTTACAAAAAATTAAAAAAAAAACTGGAAAATTATCCTTTTGAATCGATTCTACTCACAACGCAAGCGTGTTTCTTTCTTTCCTTCGTTCTACTACATTTTTACTCGATATATCGCTGCTTTTCTTTGTTACCATAACATCATTTATTTAAATTTTTTATCTTGATCACTTGAATATATAGTTTCATAAGATTATTGATTCGTGATTTTATTCTAATTTCTTTTTATTTCATCTTTTATTTTTAACACATTTTGATAAATCATTCATTTTCAGGTGATTGCATATGTCTAGCAATACTCCTGGAAGTTCAAGCAACAAAAGTCAGACGACCCAGGAATCTCCGATTGCTTCGTCTTCTACAGCAACGTCCCATCATAATTTGCGAAAGCGTCCTGCTTTGAATGGTTTGTATTTTGTATAAATTAACTTCTTCTTTAATATTATTTTAGTACCATTGACCAAGGAAGCAGCAACTTCAAGTACTCCAACGATTTCTGGCCATCCGGCCACATCACATTCCAAACTGAGGAAAACATCAAACAATGTTACCGGCTCAAAGCCGGTAAGTTTATCATCTTTTTTTAAACTTCGGTATTAACGTGTTTTAACTTTTAGGATGGAGTTCGCTCCTTAGATTTGCCTTCATCTTCAAATGCTAAAAATTCTGGTCATGTAGCTGGTGGTGATGATACAAAAGCAGTAAATGATAATTCAGCAGCACCTACTCCTGTTACGGCTTCTGCAGCATCACAGCCTCCATCATCTTCATCTGCTGCAAAATCTACAAAAACTTCGGTACCAAAATTGAAATATGAGATCAAAAATTTGACAGATCATTTTCCTGATCAGGTTTCTAATGACGGTCGATTGACCCGTTCACGCACACGTGCCTTAGCTGCCTTTGTTCCAAGCAAGCAGCCTTCCACATCATCCAGGCCAAGCACATCTACCAAATCATTTTTTGCTCAAGGGTATGTCGTTTTTAATTTCTATGTGCTTCCTTGATATGCACGTTTTTCCATTCTCTGTATATTCATTTTAGTTTTAGAAAAGATAAAATTGCAAAAAGAGGTCGTGATTTGTTAAAGAATACTGAACATGAAACCAAGTAAATATCTGTCTTACTTTTACTTTACTAATATCTTTGTTTTTAGAAAAGAAAGATCAAGTCGTTCTGAAAAGCGAGATGGAAGTTCTGGAAATGATGGAGCTTCACCAAATTCTGATACTGTAAGATTTGCAATTTATTAGTGACGAATTTTTTATTTTAATGTTTTAGGTTGTTGTTGTTCGAAATTCTGAATCTCCCTCATCACCAGATACCCCTGAACCTAGTGTTGGTGGTTCTGCTCGTACTACACCATTTTCTTTACAACACACAAATTCAAATTTTGCACCTCGTCGTTTTGTTGCTTTAAATTCTTCTGCAGTCTCTGGACAACCTCAAATTCCTACAAGTAGTGGTTTACCAATGACAAGGTTTGTAAATGCTTTTATTTTATCTTGGAAGCAGATTCCTGTTTGTTTACTATTCGTTTTACAAATGTGTAAGAAAAATAAGGAATGGCTTGAACGCTTAGTTTTAGTATCCATATTTTTGACATTTTAAAGATTTATTTAGTGATGTGCACCGTTTTTTCAAAATTGTGCAATAAACATAATTTTGGTACAAGAAAATGCAGAATCTTTATATTGATAAGAATTGTTAAAAAAATTATTAGGTTAAATGCTGATAAAAATGATATTTTATAAAGAAAAAACGAAAATACCGTAATTTTTTTATCCGAATTTTTTGCCTCTTCTTTCCCCAATTTGAAATTGTGCCTATCAGATGCAGAATTTTTTTCTGAGTTACGTAAAATAAAAATGAAATGCGCGAAAGTGAGCGGTCAATATAATATTATAGAAAAACAAAAAGTCACAAATTGTCTCTGCACGTCTCTAGATTTATTAGCTTTAAATCAAAAGCTCCAAAACAAGCAATTTACTTTAATTTCGATTACTTTCTCTTACTCTTGCTTTAAGCAAGAACGTTTCGAAATTTTTTTGATAACATTTTTTTTTATCAATTTCAGTCGAATGGGTCCTCGTGGAACATCATTTCTTAGTAGTTTGGTTCCTAGGATGCAACATTTATTAGGTGGTAATGGAAGTGGTATGCTTGGTCATTCTGTCAATTTAATGCCATCAAGTAAGTCTTTTATATTATTTTATTTCTGTAAAAAGTTTGGTCAAATTTTTGAAAAGACCAGATTGACATTTGCTGTTAGCTAAGAACTTTTACAGCTGCGCTTTAAAATTTCCTTTTATTACCAATGCATTTTAAAAACATGCAAATGCGATTTTTACACTTTTTATAAAAATAGCAAAATTTTGGAAAAAGACGATTCAAAATGAAATATTTGGATTTCAATATAAAATGCTTTTCTGAATAATTAAAAACTGTTTTTATTTCCTAAATACAGTTTTAGTAAATGCAAACCAAATTTTCTTTAAATTATTTTTGAAAAAAACATTTTCAGATGGAAGATATTCATCGTTAATGGAAGGATTACGTTCATCAAATGAAATTCGACAATCAGAAGCAGCGAATGAACTTGCAGAATTATTACTGATGGGAAATGAAGAAAGCTTACCAAATTTGCCAATTCGTGAAGTGGTACAATTGTTAAATACTCTGATGCAAAAAGAAAATAATTTGGCTTTGGTACAAATAATTTTTTTAAATGAATTATGTTATTACATAAATGAATTCGTTTTTTAGACATTAACAGCAGTACGATGTATAACAAATATGCAAGAAGCACTTCCACGTGCAATGCCAGTTCTTGCAGAAACTGTCCCAACATTATTACAAAAGCTAAAACATATTGAATGTATTGATATTGCAGAGCAAACACTTGTAGCATTAGAAGTATTATCACGAAGAAATGCAAAATCAATTATTCATGCAGGTGGATTTTCTGATGCGGTTATGCATGTTGATTTCTTTTCAATGCCTTCTCAACGTCTTGTATATCAAATTGCAGCAAATTGTGCATCACATATAACCCAACAAGATTTTGGTCTTTTAAAATCTTGTATGCTTGATTTGGTACAAAAGTTAACATTTGATGATAAACGATGTTGTGAATCAATTTGTACATTCTTTTATCGGCTAATTGAAAATTTTCGAAATTCACCTGATCGTTTACGTGATATTGCAGGAAAGAATTATGAATTCCTTTCAAAAGTTCAACAACTTTTTATGATTCAACCTTCAACAATAAATTCAGATACATTTGTAAATTTATTAAAATCTGTTCGATTTATGTGTATTAAATGTTCTGATGTTGTTTCTGCATTAATTAATATGGGTATGGTTTTTATTTGTAGTATAATTACAGTATCCCTTTTTATGGAATTTATTTTAGAATTTGGTCGAACACTTCGTTTTCTTTTAATTGGTACAGAACGAGCAGATGCATCAGTTGATATTACATTACGACCACCACAACATATGCGTGAAATTATTTCATTAATAAGTGAATTATTACCACCGCTCCCAAAGATTGATATATTTGAAATTTCATCTGCTGTTTTACAATATATGTCAAATAGTATTCCAGCTGCACTTGCTCTTGGTGGTGGTAATGGTATATCTTTACATGGTGGAATTGGTGATGAAACAGAAATGGATTCTGCAGTATCTGTTACATGGCAATATGAAGAAGAAATGGGAAATATGATAGATTTTAGTGCAGAAATGACTGCATTACTTGAAGCTAAACGTGCTGCAGGTGTTACTGAAACGGTTGTATTCATTTCAAATACACCATGTGAAGCAAATTTAATTGAAATGAAATATTCAAATCATCAAACAGGTTTTCTTGGAAGAATTGATCGTCGAATTACTGCAACTGCAATTGAACAACGTATGTTTTTATTAGGTTACTGTATTATATTTTTTTATTTTACATTCTATTCTTTTTTTAGAAGAAGAAGAAGCTGAACGTGATATTGAACGTGAAAAGCATAATAAACGTCTTGTTGATTTAATAAGAATATTATTTCCAATTCTTGTTGAAATTGGTTCTGCAACATCATGTTCAAATCTTCGTTTTGAAGCTACACGTGCAATGATTCGTATGATGTATGCAGTTGAAAGTGAAACGCAACTCAAAGCAATCCTTCATAATCTTCCACTTGCATCATATATTGCATCAACATTAAGTTCAAATAAGGGACATTCTGTTACTGTATCAGCATTACAATTGGTTCATGTTATTTTGGATAAACTTCCACGTTTATATGTACCATTATTTGAATCAGAAGGTGTATTCTTTATGATTAAGAAGTTGATAAAAGATGAAATTAAAATTCAAACTGAAATACCATCATCATCATCATCAAGTGCTCCTTCTACTGCTGCTGCTGCGACTTCTACACCACCTCCATCAACAACAACACAACAAATTCAAACAAAAGTAATTAATCTTCGTCGTGGACCTATTGAAGTACCAACTCCAAATACTCCATCTGTTGTACAACCACCACCGCCAACAACATCTTCTACTGTATCAGCAGCAGCAACACCGCCAAATGTTGGAACAGCATCAATTGAAGGAAATTTTTCTGATAATTCATCTGTATCATCACTATCATCAATAAATTCAAATGGCTCAAATGCTGCTTCACAAGGTTCAATACCTGGTTCAGTTACCTCTTCTTCAACTGCTCCATCATCTGTACATACATTTAATCGAATTGCACAATCAATGTTAATTCAAGATGAAAGCTTTTTAACTGCTCGACATCTTGCAGTTTTATCTTCATCAAATTATGTAAGTTTTAAATACAATATTTTTAATATTTATTTTTCTTTTTTTGTTTTAGCATTCATTAGTTTATCCACAACTTATGCAACAAGGACATCTTTTACAAATGAATCATCAAGGTGGTGGTGGAAATTCTAATAGTAGCATTTTACAAAATATTAATCAAGAATTATCTCTTGCAATGCAACAAGCAAATGCTGCTGCTGCTGCAGGTTCAAATGGTATATCAATTGCAACTGCATATAAGCAAGCACTTGCAGATCGAATAACAAATTGGGTATCAAAAGAAGCAAAACATATTATTTCAATATATCATGAAAATGAAAATTTATATGAATCTGATCAAACAATTGTAAAAGAATTGAATCGAATTGCATTATTATTTGAAAAGAATAATTCTGATACGGGTTATGAAGGATTAGAAGCTCTTAAAGCTTTGATGAAAGTTAATGATATATCTGCATTTCAATTAAATCATAGTAATGTTATTCGAAATCTTGCAAAATATTTGGCTGATAATTCAGAAGAACGTAAACCAAATCGTGAAATTCGTTTAAAAAGATTTATTGAAACTTTTATGAATATGACTGTAAGCCTTTTTTATACATATGAATTTTAAAATAACTTTTTTATATACCGTATATTTTAGGAAAATAATCTTCGACCAATGAATTTAAATGGTGATTTATATGCACCTTTTGAACGTTTGGTAACAAAAATTGTACATGCTGTTGGACAATTGGAACAATTTAATATTAAAATAACAAATTTATCTGGAATTCTTACAGAATCATCTGGTGGTTCATCATCTGCAAATAATATATCAACAGTACTTCGTGGATCAAACGCATTAAGATTTTTTCAAACTCATCAAATTCGTTGTAATCTTCGTCGACATCCATCGTGTAAACAATTAAGAGAATGGCGGCATGGACGTGGTTCAATTAAAGTTGATCCATTTACATCTGTCTCAGCAATTGAAAGATATCTTGTTGATCGTGGAATTGGTAATAATTCTTCTGCAACCGCAGCAGCATCAGATTCTTCATCAGATAATGAAGATGGTAGTGAAGATGATCCAGATGTTGCATCATCAAATGATAGCAATTCTCCATCAACTGCACCATTTACTGGTAAAATTGAAATTCTTATTGGTGATACACCTGTACCATCAGATCTTTCAATTCTTCAAGCAATTCGACAATTTTCTCTTCCACATGATGATGATCAAGAAGTTATACCTCCATCAATTTGGATAACTGCACATACATTATATTTTCGAATTGCTTCTTCTTCAAATGAAACGGGTGATAATGATGGTAGTGGTGAAGCTTCTTCTGTAGCAGGTTCATCATCTTCAACAGCAGCGGGTACAAAGAAAAGAAAATCAGGTTCAAAAAAACCTCGTAGTAAATCATGTAAACCTCTTGTTTTTAGTAGTAAGTTTTTTTTGAAATTTTTTTTTCTATGTTTTGTAAAAATTTTTTTTAGCTGGTAAAGCACCAAATCGCAAAAATCCTATTGATGCCTTTCTTCAACTTAATTTGGAAACACAATTTGTTGATCCATGTTATGATAGTTGTGTACTTTTACGAATTCTTTATGGTCTTAATAAATATTGGTGGACATTATTTGAAGAAAAATGGCCTATTACACATGAAGCAATTTTGCCATCATCAATATTTCTTTCATCAAAAATGAATTCAAAAGTTCAACGTCAACTTTCTGATTTTCTTTCAGTTGCAACTCAACAAGTTCCAAAATGGACTACAAATATTGTTCATGCTGTACCATTCATTTTTTCATTTCCTGTTCGAAGGAATTTACTTTATTGTACTTCATTTGGACGTGATCGAGCATTGATGCATCTTGTTACAGAAGGAAATGATGATCATGAAGGTGAATTAACAAATCGATTAATACCACGTTTAGAACGTCGAAAAGTTACTGTAAAAAGAAATAATTTACTTGCGGATGCAATTTCAACCTTTCATCAAATGGGTTCATCAAAAGCTCAATTGGAAGTAAATTTTGAAGGTGAAGTTGGTACTGGATTTGGGCCAACCCTTGAATTTTATTCAACAATTTCTCGTGAAATTCAAAAGCATTCTCTTGGTTTATGGTCGGGTGTTTCACAACCATTTAGCTTTGGTGAAGATGGTGATTCAGAAGATTTTACAATTGGTCCAAATGGTCTTTATCCAATTTCAATTAATCGTGCAATTAAAACAAAATCAGATGGACGAACAAAACGTTTTGAATTTATTGGAAGACTTTTGGCTCAAGCACTTCTTGATTCTCGAATGGTAAGCTTTTTTTTAAAAAAAATGTTTAAAAAAACTTACAGTATTGTTTTTCTTCTCTTTTTTTAGCTTGATATACCATTTTCACCAATTTTCTTTAAATGGCTTTTAAATGAAGAAGATACAATTGGAGCATTTGATATGGAAATGGTTGATAAAACTTTTTATAATTCAATTCGATCAATTATTCTTACTGAAGATGCAAAAGATTTGGAATCATTAGAATTGGTAAGCTTCTTTTTTTTTTGTTAAAAGTAATATCTTTTTTTATAATTTTTCTTTTTTAGTATTTTACAATGCCTGGTGACGAAACATTTGAATTAATTAAATCTGGAAAGAGTACTCAAGTAAATAAAGAAAATGTTCAGCAATATGTTGATGTAAGCTTTTACATGTTTTTTTGTAATTACTGTATTATAATTATTTTTAGTTGGTTCTTCATTGGCTTTTAGTTGAAGGTGTTCGTGATGATATGCTTTCACTTCGAAAAGGTTTTGAACAAGTTGTTGATCCAAATGTTTTGAAGATTTTTTGCTGTGAAGAAATGGAAGAATTATTTTGTGGATGCTGTGAAGGTTCACCAGAAAATGATCGAATTTGGTCAAAATCTGCTCTTCAACAAGCTTTAAGACCTGATCATGGTTATACACATGAATCACCACAAATTCAATGGCTTGTTGATATGATACATTCATTTAGTCTTCAAGATGTAAGTTTTATTATTTTTTACATTTTTATATTATTTATTATTTTTAAAATTTTTAGCGTCGAAATTTTCTTCAATTTTGTACAGGATCTCCTCGACTTCCAGTTGGTGGCTTTCGAAGTCTCAATCCTCCTTTGACTGTTGTTCGTAAAACTGTTGCATATGGTAATGTTGAAGGTGAACTTCCATCTGCAATGACATGTTATAATTTTTTGAAAATTCCGCCTTATGCAAGTTATGAAACATTTATTGAACGTTTTCGTCTTGCTCTCCAATATATTTACTCTTTCCATCTTACATAAAAGCTGATTATTATTATTATATCATGTCTTCCTTTTTTTGTTTGTTTAAAATTTTGATGTACAGGAAAAAAATGTTATGTTATAATTTTTATTGTTTCTTGATTTGTGTTTTTTTATATAATATGAATTGCTGGCAAATAAAATGTTTGTTATAGAACAAACTTAAAATGGTTTTCTTTAGAAATGTGCAAAAAAATTTTTCAAAGTTTTTGTCAGCAGTTTTTTTAAGTCTCGTCATTTCTCTTTTTTTTTTCTTTTTTGATTTATATATTTAGTTAGTACAGCTCTTTCATCGCCAAAATATGCGTTCATTCACAATGCGAGTGGTTTTTGTTTTTTTAAAATGATGTTATTACTGTTTTTAGTTTTTTTTAATAAAAAATATTCGTTTAACATTTTCCTTAAAAAACTTTTTGATAGTAAAAAAACAACAAATAATTTGAAAGACAATAAATTTTTTGCAGAAATAAAAATTGTCCATAAATTTGAAAATACAGTAAAATGATAAAAAATATGCAAAGGATTAAAAAAACCAACAATTTTTTTTTGAGAAAACGGTATTTGCAATTAGTACCGATAAAAAAAAAATTTCTTTCTTGCCAGGACGGAAAATAAAAAATGTTTACCAAAAGTGTTTTCTTCAACAGAAAATGTTTGTTTTGTTCAATTTTCGATTTATTTTTTTTTTATTTAAAAAGCTATCAATCTGTCAATCCTTATCATACATGCTTAGGGGGTAGATAATTTTGAAAATCGTACCTTTTTCCCTAAATTTTTGGCCGATTTTCGACGGTCCTGTTTTATGTTTCTTGCCAGGACGGAAAATGTTTGTTTTGTTCAATTATCGGATGCCGTTTTCGGCGCTTCTGATTTATTTTTTTGTATATTTTTCAAAAAAAGTAAAGCTTATTCTTTGTTTTAGCAGCAGCGATTTGATGAAGAAGGTTTTGAAGATATTTCTTCATCATCCAGTGTTATTGCTCTAACTCGTTTAAAAAACCTGACTCAGTACGGTGCTATAATTGCAGAGGAATCTATATTGCTGTTTTTTTTTTCAAAAAACCTCTGGGCATAAAACAGGAAGTACTCTGCGTTGATACCACGTCGAAAATCGGCCAAAAATTTAGGGAAAAAGGTACCGATTTTCAAAATTATCTACCCCCTAAGCATGTATGATAAGGATTGACAGATTGATAGCTTTTTAAATAAAAAAAAAATAAATCGAAAATTGAACAAAACAAACATTTTCTGTTGAAGAAAACACTTTTGGTAAACATTTTTTATTTTCCGTCCTGGCAAGAAAGAAATTTTTTTTTTATCGGTACTAATTGCAAATACCGTTTTCTCAAAAAAAAATTGTTGGTTTTTTTAATCCTTTGCATATTTTTTATCATTTTACTGTATTTTCAAATTTATGGACAATTTTTATTTCTGCAAAAAATTTATTGTCTTTCAAATTATTTGTTGTTTTTTTACTATCAAAAAGTTTTTTAAGGAAAATGTTAAACGAATATTTTTTATTAAAAAAAACTAAAAACAGTAATAACATCATTTTAAAAAAACAAAAACCACTCGCATTGTGAATGAACGCATATTTTGGCGATGAAAGAGCTGTACTAACTAAATATATAAATCAAAAAAGAAAAAAAAAAGAGAAATGACGAGACTTAAAAAAACTGCTGACAAAAACTTTGAAAAATTTTTTTGCACATTTCTAAAGAAAACCATTTTAAGTTTGTTCTATAACAAACATTTTATTTGCCAGCAATTCATATTATATAAAAAAACACAAATCAAGAAACAATAAAAATTATAACATAACATTTTTTTCCTGTACATCAAAATTTTAAACAAACAAAAAAAGGAAGACATGATATAATAATAATAATCAGCTTTTATGTAAGATGGAAAGAGTAAATATATTGGAGAGCAAGACGAAAACGTTCAATAAATGTTTCATAACTTGCATAAGGCGGAATTTTCAAAAAATTATAACATGTCATTGCAGATGGAAGTTCACCTTCAACATTACCATATGCAACAGTTTTACGAACAACAGTCAAAGGAGGATTGAGACTTCGAAAGCCACCAACTGGAAGTCGAGGAGATCCTGTACAAAATTGAAGAAAATTTCGACGCTAAAAATTTTAAAAATAATAAATAATATAAAAATGTAAAAAATAATAAAACTTACATCTTGAAGACTAAATGAATGTATCATATCAACAAGCCATTGAATTTGTGGTGATTCATGTGTATAACCATGATCAGGTCTTAAAGCTTGTTGAAGAGCAGATTTTGACCAAATTCGATCATTTTCTGGTGAACCTTCACAGCATCCACAAAATAATTCTTCCATTTCTTCACAGCAAAAAATCTTCAAAACATTTGGATCAACAACTTGTTCAAAACCTTTTCGAAGTGAAAGCATATCATCACGAACACCTTCAACTAAAAGCCAATGAAGAACCAACTAAAAATAATTATAATACAGTAATTACAAAAAAACATGTAAAAGCTTACATCAACATATTGCTGAACATTTTCTTTATTTACTTGAGTACTCTTTCCAGATTTAATTAATTCAAATGTTTCGTCACCAGGCATTGTAAAATACTAAAAAAGAAAAATTATAAAAAAAGATATTACTTTTAACAAAAAAAAAAGAAGCTTACCAATTCTAATGATTCCAAATCTTTTGCATCTTCAGTAAGAATAATTGATCGAATTGAATTATAAAAAGTTTTATCAACCATTTCCATATCAAATGCTCCAATTGTATCTTCTTCATTTAAAAGCCATTTAAAGAAAATTGGTGAAAATGGTATATCAAGCTAAAAAAAGAGAAGAAAAACAATACTGTAAGTTTTTTTAAACATTTTTTTTAAAAAAAAGCTTACCATTCGAGAATCAAGAAGTGCTTGAGCCAAAAGTCTTCCAATAAATTCAAAACGTTTTGTTCGTCCATCTGATTTTGTTTTAATTGCACGATTAATTGAAATTGGATAAAGACCATTTGGACCAATTGTAAAATCTTCTGAATCACCATCTTCACCAAAGCTAAATGGTTGTGAAACACCCGACCATAAACCAAGAGAATGCTTTTGAATTTCACGAGAAATTGTTGAATAAAATTCAAGGGTTGGCCCAAATCCAGTACCAACTTCACCTTCAAAATTTACTTCCAATTGAGCTTTTGATGAACCCATTTGATGAAAGGTTGAAATTGCATCCGCAAGTAAATTATTTCTTTTTACAGTAACTTTTCGACGTTCTAAACGTGGTATTAATCGATTTGTTAATTCACCTTCATGATCATCATTTCCTTCTGTAACAAGATGCATCAATGCTCGATCACGTCCAAATGAAGTACAATAAAGTAAATTCCTTCGAACAGGAAATGAAAAAATGAATGGTACAGCATGAACAATATTTGTAGTCCATTTTGGAACTTGTTGAGTTGCAACTGAAAGAAAATCAGAAAGTTGACGTTGAACTTTTG
Source organism: Panagrolaimus sp. PS1159 (assembly GCA_963922195.1). Taxonomy (NCBI): domain Eukaryota; kingdom Metazoa; phylum Nematoda; class Chromadorea; order Rhabditida; family Panagrolaimidae; genus Panagrolaimus; species Panagrolaimus sp. PS1159. Next base: position 1,039,553 of record CAWUHW010000018.1, read on the forward strand.
AATTCATTTTTGATGAAAGAAATATTGATGATGGCAAAATTGCTTCATGTGTAATAGGCCATTTTTCTTCAAATAATGTCCACCAATATTTATTAAGACCATAAAGAATTCGTAAAAGTACACAACTATCATAACATGGATCAACAAATTGTGTTTCCAAATTAAGTTGAAGAAAGGCATCAATAGGATTTTTGCGATTTGGTGCTTTACCAGCTAAAAAAAATTTTTACAAAACATAGAAAAAAAAATTTCAAAAAAAACTTACTACTAAAAACAAGAGGTTTACATGATTTACTACGAGGTTTTTTTGAACCTGATTTTCTTTTCTTTGTACCCGCTGCTGTTGAAGATGATGAACCTGCTACAGAAGAAGCTTCACCACTACCATCATTATCACCCGTTTCATTTGAAGAAGAAGCAATTCGAAAATATAATGTATGTGCAGTTATCCAAATTGATGGAGGTATAACTTCTTGATCATCATCATGTGGAAGAGAAAATTGTCGAATTGCTTGAAGAATTGAAAGATCTGATGGTACAGGTGTATCACCAATAAGAATTTCAATTTTACCAGTAAATGGTGCAGTTGATGGAGAATTGCTATCATTTGATGATGCAACATCTGGATCATCTTCACTACCATCTTCATTATCTGATGAAGAATCTGATGCTGCTGCGGTTGCAGAAGAATTATTACCAATTCCACGATCAACAAGATATCTTTCAATTGCTGAGACAGATGTAAATGGATCAACTTTAATTGAACCACGTCCATGCCGCCATTCTCTTAATTGTTTACACGATGGATGTCGACGAAGATTACAACGAATTTGATGAGTTTGAAAAAATCTTAATGCGTTTGATCCACGAAGTACTGTTGATATATTATTTGCAGATGATGAACCACCAGATGATTCTGTAAGAATTCCAGATAAATTTGTTATTTTAATATGAAATTGTTCCAATTGTCCAACAGCATGTACAATTTTTGTTACCAAACGTTCAAAAGGTGCATATAAATCACCATTTAAATTCATTGGTCGAAGATTATTTTCCTAAAATATACGGTATATAAAAAAGTTATTTTAAAATTCATATGTATAAAAAAGGCTTACAGTCATATTCATAAAAGTTTCAATAAATCTTTTTAAACGAATTTCACGATTTGGTTTACGTTCTTCTGAATTATCAGCCAAATATTTTGCAAGATTTCGAATAACATTACTATGATTTAATTGAAATGCAGATATATCATTAACTTTCATCAAAGCTTTAAGAGCTTCTAATCCTTCATAACCCGTATCAGAATTATTCTTTTCAAATAATAATGCAATTCGATTCAATTCTTTTACAATTGTTTGATCAGATTCATATAAATTTTCATTTTCATGATATATTGAAATAATATGTTTTGCTTCTTTTGATACCCAATTTGTTATTCGATCTGCAAGTGCTTGCTTATATGCAGTTGCAATTGATATACCATTTGAACCTGCAGCAGCAGCAGCATTTGCTTGTTGCATTGCAAGAGATAATTCTTGATTAATATTTTGTAAAATGCTACTATTAGAATTTCCACCACCACCTTGATGATTCATTTGTAAAAGATGTCCTTGTTGCATAAGTTGTGGATAAACTAATGAATGCTAAAACAAAAAAAGAAAAATAAATATTAAAAATATTGTATTTAAAACTTACATAATTTGATGAAGATAAAACTGCAAGATGTCGAGCAGTTAAAAAGCTTTCATCTTGAATTAACATTGATTGTGCAATTCGATTAAATGTATGTACAGATGATGGAGCAGTTGAAGAAGAGGTAACTGAACCAGGTATTGAACCTTGTGAAGCAGCATTTGAGCCATTTGAATTTATTGATGATAGTGATGATACAGATGAATTATCAGAAAAATTTCCTTCAATTGATGCTGTTCCAACATTTGGCGGTGTTGCTGCTGCTGATACAGTAGAAGATGTTGTTGGCGGTGGTGGTTGTACAACAGATGGAGTATTTGGAGTTGGTACTTCAATAGGTCCACGACGAAGATTAATTACTTTTGTTTGAATTTGTTGTGTTGTTGTTGATGGAGGTGGTGTAGAAGTCGCAGCAGCAGCAGTAGAAGGAGCACTTGATGATGATGATGATGGTATTTCAGTTTGAATTTTAATTTCATCTTTTATCAACTTCTTAATCATAAAGAATACACCTTCTGATTCAAATAATGGTACATATAAACGTGGAAGTTTATCCAAAATAACATGAACCAATTGTAATGCTGATACAGTAACAGAATGTCCCTTATTTGAACTTAATGTTGATGCAATATATGATGCAAGTGGAAGATTATGAAGGATTGCTTTGAGTTGCGTTTCACTTTCAACTGCATACATCATACGAATCATTGCACGTGTAGCTTCAAAACGAAGATTTGAACATGATGTTGCAGAACCAATTTCAACAAGAATTGGAAATAATATTCTTATTAAATCAACAAGACGTTTATTATGCTTTTCACGTTCAATATCACGTTCAGCTTCTTCTTCTTCTAAAAAAAGAATAGAATGTAAAATAAAAAAATATAATACAGTAACCTAATAAAAACATACGTTGTTCAATTGCAGTTGCAGTAATTCGACGATCAATTCTTCCAAGAAAACCTGTTTGATGATTTGAATATTTCATTTCAATTAAATTTGCTTCACATGGTGTATTTGAAATGAATACAACCGTTTCAGTAACACCTGCAGCACGTTTAGCTTCAAGTAATGCAGTCATTTCTGCACTAAAATCTATCATATTTCCCATTTCTTCTTCATATTGCCATGTAACAGATACTGCAGAATCCATTTCTGTTTCATCACCAATTCCACCATGTAAAGATATACCATTACCACCACCAAGAGCAAGTGCAGCTGGAATACTATTTGACATATATTGTAAAACAGCAGATGAAATTTCAAATATATCAATCTTTGGGAGCGGTGGTAATAATTCACTTATTAATGAAATAATTTCACGCATATGTTGTGGTGGTCGTAATGTAATATCAACTGATGCATCTGCTCGTTCTGTACCAATTAAAAGAAAACGAAGTGTTCGACCAAATTCTAAAATAAATTCCATAAAAAGGGATACTGTAATTATACTACAAATAAAAACCATACCCATATTAATTAATGCAGAAACAACATCAGAACATTTAATACACATAAATCGAACAGATTTTAATAAATTTACAAATGTATCTGAATTTATTGTTGAAGGTTGAATCATAAAAAGTTGTTGAACTTTTGAAAGGAATTCATAATTCTTTCCTGCAATATCACGTAAACGATCAGGTGAATTTCGAAAATTTTCAATTAGCCGATAAAAGAATGTACAAATTGATTCACAACATCGTTTATCATCAAATGTTAACTTTTGTACCAAATCAAGCATACAAGATTTTAAAAGACCAAAATCTTGTTGGGTTATATGTGATGCACAATTTGCTGCAATTTGATATACAAGACGTTGAGAAGGCATTGAAAAGAAATCAACATGCATAACCGCATCAGAAAATCCACCTGCATGAATAATTGATTTTGCATTTCTTCGTGATAATACTTCTAATGCTACAAGTGTTTGCTCTGCAATATCAATACATTCAATATGTTTTAGCTTTTGTAATAATGTTGGGACAGTTTCTGCAAGAACTGGCATTGCACGTGGAAGTGCTTCTTGCATATTTGTTATACATCGTACTGCTGTTAATGTCTAAAAATGAGGAAGAATTAAAGTAGGAGAATGGAATATGATATGCTACACTTATATTAAATACGAGTTTGTGTTGTTATAATTTGTCGTAGAAATTTGGCGCCAACTTTTATATTTAAACCAAAACTTACCAAAGCCAAATTATTCTCTTTTTTCAATAAAGCATGTAATAATGCTACAATTTCTCGAATTGGTAAATCTGGGAGAGTTTCTTCATTTCCCATCAATAATAGTTCTGCTAGTTCATATACAGCTTCAGATTGTCGATTTTTATCATTTGATCGAAATGCCTCCATTAATGCTGCAAATCTGCCATCTAAAAATTTTAATTAGGTATTTAAAAAAATTTTATAAATCGTACATTTTTTGCTAGAGGGAGGTTGAGAAGTACGAGGCAAAGGTTCTGGTTTTTCAGAAGGTTTTACATTTTGAGGAGGAGTTTCTGAAGGTTTATGTACAGATGCTTTAGGTTTTTGCTCCTCAGATTCTTTTTTATCACCTTCTACAGCTTCAGATTCTTCACTGCTTGATTTATTTATAGAAAATTTTGAAAGAGCTTCTTGCCGTTGTCGAATTGTATTTGGATCATTTTGAAATGCGCCAGTTAATTGTTGATAAAGAATTTGTTGTTGTTGTAAAAATTCTGCATTTAAATCAAATTGTAATGCATTTTCATCTGCAATTAAATTTGGTGCTGCTGCTGCATCATTTCCGACAACATTTGAAGAATTTTCTGTAATATTTTCAACAGATTCTTTTGTTTCCATTCCATCAGCTGTATCAGCTGTTACAGGTTCAGCTAATTCAGGTGTTGAATTTGAAACATTTTGATCCAAAGTTTCAGCTTGCATATTTGGATTAACTAATAAAAATAGACAAAAATAATAATTTTTTTTACAAAAAAGGGTCTGGGATTTTAGAGTTGCAAAAAAATTTGAATGAAAATGAAAAGCGTAAATTGTTGTATACTTTTTTTAGTAAATGAGCAAATTTGATCAATATATTTTTTTTTGAATGGCCCTTTCTTCTCCACAGTGCCATTCCTTTTTTTATCCTCCCTCCTTTTTTCTTGCCAATAACCAAGTTCTCAAGGATGGCAATTGCCATGTCAAGAAGAACAAAAAAATCTTACTTGATCGAATTTCTTCAACTGAATAATCGCTATCTTCTTCTTCAGCTTGTGTTGAAGCATAATAGGATGAAATTTCAGAATAATTTTCTTCTTCTTCTTCTTCATCATCTTCTTCTGTCTTTTCGGTACTTTCACCGTTGCTGCTATGATTTTCCATAACTGACATATCATTTGGATCAAGTAATCTTTGGGATGCTTTGAATTGCATCACTTCTGGCGGCTTTGCATTTTTATCGTCTTCTTCTTGTTGCCTTGGAAATTCAAATGGATTCTAAAAATTTTTTTTAGTATTTGAATTTTAATTTAAGCTTAAAAAGCTTTACTTGAATGAAAACGTTTGAATCAAAATTTATTTGCTTTTCATGTATCCCTTTTATGATTAAAGATTCATTCTTTCTTCTATCATTTTTTCCATCCAAAAAATCAGAAGCAGTAGCTTCGTTTGAATTTTCATAAGCAAAAATGTGAAGGGAAAGGGTGCTATTTTTACAATTCGCAGCAGTTTTTGAAACATTTCCTTTTAAAGTACCTTTTTTATCAGAAGAATTATTTCGATGAGAATTGAAAAATGTTAAATCTTTGTTATTTTTATTCCATGAATTTGAATCCTTTTTTGTTTGTAAATCATTGACTTCATTAAAATCTGATATTTTAAGTTTAGGCTGCAGTCCTTTTTTTGAGGGAAAAAAATGTAAACTATTGTAATACTTAATTTTTTTTTAAAATTTGAATTTAAGTAAAGTTAAAATTCTTAACAAAAATTTTTTTTAAAATGACTGCAGCCTTTCTTTCAACTTTTACCTTTATTTGAAACTTTTCTATTATCATTTGTAACATCTTTTGAAAGTACAATATCTGTTTTTTGTTGAATGTTTGGATTTAAATTGAGATTACTGTATTGTCCATTATCGCCAACAGTGATATCTTGTTTGCCTTTCAAAGACGAACAATAATCTCCTTTTGTTGCCATTCTTAAATTATGTCAAAGGTTATCGTTATCTAAAATTTACAAAAACGCGCTAAAAAACTAATAAACAAAAGTTATCAAACGGTTAAAAAGGAAAAAAAAGCAGAAAAGTGTGAATGCAAGTTTTAGTGATAAAAAAAATTACACTCTATAAAAGTGTTCCAGTTTTAGCAAAGGTTTTCTCAATATGTTTCGTTATTAGAAAGAAGAAAAGCTGTCCAAAGTGAAAAAAAATTTTTTTGTAAAAGAAATGTTCAAAGATTATATCCTTCATAATACAAAGCGGACGAAAACCATTATGAAATACGTCTTTTGTATGTATATCTTTTGGTTAAAAACTAAGAATGATGCAACAAAAACAACAACCATATGGGCCATATGATATGGCGGAAAACCAGCAATATTTTATAAACTTTTTGGAATTTTGTCTGCAGAAAAATTTAAAAGAAAAACGGTATCTTAAAAAGCTATGCTGTTTTTAATGCATTTTTGTAACAAAGTTGTTATTTAAAGAAAAAAAAAACAGCAAAATTTGTTAAAGTTTGCTTACTGTATCTTCTTCAAAGTCGTTTGAAAACACATTAGCAGCCCTAAATAACAAAAGATTGTGTCTTCCTTCTATAAAACAGTGAACGTTCGTTTGTTTGTGCCTGTCATTTTATTCTTTTTTTGATTGGCCACAGCGAATCAAAGAAAAGAGGGTGTGTGCAACCTTTTTTGTCATCATTTTTTTGCTGCCGTCGGTCAAAAAAACTGACGTGTGTCCAATCTTTTTTTTCTCTTCATTTTTTTGCTGGCTACTTTTTTAGATGGTTTTTTTTTGCTGCTGCAAAATTTATTTGCCTTTTATTTTTTGGCATTTATTTTTTTGTAATAATTTTTCAAACATAAAATGAAGCAAATTTTTTTTCACTGCATGAACTGACAAACACTGAAGAAAAACTATTAGTTTCGTGAGCATTTGGTGCTGTAAAGCAAGAAGAAAGCAGGAGAATACTGTTTTGGAAAACAGTTTCAGTTTCTGAAATTGTTTTAGAAAACAGTGTCAGTAATTGAAACTCAGCGCACCGAGTTTCAAATTATGTTTTGTTATTACTATAAAATAAAGAATAAAGATTATATTTAAAATGTTTTATACTTTTAAAGTTAAAAGCTTTTAACTATTATGAAAAAGTGTTGCCGGCGGGCCGAAGGCCCGCTTTTTGTCTAGTGCTAAAAACCAGGGATGAAAAATCCGGCCGAAAAGTGCGGCCGGCCTCGATAAATTTTAAAAAATTTTTCAACACTAAAATTTTTTTTTCTAACATTTGAAATATAGGGTTTTTCTATGTTATATTAATATTTTTAGGAAATTTTAACTAATTTTTCTCCCTTTTTTTCCCTTAAATTACTTTGCGATTTTTTAAAGTTCTATGTTTTGTTTTTTCAAAGGGTCCCCCCTTTGCTATTTTTTTCTGTTAAAATATTGCTGCCGAAACCCAATGGCCTCGGCCGGCTGGATTTTTCACCCCTGCTAAAAACTTAAATAATTAATGTTCGAATTTCTATCTCAAGGATTGCTCAAAAGAGTCTTGGACATAACATTGCAACCTTGTTTTTTTTTAATTCAAAAATATAATAGCAAAAAATTTTACTGAAAAAATAATAAACAGTTTTATGAAACACAAGTTATTTTAAAACAATAATTTAAAATAAAAGGTACACACCGGAAATATCAAATTAATCACGTTCAGCAATAGCATTAAGACGAGCATCAATTTCTTCAGTTGTCAATTTTCGAGTTGTTGGATTATCTTTTGAAACAACAACAACTTCAACTTCACTTGATTTCAGATCACCACTAAGAGCTGTTTGTAAACTTTCTAAAGCAAGTTCAATTGTTTCTTCAGTTGAATAATCTGTACGTTTCTTGAACTTTTTCTCGAGGAAACTATTTGCTGATTGTTGTTTAACCCCAACGGCAACACCACGCATACCACTAAAAAAATAAATACATGTAAAGGATGAAAAGAAAGAAGGAAGAAAACAAACCGATAATAGCCAGCAGGATCAACACGGAAAATTTGTGGACCATCTTCAACTTCATATGAAAGAAGAAGCATAGCAGTACCAAGGGAACGCATTTCAGCATTTTGAGTATAATATTGATTAAGATCAGCCATACGACGAGCAAGATGTTCAGCAGACATGTTATAACCATTTTCATATTTCCATGATGCAGCTTCAATTTGTGCACGACGAACTTGGAATTTGCTGTCAGCTGAAAAACTAACTTTGTCTATGACGAAAAAAAATTAAAATGCATACGAATAATGCCAATCATAGCACAACCAATAGTTGGAGTAAGTTGATAAATGCTTGTAACAGAATCAGCAATAACAAGTCTATCCTGTAAAAAAGAAATCTATGTAAAAAAGTGATGATTTAAGTAAAAAACTCACTGGAATTCTTTTTTGAACAGCAATAACAGCTGAATCAATGCCTTTAACTCCAATTGCAGTAAGATTTGTAGAATTTACAGCCTTAAAGGCATATTCTAAAAGTTTATCTCTATAATCAAAGGGATATTCGTTACAAATACATACCAACTTGATAAACACGACCTTCAGGTGAAAAAATAGTAATATGACGATCAAAACCAGCACTGCTTCCTCGAGACATTGTTTAAGCTTAAAATGATTGGATTTATTAAAATTCAAAAACAATACAAAGAAAATAAATAATGAACGTTCAACAAAGTTTTAAACTTTTTTCAACAAAAAAATATCATCGTTTTTTTTGAGAAAAACCCAGATTTTTTCGTGTTAAGAGTTTAAAAAGTGTAAAAAAAGTAACTTTTTAAAAGTTGGCGGCAAAATTTCGCGGAAACTTTTTTTTTGGTTTTAGTAATTTAAAATAATATTTGCAGTATAATTTTGTAACAATGGCTCCAAAATTACGTGAATCTGTAATTCGTTTACATAAAACTGGGCATATGCAATTGGCTATTGATTCGAATGAAGATGAATTTGGAAAACAGGTGAATTTTTTTTTCTTTTACAACACACTTTTGCTTAACTACTTTGAAACTTTTTTTAAGTTTTATTCATGTGGATTAGATGATTCAATTGCAAAATGGGAACAAAAAGGAGATTCATTTGAATCGGATGTTTTTACATGTAATAATTTTTGTGGAAATATTGCTGTAAATGTATGTGTTTATATTTTTATTGATGCATTCTTTAGCAATACTTTTTAGAGAGACGTTTATGTTGGTGAAACAATTACAAATATTTTAACAGAAAATGAAGAAAATGTTATAAATAAATATGATGCAACAACAAAAATTGCATTTGAAATTTTAAAATTTTCTATGCCAATTTCTGCACTTGATGTAAGCCCAAATGGAAGTTATTTAATTGCTGCTTCAAAGTAAGGTATCTTCATTACCCATTCAACAAATAGACAATTGTTTCAGGGATTACACACTTAAATTTACACGATTAAATCAAAATCAAGAATGGTATGATAAAAAAGAATTTGATGGAATTCCAGTAAGTATTACAATTTCACCATCAAGTGAAGCAGTTGCAGTTGGAACATCTGATGGGTTTATTACCATGTTTTCAATTGAAGATGAAGGTCTTAATGAATTACAAAAGATTAAAGTTATTTCACCTTTTAATAAAACTGATGAGTTTGTGCTTGCTTTAGTCTATTACCATAATATACACCTTACATTTTTAGTCTTTCTTCAAATCGAATGAAATGTGCATGGCATCCAATTGATTCACAGCTTTATCTTCCTTCTTCTTCCTCAATTGTTGTTATAAGTACAAAGGAATGGAAAAAGGATAAAACTTTGGATACAAATGGTGAAGAAGTTTCAATTCTTTGTATTACTTCTAAAGGAGAATATCTTGCTGCATATACTGTAACAAATAAAATCCTCGTTTATCAAACTGCTGCTTCTCAACTTCTTTCTACAACTGATTTAAACGGAAAAATTATTGTTTCAATGATTTTTGATCCTGAAAATGACAAAACTTTAATTTTGGCTGATTCCAATGGAATGATGCACATTATTGAAAATGCAACAACTTTAAAACTTCAGGATCTTACAGTAAAAAATAAAGTAGAAGATGATGAAGAAATGGATTTTGACAAGATTATTGATGATTTTGGTGATGATGATAAAGGTACAGTAATCTTATTATGTGATATCCCTTAAAAACGTAGTGTTTAGATTTTAATCTTGATGATGACGATGATATTGGTGCAATTAAATCTCGATTTGGTTATGATCAATCATCTTCTCGTCCAGTTATGCCTGCACCAGCTCCACAAATCCCACCAGAATTACTCGAACAACTTAAACGTCCTGTATGTACTGTAGCAAAGATGCAACCTCCAATGCCTTTTATCTCTGGTTCAACACCGTTAAGAAATGGTGAAAGATTTTTAAAATGGAATACCTATGGACAAATTCGTGTTTTTGAAGCTGATCATGGTGTTTCAACAGAAATTGAATATCATGATAGTAGTATTCATGCAGAAATTATTTTAAATGATCAAAAATTTATCATGGGTGATTTAAATAATTATATTATTGCATTGGCTTCAGAATCTGAACTTTATGTACGAATTGTAAATTCATTAGATTTGGATAATCGAGTTTGGACTCTTGAAATGCCTGAAGGTGAATTCATTGAAGTAAGTGTTTTACAAAATCGTTAAAACAAATTTCTAAAATTTTTTACAGAATATTGCAGTTGGAGCAGAATTTGTTGCAGTTTTTACTCGGGAAAGGTATATTCGAATTTTTACTGCATCGGGAACTCAACGTGCTATCTTTTCTGTTGAAAGTTTGTTAACTCTTTTTTAGCATTACCGTAATCATATATTATTTTTGTAGCTCCTGTTGTTACAATGGCAGCAAATGAAAATATGCTTGTACTTGCTACAGTATCTGGTGGAGTTATTGTACATTCTGCTGACTCATTTGAACATCAAATTCATTTGGATATGTATGAAATAAATGCCCTTGGAGGTCGTTTACAAATTCTCAAAAAACTTCGTTCATTACCAGTTGCACTTTCACCAGAATCTTCAATTAAATGGTTAAGCTTTACAAGCTTTGGACAAATTTGTACAATGGATTCTGATTTTGTTGTTCGACTTCTTTCACCTTCGGATTTTTGGGTACCAATTTTTGAAGGATCTACAGTACTAAAAAGTGAAACAAATGGTTTTTGGCCAATTGCAATTTTGGATACATCTGCACATTTAACAGAACCAAAGATACGATATTTACTTGTAAAAGGCAATGAATTTCCATTACCGTCAAAGAATCTTGCTCCAATAACTGTTGGCCTTTCAATTCCATTATGCAATAAAGAAGCAACAAAAACAAAAGATGAAAATGATTTAATTTTAAATGAATTAATGTTTTCTGCAAAACAATTGACTTCTGAAAACATGGGAGCTGATCGAGAAGAAATGGATAAACTGGTTAAAAAGCATTTACAAATTGTTTTAAAGCTATTTTCAAATGCTGTTGTTGGAAAGAAAGAAAATCGTGCAGCAGAATTTATTGATATTACACATGGGCAAATAGGGGTTAATAAAATTTGTCAACTAGCTGCTAAAATTGCGAATAAAGGATTATCGGATAAGGTTGGTTTCGTTTTTAAATACTGTTTTACTGTTTGATACCTTTTTTTAGTTAACAAAAGTTGCTGAAAAGCGTTTTGCAGTTGATTCAAATAAGCCAAGACATTCTACATCACTTTATGCTCAACATGATAATACTGCAGCATCAAAGCGAACAATTAAAAGAAAAACTATTACAACTATTCAACAACACCAACAAAATGAATTTGATTATGGGCAAAAGTCATCGAAAATTTCTCGAAAATCTGTTGAAGATGATAGTCAAGATATTTATATTGAAGAATCTCAAATGGAAACTGATGAAAGAGAACCTGAAATATCATTTTCTGCAGGATTAAATGATTCATCATTAATGTATTCAATGAATGAAAGTCGGCTTTCTGTTTCATCACCATGTAATCCATTCAAAAAGAATACACATTCTTCAACTCCATACAGTACTGCAGCAGAATCTCAAGATTTCTTTTCAACTTTAACTTCTTCTGTTCGTTCAACGGAAGCATCAACAACATCAGGAAAAACTCAAGGAAAAAAGGTTAAAATAACTCAATCAAAGCTCGCATTTGGAAATAAAAATAAGCCATCAGAAATTGCAAAAGAAAATGTTCCACAAGCGTAAGTTCCTGCTTTTAAGATACAATAATAATCTTTACGCACTTTTTTATAGTCTATCAAAACCGAATGCATTTGATTTTTGGCGAAAAGATAATGATGCAATTTTACGTGAAGAATATGAAGGTGAAGATGAAAAAGGATTTATGGAATTTGCAGTTCGGAAATTTCGTTTAACAGATAAAGAAGAAAAAGCAAAATATAAAGAAATGGCAGCCGCAGCAACATTTTAACATGTTTTTTATTTTTTGACACTTTGTATAACAAAATTTTTATTTTTTCTTGAATAAAAAAACACAATATGATTTAAAAAAAACTTAACAAAACAAAACTTATAACAAAATTTAGATCTTTTGCAAATGTTGAATTGGAAGATCAATTGCTGGTAAATCTGCAAGTAATGTACCTTCTTTAATATGTTGCTTATATTTTTCATATGCAGCTTCCAATTTTTGAAATCTTTCTTTTTCTTGTTTCATTTGATTATAATATCCTTCCATCTTTTCAAAAATAACTTTTTGTTCATCTTTAGAATGTTGTTCCATTAAAAGATACATATGTGAAATTTCTTTTGTTCGAGTTGTTACAAAAGTATCAATAAAATTTTTAATATTTTCTAAACGAAGTTCCAAAATTGATAAATCAAGTTCCTGAATTCTTTCTCTTTCAGCTTTAATAATAGCAACAGAAGTTTTTCTTTGCTAAAAAAAGTACAAATTATGTAAATTCAAAAGTCTCAAAAACCATACAGCTCCAAGAGAGAATTCTTTTTGACGAATTTTTGCATTAAAGTCATCAATAATTGAATTTAATTCTTTTACTTTTGCCTTTTTTGCTTCTTTTTCACGATTACGAGTTTCTTGTTGTTTTATTCCATTTTCTTTGACATCTGAAAGTTGATGCTTCAAAACTGCCAATAATTTATTCATCTTTTCCATTTCTGCTTCTTTTTCAGACGTTTTTGCAATAATATCATCAACAGTTTTCTTTTGAACATTTAAAGATTGTGCTTTAACTCTAAAATTTTCTCCTTGAGATATCAACTTTTTATGAGTTGTTGTCAAAGTTTGAATTCGAGCCCGACGTTTTTGATTCCTTTCAACAATTGTATCAAATTTAATTCGAAGATCATTTTGTCGTTTTTCAAGTTGAAAATGATTTTGTGCAGCAATCTTTGGTACATCTTTTTGCTTCTTCTTTTCTTCATAATATTCATCAAGTAATTTTCGTAAGATTGGTCCAATATTTTTGCTTAAATAACAAACATAGAAATCAATAACATGTAATAAAAGAGTAAACATACCTATGCACATTTAATTCAACAACAAACTTTTTCAAAAAATCTTTAAAAAATGCATGAAATTCTTTCATCAAATCAACATCAGAAAGTTCAAAATCTTTAACTAAAATCAATACAAATATATTCAATAAAAGTTAAATCAAAATTTTTTACCTTGGATATCCGTTACAAAATGATGTGTATTAAGAATATTACAAAATCTTAGGCATTCATTTGCAACTGAATTAATCACATATTTACAACATCCACCAACTTTTGTAATAGCTTGTATTACACTCTATAAAAGAAATCAATCAATATTAAAAGCTTGTAAAAACAAAACTTACACAACATCCATCTTCTTCACCTTCGAATACCATATGAATAACATCATGCTTATGCAAAACAAGTTCAAAAACATCAGGAAATTCTCGTAACATTAAAAGTATAAATCTTGGAATAGCTTCAGATGGAAGACATACACGATATTGTTCATAATTTGGACATGAATCAACAACATCTTTCTTCTTGCTTGCAGAAGGTTCAGCTTCCTTTAAAAAAAAGAATATATGTAAATTAAATAAAAAAAAGAACAAACAAACAAACAAACCTGAGACATATTTTGTAAATAAAAATTATTATTTTTTACACTTTCTTCGCTGCAGCTGTTTTCTTTGATGGTTTTGGTGAAATTGGTGAAAAGCAAAAAGAGTGCCGAGAACCATTCTAACATGTCTAAAGCGATGGGGAAATTTCTATGAAAGATCATTGAACAAAACCTAAAAAAATATAAAAAAAGTAAAGAAGTAATAAATAAAAAAGTTTGTTTGATTTCATCGATAAATTTTCCCATATGGGAAAACTTTTTCTGTTGCGATTCTTTTTTTAGGTAAAACTTTTTATGGGAAAAAAAGAGGTTCTTTTTTGTATTGCAAAATCCTTTGCTGAAAATTTACAACGCGTTTAACCACAAATAATTTTTAAAGTAATTATTACATTAATTTTAACTTTGTGCTTGCAACGAAAGTCAGGGATGTGAGACATCTGAAAAAAAAACAACTACGGCTCGCTTTAATCAAAAAACTAATCTTCGATTAATTACTTTTCTGCTGTTAAAAAATATCTCTCAAATATTCCTGGCATTTTCTTTTCCTTGAGTTACAGTAATATTACTTAACATTTAATTGTTCATTTAGCTTGGAAAAACAAAGAAATGCCAAATAAAATTTAATTATACATAATTAAGTCTTGCGTAAAAACAAGAACAAAAACGAAGAACTTCGAATATATCTTTTTTTATTTCATTTTTATTGAGAACAAAAAAAAAGACATGGAAGCTGCTTGGAATAATTGTTCGGCTTTAATATATCCGCCACCAAAAAGTAAGTTTTTATATTTTTCGTGATTTTTTTTGTAAATTTCTTTGGGGGTACAATAAATTAATATGCTTAAAGTGTTAAAACATTTTTTTTAATATTCTTGAATTGTCTTCTTCATTTTTGACTGTTTTTTCCACAACACACAGAGAACTAATTTGTAGGCAAAACAAAGGCAATACTAAATCCATTAACTTCAAGACAAAGAAATGTTGCACAACAACGTCGAAGAATGGAAACTGAAGAATTTCAAAAGCTTGGAGCAGTGCTACCAATTTCAAGGGCAATTTCCGAACAACATATTGATAAAACTACAATTGTTCGATTAGCTGCCAGCTATATTCGTTTACATCATTTACTTGGTTTTCGTCAGCAGCAGCATTCAAATGGATTATTAAGAATGGATAATTTTATTGGATTTGAAAGTGATTTAAATACTCTTTCACTTATTGATGTAATTCTTTATAGATTTTGAATTTTTGTGAGATTGCAAACCTTGGATTTTGTAAATCCGGCTTTAGGGACATATGTTGAAGTTTATGGTTTTGATTCCGATAACTTCAACATATTCCCCTGAATGAGGATTTATAAAATCCATGTTTGCATTCAGCTAAAGTATTACACCATTCATAATAATTTTTTTTACAGATAATTGATGGATTTATGATAATTTTAAGTGAAAATGGTGAAATTTTATATGTTTCTGAAACCATTAGCCTACATTTAGGACTTTCACAAGTTGAAATGATTGGAAATTCATTTTCCAATTACTTTCATTCTGAAGATATTAACACTTTTGAAAGAGTAATATTTGAAACAATTACGACAACCTTCAAATAATTTCCCTCTTTTTTTTAAGTTTCTAAAATCCACGCTATACACAAAAGAATCAAATACAGAAACATTTCGAGTAAAATCAACCCTAACAAAACGTTCATCAAAAGATTTGAATAATCCAAATGCCGGATATCGACCATTACAAATTACAATTACTCCATGTGCCACAAATGGAAGCCTTTATCTTGCAGGATTTTGTCAGCCACATCTTGTTGGACCTGGAATTACAATTCGATTAAATAATGAAAATTTTGTTATTACAACAGATTTATCATTTAATATTATTTTTGTTGATCCACAGTAATTGTTTTTATTACTACTGTGTAAAACTGTAATTTTTGATATATTTTAGTGTAACAAAATTCTTTGACCTTAAACGACCAAAAACAAGTCCAACAACTTTAGAATTAAATGGAAATTGGCAAAAAGGTTTCAATTTTTATTCAATTATTTTTCCAGACGATGTTTTTATTGCACAAGAAATGCATCAAAATTGTAAGGGTTATTTAATTATCTTAAAAAAGAGTAAATATCAAATTATTTTAGTATTCAAATTTCATTCATATAAAATTCCATTGATTCAATTAATTGCAGACGATAATTACAGTACTTTCACAGTTGAAGTATGTCCTTTTTTTAAGGGGTGTAAAATTTCAAGGGGATGGAAAATTTTATTTATTTTTTTATTTTTAACGTGTTTTTTTCGAAATGACGATCAGGCAAAAGAACAATAGAAAAAGACCCTGATCTTCAGTTTCATTCCATTTTGAAAGGGAACGTAAAATAAAAAATTGAAATTTTAGATTTTTGCAATTAGTTATTCATCAGTTAATGCGCATGGAAATTCACAAAAAATTACTAGTGAACATTTTGTTTTCATTTGCACTTATATTGGATAAATTTCCATAGCTCCTTCAAAAAGCTAAAGTCATACATTTTTTATACACTTTAATTTGCTTTAAAGCGATATACATCATTTTTGAATAAAATTTATTTTTCTCGTTTTTTACATTAAATAAATAAAAACTTTTTTTATACAAAAGATTGTTCACTAACAGGCATCTCAAATTTCGTCATCCAAAGAGGAGCCTTTCGATTTTCGGCTAAAATATAAATTTTTATTTCACCTTGTGTTGCATTTTCTGGATGTAAACATTCTACTGAATTTGTATATGACATTGTTGCATTTGTAATTATTTGACATAATGGAATTAATTCATGATCCATTTTATATTCATTTTTATCATATCCAAATGCAATCCATCTTTTATGTGATGGCATTTCTGCAGATGGAGTAATCGATATATTTATACGAAAATTTGGCCCAAAACCATTTAACTCCAAATTTACATCCAATTTTTCAGAGTCTTTTGTTGGAAGCATTCCAGAATTTATATTTGTCATTTCTGCAAAAGATCGAGAAATTTGTAACCGAAGCATAAAAAGATCGCGTTGATATGTCTAAAAAAGGGGATTACTGTATACTTGTAAAATGCAAAAAAATGTACAGTAAAAATTTTTGCAGTATTTTCTCTTTCTCGAATGCATTGTTCAACATAAATTTTAGTTTTCTTTGGAACATTCATTCTTTTTGATTGAGCATCTGGAGGTCCGGCTTGTTGCTTCGAATTTTCAAGGACAGCAGTTCGCCGAAAAACATGTAATCCGATTGCAGTGTCTAAAATATGGGGATTCCAAAATAAGTTTTTATAAATAAAATTTTGCTAAAATAGGATTAAAAAGTTTTAAATTCCTACTTAAAGGAGGCGGATGGTTTCATACATTTTTTCATTTGTAACGTTTTTTTTCAAATGGCATGAACTTGACGATCAAGAAAAAGAACAATAGAAAAAGACCCTGATCATTCATGTCATTTCGAAAAAAACATGTTAAAATGAAAAATGTATCAAATTGTCCTCTCCATTTAAACCCTTTTTTGATAGTTCCTGAAAATCAGGGAACAAAATATTGTTCTTTTTTTAAATGAAAAATCGATAATCAATGCTTATTCTGATTACCAGGTGCTGATAATTTCGATTCCCTGATTTTCAAGAATTCGTGCCAAGACAAGGCATAACAAACCTTGATGTCCAACAATTAGCACTGCTTCTTCCCTTCCCATTTTCCCAAATTTTACCCATTTAATTGGACTATCAATTTTCATAGAATCCACAATTTGTCCATCAATATACAAATCAATTCGATTTCGAAATACTACCATTGCACCCGAATAAAGTCTGGGGCGATAATGAAATGCTTCCAAATCGATGATAGTTTCAGAAAGCATTTTTTCAGATTGCTTTTTTCCTTTATGACTACAAAATATTAGTTTATTATCTCGGGAAGCAATGACAACTTGTGTTTGAGTTTGACAAATTGCTGTAACATAATTTCTTAGATTTAAATTTGTTTTATTGATTTTTGTATCTGATGGTTTTTTTCGAAGAATAATGCAATCGCCTTCTCGAAGAGCAATAAAAAATCTCCATTCAGAATCATATTCTCCAATGCAAACAATTTTGTCAGGAGTTCCTTCTATGACCGTATGAAAGACAACATTAAATGCTGAAGAATCAATGCAATAAATTGCGCCTAATTCTGTTCCAATTACAATAATATCTGGGCATTTATCATTATTTAAATTTCGTTTCATTGTTGTTAAACATGTTATAAAAACGTTTGTTAGATTTAGTTTTGCTGCAGAATTTGAAATTAATTGGGAGAGGGTTTCTTCTTGAAGATGCAAATTTGGAAGCGATAAAAAATATTGTGATTTCCATGACATTTTTGTTATTGAATCTGTTTTTCGGAGATTCTAAAAAAATTTGTTTTAAAATGGATTCAGATCGAAAATGTTGTCTTGAAACGAAAATTTTTATCCTCAAACGAATTAGTTGCTTCAAATAAACCTACAGAAAGCCCTTCAACAAGTGTCCCAACACCAATTTGTTTTTGCATTGCTGCTGTCCAAAGTGAAATCTCTGTTGGATTTAAATCTACTGGATCAACGTTACATCGATAATAGGGCTTCATATTTCTATAAATTAGCAAACTATTCCCAATTGCAACTGCAACACATGGCATTTGACTATCTTCAGAATAAAATGTTACAACACCTTAAAAAATTTATTTTTAAATATTTTGAATTACAAAAAAATATACCTGCAGGTTCATCAGGAAGATGTGCATCGGTAATAAAATTTAAACCTTTTAAAAGTTTAAGTCGGCATTGAGTTTCTGCAAAATCAACAATAACAAGTTTATGATCGCCATCACCGGTAATATCATTTGTGCTAACGCAATCTTTGATTGATACAATTCCAGTATCTGGTTCAAAAAGTAATCGAACCCATTTTTTTGGAGTTAAAAATTCAGATTCTTGATTACCTAAAAATAGCTGGGGTCTCAAATGGAAAATCAATATAAAGGGCTGTTTGATGTATTTTTCATTATAACGTGTTTTTTTTCCGAACTGCGATAAACCTGACAATCAGGCAAAAGAACAATAGAAAAAGACCCTGATTGTCAGGTTCATGCTATTTTGAAAAAAAAACGTTAAAAAAAAAGATATATCAAATCCCTTTAAAAGAAACCAAACCAGTTGCAGCTTTTGGATAATGAATTGTTGCTAATGAAACTCTTTTTACCGAAGAATTTCCTTCCATTATTTCTTAACCTTTTTTCTTCAAAAATAAACAAGTTTAAAACATTCAATTAAAACGCTTTAAATTCCCTTGACAACCTATAAACTTTTTTTTATTTTTTTGTTGTCAAGGCTCTTTTTTTCTTTACCTTAAAAATCAGTAATTACTTTTCTTTTTTCATATTTTCAAGCATAAAAGTCATTGTATAATTCTTTCTTTAAAGCTTATTTTCTAAATTACACCTGAATATTTTTTAAATTACACCTGAATACACTCAATTTTTAAAGCTTTCCTTCAAAAACACAGTCATAAATTATTTCAACTTTTTTTATTAAAAGCAGCTTTACAAAAACAATAAAAAAGAAGAGAAAATCATTTTTTACCTTTTTTAGGCTTCTTTTTTTCATCTTTTTTTGAATCTTTTTCTTCTTCTTCCTTTTCATCTTCACGATCTTCATTAACATCTCGAATAGGTGTTTTTGCAACAGGAACTGGAGCAACAACGGGAAGAATTGATTCATTTTTTGGCATTTTTTCTTTAAAAATAATTCCATTTCGATATAAGCAAAAAGTAATAATACCACCAATAAATACTCTAAAAAATGTTAACAATAAATTTTAAAAAAAACGAACATGTATAGAAAAAAGTCTTAAACATACTCCATGAATTTCGCACATCTATGTATACTACAAACTCCAAAATGTTAAAAAAAACTTACAAAACTACAATACCAATAATAAGACCATACCACCATTCAAATCCTGCACTTTGAGAAGATTCAGAAGATTTTTGAGTAGTTTGTAAGCTTTTATTTAAAGCTTTTGTAGTTACAGAAGAATCTTCAGCCAAAAGTTCAGCATGTCCTGCCAAAACAAGTTTTGCTGTTCTACAATTTGTTTGATTTATTGGTTTAACATGTATTTTCATATTCTTTTTATCAGTTGGACAAAATGCAGTTGATTTATATTCAATTGTATCATTTTGTTCAATTTGATATTCTGCATATGTTTGTATAGTTTTTTTATACATATAAGTAGGACCATGAATAATATAATTTTTCCTTAATTTAACCAATGTCAAAGTATTTTCATTAATTGCAAAAAAGAAATGTCTCCAATCATCTGTTTGTTGTAATTCAATACCTAAAACATATATATGCAGAATACGGTAAAGTAATAATTAAAGTACACATACCACGATCCTTCAAAGTTAATGTATTATTTTGCAATTTAAAAATAAGTGAACAGCCATCATTTATTTGAAGTTCAGTTTCAAAGGCTTGACAATTTTCATAACTAACCCATAAAGGTAAAGTTTTATTTGAAGAATATTTTACAGTTGTTTCATTTAATAGTGAAATTTGATAATTTGTTTCTGAAGCAGATATTGTAACACCCAATGGAAGATTTTTATTAACTAATTTTCCATCAAATTTTGGTGGGATCACGACAGTTGCCTAAAAAAATGCAGTTACAAAATGATAAACTACGGAAAGAAAAAAAATACGGATCCCGGTCATGCAAAACCACAAACTGGGAGGGTAAAAAGAGGGATAACCCACTTTTTCTCTTTGTTTTTTTTTCTTTTTTACTGTGTTATACACCTTTTGGTCTCTTTTTACCCTCCCATGCAAGGCCGGGATGGACAAGGGGTCGAACCTGGGGTTCATGGAGCTACGGACGATGCCAAGAATTTTGGCTCTTGTCAATTTTTATAAAAAACATACATTTGAAAAATAAACAAAAAAATCACATTGAACATTATCAGCCATAATTTCAACATGAAAATTATTTATTCGACTTAATCTTAGCAATGGTCTTGGATCCATAAAATCAAAGCATTCAAATTTTAATATTGATGTATGATTTTCCAAATTTACTGTTGGCTTAGTTAATATTCCCTTGGTATCTAAAAATTCACTATAGAAAGGTACATGTTATGTTGAAAAAAGCGCTTACCACTACAAATATGTTGTACATCAAATCGATTATATTCTTTATTATATGTTGCTGTATACGATGATTTTGTTTTAGGATCTGCATAAGATGCTTCTGTAACTGATGGATCTGCCATAGCTGATAAACGAATAATTAAACCATCTAAATCAGATGGATTCAAGCATTGTTTTGCATAAAAATATGCAACAATAGTATTATGCTTTTCTTGAATATCAATTGGTGCAGGAATTTTTATATCAACATCAATAGTTCTTCCCTTTGCATATAAAAATCTAAAAAAGAAGAATATTAAATGTTTGAAGTAATAGAAGCGCTGCAGTATCAACAGTGTTGCCGAGGTGTCATTGCAGGCACCGGCACCGATGTTTTATAAAAATCAGCAACACTGACAATTTGGTTGAACTTTAAAATCAAGCATTTTTATTTGAAGCGTTTTTTTCGTATACAAGTCGCAAAAAATAGTGACAAACAGCGTTGCCGAGGTGCCGGGGCCGGTGCCAATGCCGGCATTGGTACCGATGACTTTTGAAAATCGGCAACACTGGTGACAAAACCGCTTTTTGAGAAAATATTTTCATTTTAAAGCTTCGTGCCTGATTTTCGGGTTCAACCAAGCCTTAGCAAATTCGCCTTTAAACAAAAGAAGGAACTTACAAAGTTTTTGTGTCATTTACACTCGCTCGAGAAGTAGCAAACAATCGAGTTTCTAACGGCCAACCGTATTCAGTTGGATCTCTGTATTCATCTTCTGGAGTCATACCATTAACATTGTATAAAGTATTAAGAACAAATAATAATATCAAAAAATAATTCAAATAAACCATGTCAAAATCATGCAATGTTGAAATTTACGATTGCTAACGTTCTTTGAAGAAAATAATGGAAGATAATAAAATTTGTAATGACAAAGTTGGGAAAAGTAAAAAATGAAAAACAGCCTATTCAAATTTTTTATACAAAAAAGTTTCAATTTCAAAATTTGGATCACAATAAAAAATAGCAAAAAAATTTTTAACTGCATTTCTTAAGTTCCTTAAAATGTTTTAAAATGAATTTTTATTGTAAAAATGTGTGACGAAATTGTTACAGTAATTTTGATAAAGGCCTTTTTTATCCGGATTTCCCCCATTAAAGGAGAATTAATAGAGTCCCATTTTTTCAAAAATAAAAGGGAAGATTCAAAGGGGTCCCCTTTTAAAAAAAGAGAAATTTTTGGGAGAAAAATGATTGTCGAATCTAAAAATTTAGCATTTTTATTTGTTTTTACAAAAAAAATATTTGGGTTTCACAAGAGTTTCCTCTTTTTTTTGTAACTGAAATCTTTTCCCTTTTTTTAAAAAAAGTAAAAAGGGGGAAAAATTTAAGAAGAAGGATTACATGGACCACAAAAAATATTTTAAAGATAGAAAAATTATAAGAGGTAAATTTTTTGTGTATCACCTAAAAATCCAAAGGAGGATATGTACACCCCTTAAGCCAGATTGTCAGTGATTACTGTATCCATTTCTTTAAATGCTTAAATATTTGATGATAGCTTATTTAAAAACAGTTTTTATAAATCCAATTTATCATTTTTTATCCCCAATAATTATCCCCCTCCCATCCCATCCCAATCCCACCGCCACAATCCATCCATTCCTTATCATTTGCTGTCACTCAAAAAATGAAGAATTAACCATGTCATTAAAAAAAGAAGAAAGAAAATCTGCTGCTGCAAACAAAAAGCTTCATCTCAATCTGTCATTATTTTTTCCAAACTTTAAAAAAACCAATAAAAAATCATTATCAAAATTTTTTAAAATCTGCTTCCTTCCCTCTTTTTCAATCGGGCCACCATATCATTTTTTTAAAGAATACATATAATAAAAAAGAAGGCATTTTTTGTGTCTTTAAAAATCATTTTTGCTGACATATTTTTTAGTTTTAATCAGACTAAAAAATTTTTTTTCTTGTCTGTGTTTTTAAGGGGATAAATTTTTGACATAGTAGGGGGGATATTCCAGATTTTTTTATTATTTTTTTGTTGACACATGTTTTATTATCTTTCATGTTTCTCTTGTCGTTTGTTAAAAAAAAATTTTTCTGTTGTTTCAACCAAAAAAATTTTTTTCTTGTTTTTTTTTATTGCCATAAAACATTTCTGCCTTTGATTTCGTGCCAAAAAAACAACCACAAACAAAGCATAAAAAACTGACCATTAATTCTTTCTTCAAAAAAAAAATTACAAACTCCAAAAAAGACTTCAATTTTTTTGTTTATTTTTAAAAACAAAGAAAAACATTGGTTTAAAAAAGTTTTTTTTGGCATTCTTCTTCGATTTTTGGAATTTTTTTGGCCTTTGACTTTTCTTTCTTTTTTGTTTTGGGGTGTGAGTGATTGCAATGTCCCATATTTGACACATTGTCGCCCCCCTTCGGATATATATCGTCTCCAAACAATAAAGGCGGGGTTCCATTTACGGCTCTTTTGGGATTCCTCACTTTTTTCTGTCCTTTTTAAAATAAAAAGGCGGAGCTTCAAATTTCAGATTTTCTTTAAGCGGTTATTTTTGGCACAAAAAGCAAGCCTTGTAATTTTGTTGTTTTTTTTTTATGTCTTGAAAAGAAACCAAAATTAAAAAGAAAAAGATTCTGAATCCCCTATTATTAGTATTCATATTTTTTGTTTGTTCTAAAATAAAACAATGTTAAAGCTGAATCCAGCCATCACAAAAGAAGCAACACCATATTCTTTTTTCAAAAGAGTCACAGATGGTTTAAAAAATAATAAATTATAATCAAATGAGAGCATATTATCGTATATTTATATTACTCATATTATTGTCATCATACAATTCTCTTTTTTATTTTTATCCAAAAAATATATGAAAAAAATTTTTCTTTAAAAGCTGCTAATCCAATAATTTTATTTTTGGAAGAAAAAGTAAAAAAGGAAGAAAGCTATCGCATATTATTTTTTTTATAATATTTATTTTTCTTTTTTAAAACACCATTTTTTCTTGGATTCTTTTTTTCACTTTTTTCATTTCTTTGAAAAAAAAAATAATTCAATGGTTTCATTGTTTTATGAAAAAAGTTAAATATTATTTTTATTCTTAAATTATTCTGCAACTTTAAATAATTATATTTGTTTTAAATAAAACAAACTTATAAAATAGACATATCAAAAGAATTGAAAAGATGGGATCAGCGGCAGCAGGAAAAACTTTTCAAGCTTATACACAAGTTATTCGAACTGCTTCTTTGCATGCCGCAAATGTTATTAAACAAGATTCAAATAATATTATTGATGGAGAAGGTTTGTTTTTGGGGATTGGAGAGAAAAGTTTTTTGAAGGGGAAAATTAAAACTTTTTTGGTTTTGGAGCAATAATTACAGTCATCTTCTTTGCTTTTGAAAGCAATCAGGCAATCTCTTACAACGAAAATTTTTGCAGACATTTTTGCTTGACCTTTGTAAAAAAGGCTTTGTTTAAAACTTTTTGAAAGTTTATTTTTTAAATTGGTTTAACTTTTTTCGTTTTGCAGCCTTTTTTATGGATCTCTTTTTTTATCTAATGTAATTTCCTGTATGCACATATTTTAAGTCATCTTCCTCGTCTCTCATCTATATTTTCTTTTTCCCCCTCAAAATAACAAAAAAGTTGAATGAGAAAATTTTTTGTTTTTTTTCTTAAGTTTCCAAAAGTGGATAAAAAAACTTTTTGACTTTTAGTTTTGTTGTCTTTTTTTTTAAATGGATGAATCTCTTCTTTTTTCTTTGCATTTTTGGTGGCATTTTAAAAAGGGAGTAAAATATTGGAGGAGCATTTAAATAAGCAAAATATAAAATTTTCAAAAAGAAATGAAATTAGAATTTAGTTTTTAAAATTTTTTATTTAATAATTTTGGCTATCAGGTCAATATAGATTAAGGTCACTGAAAATGTTGTTTTGAAATGGGATGAATGAACGGTGGTTCGGTTTAAGAAGTTTCTGCTTAAAAAATTAAATTTTCATATTTTTTATAGTTCAAAATTTAATTCTTTAATTTAAATTTTTGTTCAGATTCGACTTTATAAATTCTTTGATCAATGAATCATTATTTTTCTTTCCCTTTGATCTCTTTAAAAATCTTACAAATTTGTCACCATTAAAAAAAGTGTGAAATTTCGATCCTCATTAATCCCCTTATTTTTTTTTGTTAGCTAAGAATTAATGAATTGCATTTTTTATCTTCCTATTTCCTTTTTATGTGCTAATTGCTGCTGCTGCTGCCGTTACCGCCATTGTTGTTGAAGGTGGAAGTGTGCTTCCCTCGTTCGATCTTTTTTTTGTCAAATCATTATTTATCGGACTTACTTTTTTTTCCTTGCTGGCAGCTGTCTTCCTTCTTGGCAAAGAATTGAAGAGAAATATGTTTTTATCTTTTTGAATGTAAAAAAATTTTCTTTTTTTTAAATTAACGAACAAAGTGCCAACGCCTGAAAAGAGAGAGATCCGCCTTCCTTTTGAATTTATCTCTCTTTTTTTTCTTCAAAGGAAAAAAAACAACAAACAATTTAACACCTTTTTGTCAAATATATAGATATTGTGGTTATCTTTCTCTCTCTTTCTTTTTTCTTTGTCTTCAAAGAGAAGGGATAATATATATCCCAAAGATTGCAGATTATTTATTATTTGTTTGTTTTTTCTTGTGTTTTTCTTCCTTCAATTGTTGTCTCCAATAATTTATTATATTCGAAAAAAAGACGACACGACAAATTTGGAAGGAAAAGAGATAAATGATAAATTTTTAAAAAAGAAAAAAAAGAACCCATATTTTTTTATATATTTGGGAAAATCTTTTTTTTTTCTCTCTTTTTTGTCTCGTCTGTGGGGTTATTGAATTGGCCGAAAGAAGTTGAAGCTGAAGCCTATGTCCTTCTCCACTCTTTTAAGAAGCTGAAAAACAATAGAAAGAAGTCAACTTCAAAGAAAGAGAGACTACTTTGTTTTTTTTTATTTTATTCCTTTTTTTATAAAATAAGTTAGTTATACACCGAAGAAAGAAATAAATAAAAGAAAGTAGTCAATATTCTTTTCACCATCTTTAACAAAACAAAATTCTTCCAACACTTCACTTAAAACGGCTCCAGTCTTTTGATTTAGAAGGACTTGGAGCCGCTTCTTCCACTGAAAATAAACATCATCGCTCACCAAATAATCATGCTTCAAGAGATTCACCTCGACGATCAACAAATATTACATTTCAAGATGATAATCGAATATTACATACTCGAAGGCTTACAGTTGTTGATCCAAATCCTGCAATATTAGCTGCAGCTGCATCAAGAAAAGTTACAAAAGAATCACTATTTCAAAGGCTTGCATCTGTAATTCCACCACCAATTCCAATTCCATCATCTGAATCATCAGGGAGTCGAGAATCAAGGCTACAATCAAAAGAATCACTTTATACAGGTAATTAGAGGGAATTTGCATGGATAGGTGATAAAAAACTTATATATGCCGTAAGGGTATTTATCGATTAAGTTAAACTTTTTTGAACATATTTACCTTTCTCAAAGCTACATATCTCTCTTTCTCTTTTTTTTGCAACAAAGTTTACTTTTCTCAGACAAAACTTTTTCTAGTTTTTGCTTATATTTTTACGTCATCCGTTCCTTTTCATATTTATTTGTTTGAAAGAAAGAAACCTCTTTGTTTCATACATATAAAATCTTGTATAATTAAACCGATAAAAATTGTATCATATTTCTTTCTTTTTGAGTGATGATTACTTTCAACAAAAAACCTAAAACAAAATATCAATCTTTCCGCCACTTTTTTTTCTTTTTATTTCAAAATTTGACCAAAAAGTGATCCGTCGTCCATTGATTGATGGAATATGGATATGAAAAAATGGAGAGATATCACTCTTTTTTTCATAGTCAAAGATTTTTAAAACTTCATTTGTATTTTTTTCTTATCGTTGACAAACATTTTTTTTTGTCTGCCATTGTTTTTGCTTTTCATATTTTTTCTGCTAAAAATATTTTTGTCATCTTCTTTTGGTCACTCTTTTTAAAAAAAGTGGTGGTAATGTTTCATCGAAAGATATCTCTGCCTTCTTCCTCTATCTTCCTTCCTTCCCTTTTCCCTATATATCCCCCCCTTAGGGGTTGATGGTGGTAGAATCGATGACTTGTATAAAAAACAAAAAATGGAGGACACAATATGACACATGCCTTCTTTTTTTGGGACCTTCAGAAACTTTTTGTCTCCTGAAAAAAAATGAAAGTAAGAGGGAGGGGAAGCCGATCTCATGGGATTGTGGTTGTTGGCGACACACTCATCGCTTTTTTTTATCGATTGAAGGAAAAAAAGATTCTGAAGGCTTGCTTTTCAAAGAAAAACATTTTTGCTGTTTAACTTTGAAACAATCATGATTGTCATCTTTTAGAATGGCGTTTTTGACAACAACAAAAAAACACTGATAAGATTCTTATGAGCAATATAAATTTTTGATGATCGGAAAATAGAGAACAGAGAAGTTTTTTGAATTGGGGAGAATAACACAAAATAGAGTAAAACATACAAAATGAATTACTATTTCATTGATGGTCCTACAACGAAAATCTTTTACAGTAATTTTCGTGCATGGTTTTTTGGTATATAAAATTTGCAGATTCTTCCAAATTTTTTTTGCAACAAAAAATTGTATTTTGGATTTAAACAGGAATAAAAATATTTTCATATACATTCTTTTTTGGAGTCACAAAAGTTTTTTTTATTTCTTGCAAAAAAGCGCGACATTCTCACGCTTTATCCCGTAAAATAAATTTTTTTATTTTTAGGGGGACATTGGTGAATAATGGCACATTTTTTTTGAAAAAAAGCAAAGAAAAATGTAAGAAAAGTTTCCACCCCCTTTTTTCTCACTTTTTTATTGGTGTTTCAAACAAGAAAAAACAGGAGCAACAAGCAGAAAGAAGAAGTTTAGTTTCCTTCTGTCTCTTTTTGTTTTTTTTAAATCTTGGTTTTGAGTTTTGTCATCTGAAGTTTTTGTCCTAAGAAAATAGAAGCCCAAAAATGGGGACAATGGCATCAGCGAATATTTCGCAAACATTTAAATTTATGTTAGCGGAATGGTCGGCATATGCACAAATTGGTAACAATTCTTTTAACTAATTGATTTTCTTATTTAAGATCAACTTATTTTTTTAGATGCCGTTCCAGAAAGTTAGTTCAAACTTAAATTATTATTTATTTTTAGTTTTCAAGAGTGCATTAAATGCTTCCATTATAATATTTTTGCATTTTTTTCCTGCAGCCTTTTTATAAACGTGAAATTGAAATTGAGTCTCCTTTCTTCTTTATTTTATTTATTTTTTAAAAAAAATATAGCTTTTTTGGTGTAAAATATATTCCGGAAATGTGGCGCTCAAGGCGGAAATCACCAAACTAAACCCAAAGCCAAAAAAGCCCAAAAGTCAGTCAAAGCCAAAAAGAAGCTTCTTTGAGCCGTTCCTTTTTTTTCTTCCAAATGGATTGTCTTTTTTGTTTAGAGAGAGAGAGAGTGACAAAAGTCTTCTCCTTTTCTTTTTTTAAATCTGTTATAAAAAAAAAGTTTTCTCTTTTTAACTAAATGACTCAAAAGAAGTCGGGAAACATGAAATGAAAAATAAGAAAATGAGGGTGGAAAATAGGAAGGAAGAAAAAGAAGAGAGAAGGCTATTATTTTTCAATGGGATTGTCTATATTCTTTCTATTGTTTGAACAGAAGGCAAAGAAGACGACGACAATGAATACAATAATAATGATATTTAAATTTTTTTGGGGGTTGATGAAAGCTTTTTTTAATGGGGGGGGGATATCATAAAAAATATTATTTTTAAGGGAAAAATCACAATAATTTAAAAATAAAATTTTTAGAAAGTGTTGGAAGAGTAAAATGGGACGAATTTCCGCTCAAGCGAGACAATGGCGATCTCGAATTAGAATCCGAAGAAGATCAAGGAGAAAAGAAAACAATATGGCAAAAAACTATAGAGGTAAATTCTTATCTTAAAAAATGTACAACTAATTATAATGTTACCTAAATTTTGTCTATGCACGAAAACAAAGTTTTCGTAAAATTTTGCTTTCGTGTAAAGAAAAATTTAAAAAAAAATATTTCAAAATTAAATTTTAGCTAATAAAAATAATGGCACCTCATGTGGGATTGAATATTGTATTATTATCATATATTGGAATTGGGGCAATGATATTTATATGGTTGGAAGCTGAAACCGAGTTATCAATAAGAAGGAATAAATTAAAACAAATTTTAAATATTTATCAATTAATTATCAATGAATCAGTTGCAATGTGTGGAAGTAATAATATTAATAATATAAATAATAATGATATTGAAAGAATAAATGTTACATCGGTAAATTAATTAATTATATATCATTGATATTAAATATTGATTGAATATTTTAGGCTGAAAGAAGGCTAAAACCTTTGTTATCAGTGCTATCAAGGACACATGAATATGATGATAGATTTACAAGAAATTTACAAATGTGGACGGATAATGAAGCGGGATTAACAACAAAATGGACATTTGCTTCTGCAGTTTTATATGCTTTAACTGTTATAACTTCAACAGGGTTTGATCATTTAACTCCAACAACAAATGCGGGTCGAATATTTACGGTATGTTTTGAAAAGAAAATTCTACCCAATAAAAAGTGATGTCATCATTCTTATAATACTAAAAAATTTAGAAAGAATTGAAATTTTGTTTTACAACTAATTTAAAAACACAATTTAAATTCAAGTTAGAATCAAAATTCTGAACTTTTTGAAAGTAATGCATAAATTTAAAACTTGAATTTTTGCAGGTATTTTTTGGTTTATTAGGAATTCCACTTATGTTTATTACTGCCGCAGATATTGGAAAATTTTTATCTGAAATTGTTATAACATTTTATAGTAAAATGTTGGATATAACTGCATGGATTGCATCAGTTTTTGATACAATGAAAGATTATTTAATGGGTCCAGATGATGATTCAATTGATTCAAGGTAATTTGTGAAGACTAAACTTAAATTTTAAAATGTTGAAAAATCGAAATTTCGGCATTTGAAAGATTTTTGGATTAAAGAATTGGAATGAAATTTTAGTCTTACATTAAATTTTAATATTTTGGTTTTAAAATCTTTTTTCGATTAAAATTACAAATTTTCGGAATTTTGATTTTTCTGTCACATTTGTTGATTCTGTTTTAATAAACAAATCCAATTTTTGCAGAGAATTAAGTCAAAGGCAAAAAAGGAGAAAAAGGATGAAAAGGACTGAAGATGGAAGTGATATTGAAGATGAAGACGATGAAGACGGAAGGCTTCAACTTCCAATTGTTAGTTATTTTGCCCTTGTTATTGGGTATTGTGCAATTGGAAGTTGTCTATTTAATTGGTGGGAAAAAGGTGCCGTGTGGTAATACAATTTTTATCTTTTTGCTTAAGTAACACCCTATATTTTAGGTCGTTCGTGCATGGCGTATTTTTTTCATTTAATACAATCACAACAATTAGTTTAGGAAATATATGTGTTAGGAGTAAAGTGTATCTTGGAGTTGGTTTTTTTTTAAACATGAAAAATTTATTAATGTTTTTTTGAAATTTTTACAGTTAATAGTATTTTATGTTATTATTGGTTTAGCAGTTATTACAGCATCATTAGATCTTTGTAGTGCAACATTAAAAAAGACATTCACAAAATTACATTACTTTGGACGAAAAATACGTGGTGCCCGAAAAGGTTTTGCAAATATGAGTGGTGACATTCGAGAAGCAATGAAATTGATCGCAGTAATGAAAAAATTTAAGTATGAATTAATTTTTGTTTTATAAATATATTTAGTTTTTGAAGCAATTTCGCATGTTTAAGTTTTATGTTTAAAAACTTTGCTTGAAAAATGTTTTATTGCAATAAATTTTGAATACAACATTAATAAATAATGTTAAACAAATTTTAGGCCAGGTAAAGAACATATAACACTTGAAGATCTCAGAAGATTTCTTGAAGTTCAAGAACATTTATTACGGCAACCTTTTGTACCATATAATGTTCACATCTTTAAATGGATTGAAGACGCGGTAAGGCTAAAAATAAATTTAAAAATTATAATTTTCAATTAAATATATTTTAGTATGCTCAGTATATCGATGAAAATGGATCCATATCGGGAGAGAAAATGCAAAAAGCCCTCCAATCACTGCCAAATCATCATGAACCTTTTCTTGTTTTTTAAATAAAAAACTGGAAAAAAAATTTATCCAAATTTTCTTTGCTCAAATTTTAAATTTTTTTGTAACTTTTGTTCAAAGATGTTGCTTTTTTTGATTTTTTTATTTCAGAGATTTTTTATAAAAAATTTTATTGAAAAAAGATTTTATCTCTTCTTTTTCATTTTATTATGTACAATAAAAACAATAACATAAATTTCCTCCAAAAATGAAAAATTAAAAATGTGTAGGGTTAAGGTGACAATTGTAAAATTTGTGCTTTTCCTTGACTATTTGCAGCCATAACAATATTTGATTCTTTTTTCCAACACAGTGCACTTACAAAATCTGTTGGAGATTCAGACATTTTTGGAACTTGTAAACCAGAAATATCTTCAGTTGTTTCTTGCGTAAAATCATATTTACAAACATGTCTTTGACATTTTTTGTAATATGTATAAACTTCATTTGTTTCAGAGCCTAAAATTTTTTGGGCTAAAAATTTTTGAAATATATTTTTCGATTTTGGGTTCAAAATTAAATTGCCGTAAAGAATTTTTAACCAGCAATTAACATGTTTTTTATAATTATAGTGGGAACATATTCAACTTACCACAAACAATATGTTCACCATTTGTTGCAAGTCCAACAAAATTCTTTTCATTTACATGCCCTTCTAAAACATTTTCTGCTTCTTCTTCTCTAATATTCCATACTCTTAAAGTTGAATCTGTTGATCTAAAAAATTTTGTAAGAATTTTCATAAATTTTAAATATTTTTTTAATTCTTACGCTGAAACAATATGCATTGAATCAATATATTTTACATATGAAACAGCTTTTTTATGTCCTTTTAAAATTTTTACAGGCTTTTGTAAATTTCTCATATCATATAAATAAATGCAATGATCTAAAATAATAATGTAAATTTGAATATTACAGATATTATTGAACTTTTACATACCAGATCCACCAAAAGCTAATTGTGTTTCCATTGCAGGATTAAAATGTACGCAACAAACCAAAACTTTTGCATCAATTGTTGCAATAGAATTTCCATGTAACAATGACCAAATTTTAACTTTTTGATCATCACTCCCTGATGCCATAATATTTTCATTAACAGAATTAAATTGTATTGACCAACAACGTTTTTCATGCTCGGTATAGGTATGCAAAATTCTTGATGCATGACAATCCCATACTTGTACGGAGCCATTATAATATGATGTTGCTAAGATTGGCTTTGAAAATGGATTCCAACAAACATTTGAAACTTTAATTGTTGTTGGAAGGATTGCAATTGGAGTTGCAGTTTGGGGTTTATCCATTACAGTATCAAAATCATATAATTTCATTTTATGCGCAATTCCAGCAATAACAAAATATTCACCATCTTTATCAAATTCAATTGCAGATACAACTGCTGGCGTATTTGTTGAATTATTTATGCCATGCCCATCTCGAGAATAATCCATTGTTGCAATTGTTGACATTGTTGTATATTTGCAGATCCCTGTTGCAATATCACCAAATTCATCCAAATAATTTCGAGGATATGTTTTTCCGGGATTTTTTTCTTCATCTAAAAATGTTATTTTTAAGGGTAATAATTTTTAAAGGTACAGTAGTCAGTCACAGTAATAAATGGCTGTAGCGTTTTAGTTAAAAATTTTGTTAAATTAATTTGATAAAAAAAACGCTTACAAACTTTATATTTTTGTTTTAATCTAAAATATTCATTTTGCATACTATCAAAATGTTTCATCATTAACTGATCTCTTGGCTTTTTTATCTCTTCTTTTGTTAGCTCCGGTATTCTAAATGCATTAAAATCTCCAATTTGTGGCAATGGCGCAAGATTGAATTGTGGTGGTCTAATTTCTTCATTATTTGTATGTATTATTCTATGCTATAAAAAAAATTTTGTTAACAAATTTTCGCAACAATATTATTTTTTACAAACCAAATAATTGTGATAATCTTTTTGTGCTTCTTTTGATTCAATTAAAGATTTTGTTGATTCTGCAATTTTGCGAGTTTTTAAATAATCTAAAAATTCCAAAACAATTGCATATTTTCGATCATTTTGTTGTCGGATAAGTTTATGCTGGCGTTGAAATAAAATTTTTCGAGCTTCTCCTGTATCAATATTTGGTTTAATTCGAAGAAAATGTGTCAAAACATTATCAATGTTATGGATCATTTCTTCATATCCTCGTGACTTAAATTTATTTTTATTTTAACAAGATTTTATATTTTTTTTTCTTTTACCTTAATAAAATCTTCAACTTCATAATCAATTTTATCTGCATCTGCAATTTTTTGTGTATCTTCATCGGGGATTAATTTTGTACTTGAATTTAAAACTTTTTTGCATGTTGGACAATGTCGAATTTCTTGAATTGCTGCAATAATACATTCTTTACTAAAAATGATATATTTTTTACAGTATTCCAAAATATATTCCAAAAAATTTTACCAAAATATATGATTGCATGGAGTTTTATGAGCATCGGTAAAAATTTCTTTACAAACAGAACTGTAATTATAATTAAAATTTATTAAATATTTTTGTTCGAAAGTGTTTAATTTTACCATTGACTTTTTTCAAACGCTGCTTTCCATTGTCGTTTTCGGGATCTACAAAATCCGTACATTACCTTTGGTTCAAAATTGGTACTGTTTTAACAAAAATATTTTTAACAGCAATAATAAATTAAAAATTAAAAACGGATCTGAATTTTTTTGATTTAATTTTCAGAGTTTTTCATCATAGAAATTTTTTTTCTTCTTTTTTTTTTTCGTTACGAGAGAATTTTTTTCCATAATGGAAATTTCAAAAGTGTTCAACAATAATTTTTAGAGTTTGATTTTAAGAGAGAAGGGGTTGCTCACAACTGTCATTCGATAATAATCAACTGCCATGTTTGGAAAAAGAAAGAGAGACGAAAAACGAAAGAACATTCACATTTATTCTTTTTTTGTCTGAGAAAAGTTTTTTGATAACGTGATTTTCGTTGCTACCTGGGTTGTCGTCGTTGTCTTTCTTATTTTGGACTTTGTTGAATTTGGTTGTAAAAAATAAAAATGGTATCCCAAATTCGTCAAAA
The DNA here is from genome assembly GCA_963922195.1 of Panagrolaimus sp. PS1159. Taxonomy (NCBI): domain Eukaryota; kingdom Metazoa; phylum Nematoda; class Chromadorea; order Rhabditida; family Panagrolaimidae; genus Panagrolaimus; species Panagrolaimus sp. PS1159. Next base: position 1,074,118 of record CAWUHW010000018.1, read on the forward strand.
TTATCATGAAAATACTGAAAATGCCATTAATACCTCTGTAAATTTGCCTTTTATAAATTTTCTTATCCTTATTGATCCACATTTTAGGTTTCTCATGTATTAAATGCCAGTTATCATTATCTTGACCTTGCATATTTTTTTGATCGAGATGATGTTGCCCTTGAAAAATTGCATAAATATTTTCTTAAACTTTCTGAAAATAAAAGAGAACAAGCTGATAAAGTAAAATATTTAATTTCCATCATTCATAACTTTTTTTAAACTGCATTTTTAGCTTCTTAAATACCAAAATATTCGTGGTGGTCGAACAACGTTTCAAACAATTTCAAAACCCCCACAAACAAATGATTCAATGAATGTTGAAACGGCATTCAAAATTGCCATTGATATTGAAAAAAGCTTAAATGAACATTTTATTGGCCTTCATCAAATTGCTGATGAAACGAGAGATGCACATTTTTCAGATTTCTTAGAAGGTTTTTTACTTTTTTTTTGTGATGGAATAAATTTGAAAACGGTAATTCAAATTTTTTAGAAGATCTTATGGAACCACAAGTTGAAATTTTAAAAGAACTTGCAAATCATTATACCAATGCTCAACGCGTTAAAGAAGGCCTTGGAGAATTCTTATTTGATAAAGAATTTGAAAGTTAAGTTGCTTATTATTAGGCTTCCGAAAGAAGAACATTTGCAACATGTTTTAATTTTTTTTTCCAAATTTGCCATTACTTTTTGAAATTTTGTAATTTATTTATAAAAATTCTTGTAACATTAACATCGCAAACTCTTTGGAAAACTTTGTAAATATTAACCGATTACAGTATTTCAAAACAAAAACGTTAAAAAAACACAAATACCTTTTTTATGAAAAATATTTAAGACAGAAAATTAATGGTTCAAAAAATTCTGGGCGAGAAATGCATTGTTTGTTTTTATCTTTTTTCAAATTATTTTTGCAAAAAAATTTTTCAAAAAACATTTTACAAAGCTTACAGTAGTTTAAATGCATTTTATTGATTTCTGTTTTAAAACCGATCAATATTTAAAAACATTTTAATTTACCGTATCCCTTTCAATTCCATGTTTAATTTGTTCCTCTTTTTGATGTTTGATATAAGTTAAGCAACAAGTGTAAACAAAAATCATTGAAGAAACAAAGAAAACTCGAAATTGTGAAGGAATAAGCCAAAAGTTAATTGTTTGACCTGGAGGCCAAACAATACAATCCAAGGCAAAAATAGACCAAAATTTTCTACGATATTCATTTACAGCATTTAAAGCTGAATTACCTTCAAGTGTCGCAACACCAGCAATAAAGGTTACAGCAAAAATTGGTGAACATATAAGATCAATAAAAACTTTTTTTGCAATAATTTTTCCTTCACTTCCTTTAATAATTGCTCGATCCAACCAACCATAATATTTATGTGCCATTGGTCCATGGACAAGACCAACAGCTGAAACTCTTACTATAAAGCTTTTATGTAAAAATTAATGTAATTAAAAAGAATTACATATTCGATGCCAATCAAATTGTTCAAAGTTTCCACTATTTTCAACATATTGAGAAAAACAATCAGCAGCTCCATAGATCAAACACATATTTGCCGTGTTTGTAAAAATCAAAAATCGAGGAGAATAAGCGGCTTTCAAAAAACGCTATATAGAATTCATTAAAAATATAGCTATACAATTTTAAAAACTCACCGAAAACATCAATGTTATTTTTTCAAACTTCTCTCAATAGCTCCCTATGGGTGAAAATGGAAAACAGACGAGACGATGTTTTTAAATGTACATTAGCATAACAAATGAAGCTATTATAATGAAATTTTTTATATAAGTCAACAACAAAAACGATTACATCCATAAAAAATTTAAGACAAACAAAGAAAAAAAGACTTTTATGCGATGGAACCAGCATTAGAGGCAATACGAGGCCACAAATCAGCACATTCTTTAGCAACAGGTCCGGTGATGGCACTACCCTTCATTTCTCCTTTGTTATTGACGATGACTCCAGCATTATCTTCAAAATAGATGAATGTACCATCTTTTCTACGGAAAAGTTTACGTTGTCGAATAACAACAGCTTGCAAAACTAAAATATAAAATAAGTTAGCATTGGAATAAGAAAAACATTATAAAAATTATTAACATACCTTTTTTACGAAGTTCTGGCTTTCCTTTCTTTACTGAGCAGACGAACATATCTCCAACACCAGCACTGGGAAGACGATTCAAACGACCACGGATACCATATACTGCAATAACAAAAAGATTTTTAGCTCCAGTATTGTCAGCACAATTGATAACGGCACCAACAGGTAAACCAAGAGTAATACGGAATTTAGCTCCAGAAGCTCCACCACGTCCTCGCTTAGACATTTTTGATTACCTCTAAAACTTTAAAATGAATAAATAAATGTAAAAGTAGCAAAATATAAGAACAAGTAGCAAATGGAACGATTAACAAATTTCACGCAAAAGTCACGCAAAAAAAGGCGTTAGGCAACAAAAATGTTTAAAATATTTGATATAACACATTTACAACGTTTATGGTAAAAAATTACAGGAATTAAATGAAAAACAATGTAAAAAATGGCAAAGCATTGGCAAAAATAAGAAAAATTAAAGTTAAACGAAGAAAAATTTTATTTTTAGGAACTTGAAAAACACCGCTGCAAATACTGCGCTTTCATCACATTTTGCCAAAGCAAACTTTCTTTTAAATTTTGTGTTGCTTTTTTTAACAAAAAAAAAACTTTAAAATGAATTTAACAAAAAATTGCTGCTTTTTGTTTTAATTTTTTTGAAATTTTTGTTTTGCAATTTTAATACAGTTTTCAATACAGTTTTATTAAAAGTGTTTACATTTGTTAAATTTCGTGCAACAAAAACGAAGAACGCATTCGATCACGCCTTTTTTCTACATATTCTTCGATATGATCAACCATGGAAAATGCGTCTGATTGGACGTCATTTATCCATGTGTGATGTAAGCAATCAATCGAGGAGATACGATCTCTGTAATTATATATATTGTTTATATTGAAGCAAATAATATTTTTTAACAAACTTATGATCAACAACAAAAATTTGTGCAATAAGTTGTAACAATTGTGGTGAATAATTACGAAATTTATCATTACAATCTGCAATTTCACCTTCTAATATCCGCCTTCGACTAACTTCATCAGATCCATCTGGATCTTCAAATGGTGAAATCCCAGTTGCAAGTACAAAAAGAAGTACTCCGACACTCCTGTAATAGTATAGTTGTACTTTGATTATACAATAATAAAAAGTACAAACCAAACATCAGATTTACAACAAGGTTTATGTGCAAGTTGTTCTGGGGCAAGATATTCAACTGAACCACCTTGCCAAATTGATAAATTTGTTGTATTCATTGCATTTGGGCCTTCAAATTCTTCTGCAGAACCAAAATCAATTAAAATAAGTTTTGGCAAATTTGACGTTGTTTCAATTAATAATTCTTCAGGCTAAAATTTTTTAATATTTTAAAAATAATAAAGTTTTTAAATATTTAAATAATATACCTTAATACCTAAGTGAGCAATACCTCGAACATGTATGAAAGAAATGGCTGAAATTAAATCAAAAGCAAATTTTTGCATCATTGCCTCTGATAAATACCCGCAATTACAAATATAATTCAAAATTGGTTGTCCATAAATTCTAAAATACATTTTTCTTGATTTAAAAATGCCAAAATTGCATTATTTTAGTTTTCAAATTTTTTTCTGTAACAAACAATTTTGACCCCTTTCTAAAAAAAACTTACTTATCAGTAATAACAACAATTTCATCATCTTTACTTAAAGCAGTACCAAAATAATGTGGAATGTTTGAATAACGAATTTGTGATAAAATACGAATTTCTCGACTAATCTTTTCATAATCTGCAGAATGTTGTGGAAAGAATTTTCCAACAAATTGTTTTCCACTTATTTTACATGTTAACTGCCGACAAATTCCTGTACGACCTTTTCCAATTTTATGTTCAATGCTAAAACATTCTGCAAAACTTTTTTTTAAAAGTTCAACATTGAGTTTTTTTTCAAGATCTGCAATTTTTGCTTGCTCTAACATTAATTCCAATTCTGTTGCATCAATTGTTACAGATTCGGATGGATCACTTTTAAAATATTCATTAAAAGCAAAAACTCGAAATGAATAATTTGTATTTTGTAAATGTGAAATTCGAATACAGCATTGTTTAATTCCATGAATAACTTCTTGCCATTCTGTTAACCCATCTCTGACATATTGTACAGTATACCAAAGTAGCCTTGAACCGCCTTTATCTTCTGGGGGAGACCATTTTAGTCGAATTGCTTTTGGCTTTGATGGATCAACTGCTCGTTTTAAATTTAATGGTGGAGATGGTGGAGTAACAATATGAATCCAACATGATGAAGAAGTTTTTCCATGTTCATTTGCAAGCGTTATTGTATATCGGCCACGATCTTCTATTGTTGAATTGGATAAAAATAAACTTATGTGTCCTTTATCTGATGGAGCCTTAAAAAAGATTTTTTATAGCTTGTTTTTGTAAGCAAAAACTAACACTAATAATTGCATCATCTCGATTCTTATTTGGAAAATTCCATTTTAAGGCAAAATCATATTGTGAACCAATATTTGCATGAATTTCAATTGGATCCCCAATTCGAAATGAACAATCAATTAAATCTTGAATTATATATGGTTGAGAAGATGGAAACTAAAACTTTATTTATTTTATCTTTTATCTTTGAGAGTGAAAATTTACTAATGGCCCTTCTGTTGGAATTACAGCTGGAAATGTAACCAATTTTGGAACAAATGGAATTTCTCGAAGATGATTATTCGGATTCGCATAATTATTTTCTATTCCATCTTCTAATTCTTGATTACTATCATTATCATGGTATCTAAAATAAAAAAAAAACTTTTTAAAAGAAATTTTTCAAAAATCACTTTCGTGCAAAAAAAAGATTTTTGAAAAATAAAGAAAAGTTTTTCCTAAAAAAATAATTCAAATTTTAAAAATCATACTGTATATTTTCAATATTATTATTATTATTACTGATTTGATTATTTTCTTCAGAACATTCAACCATTTCCAAAAAGTAATTTGGAATTTTTCCAGATTGATTACTTTCTTTTTTAATTGTTGCAAATCCATCTTTAATATCAAGAATTTGTACAATTTCGCCTTCTTTTGCACTTATTTGATCATTTTGTACAGCATTAAAATCACACGAAAGTCGACCAAAAACACGCATCAAATTTTTGAATTAAAAATAAATTTAGTACACAAAAAAAATTGTGAGGGAGGAAATTTCTATTTTAAACTAAAAATATGTAATAAAAATAATAAACAAAAAAAGTATGTCAGATTAGTCTTCTTTTTTTTCCAAGTTAGTTTTTATCTCGATGAAAAATTTTTTAGAGAAAGGTTGCTTTTTAGTTTTTTTTGAATGGGGCTTTTCAATGATGATGTTGTTTTTGTTTGAAAGAGGAAAAAATGGGAAAGTGTCAATCCACAAAAGAATTGGATGGATAAAAAATGACAAGGGCCAATCAAGTTCTTTTTTTGTCGGCAAAAAAATGAGGTGAAAAAAAGTTTTTTGGATTAAACATTTGTGCTTTCACGGAAGAATTTTCAAGAGAAGGAAGAGATGTAAGATTAAAATACATTTATATCCTTCCTTCCTTGAAAAATTAATGACGCAGCTGAAAATATCTTTTAAATCAGTGGTTTTTACCTCCTTGAATGTTTTTTATCAAAAATTAATTACACGATGAAGAAAGCATATAAATTTTGATGGGGTTTGTTTTTGTGGGATGTACTTTTTATTACATATATATGTGTAATCACTGCTGCTGCCATCACATGAAAAATGGGAGAAAAAAGAAAAGAGGGTAATAAAAAAATGCCGAAAAACAAAAAATAATCATTTGAGTGAGCGTATTTTTGCAAAAAGATAACAAAAGTTGAAAATAGCATCTGTGGTAATTTATATGTTTAATTACATTTTATTATCATTAAAAAAGATCACAGCTGAAAAATGTTGAAAGAAATCGGAAAAACGTTTTTTTTATGAGTGACAGATACAAAATCAAAAATCTAATTTTTGTTTGAAGTGTTAAGAGATTTTTGGCATTACAGTATATTTATATGTTTGTACAGAAAAAAATTTTTTAATGTAATTTTTGATACACTTTTTTCATACTTTTTTGAATAAAATTTTTACAGTATACTATTTTGCTTTTTTTTCCAAAAAACAGCTATTAGCTTTAAGACCAAAAAAATTGTACAGGGTGGTTCAAGAATTTTTCCCCCCATAAATGTTGATCGCAAATTAATACTATTAAATAAATCAAAAAACCGACTTCACATTCGTTTTTAGCACCTAATAGGAAAGAGGTATCATAAAAAAAATCAGATTTTTAAGACCTAAAATTTTCGAGTTTAGCTTGGTCCCCCCTGTCAAAAATTTTCAATTTTTTTCTTTCTTCGTTTTTTGAAAAATTTTTGACAGGGGGGGGGGCCAAGCTAAACTCGAAAATTTTAGGTCTTAAAAATTTGATTTTTTTTATGATACCTCTTTCCTAATAGGTGCTAAAAACGAATGTGAAGTCGGTTTTTTGATTTATTTAATAGTATTAATTTGCGATCAACATTTATGGGGGGGGGGGGGATTCTTGAACCACCCTGTACATTCTTCTTTAGGATTTCATTCTTTTAAAATCAAAAAATGATGACAGACAAAATTTGAATGTATTCAAATTTCCACAATATTTTTCATAATAAGACATTTAAAATGGTAAAAAAATTTTAAGTAATATTATTCTCGCATTTATTGGAATTCAATCTCTTTGTATATTATCTTGATCTGTTATTTCTTTCTCATTGGACAAATGTATTTTATTACTGAAAGATTTTTCAAATCACGCTTTACAAAAAAAGATGATCAACAAAAAGGTGATTCTCCTGCAGAAATGCGAACAGCAGAAGTAAGTTTTAATTTTATTTCTTCTCTCACTTGTTTGGCAATTTGTGTCTCAAAAAAGTGGTGATTCAACTTTGAAGAAAATTTATTTACGTTAAAAATTGTTTTTTTAGTTGCCTTCAATTGAAGAATCTGCTGCAACAACGAAACCTGCACAAGCAGCAGCAACAAAATCATCTTCAAATATTCAAGGCTCTTCTGAACCACCTACATCCAATTCATCAACTCGTTCAAATGTTTCTTCTGTAAAGAAAAATGTTCAAATTTAATTTCTCTCTCTCGTCTTTTTGTTTATATCCTCGTGATTCGCGCTTCTTCTTTTTTGTTTGTTTAATAAAAAAATTAAAATTATATTTTTTTCGGAAGCTTTTTTTTAATCTAAGCTATTGATTACAGCTTTAAAAATGGAAAGCGATCACGAAATAAATATTGCTGAACCAATTGAAAATCTTCATAAGCAACCAGCAAAATCTATTCTCAAAAAGACATCACATGTTGATCCACCAAATCTAAAAGATTTAGAAAGTGGTGGTGGGGAACCTCGTGGAGCACGTTTTGATGAAATGAATATTCTTGCAACTTTACATCCTGCTGATAAAGATTATGGACATATGAAGGTTTGTTTACTGTTGTAACTATTTTGTAATTATTAAACACTTTATTTCTTTTTAGATTGATGAACCCAAAACGCCCTATTCAGGATATTCTGATGCTGAAGAAGAACATCTTGCTAAGAATCCTGCTGTAGGCTTATCAGAATCTGTAAAAGAACAACTTTCTAAAAAGCGTAATTCTGTCAGCATTACTGATAATGAAGATTCTGATGATGAAGAACTTACAGAAGAAGAAAAGCGTATGTCATTTGTTTATTTTCTTATATTCACAAGAATTAACGATATTTATTTTTAGAAAAGCAAGAAGAATTTGAAAAGAAACGTAAAATGCATTATAAATCCGAAGCAGCTAATCTTCATCCTGCTCTTCCAACAGAAGATGAAGATGAATCATAAAATTTTTATGAGAAATATCACTTTGTTCATTTTGTTTTGTTCATAACTCTTATTTATTATCATTCTTTCGTTTATACATTATCACATTATGTTAAAGGTTACATAAATAATTCTGTAAAAAATGTTATTTTTAAAGACTATAGGAAGTTTTATGTGATACAGTAATTGAGAAATATAAAGGGCAATTATTCTTGGTGCAAATGTTCTTCTTCCTCTTTTTTCTTTTGCCATGGAAATTCAAACGCATTTGCAGGTCTCCAATCTCTCCATGGCCGATCAACTGTAATTGGATATTCCTTTACTTTAACTTTAAAGACATATGTCATTAAATATACAAAAATGCCAGCGGCAATAACAACAAAAAATGCAAAAACATAAAATGTTTCCTAAAAGTTAATTTTTAACTATTTCGGTATAATTTGTATTTAAAAACAAACTTCATCAAATAATTCATTAAAAGTTGGAATCATTTGATTAATGCTGTAAATAGTTTCTAAAATCCAATTCTTTTTAGCTTTGTTTCTTCGTCCAGCCATATAATAATCACCCCAATGATGATCGACTGTATCTTTCATTTTTGAAAAAATATACAAAATAAGATATAATTTTTATCGATAGAAAATTACTAATCGAAGATTAGCTTAAGAAGAAAAAGCTGACTTCAGCTTTATCTTTGTTCGAACATAGTGTTCGTTTCGTCAATTTTCTTTTATTTTACTGAAGAAAAGTGTTCCCTACTATTTTTTCTTTCTTTTTTTGGATTTTGATTTTTGTGACATTCAAAAAATGCTTCAACACGTATAATATTCAACTAATTTTCATATCAGTTATTTATTATGGGCAGTAAAAGAAATGGAGATTTTACAGAATTCCCGTCAATTATTGACGAAGAAGAAGTAAATGCAGCAAATCAGCAAGGATTTATTGGTGGAATTTTTGGAAGGTTTTTTAAATCTGAAAGTCCAAATACTGTTAATCCACCAAATGTAAGAATACCTGTTGGAGAAAATGGAAATGGAGCAGTTGTAGATTCAGGTTAGAATTTTTTGAAATAATAAAACATTGCTAAAACTTTTTTTTACCGTCTTAGAAATTTCACCTGCTCGACGTTCAAATGATTCACAAGATCCTGATAATGTATCAATAAATTCTGAACAACATCGGAAGCTATCACAAAAATTAAGATCATTGTTTAAAGCTGGGTCAAAAGAATCAGAACTAATAGATTATGATCGATCAGAATTTAAACGGTAAATCAGAGCTAATAAAAAAGTTGCATGCTCAAAGAAAAAGTAAAAGTTTTAAAAATCCACTTCCAGGTACTGGATGCCTGATTCAACTGTGAATGAATGCTATGAATGTCATGAAAAGTTTAGTGCATTTCGACGAAAACATCATTGCCGATTATGTGGCCAAATATTTTGTGGTAATTGTTCAAATCATAATATCAATGGAGCATCTTTGGGTACCTATTTTGCTATAAGCAATTTATATTATTCTTATCAATCTTTTAGGATATGCGGGATTATTACGAGTTTGCGGGTATTGTGAAAGAAATGTTGATAGATATTTAAATCTTCATCAATTAAAACCTAATCGCCGTGATACTGCAACATCAAATACAGGTTCAGATTATACAAATTCACTTCCAGGAACTTCTGGTGGAATTTCAACAGTTTCAGATGGTGAGAATCATAGATGTTTTTTGTTTGTGTTTGTTAATTGTGACCCCTGTGTGTTGTGTCTTTAGGTCCCATATTATACACTAATGACAGTTCACTTCTCTATGGCACCGATAATCACGTCCATCATTCTATTAGTTCTAATGAATTAAAATCTGATTCAGATGCCTTTCAACGGGTTGGTGCGGATCCAAATTTACTTTCAATTCAACAACTTCATGATTATCAACAAATGATTAAAGATGCAAAAGTTAATGATGAACCAAAAGTTGCTGATGAAAATGAACCAGAATGGGTCAGAAATATATCATCTTCAAATAAACATCAAACTGATGAATTTGTAAGCTTTTTTTTCTATCGAATTTTAAAATTTTTTCTTTATTTTAGAAATCAATTGAATGTGCAGCATTTGAAATTCAACCGTGTATTGCAGAAGAAAAAGTAGTTGAAAAAAGTAAAAGTTATATTTTGGATACTTTACTTACACCAAATTTAAAAGACGGTGATTTACATGATATTTTTGAACAGAAAATGGAAAAGATGTTGGATTATTTATTTATTAGAGAACAATTGGATAAGAAAAAGTAAACATTTGTTTTAAATTTTCGTCTTTTTCTAATTACAATATTTCAGATGGTTTACAACTTTATGGCCATTAAGTAAAGAAATTGCATCAACAGTTAAAATTGATATGAGAAATCGGCAAGAAGATTCAATGAATATTTTAAAATATGTTCATATTAAAAAGTTATTGGTTACAGAAGAAGAACCAGATTATGAAGTAATTGATGGAGTTGCATGTACAAAAACTTTAGCACATACAGAAATGCCGAAACATGTTGAAAATGCATCTGTTATGGTATTATCAGGTGGAATTGAATATGAAAGAGAGCCACAAAAGTTATCAAGTATTGATCCAATTATTGAACAAGAAACAGAATATTTAAAAAATCAAGGTTTGTCCAGAATTTTTAGTATACTGTAATCTTTTTAAGTTGAAAGAATAACATCTCGTCGAGTTACTCTGTTATTGGTTGAAGATTCGGTTGCCAAACTTGCATCTGAAATGTTTTTAAATGCACAAGTTGCATTAATTACAAATGTTAAAAAATCTGTTCTTGAAAGAATTGCACGTTCAACAAAGGCAACTGTTACATCATTGATGGATGCACAAATGCATCCGGCAGTTGTTGGATTTTGTCCAAAATTCAAAGAAAGAATTGTAATAATTAAAGAAGGAAAGAAAAAAAGCATTTTGGTAATTTATTTATTTCAAATTTCAAATGTTTAATACACCGTAACCCTTTTCAGCTTTTTGATGATTGTGATGCTGATCGTGGATTATCGGTACTTCTTCGAGCATCTTCAAGACGTGAATTACGTGCTGCAAAAAGGCTACTAAAATTTCTTGTTCTTTCACGGTATTCTTCAAATTTAGAAATTTCATTTTTAAAAATGTTTGAATCTAAACCTGCAACAACTCCAGCAACGTGTCATATTTGTGTTTATAATTCTGGAAAAAAGTATGAAGAAAGTGTAAGTTTCAAGTAATTTTGTATTTTTCTTTATTCAAAAAATTTCAGAATGCATTTTTATACGAACTTAACAAAGCCCAACTTACAAATTCACCATTAATTTCTTTTCCACCACCATATCTTGAAACACCAATTGGTCGAAGCTGTTATTTATTAGATTATTTTAAAAAGCCAACTTCCCATTTCTTTACTGAAGAAGATTTTATTATTCGAAGAGAAGAAGAAGAAAAATTGGAAAATAAAATAAAAGAATTAAAAGAAACATTAAAAAGAGAAGAAGAAAAAATTGAATCATTCAAGTCAAATTTAATGAAAAAGAATGATATTACAGAAGCAGATCCAAATGTTTTGGTACAATTTCGAGCTCGTGGTGGTTTACTCTTTCAAGCAAGAAGGCAGAAAAAATTGGAATTGGTTCAAAAAATGTTTGTTTTTAATACTGTAATTTTGCGAATTTACAAAAGAGATTTTTAGACGTCGACAAATAAAACAACTTCAACTTGATTATTCATCAATTAGTTTAGGAATGAAAGGACCAAATTATGATGTCTTAAATCCGTATAGTCATCAAAGGGTAGCATTTTTGTATTCATCGTTTCCAAAGAAATCCGTTTCATCGCCTTGCAGTGGTCCATGGCTTGTTGTTTGGCAATTTTATAGTGCGCAAGACAGAACATTGGGAACATTTTTAGCAAAGTTAGTTTTTTTTATGAAACGAATTTTCTAAAAAACATTTTGCAGCTTTTGCTTAAATGAAGGTTACAAATGTAAAACCTGCAATAAATCAATGATTGAACATCAAAGAAAATTTGTTCATAAACATGCAAGAATTGAAATAACAACACAAATATTTGTAAAACCTGTTACATCAGATGAAAATAATCCTGATAGTTTACCACCATCATTCAGTGGTGAAAATGATGGAATTTTAGCATGGAGAAGATGTCCAACGTTTGTTTTTTTATTTTATTCGATATCTGTAATTTTATAATTTTAGATGTAAATCAAATTCTGCTGCTTCGGTTATTCCACCTACAGTATGGCATATGAGTTTTGCAAAATTTATTGATTATCTTAGTAATGGATTGTACTGTACTTCACCACTTGCTGGAATAAATACATCTGATTGTGATCATTGTACCTTGCATGAACAGCATCACTTTTTTTCAAGGAAAAATTTTACAACTTGTTTTAAAGTTATTCCTGTTCAACCTCGACATGTTTTATTTGCTCCAATTTTATGTTCAATAGAACCAATGAAAATTAAATGTTTAAGTGTTACAGCAAAACGGGTTGAAGCGTTAAAACTTGCTGAAACAATTTTTACTGAAGCTACAACATTTTTAAAAGAACATGAAAATTTTTTGAAGAACAGTAATGATGCCTATGAAATTATTTCAACATTTATTGATGAAAAGAAGCAAATCTTTGAGTAAGTATACTGTATTCTTAATATGTTTAACATTTAGTTTTAGCGAAATGGTTGTTGATTTTGCATTGGATGAAAAATTTATTAAAACTGAAGTGGTTGATTCAAAGGATAAAGATTATTTAAAAGCAATGGATTTATTTGCAAAATGTCGACAATTTTTATTTAATTTTATAAGAAAATGGAATGAATGTAAAACAACGCAAGAATTGGTACAACTTGCACGAAAGCGTGCAAATAGTGCTGTATCAGCAAATGTTTCATCTGTAAATCTTTTGGAATCTGGATATGTTGAAGATTTATCTTTTCGTGATTCAACTGGAAATCTTCGACTTGCTTCATCTGATTCAAATCTTCCACTTCGTGAACTTAAAGATATTCCTTTAAGTCAAATTAGTATTCCATTACCAAAAAATTATCATTGGGAACTTGAATTTAATGATGGTGAGTTACTGTATTTTATTACCCGCTTTATTTTTTATTATTTTAGATGGTATACCAGTAATTGTTAAAGATATGCTTGATCATAAAGGAAATACACATCCCGATATTGGTTCAATAATTGCATATGCGCTTTCATGTAAATCATATTATCGAAAAAAGAAACAACTTCGTGAATATTTATGTGATCAAGGTGAACCATTAACCCTTCGAAATGTTGCATGTGAAAATGCAAGTGGGCTACATTCAAGTCCAAAAGATTCAAATGCAAATATTGAAATTGAATTTGATGATTCTCGGGCACATTATTATGTAAAAATATATTTTGCTGAACATTTTGATCTTTTGAGAAAAGCAATTTTCATTGATGGTGAAGATCAATTTATTCGTTCACTTGGTTCAAGTAGTAGTTGGTTTCCAGAAGGTGGAAAATCTGGTGCAAGCTTCTTTCGAACATCAGATGAAAGATTTATTTTTAAACAAATGAGTTCAATTGAATTAGATTGTTTCCGAAAATGTGCACCAAATTATTTTGATTATATTTATACAGCAGTTACAGAAAAGAAATTGACAGCACTTTGTAAAGTAAGGTTTTAAAAGTACCATGATTTTTTAAGATATAAATTATTTTAGATTTATGGAGTTTATCAAGTTGCATACCGTAATAAACAAGATAATCAAGAATTTAAAATGGACTTATTAGTTATGGAATTTTTGTTTTATCGAAGAAAAGTTAAACAATTATGGGATTTAAAAGGATCACTTCGAAATAGGTAAATATTTGTGATGTATGTTTTAACATTCATGATTGATTTTTTACAGATATGCATCACCAAAAGCTTCAGCTCCTGTATTACTTGATGAAAATTTAGTACAAGATTTATGGGGGAATCAAATTTATATTCATACACATTCCAAAGCAGCGCTCAATCAAGCAATGGCAAATGATTCACATTTTCTTACAAGTTTGGATATTATGGATTATAGTCTTCTTGCAGGAATTTCTGAAGATACTGATGAAGTGATGATTGGAATTGTTGATTATATGAGAACATTTACATTAGATAAAAAGCTTGAAAGTTTTATTAAAACTGCTCTTCCAACTCCAAATCTTCCAACAATTGTTTCACCAGCAGCATATTGTCGACGATTTTGTGAAGCAATTGATGTTTATTTTCCATTCTCACCTGATCAATGGACAGAACTCAATAATTCAAGCAGTTAGTGCAAAATATAGGGTTTTTATTTATTATGCAATTTTATAATTTATGGATGGGTTTTTTAAAAGTGCCTTTTTTAGAGATTTTTGTAATTTTTTATTTTTTTTTCATATCATTTTTTTAATTTGTAAATTAAATAAAATTTTATCAAGTCAATTTTTTCAAAATCTGTAGGACTGAATTCAAAATATAAAAATTTCAAAATCTTTGATTACATTTTTTTTTAAAAATTCATTCCCTGATTCTATGGTATAATATTTTACAAAAAATTCATCAAATTGATGAAATGATGAAGAAAAATAAATAAATCTTCATTTACAGAAATGTATTTTTTTCAATTTTAATCCACATTCTGTTGCATCTTTGTAGTTCTCTATGTCATTCATTTTAAATAATAACAACAATAGTCTGATACATCACGACATCACCTCGCTTTGCTGGAAAACGGAATTCATTGACTTTTTTCATTTTTTCATTCACCTAGTTAAGATATATTTTTTAATACTTTTACAAAATTTTCAACGTTCAAAAAATAATTATGTCATTGAAAAAAGTAATTTATTTTATGGAAACTTGTTTTGTTTTAAAGTTATTATAACTTTTATTAATTGTAACGCTGTTTTTTTCAACTTCGAGGACCCCTGTCCATTTTGAACTTGCACCCACTTAGATTGATTTTTAAGCGTTTATAATGTGTATTTTTATACCCAAAAGTGCTTCTAATAAATCAATTCACCAGGCGTAACTTGAAATAAATCGTTAGATCAAAAAAAACTGCCAAAAATTGGCATTTTTCCAAAATTTGATATTTTCAAGCTCGTATATCAGATTTTCCAGGTTTGATATGGGTCCAAAAATCTTTCCATTATTATTTTTTAACACGTATTTATATGTGTGCAAAGTTTCAAGTCAATACGATTAAACTGAAATTTCGTCGATGGACAGATTTTTGATTTTTGCTCAAATTGTCGCGACGGTTGGCACCATCGTCGCGCTTTCCACCACTTTCAAAACACCTGCACCTTTAAAGGGTAGTAGACAAAGAAGAAAAAGGCGCCAACGCATCCTTTTTCTCCCTCTTTTCGATTTCTCTTTTTCTATCTTTTTTATAGTTGAATATTTCCAAGCTTGCGGTCGGCCGACCAAGACTTTATGGAAAGAATAAATATATTTAAACCAAATAAAAGTAATCTACAGTTACTATAAACGATACAAATTTGGAAAAAAATGCGTTTGTGTGTTGCTGTTTTCCATATTAACAGTTTTTTAAAAAAAATCATATTTATCGGGTTTTTTATTTTTTTAATATTGCAAAAATGGACACAGACAATATGAAAGAGATCAAAAAATTAAGGTGCAGATGCCGAATGCCCTTACAATTTTTTTCGAGTACCTACAATACCTAAATACTCGACAAAGTAGTCACACGAAACTTTTTTCTAAAAGCAAAAAGTTTTTTGAATGTTTTTCGATATCCTTTAACTACAGTAAGAATAACAAAAACATCAACAGTGGGATAAAGTGAGAGAATTCCAAAAAGTGAATGTGTAATTAATTTAATCGAATAAGACGATGAATTAATAAAAAATGTGCCTCCAAGGAGTATAGCAATTAACCCAAAAGATAAAGTTATAACAAATTGGATCAAAGTTGCTTGAAACATAAGAGTAAATTGATGTTTAGTTTTTTCAGAAATAATGGAATTTTTAGTAAGCTTGAAATTTTGTTTGAGAATAAAAATTAGCAGAAAAATTCGATAAAATGCGTAAATAAATAGATTGAGGCATAAAATTATAACCAAAGGTCCAAACTCGAAATCTAGCTTAATAAAATACGGATGAGTGTTGAAATTTATATCAAAATCTAGAACCTCAGCTTTCAGAAACACAAAAACTTCTTCGTTATTCACGCGTTTAAAAAGCAGCATAAGCATTGGCACCAATGCCGAAATTAAAGTAAACGCAATAAAAAAGTATAACCAATTTTTTAATTTCTTCGATTTTCCAGTTGAGATCATTCGAAAATGCCTTTCAACTACTGTTACCACAAGTGTATCAACAATGAAAAACATGCTGGCCAAAAAACTCATCGCTAAAATTACAGCAAAAGTTGACGACATTGGGCTCAAAATTCCCATTGGATAAAATATTGTATACGGTACAAGCCTGATTGGCATTAAACAAAGCAATGAAAATTCGGCAAAAATACAAAAAAATATGTAAATGAATGTAAGGATTCGAAAGAATGACATCATTTTGTTGACTGTAAAATACACAATAACAGCATACAGTAATTCGAGCAAAATACTAAATACAAAGATAATATCCGAATAATAATGATGAATATTTACAAGTTGTAAATCAATAATATCTGATATGTTGTATTTCATTATGGAAAATTTAAAGGATAAATAAAAAATAGAGTCAAAATAACATTCTTGACAATTCAAAAACTAATACATAATAAAATAGAACTTTTTTCACAGGTGCATAAATGAAACTTTATTTGCTTCACTAGATTTAAAGCCAACAGCCACAAAGAAAGTAATAAAAAAACAAAAACTTAATTAATTTTGCAAGTTAGTTCTCCATAGTCTGCCCAGAGAATATGTTCAAAAAGATAAGAACAAATTTTTTGTAAGGAAATGCTGCTCTCAAACAAAGTTACATCAATAAAACTTAAAATTATTAATAACAGGTGCATTAATGAAATTTTTATTTTACTGTAAACACCAACGCTAAGATGGCAGTAGTTTTTGCTTTTGAAAATAAATTTGATAGATTAAAAAATTTTATAAATTGTACAGGTGCTGTTTTTTTTTGTCACAGTATATTAAAACATCATTTTCTACAAACATTGACCCCTATAAGAATTTTCAAAATCCTTTTATTGCTTTCATACTTTTAGAATTTTAAAAAATATACACCGTGAACAGGCAATTTAGGCGAAAGTATCACATAAAAAGCGGAAAATCGCATAGTCACACGTTAAGTTCTTAATACCTAAGCCCATGATTACCAACGATTAAACAAAAGCTGTCGCAAATTTTAAAAGTGCAAAAACTCCATGCAGTCACAGCAGAAATTGTTGTAAAACGATTTGGAAATGAACTTGAAAATGCGATTTTTTATCTTTCAATCAGTTCAAACTTAGCAGAAAAGCCGGTTTGTACAAGGGTACGAAAAAAGAATTTGGAAAAGTCAAGATAATCGCTAATTCTCTTTTTGTGTCCTTGTAAAAATCGGCGTTTCCATCTTTAAAAATTAAATAAACTAATTAAAGGATAAATCACAAATAATTACATTATTAAATTGTTTTTAGCATTGATTTGGAAAGACGCATTTTCCATCGTTTCAACGTAAAAATCCATGCAGGCAAACACATCCTGTTCCGCACACATAAAAACAATACCATTTCTACAAAAAAGGGATACTGTAGAAGTAAAAATTAAAACTCACTGTTGGTTCAGCACAACTTTTTTCACAATTACTTGCTCTGGATGAGCATCGATGATAAACCTCATTTTCTCCACATTTTAATGGTTTCAAAGGTTGTGCCGAAATAGTTTCAACAATGATTAAAACAGTAAAAATAGAAGCAAATGTTTTCATCTTCTTTTTTGCAGTTGACTAAAAAGGTTGTTGAAATTGTATACACAGAGTACGTACTTTTAGCGTTTGGATCTTTTTTAGTGACGTCAACGCTTTTTGATGCAATTTTGCAGATAAAAATAGACACTGGCAGGGAACACTTTTTCCTTTTCTTTCTTACACATTTTTTTGGTTACAGTATGAAAAATTGAATTTTTTTATACAGATTTTAATCATTAAAATGATCTGACCTATCCGATGTAGTTTTTTACGCTGATTCCGAATATGCAATTTTTGAAATTTTTTTAGTTAGGACAAAGTGCCGAAAATACCAAATTACTGTAGCGTTATAACTACAAAAAGTTGGTTTAAGCCGGTTTAAAGTTGAATTTTATACTATTCGATAGAGAATTTAATTCTGAATACAATGGTATTTACCCCCACCGAGCACCACCGAGCACAAAAATATGGCCTCAAACGCAGAGCTAAAATTTGGTAAAAAAAAACCCAAAAAAGGAAGAAAAAAAGGAAAGAAAAAAAGAACAAAAGAAATGCATTCTTTTTTTGCAAAAAAGGGAATAAAAAAATGTCAAACAAAACTTTTGTTACAAAAGTGTTCCCTTTTCCTTTTTTTGAACCAAAAAGTTTTTCTTACAAGGGAAGTACGCGAAGTGTTTTTCGAGTTTTTGCTCGAAAATGGGCTTAAATTAAAGATATGAGGCCGCAAACGTATTTGTGAAAGTATTACATCCCAATAGTTATCCAAAAAATTATAATCTCAAATTAAAGATCGAAGGATTCCTTTGATGTTTTGATGCCGCTGATTGTTCTCGGCGGAATTCCTTTGATCTTTAAAACTTTCCCACAGAGATTATAATTTTTTGGATAGCCATTGGGACGTAATACTTTCACAAATACGTTTGCGGCCTCATATCTTTAATTTAAGCCCATTTTCGAGCAAAAACTCGAAAAACACTTCGCGTACTTCCCTTGTTAGCAGAATTTTCAGATGACATTTTCGGCGTATCCTGACTCTAGCATCCAAGCGCCCTAAAGGAAGCACTTGAGTGGCACTTGAGTGGTTTTGAAGTGCCTTTGTTTTGCCGAACCTTTTGCCCAACCCAAAAACGAAAAACTTAAGCAAAAAAGTTTATAAAACTACAGGAAAATAGTAAAAAGGTAATAAACAGTAAAAGTAAAAATAATAAAAAAAACTTAAGGAAATCTGAATCCATTTTGAAACATCATTTGTTGCCATTGAAATTGAGCAATTTGTTGTTGATGAGCAATTTGTTGTTGTTGCTGTTGTTGAAGCATTAACATTTGCATTTGTTGATTCATAAAATTTTGTTGCTGTTGAACTTCATTGAAGGGATTTCTTAATAAATTTGGATTTTGAAGTTGAGGATTCATTGGATGGATTTGTTGAAGTTGTGGACGAATTAAAGGAGTCTGTTGAAGTTGAGGTCGAATTTGAGGGATTTGTTGAGTCGAGGACGAAATGGAGGAATTATTGGAAGAGGCATTTGTACTGCTGCAATAACTGCTTCATCATCATAATCAGATGTTGTATTATAGGCTTGATGTTCAGCATATTTCATTAAATGAACATCTTTCACAATACCTCGATAAACTTGCCGTCTTTCTAGTTCTATCCACGAAATTGGTTCACAAAAATGATAATGTTGTTCTGGATCAGTTGTAAATTCACCATTTGCACCAAAAATAATTTGTCTCACTGTTGGTCGATTTTCTTCACCTTGATGTCTCATTCGTTTTTGAGCAGCTACACATCCAGAGCAAATATAAGCTTCACCACCAGCAGTTCTTCTTGTTATACCATTTCTTGATCTTCTGGTGAATTCATAACCAACGGCTGGATCTACAGTAGACCTGTAAACCAAACATTCTTTTCCATCTTTTGTATACCCTCTTGTTGGAATAAAAAAGTATATTAAAAAATAAGTGATGAATACTGTAAGCGAAAAATTTTTTTTGTCAGCTTAAGGGCTGACAAAAAAAAGGTGGATGCTAGAGTCATGCATTCATTTTCGGTACTTAAACTTTAATATTAAAATTTTTTGTTTTTATATTATTTTTATTCAGGTCTGAAAATACTACAACATAGCAAAAAAAATTTTTCTGCATTTTCATTTTTCACTTGCCAGTGTCTAGATAAAAAATTTAAAAAGACAAAAAAATGGTGATTGAAAATAGTTTTTCTTCGTAAATGATAAACTTTGTTAAAAACCTCAAACTTCGGATAATTAAACCCATACAAGCAAAGTACAAAATAACTATTATTAAGACATGAGGTCACGAAAAATGACAACAAGTTATAAATCAAAGAATGAAACAATAACCCGAATAAATAAATCATTAATTGAAAGAAATAAAGCAATACTTCGAAAGTTACGAAGAGAGAGAGACAGAAGAGAAAAAGCACAAAAAAAGTACAAATTAGAAAAATGTGAAAATGAAGATTTTGAACGCAAATGAGCAGATATTTATATGCTGCCCATTTGGCGCCAAAATTTGACAATGGACAGTCGGATATCCGACTGTCCAAGCTGAAGAGACACTCTAAAAGAGAGAGAGAAAGCAAAACATGCTGACGCTTGGATCACTTTTGCCATATAACACGTGAAAAACAAAAACTATTTTGAACTTGTCAAAAAAACGTCGATGAATGCTTAAATTGGAAATTGAAAATAAAAATACTGAAGCAAATAAAGATGTTGCAAGATCAATTATTAATATTAATGAACCTGAATCTGAAATTGTTGGTTACAGTTCGTTAATGTATCAAAATTTTATTGTTATTAAATTAGTTGCTAGTGATGTTGATTATCCAGATCCACATAATGACACTACGGTAAGCATTTATATTTTTTTAATCAATGTAACGTGTTTAGTTTTGCCTTTTATAGATTGCTCATACTAGTTTAACAGAATTTGTTGTTGAAAGTATTTAAATGGCTGATAAAAAGTTGCAAGCTTATGGAAATTTGTTGTGTTGCTTCCTCCATGTTCAGGTTAACTTTATTTTTTAAAAATATTATTATTTTGGTGATTATAGTTCTTGATCAATTACACACATCTTTCTCTATGTTTAAATCTGCATCCGTCGTCACATTCGTCTTATTTTCACCAGAACAGCGAGAAAAAATTATGCCAGTGATGCAAGATTCTGAAAATACCTCTGACGCATCTTTAAGTTTATGTTCCTTAAATGCTGTTCTATCACCTGCAATCGAAAGTCATTGTGATACTCCTTAAGTTTGTTTTTATATTAAATTTTTGTTTTTATTGCTATTAAATTAGTTGCTAGTTTGTTTAGCTTTAAACGTTAAAAACAAACTTTGTCTTTTTCGATTTCCATTTTTGGAAATGTTCATTTCCATTTTTTGATCATGCATTTTTAGAAATGTTTGTGTTTTTTCTCTGATGAATGCTTAAATTGGAAAACATTTTTCCACTTTTTGGTCTTTTTTTTTTTTTTTTTTATGCTGTTTTTGCAAATGGAAATTTCCAATTTAAGCATTCATCGACGTTTTTTTGACAAGTTCAAAATAGTTTTTGTTTTTTACGTGTTATATCTTGCTAGCGTTAAAAAACCAAGCTACTTTTCTCGTTTCCGCCCTTTTCAACTTTGAATTCTCGACTCACTGATTTTATTTAAATTTGTCACTGAATAAAACCATTTCGGACAACATCTTCAAAAACGTTATTTACAGTATTTTTATTCACCAAAATTAAAAAAACATTTCAAAAATGTACAACATGCTCAAAAATACAAAAAAATAAAAAGGAGATTTCAAACAGCCATATCCATTTTAATTGTTGGATATGGATTATAATTTTCAAGTTTAATTGAATCAAATGTAAAATCATCGATAGTATTAATTCCAGGAGCAAATGAAATTTTTGGAAATGGACGAGGTTCACGTTTTAATTGTTCTTTTAAAGCATCAACATGAGTTGAATAAATATGTGCATCACCAATTGTATGAACAAATTCACCAGCTTTTAAACCAGTTACATGTGCAATCATATGTGTTAATAATGCATAACTTGCAATATTAAATGGTACTCCAAGTCCCTAAAAATGATATTATTAACATTTTAAAGAGTAAAGAAATAAACGTACAACATCACCAGAACGTTGATAAAGTTGAGATGAAAGTTCACCATTGCTAACATAAAATTGTACAAGTGTATGACATGGTGGTAAAACCATTTCTTTTAAATCTAAAATATCCACAGTAATAAAAACACAATAGAAAAAACAATACCAATTGGATTCCAAGCAGACATAATAATTCTTCGACTATTTGGATCATTTTTTATTTGTTCAATAACTGTTGAAAGTTGATCAATTCCTTCCCCAGTATAATCAGCATCAGGGCCACGATATTTTGCACCATAATGTCTCCACTAAAAGATATATGTACAAATTAATGATTATAAAACCAAAAAAAAGAGTATTACTTGAAAGCCATAAACAGGTCCTAAATCACCTTCTCGACGATCAGGAAATCCACATTTATCCAAAAATTCACGAGATCCATTTGGTTCCCAAATTTTAACACCTTTTGAAGAAAGCACTTTTGCATCTGTTGAACCAGAAATAAACCAAAGTAATTCTTCAACAATTCCCTTCCAAAATACTCTCTTTGTTGTTAATAATGGCATTGTACCTATAAAAAAGATGTTAATTAAACATTCAAGAACAACAAACAAACCATCTCTTAATGAATATCTTGCAGTTTTCCCAAATAATCCAATTGTACCTGTACCAGTTCGATCATCACGACGTTGTCCATCCGATAAAAGTTCTTCAATAAGTTTTAAATAATTCATTTCATCTTTATTTATAATTGATTTTGGCAGATCATCTTTTTGTTGTTGCTGTTTTTGTGATGTTAAAAGTGATGAATTTTCTTTTTCAATAATATTTGCCTGAAATTTGTTATATTAAATGATAAAAGGGATAAAAAAAAGAAAAGTTTACCATTATTCCAGGAGATAACCGATGGGATTTACTTGTAATATTAAAAGATGGATATAATTTAAAGGTTGATTTAAGTAATGAAAAAATGTTTAAAAATTGTAATTTTACAAAAAACGTTTAACAAAAAATTTTGGCAACAAAAAACAACAAATTTAAAAGTTTAAACTCTTTTTTGAAAATTGGTTTTTGGCGCGAATTTTTCGTGTTTGTTTTTCAACAATTTTTAAAAACTTATGCAGGTAACGAACATTAAAATGCTGGTTTTTCTTATGGTTCACTGTGTTTGACATTTAATTAATTATGTAATAACATTTAATTCATTAACAATATGTGAATTAATACAGTACACCTACATTGTTATTTGCTGTTACAAAAATAATTTATAAGCAAAGAAGGAAAAAATTGAAAGTAATTTGAAAGTCGTTTATGACGACCGTAAAAGCTTTCTTACAAATTTTCTGTTAATAAATTCGATTTAATTTTTTTTTTAAATGATTACTGTAATGAAATATAAGGCAAAACTATGCACAGAATTTTAAGACATTATTACGATCAGCTATGATAGCCGGCGATTGCCCAGCTCTGATTCTCACTGTTGCATACTCATGTATAGGTTTAACTTAATATTTTCATAAATATATTTTTTTTATATTTTTCCCATTCAATCAAAACAAATTCAACACTACCAAATTTTTTTTTTATGTTTTTTAAAACCGCCAACAATTTTTTTTCTTCCTAAATCAAAACAACTTTTTAAAAAAGATAACTGCCAAAATATGAAAATTGCAATGATTTATAATCGTTTACTAAAAACTAAAATATACCAATGTATTAACGTTTTTAATGATGTTGCATAAATTACAATTGCAATTAAAATTGCATCGGGAAATGTACACAGCCATGATGGAACAGGTAATCTTAAATATAATAATAAATATTCAAATGTTCTGAAGTTATAATTACCTTGTTGGAATTTTTCCAACAACTGCAACATTATGTAAACCATTAAATTCCATAAAATTTGATAAAGCTGTTGTAAAAATTACAACTAAAAAGTTTTTTGTTTAAAAACTAAAAAATCTAAAAAATACCAATTTATTCAAATGGAATCGGAATTGAAACTTTTTTTGCTATTAATGGATTTAAGTATGTTTTTCCAATAAGCAGAAAAATTTGTTTTTTCAATTTTTGAACGAAAATCATACATTGTCTAAAAAAGAGGGGATTTAAAGGCTAGAAATTTGTGAAATCAAAATTTCTTTTTGAATTTTGTCGATTATTTGTTAAAATTTTTAACTCAAAACTCTTTAAAAACAAAGAAAAAAAATGAAGCTAATTAAATTTTTTCATGGCTTAATTATAATTTCAAAATCAAACTTTTGATTTCGTAGAGTCCTGGCAATAATTTGTAAAGAAAGAATATTATTAAAAATAAGAAAAAAACACCTTTTGGGGTTCAAAAAATTTCTTGGAAAAACAAACCCAAAAAAGCTCTCTTTCAAAAAGAATTTTGTTTTTTTTTGTTGTCAAAAAAATATATTTTACATTTTTTTGTAAAATCTAAAAATTTTTAAACATTATTTCATTATTTAAATCAACCTTTAAATTTTATCTCGCTTTTAATATTACAAGTAACTTTCATCGGATATCTCCTGGGATAATGGTAAGTCTATGTTCATCACTGATAAAAATTTTTTAAACAAAAAATTTATCATTTTTAACATCTCAAAAACAGCAAAAAGATGATCGATCAAAATTTATTATAATTAAGATGGATGAATTATTTAAAACATATTGAAGAACCACATCTTGTTCCACATAAAAAAAAAACAAAGTGTAAAAGATAAAAAAAAATGAGAAATATATATGTAAATGAATGTAGCAAATAAATTAAAGCAACTTGTATTACATTCTTTAAAACATGGTATATCGAATAAAGGCGGTTAAACATGTGAAATAATTTCGCCTGCGCATGTTTTACCATAATTTTAAGAAAATCCATATCTAACTTTATCCGTAACATACCAGCATGAATATCGCCATAGTCGGATGCAACGCTGACGTTTATATTGAATATATCGCGATATTTTTTTCATTGGAAAATTACCAGGACCACCTATTTTCCCACAACCACACACAAAATCGTGGGCACTTTTTAGAAATAATGACAACTGATTCTCATATGAATGTTTCAAAATAACATGTTCCGAAAACATCAGTCTAAAGATTCCATTTTTTTCAATATTATTTTTGGCAAAAATTGCAATTATTTCAGGATTTTTAATTTCGGTAATATATTCAATATTACAAACGCAAAGCTTGATAATATGTTTTGTTTCCGCCAATAAATTATTTGTAGTAATATTATTCATTTGCCATGGTACTCTAAATACAAAATTTTTCACTCACAAGGGAACCAATTTACATGTCACACCGCTTTTGGAATGGGACATATTTTAGAATACTCTCCTTATATTTAAACGTTTTTTCCCAACTTATGAGCTGTGTGTTTGAAGATCGTCATTTTTCACCTTATCGAATATAATACCATAGTATACGATATCGTTAATGAATCCACAAATTCAAATGTTGATGCTTCAACAACAGCAACAACAACAAATTGCTCATCAACAAGAAATTGCTCAATTTCAATGGCAAGATGTATGTCGTTTGGGCTGCATAAAATGCAAAAAAAGGTCAGCCATAAAACTAAGAATGCCATAGAAATGGCGCCAAAATAGTGCATAAAATTAAAGTAAAGAGAAGATCTTCTTTATGTCACAAGTTTAACGGCAAGCAAAAAAAGTTGGTTCTCTTAAAAATTCATTATTACTTTCAAAGAATGTTGGAACATGCGATTTAGTGAACATTATTGGTGGTAAAAATTTTTATTATATATTTAATATAGTTTGTGATATCCGCTTACACGTTGGGAAAAGTAATGACAAACGCATTTTTTGACGAGATGATGTATACGATTTCCTTCAAATTTTTCTCACATTTTTTTTGAAGGAAATCGTTTAGGGTTTAATTTTTACATAAGATCGATGAAAAAAGCCCAAAAAAACTTAAAAACGACATATTCAGATTTTTTGATTGAAGACACACAGTAAAAAACACTCCCGTATATTCGTTACTCTATACAGTAGCGTTCAAAAGTTTTGAGACAAAACGTTTTTTCACGATATTTTTTTTTATGCAGAGGAGTTTTGTGAACTCCTACCATGTTTTGAAGCCCTATCAATGGCCTATCGAAAAAACACATCCTTAGGCCCTGAGAGTTCTCTCACGAAAAATTTCGAATTTTTAAAAAAAATTTGGTGTTCAAAAGTTTTGAGACAAAGTTTTTTCTCTTGGAAAAAATTGTTATTTCAGCTATTTTTTATGTTAAAACAGTTGTAGTACATTTTTACATCAATATTTAACATATTTAGGGCACTGGGCCCCATAAATATACCCATAACATCAATTGAAACGACTACGAAATACTGTATTTTTGCTATTTTTGATGTTTTTGCTAGACCTATAAATCGATACACCGGCGGTGCGGAGTTGCACCAAACACATTTTTCGGTAGCCCTAATCAATGTCAATAAGTATGCCAACTTTCATAGGTCAAGCTTTAACAGATTTCTCAAACCGATTTTTTGAAAGTGCATAGTTTTGGCCTTTTTAGACCCTTTTTGTCAATTTTTGTTGTTTTTTGACGTTTTTGACCTCACTTTGGTTCAATGACCTGAAGCGAGTGTTAGATGTATCAATATGAAACTTTGGGTAGTTGTTACTCATGGATAAGAGTATTTAATACTGCATATGGATAATCACTACACCGCTGCACCGCCGAATTACAGGCCCCGCAAAAATGCGAAAATCGCAATTTATGCTTATTTTAAGTGTATGGTAAATCGCTTGTGAGCGATAGATATGCTTCCAAATGGGCTTAATTAATTAATTAGGGCTTAAAAAACAATATTATCACCCGCAGAACATTTTACGACGCCTAGAAACATTTTGCCGATTTTTTAAAAAGTTGTCTCAAAACTTTTGTTCGCTGGATTTTTGAATTTCGTGGCATATCTTTTCGTTGTGAGAAGCTCCCGGCAGTGTTATGTCACGGTAATAAAATGCCCACATATAGAGCTTCAAAAAATGTATAGGGGTCAAAAAATATACATCACCCAAAAAATTTCTGCACAAAAATAACTTTGTCTCAAAACTTTTGAACGCTACTGTAGCTTAAGATTAATCTCTAAAAGTTACGAAGTTATGGAATTAATACAGACTTCACAAAAAATAGGCTGAGATTACAAATTACGGTAGTTTTTCCAACGTGCACTTATACATTCATTGCCGCAACTTTGAGAGGTAATGCTCGGCTGATGCGCTAATAAAAATTGAAAAACATGTTTTAGGTAAAGAAGGAAATTTTTTTAGTAATACCTAAATTTAAGTTTTATGTGGCTTTTTTTTTATAAAACTTAAAGACAAAACGAAAAAGAAGATTTTCGTATTTTGGTCGTAAAAACTTTGATACACATTTTTCTGTAAATGAATTTCATCAAATTTTTTTAAATAGATTACTATATTAAATTATGACGTAAAACTTTTCACCAAAATTAAAGAAATTATTTTTTTAACGAACACTATAAAAAAGCCACATGGTAGCTGCAGCTGCATTTTAGATGATTAAAAGCAATTTAATCTTATCAGTAAAAGTGAAACTTCAAAAAAAGCGACAGATCATTTTTATTGCGGCTATACTTTTTTTCCAGAAATTTTTTGAAAGTGCAAATGTCTGAAATTCGAATTATTCGTGAAACTTTTACCCAAGTTTGTTTTTTCTTGTTTTCTAAAAATTATTCTATTTTTTTAAGGACGAATTTGATAAAAGATTTAATTTTACTCCAAAAAATTCAACGCTATATTTTTTGTTTAAAAAATTTTTAAAGAAAAAAATTAAAACTTTTTCATTATGGAAAATGTTTCAAATATTTTTTCCATTTTTAAAATGGGTTCCAACTTATAAGCTTTCATATATCTCTGAAGATGTAATAGCTGGAAGTACAGTAGCAATATTAAATATTCCTCAAGCAATGGCATATGCGGCATTGGCAGGTGTGCCAGCAATTGTTGGACTTTATACATCATTTTTTCCGCCACTTTTATATTTGCTATTTGGAACTTCTCGGCATATTTCCTTAGGTTTTTTAATACTCTTGGATTTCAATTACTGTCATTTTTTTATAGGAATGTTTGCGGTTATTGCCCTAATGACTGGAAACGTTGAACAAAAACTTCGAACTTTACCAACAATAAATTCAACGACTGAAATCTCACATTCAATAAATCAAAATTTGGATGGAAATGAATCTGTTGAAATTATTACAGCTTTAACATTTTCAATTGGATTAGTTTTAGCTTTAATGGCAATTTGTCAAATTCATTTTGTTTCTGCATATTTATCCGATGAATTAACTGCCGGTTTTACAACTGGTTCAGCGTGTCATGTTTTATGGTCACAAATTCCACAAATTTTTGCTGTTAAAATTCCAAAAAGAAATGGAATTTTTGATCTTTTTAGGGTTAATTTTTTTACATTAATTTTGTTTAAAATTTTATAAGATTATTAATTTTAATTACAGTAATATTTTTTTTGAAAATTATTGTCAGAGCTGTACAAAATCGAAATTTCGATTTATTTAATTACGCCTCGAAAAAATTTTTTTCATTTTCAACGAAAAAAATTATAAATTTGATTTTCTTTTCAACTTTTTTATCTGAAATTTAAAATCGAAATTAGTTTTATTTTTCGTTTTTGTTTTTAAAAAGTTTTAACACTTTAAATAATGTACAAAAAAGAATATTCTGACGTGAAAAAAACTTTCAAAATTTTTGTGAATTAAAATTCGAAAATATCAAATTTCGATTTTGGGCAATGAAAAAAATATTTCGATTTCATAAATCCCCAATCTTCAATCCCCCCTTTTTTAGACAATGTATGATTTTTGTTCAAAAATTGAAAAAACAAATTTTTCTGCTTTAATTATTTCTGTTTGTTGCATTCTATTTTTGTATATTGGAAAAACATATTTAAATCCATTAATTGCGAAAAAGGTTTCAATTCCAATTCCATTTGAATTAATTGGTATTTTCCAGATTTTTTTATTTTATTAAACAAAAAATTTTCAGTTGTAATTTTTACAACCGCGTTATCAAATTTTATGGAATTTAATGGTTTACATAATGTTGCAGTTGTTGGAAAAATTCCAACAGGGTAATTTTTTCTTCTTCTTCTTCTTCAACTTTTATTATTGTTATTGTGTTTAAATTAAGATTACCTGTTCCATCATTGCCAGAATTGAATCGAATTGGTGATACATTTCCCGATGCAATTATAATTGCAATTGTAATTTATGCAACATCATTTTCAGTTGCAAAATTATTTGCAAAAAAGCATCATTATACACTTAATCCAGCACAAGTAAGGATAAATAAATACTTTAGCTCTTTTTTAGATATTAGAAAAGTGCCATTATAGGAAGTACGGGCATTAGCTGCAGTTCAAATTCTTTCAAGTTTTGTTAAATGCCATCCAGCTTCAGCAAGTCTTTCAAGATCAACGATTAATTCTCAATTAAATGTTAATACATTGGTATATTTTTAGCTTTTAGTTTTTGAAAAATTAAAAAAGTGTTTTATAGTTTTCGGGATTAATTTCTTCCGGGATAATTTTGTTATTAATTCTTTGGATTGGTCCACTTGTTGAATATCTTCCAATGGTAAATTATTCATAGATTTATAATGCAACTCATGGAATTTTTCTTATAGCTGAACATGAAAATCAGGCAAAAAATGTTTTTTTTTCGACGATTTAGAATGGACAACATTTTTTGCCAGATTTTCAAATTCAAAAAAAACTTTTGAGACAAACTTGTAGATTTATTACATTTACAATTTTTAGTGTGTATTAGCTTCAATTATTATTGTCGCTTTAAAACCAATGTTTATGCAATTAACTGCAATCCCAGATTATTGGAAAAAATCAAAATTTGATTTTGTTCGTTTTTTGGTACTACGACAATTGTGCGGATGCAATTTGCGCGGCGACATTTGCGCGGCGTCATTTGCGCGGCGACAATTGCGCTGAAAAAACGACATTTGCGCCGAAGCTGAAATTTATTAAAACGACATGTGTGCTTTTTCACGTTTGAACCAGTTCCACTCTTTTTGTTCATTCAAAAATTGGCTTGGCATTGTGTTCTTTTTCTTTTTGTTTTTTTTTGTTTAAAAAATTTTTTAAAAACGAAAAAGTGAGCATCATCTTTGACGATTGAGCCTGATCTTACATCAATTTTTTATGCTTTTAATGCATATACATAATTAATCAGGGAAAAAACTGCGTCGGATAGCAGCGAGCTTTTTTAAAAAAAGTATCTGAAAAACAGAACCAATAATAGCAGGGTAAAGAAGATATGGAATTTTTTAAGTTGTATAACATAATATTTATTTAAAATGCATTATAAAGCATAATAAAAGCCTTTTAAAGGTAAAGTAATCAGTTTATGCTTGTAAAAATGAAGTTTTTGGAAGATATTCGGTCAAGAAGAAGCAGACGATCAAGGTTAAGTTTTTGGATCAGGTTTGTATTTTTCTTTGTTTTAAACGTTATTTTAATAATTATATCTTTCAGATATCACTTGGGAATGCTCCAGAATGTATTTGTTATTATATTTATGGTTGTTTTTACATATTACATAAACACCGTGATTTCTGGGTATATATGATGCTGCTCAAATCCTTGTTTCTAAAGACATTTATATGTTATTTTAACCATTTACACCATATTTTTTGTATAAATTAGCTATATTTGGTAATGGATAATGAAAAATGAAGCAAAAAAGCTTGAAAAATGCATATTCTTGGATCACGGTGTTTATGTAATATATAGATTGGTTCTGTTTTTCAAATACTTTTTTAAAAAAAGCTCGCTGCTATCCGACGCAGTTTTTTCCCCTGATTAATTATGTATATGCATTAAAAGCATAAAAAATTAATGTAAGATCAGGCTCAATCGTCAAAGATGATGCTCACTTTTTCGTTTTTAAAAAATTTTTTAAACAAAAAAAAACAAAAAGAAAAAGAACACAATGCCAAGCCAATTTTTTAATGAACATCTGATTCAAACGTGTTTTGTGTGTTTTTATTATCATCAGCGCAATCGTCGTGCGCAAATGTCGCCGCGCAAGTGTCGCCGCGCAGTTATCGTCAGCGCAAATGTCGCCGTGCAAATTGCATCCGCGCAAAAGTCGGAGTGCCGTTTTTTATTTTTATCAAAAAATTTTAAATCCATTTTTAAGGCAATTTTTATGGTAAGCTTTTTGGCAACTGCCTGTTGGGATGTCAGTCAAGGATTAATAATTTCCCTAATTTTTGCATTGGTAACAATTGTAATTCGAATACAATATCCAAAAACATCAAAACTTGAACAAATCTCTCAAACTGAAATCTACCGTAATCCTGAAAGATATGGAATTGAATTTGAAAGCTCAAATTCAATTATCTTTCATTTTGAAGCTTCTCTTCTTTTTGTGAATTGTGATTTTTTTAAAGAAAAAGTTTTTAAAGCTGTTGAATCGACTGAAAATGCAGAATTAATGCAATATTTTATTCTTGATTCAACTTCCATAAATTCAATTGATCAAATGGGAATTCAAACATTAATTGAAGTTTCAGAAGAGCTTAAGCGAAAAGAAATTACATTTATGATTGCCGGATCCAATGAATCTTTAATACAAATGTTTTATCGATGCAAAATTTATTCAAAAATTGAAAGAAAATATTTTTTTATTTCAATTTCTGATGCAATCGTTTTTGCTAATATTGAATCGAACCCTACCGTATCTGTTTTATAAACATATTAAAAATAAAATTATCAATGTTTTTGATGCAGAAAAAAATTTAGAATCTGGATAAATCTTTGAAACCAAAATCTCCCGTAACCTTTTGGATGCTTAAATTTGAGCCTTAATTAAACTTGAAAAAGTTCACGAGTATAAATAACATTTTATATTTTTCACACAAAATTTTTTTTGCGAAAATGTTTTAGAAAAAGGAATCACGATTTTTTTTGAAAAGCGATTACTGAATATATTTTTTATGCAAATTATCGTCGATAAATTTATAATTTAATTTGCATAAAAATATGCATGCTTTGAGCATTCATTATAAAAATTCAAAATGTAATGAACATTTATGCTCGCCACATTTGTTATAATGAAATGTTTTATATTTTTCTATTTATCTTCCATGATAACAATAAGTTTAGCTGCAACAAATGAAACGAATCCAATAAACAACATTGATAACTCTATTGAATGTCCATGTCCTATTAAAATAAAGGATGAATGTATAAAACAGCCAATATGTGTTTATGGAATAAATGATAATGGTGAAATATTTTTTAATGGAAAGAATGATTCAATGAATCTTACAATTATTGCATTACAAAGAAAAGCAGAAATAAATAACACTGATGATGTTCTTGTAAATTTATATAATCCAGAAATTGTAAGTTTATGCTTCATTGATACTTTTATTAACAACTTTTTACAGATTTCAATGCTAATATTTTATTATGGATGCCAAAAATGTGATGATTTAAAAGAAATTGGAAATTTTACTGTTCCACAATTGCGAAAATTTTTATTAAGCTTATATAATCAAAGAATGAAATATAATATTAAATATGCACAATCAGATTTTGTGTATGTTTCTGATTCAATCAATGTCCAACAACAACAACAACCAATGCCAGAAATAATAGTTCGACCATTTTGGAAGAATCGTTTAATGCTTAATCAAAGTTGCGCTCGTAAACAGCTAGGTTTTGTGAGTTACTTTATTTTGCTCTTTTTCATTTTTTTTGGACATTCTTTCTTACTTTATTCCACATTTTTAGACTCAAAAACATTTTATTCCAGCATTTTTAACACAAGATTTTTGTATTTTGGATTATAAAAGTGTTAATTATTTATCACTTAATGAAACATATCAAACTTCAAATGGTAAAATAATACATGTATATTCTCCAACTCTATCATATATTGATTTATATTCATATAATATTCTTCCAAATTCAAGTTATGATATTCCTGCTGATAATATTTCTGGTGAACATGAAGCTTGCAAAATGACATTAAATCTTGAATTGGATATTCATACAATGAGATTCTTTTGTGTTTGTCCAACACATTCATGCACGTTAAAAGTAGCACAAAAAGATCCGTTACATTGTTGTCCGTATTTAATGAATATAACATTTTATGCTAATGAAACATATTCAAATATTGAACAAACTTCTGATTATATGCCTGTTGATGAATTCTTTTTACAAAGTAAAGATTCGGTATCTATATTTTTTTTATTGCTACATTTTAAATCAATTTTTTTAGTATTGTTATTTTCGATGGTTTGTCCTTGGTAACATATATGTACCATACATTGATAGAGTTCAATATTTTTTGCCAAATGGATATTTTTTTGATACTGCATATTCTAACGTAAGTTGGTATTGTCCATATTGGATGTATAAAAAAGAATATATTGAGCCAATTTATATAACATTTTATAAAAATGATACTAAAGAACTTCGAAATGTTTTTGTGAGTCTTTATTTGCGTTAATATAATTTGTGATACATGCGTTTATTTCAGATAAAAACAACAATTGATCATTCACAAATTGCTGGGAATATGCCATCTATTGGAGCAAATTGTTCATTTGAAGGTGCACTATCACATCCAACATATTCAGCAAGTTCTGGTTCAACTTCTGAAATGTTTCCCTGCTATAAATATTATAATCTTTATTCGTTACTACCAGTTGTTCCAATGATGGGAATAAATATGATTCCAGTTAAAATACACGCAAAAGGAAAATATTGTTATTATTATACCGTAAAACTACATCGAAATCATATGCTTGCTTGTAACATGACAGAATTCCCTCCAATTATGACAATTCTTGGATGTCCAGAAAATGTTAACTATGATTTAAAAGAAGTTGATAGAATGAGAAATGTTGTAAATGCATGTCCAACAATGAAATCAAATGAAACTCGATGGAAATATGAAGCAAAAGTTAATTATCCTGCAACTTTATGTGGACAATTTTTACGTGGATTAAAATTAGAAAATGGAAGATATGTTCCTGAAGAAATTGAATTAAGACAAGTATATCTTGAAGATTTTGAAATGATTGGAACGCATATATTTTTTCATGGTTGCGGATTTAATGCTTCTCAAAAACTTACAATTTGTACATGTCCTTCAAGCCTTGGCGATTGTGATAATCTTTATACTGTTGGTAGAGTACATTTAGTAAGATATTTACCCTTTACAAATGTATAAGGGATATTGTATCGTTTTATCTTACTTTGTATTGTTTTAATAAAATTGTTATTTGGTGTTATTAGTATAAAATTTTTGATGGAGATTATTAAATTTAAGATTTACGTTGTAAAAAAAATACGTAATAAAAAAGATCCGTGTTCTTAACGAATACAATCGAGGTAAAAAAAATGAAGAAAACTCGACAACAAATATGATCAAAGACGAACTCTAGATTTATAATAAATCATTTATTACTGTTTTACCCAGACTATTTTCGAACGTCGTTTGCAGATTGTGCCTAGGGCGCACTTTTGGTTGTATAAAATCTACTTTTTGCACGAAGAGCGCATAATCTGCAAAAAAGCACTTCATGCGCAGTTCCTGCAAAAACATTTTTTCCCCATTAAAAACTTTGTGCAAATGATTTTGCACAACCAAAAGTGCGCCCTAGGCACAATCTGCAAAGCTGCACAAATCGGAGTCTGGGTACTGAAATCGGATAAAAACTGATAACATTTTTATATCCCGATATATATGTTTTAATATTGTCGTTTTGTTGCAAAAATTGCTGTTAAAATTCAACAGCTTAAAATTTTGATTAAAAGTGTGTCTTTTAATTTGTGAATTCGATTCCTAAAAAGTAGCCAGCGACCGCTGCAATGTAACGTTTTAAAATATTTTTTGTTTTTCAAATTAAATGTGAGTCCTAAAACGAATTTTTATCCCATCTCTTCCAACACTGAAAAAAAGCGGGAAAACAAATTTCACTGCAAAAAAAAAGTGAGAGAGACATTCGAATGTTTTCGAAGGTTTATTTTCTGCAGCCGCTCTTACCCAGACTCAAGTCTGTGCCTTCCGCACTGACTGCCTTGAGCATGCGTAAAAAGCATTTAGTGCGCACAAACTGCAAAGCGAGGCATTCAATTTTTTTTACGCATACTCAAGGCAGTCAGTGCGCATTCAGTGCCTGTTGTAGAAAAATACTTGCAATAAAAAGAAAAGATATAAATATGAAATTAATATTGTTAACTATTAAATAATAGTTACTTTATCAGACCTCTTACAATCTGTTATTCAAGCATCTCGAGATTTTGTTACATTTCATAAAAATAATCGTCTTATTGTTGCTAAAACTCGTAAAGTAATTGCAAGTGAAAAGGAACGATAAAAAGAAAAAGAAAAGAATGCAAAGCTTCGGCTAATGAAACTTATGATAGAAGACGAAGAAGGAAATCGGCAATTATTGAGTGAAAGAAAGATAAACGATTGGTGTATCTTTTGGAACAAACATCAACAAGTTGAAAAGAATCGTAAACAACAAGAACGTGATGATGCAAGAAAAGCTATTGAAAGTAAGACTTTCATTTTTTCTAGACACATAATATTTTCTTTTTTAGATGATGATGAACGTGAAGAAACTCCAAAACAAGATGAACTTGAAGCATGGCTTGAAATGAATCATGGATATGAAATGGTTTCTCGAAATATTGCATCTGATTCTGATGATGAACGGGAAGAACCATGATGAACGTGATTCAATGTTAAAAGAATTTAATCATCCGGTTCAAAATATAATATGATTATGCTTTCAACCCTGACTGGAAGTCTTGGACTTAATCTTCAAACAGCAGATACTGTAATTATCTTTGATTCTGATAGGTAAAATCTTTTTTGTTTAATGTTTTTTTATTTTATTTTTTTAATCCACATCAAGATATTGCACATCGAATTTGACAAAGGAAAGAAGTTCGAGTTCTTCAATTTATTACTGTCAATTCAGTTGAAGAAAAGATTCTTGCAGCAGCTCGTGAAAGAAGATGAATCAGATGAAGAACGACGTGGGCCACCAAAAAAGAAGCCACGAGATGATAATTTTCGAGCACAACTTTCAACTTTACTTGAAACTTTAATTGGATATTCTGATAGGTATGTTTTTATTAAGATACGGTAATTTAAAAAATGACATAATTTTAGTGATGGTCGTCAAGTTTTGCTAGATTTTATTCAACTTCCATCAAAACGTGAATTACTAGACAGCAACATCTGAATTACCGCCGATGATGAAAATACGTATTAAGTCTCATTTTTACTTTATTTAAGTTTTTTTTGTATACTACTTGTTTAATACCCATTATTATTTATTTGTTTTTATTGTAATTCAATAAATTTCATTGCTTTACTACAAAATTGTTTGTTTCTGTGTTTTTAATAAACTTACTTATTTTATCCCATAAACTCGTTAAATCGATCAAATATCTTTACTTTTATTGCTGTATTATTTATTTGCTAATAAAGTTATTTAATATATGTGTACAAAGGTTCAAATCCTTCTAAGCTATATTTTTCCTTTTATTATTGAATTTATTTTTCTTGAATAAACTATTAATACTTATGTGAAAAAAAAGGTTGTTGAATCCTTTAATATATTTAATTTACTACTGCTTCTTTTTTTGTTCTGTTTGTGAAATAAATTTATTTTTTAATGTGTTTTAAATGGTTGTTTATCCATAATTTTATCTTTATTACTTCACTCTAATCATACTTTTATTTCAGCTACACTGTTTGTAAGTTGCAGGTTTTTTCTTATAAGTATCTAATAACTTTATTTCAGATGCTTCTGTTAGGTATGTTGCAGAAGTTTTTATCTTTAACATGTATTATAACATAAGTTTTCAGCTTTTCCTATTTGGTATGTTATAGGATTGATTTTTAATCTTTTTAAAAATTTCAGGAATCTCTGTTAGTAAGTTTCAGAGTTTATTTATCTTCTAACATCGGGGGTTTATTTCAGGGAATTCCTGTTTGGTATGTTGCAGGGATTCAACTTTTTTTAATGGGGTTTTTATGTATGAATTATATTTATGCTTCAATTTGCTCCATTTTTTGGTTTATATTCTACTTTTTTTGCTTTTTGAGTATTTATAATCAACAATAATCTCTTATTTTTGATTGTAAAAACTTTAAAAGCAAAAAAATGCGAATATAATCTGAAAATATGAATCATTTTGAAGTATAAATCATCCAGAAGTAAAAAAAATATATTTGTATGCCTAGGTTTGGCATTAAATGCGCATGTACAAGGCATTGAATGCCTTTTGTATGCCTTTCAAAAGCATTGAATGCGCATACTCAAGGCATTCAGTGCGCACACAAAAATTGCAACGTGCCTCGAGCATGCTTTTTTTGTGTGCCTTGTGCGTGCGCATTCAATGCCTTGCCTAGGCAGACAAGTCTGGGTACTTTTTTTCTCTTTTCTTACCTTTTCCTTCGACTTTTTCTTTTTATATTATTATTTTTTATTATTTTTATGGAGCTTTTTCCATTGACTTTTTTTATTTACTTTTTTATTTATATTGCGCGTAACTTTTTTTGATACATTTATTTCAATTTTCGTTTATTACACAAGTTTATGTTTTAGATTTCCGCAATGAATCGCGCAAAGAAGGCTGCTGTAGAAGATGCTGAAGTTAAACCGGCAGCAAGAAAAGGTCGTCCAAAGAAAGCTTCATCACCACCAGATGATGAAAAATTGGTAGAAGATCAAGAAGAAGTTGTTGATGAACCTGCTCAGAAATCAAAGAAGGGTCGTTCAAAGAAACCTCCACCTGCTGTAGAAGATGATCAAAATGAAAAGATGACAGAAGATAAAGAAAATGATCAAGCTGGTGTTGAAGATGTTCAAGCAAAACCTGCAGCAAGAAAAGGTCGACCAAAGAAAACTACATCGCCGCCAGATGATGAAAAGTTGGCAGAAGAACAAGAAGAAGTTGATGATGAACCTGCTCAGAAACCAAAGAAGGGTCGTTCAAAGAAAGCTCCACCTGCTGCAAAAGATGATCAAAATGAAAAGATGACAGAAGAAGAAAATGATCAAGCTGGTGTTGAAGATGTTGAAGCTAAACCTGCAGCAAGAAAAGGTCGTCCAAAGAAAACTCCATCACCACCAGATGATGAACAATTAGCAGAAGATCAAGAAGAAGTTGTTGATGAACCTGCTCAGAAACCAAAGAAGGGTCGTTCAAAGAAAGCTCCACCTACGACAAAAGATGATCAGAATGAAAAGATGACAGAAGAAGAAGAAAATGATCAAGCTGGTGTTGAAGATGTTGAAGTTAAACCTGCAGCAAGAAAAGGTCGACCAAAGAAAGCTCCACAAAAAGAAACTGATGAAAAAATGGAAGCAGATGATGATGAGAATCAAGAAGACGTTGAAGAACCTGTTCAAAAGAAAAAAGGGCGTCCAAAGAAAGCTCCACCTGCTGTAAAAGATGATCAAAATGATAAGATGACAGAAGAAGAAGAAAATGATCAAGCTGGTGTTGAAGATGTTCAAGCTAAACCTTCTGGAAAAGGTCGACCAAAGAAAGCTCCACAAAAAGAAACTGATGAAAAAATGGAAGCAGATGATGATGAGAATCAAGAAGACGTTGAAGAACCTGCTCAAAAGAAAAAAGGTCGACCAAAGAAAGCTGTCGCTGAAAATGAAGAAAAAGAGCCACCAAGTAAAAAAGTTCGTGGCAAAGGTAAAAAATAACTGTTTTATATGTGTCTTGTTTTTTTATCAATCTCTGTATTACAGTATTTAATGTTTTGGTTTTACATTTTTTGTAATGAATTATTATTCTGATAATTTTTTGTTTGGTTTTGAACTTTGTGTTTTATATTTTAAGGCATATATCCTTTTCGATTGTCTATTAAAGGTGGATTTTTGGTTAAACATTTTTATTTTTTTGTAATTAAGTAATAGTTTATTTGTGATTGATGAGGCATGGGAAATTTCCCGCTTTTTTCGATTTCCGGGGAATCGACAACCCTATTGATGACACTTCATGCAAATTTTTTAAAATTAATTTTTTGTAAAACCCAAGAAAGAAAGAAAGGGGCAAAAGTAAGCAAGTATTTGTCGGTTGGCCATTTGCCAGAAAGTTCCCAAAAGTCTAAAAAAGAGATTCAAAAAACGTTTGTCATACATCAAAGGTTCTCAAAAAAAGCTCATGAAAAATAAAGCTAAAACGCAGTTGGATCGATTGGAAAAAATATCGGAACAAAGTTGAACGAAAATTTTTTTTGAGGCAGCAATAGAAAAAAAACAAACGACTGTCATTTATTTTTTTATTGTTATTTCAGCTGACTTTTTTGTAAACTGCGCAAAAGAAGAAAAAAAATATCATGAGCTCCAATTCACTCGGTGTTGTTTTGTTCTTTCACATGTTGCTCTTAGTCTCAGGGAATTTTCTGCTGCTGCTACAAATAAGCAACGACCGATAATGTTCGATATGTGTCATCGTCGTCGATGACGACGGTGATGACAAAACGGCTGGCAAGTCTCTCTCACTTTCAATTGAACGAATGAATTGACTTGAGTGCATATTTTTGGATTGAAGTTCTTTTTTTTTTCTTCTCCCTC
The DNA here is from genome assembly GCA_963922195.1 of Panagrolaimus sp. PS1159. NCBI lineage: Eukaryota > Metazoa > Nematoda > Chromadorea > Rhabditida > Panagrolaimidae > Panagrolaimus > Panagrolaimus sp. PS1159. The sequence continues at coordinate 1,113,861 of CAWUHW010000018.1, forward strand.
TTTTTTGCTTGCTTTCATATATATTATTTTCATTTCCAGAGGGCGAACATATTATTTATTTCATAAGCCTTTTTTTGTTCGAAAAGCAAAAAAAAGTTGGAGGAAAAATAAACATTTCAATAAAAGGGGGAAAAATATTTGTGTATTTTTGATTCATGTAAAAAAAGAAACTATAAAAAATGTTATAATTTAAAACTTTCTTTTGTTTATCTTCTTCACCTTCAAAATTAATGATTAAAAACTTTTTTAATTTTAATTTAATTTGAAAATTACAGAAAAAAAATATTTCTGCTTCAGTTGTTTTTTTCTTGCTTTTAAAAATTATATATTAAAAGTGGCAATTATACGTGATCGATGGTGGTATACCACTTTTTCTTTTCTATCTCTCCTTTTCTTCACCTTGGCCCTGAGGCTCAGGAAAAAAATTGAGTGTTGCTTTGCTTTTTGCGCAAAAATAATAAAATAATAGTGCTTTTTTCCATGAGTTTTTTTCTTCTCCTTCTTTTTTTTCTGAAATATTGTCTTCTTTCTTTGAATCTTTTTTCTTTTTGACTGTTCCATTGCAATACCAGATTTTTTGGAACGTTCGTGTTTATTTTTTTCCTTGATTTTCACCTTTTTAAAAAGTGTGTTTTTTGCTTTCTTTATATTTTACTTTACGTTTTTGTGGAAGAATATTACTGTAGCTTAAAAATATGTACAGTAACATTTTTGTTAGTATGATTTTTTTTGCAAAAATTTTGTAAATTTTGATTATTAGAAATCTGAACATATTTAAAACTTTGTTTTTTGTGATAGCTTTCATAAATGTGGATATTACTGTAATACCGTAACCTTAATAAATAAGCTTAACTCTTTTAAAATTGCTATAAAACGCTTTCTCTTCCACTTCTATTTTTTCCCCTCTAATTTTTATTTTAATTCATCAATTAAAAACCGATTGAATGCTCCCGGGAAAAATTTTTTTTAAAGGAAATAAAAACGAAGGAAGGAAAAAAAAGTAACATGCATTTTGTCATTTTTGAATCCCTAAAAATAAAATTGATTATTGCTGCGAGATTAGAAAAAATAAAAATGAATTGGATTTTGTGCCCCTCGACGTCGGTAGTAATAATAAATAATAATGTTTTTGCGCGCCAGAAGGGGGAGATTAAAATTGACTGCTGCTGCTTTGGCTATTGCAAAAAATGCTTTTTTTACCGGGAAAATGATTTTTCTATATAAATTTTTGATATTTTGAGATTCTTATTTTTTTTATCAATAATTACTCCCATGATCTCTACCTTTTTCCCCATGGATACGATTGCCTCCGGATATTGTTTTATTTTTAAATTTTAAAAAGTAACAAACAAAAAAAAGGCTGTCAATAAAAATCACCCGTCGTCTGCGGTTGCAGCGATGATGACGAAAAACTTTTAGTCATTGCGGCTGCTTACTTTCGATTTGATTCGATTCGTTTTTTAAAACTAAATTTTGTAAGCTTTGTTTCCCCCTATTTTTTTCTTTCATTTTTACACCCTTGCGCAATGTTGTTGTCGTCGTCTGCTATTTTTGAAAAAAAATATATGCAATCGAAAAAATTTTCTTTTCCCAGTTTCCTTCTTTTTTTTTTTGATTAGCATTTTTTTGTGTTCTAGAGAGATCCGTTTTTTTTATTTGTTCAACTTCGATTTTTGATACCCTTGGTGGCTTGCTCTTATCACTTTTTTGCTTTTATTTTTGGTCATCTGATTCAATCCCTTTTTTGGTCTTTCTTTTTTTGCATAAATGTTTGTTTTGAGCTTCTGCGAGATATTTTTTTGACCGCTTCTGTTTTTCTTCCACAATAAAGATCAAACAAAAATTTTTATCTCGGATTTATTAATTTTGGATACGTTGATATTATAATTTTCTTCAAAAAATTTTTTTGTTAACTCTAAAATTGTTGCTGATTCATATTCAAGGGCTTATATCTTTCATAAAAAATTTATTTTTAAATGTTTTTTACGCATTTATTTATATTTTTTTTTGTGGAAGTTGAAAAAAAATGCAATGTCCATCCGTCGATTTTTTTATTCTTCCTTTTTACAGCATTTATTTTTTAACAACAAAAAAAGAAGAAAAGGAGAAAAGATTGGTAGGGGTTGCGGGAGAGCGAAGAGAAAGGCAGCCTGGCACGCCAGACCAAAAAAAGCAAAAAAAGAAGAAGGCAGCTTTTGTGTTTGGGAGCGCATTGCTGATGCTTGTTTGGTCATCATCATCAACATCATCCCCCCTTTCTTTCTCTGTTTTTTGCTTTTCTTTTTTTTGCGCAATTCAACATAAATTTATATTCAACAATTTTTTTATTATTTACAAAATTGTTTTTATCGATGCCAGTAATAATATGCATACATTTTTTCGATCCTTAAATAAAAATTGAAATACTTAGTAGGGAAGATCAACAGAAAATACCGATCTTTGATGAGCTCATTCTTTTTTTATGTTGCATTTTTTTTATGTTTTTCCCCAAATCTTTTACTTAAAAACCGGATAACGCATTTATGACGGTAAAAGTTTGGAAATTGACCAAAAAAAAGTATTTCGATTTTTATTTGGACGAGAAAAAAACCTTAAAGTAGGTTAACAAATATCTCCAATATATGACGTTATTTATTGGCCATAAACGATCACTCACTTTTATTTTTTTTGATAAAAATTTGTTTCAAAATATTATTATTTTTTCGTGTGCTACTTTAATAGTTCGTATCAATTTTATCAGCTTATCAGTTCCAAAGAAAGCCTTTATTATCTATTAATTTCTTTTAGACAGAAGCATAAATAAATGCTGTCTCCAATATTTGGCAGCACTCAAACCAGTGCTGCTGCAGCTGCAGCTGAAGTAAAGCCATCAAGTGCTAAATCAGTTTTTAGTGATTACGGTAGTTTAACAACTTCAAATTCTTCTGCAGAAATTGATTTTTCAACTTTACAACCTTCACAATCTACTCCCTCATATCAATCTACATCAACATTATCATATCATAAACAATCACAACAGTATCAATCCCCTGAATTGGCATATCTTGAAACATTTTATATTGAAAACGGTAAGCTTCAAAAAATCCTACTACACCAGTTCCAAGCATTTTTTTGTTACAGAAAAAATTTTTTTATCCTTTTCAAAATTCTTTTGCGTAATATTGCGCGTTTTTTCGTTCTTTTCAAAAAAACGAATGAATCGAACCGGTCACTCTTTTTTTCTTCCTTCATTTTTCACTTCATTGGACAAATAAAAAAAAACTTTTGTGACTTTTTTTTCTGCAAAAAACGAAAAACCACGGAACATGCAGCAGCAACCAAAGCAAAGGAAGCGAAGGAAAAAGGGGAAAAATAGGATTCAAGCAATTTTTTATTTGGCATAAAAAGATCTTTGATCAAAAAAGTTGTTATGACTGATATCAGTTATTTATTTGTTTGTTGAACGATAAATGAGTAGTTTTTGTTCTCCAAAGATCAAACAAAGAACAAGATTAGTCATGGGATTTTAAGCAAAAGGAAAAGTCATAGGGTTTTGGCCAAACGACTTAAAAATATTTCTTCTAAAATACAGTATCCAAAGATTGAAAAAATCGATTTTTTGAGCTTCGTTAAAAAAATCATTTCAGGACCTCGATCAGTTTTTGGTGTAATTGTTGATAAAAATGGTACAATTGAATGTGCAATTGGACAAAATACAGATGAAATTTTGGGATTTCCAGCGGTAAATAATCAAAAATATTTTTTTGAAACATAACAAATTTTTGTAAAAATATTTTTAGTCACAATTATGTCAAAAACCATTTATTCGATTTGGTGCATTACATGATCGAATAACAATTTGTTCATTACTTCCATCATCGCCATCCTATAGAAATAAAGTTCAAAAAACATTTAAAATTGATTTTATAAATGAAAAAACTGGAAAATTAACAAATTTAGAAGTAAGCTATTTTTATTTGTACAAAAAAGATTAATGTAGAAATTTAAAAACAAAACTATTTATTTTTTTAAAAAAAAATTAAAAAATGCAAAATTATTTTTTTGCACATTTTTTTCAAATTCATAATTTTTTCCAAAAACATTAAATTTTGTCATTTTTTCTTCAAAATTACAAATTTAAAACTACAGAAGATTTCGGGGGTATTTTTTTAATTAAACCCAAATAATTTGAAAGTTTCAAAATTTTTTAAAGCAAAATTAATTTCTGCAGCTTTTTTATAAATTTTTTTTGACAGCGAAAAGGAAAATCGCAGACAGTTTTTTTTATTAATCTTTCGTGACTCATACCTCTTTCGCTCAATTTTTTCATTCAAAAAAGTTTTTTTAAATCAAAGAAATTGAGTTATTCATATTTTTGAAAACCTATTATTTAATGGAATCTTTTTTACTCTAAAATTTACAAATAATTTTTAAGGTTTCTGCAAAACTTATTTCATTTCAATTCAGCCAAAGCAACGATTTTGGTGGTTCACATTTAATTGGTAAATTTCTTTTTTAACCTTTTGAAAAAATAAAATCTTTTAAAAAAGTGTACTTTTATCTTTTTTGGTGCTATTTTTGATTGTTCTTTTATAAAACAAAAACAAAAAAAATAAAGGAGGTGGAAAAAAGAGAGATAAGACGGAAATAATCATCTTTTAATCCTCCTTCTTTTTTTACCAAAAGAAACTCGAAAGTTTCTGTTTTTTGAATCCTTTTTTGTTGATGCAAAAACGATTTCCAATTTAATATAATAAAATCTGATGAAAGATCAATAATAATATTATTGAATTTTGGTGATAATTTTTTTGATGAAATTTGTGTTATTATGTTATTTTAAACTTCTTTTTTTTTCACTTTTAAGTACCCATGCTCTTTCATTTTATTGATCCTTTCTTTCTCTCTCTCTTTTTTATTGTTGCAAAACAACTGTGATTTTTGAGGTGCAAAAAAAAAGATAGGAGGGAGGGAAACAAAAAAAAGTAGTGACCGATCGGCTGTTACTTTTTACTGCTGCTGCTTCTTTGATGCTTGAATTCATTCTTCATTTTTTGTTCTTAACATTTATAACAAAAAAGCCATGTCTCCCCCTAAAATCTTTTTTTTAAAACTTATCCAACCATATCCAAAGTATATCGATAGCAGATAGCCTTTCTATCAGTCATTTATCCATTATGTTAACTCTTCGTTTTTAAACGAATAAAAGTCAGCTTTATTAGAGTTTCCTTTTTACTTTTTTGCTCTTTTTCACGTGATTTTCACAAGAATATATATATATTTTGTTTATACCCAAAAGGGATTGAACTTTTTCTTTCCTTTTCTCTATCACCACTACCACCACTACCATGTTGATATTTTTCACGACAACAACCAACATCATTCATTTCTATCATTAATATAATAATAATGTTTATTTGAGATAAAAACGAAACTGATCAGAAAAAAATATTTACCTTTTACCTTCTTTTTTTTTCTGCTTTTTTGGCGTTCATTTTTGTTCTTTTTTAAATAAATTGTTGCTAAAAGTAGTTTTTTTTTCAATAAACTTTTTTTTGGGATGGTTATATAATTAAGTTTTTGCAAAAATGTAATCAAATCATTGATCAAAAATCGCATAAAAAAGTCTTTTATTGTTTCAATAATTTTTTTGTCCTAAAATGGGATGATGAAGAACGCAATTGTGCTAAATTTATGACTGTCTACAAAAAAAATAGGTGGAGGAAAGTCAGAACACAAAAAGAATTATTATTGCAAAAAAGAAAAGTGCAATTTTTATTGCACTCCCTTGTTTTATTAATATTCATCTATTTTGGAATTTTCTTTTGTTGCAAAAAAATTGAAGATATGATTAACATCATGGGGGTTTTCGAGTGTTAACATTTGTATCCATTTCATTTTATCATGGCTGTCTTTTTTCTTAACAGATCAAATTTAATATACATCATTTTTTTTCATTCTTAGTAAAAGCGTACGCTTAAGCGTGTAATAAATTTTTTTGTTGCATTGTGTTTTTTTACAGGATCGTTTTTTTATGTTTTTGTATTTTTTTTCAAAATATGTTCTTTGTCCGGGGCGGGCGACGACTGCCTTGGCTACTTACTTTCATTCTCTCCCCCCAGGTCATCTCTTTTTTTATCACACTTTTTTTCATAGTTAAAAGAATTAGTTTTTTATGTTTGGTATTTCTGATGCACCTTTTTTTGGGATACGGTACTTTCAAATCCTAAAGCAAATTTCGATTACTGTTTAAAGGAGGTCTTCAAAGTCATATATGTTAAAAAAATAAAAACTTGTTTGACAGGATTTTTATGTAATTTATCAAAAATATCTTTCTTTATCCCTATCACTTTATTTCATTTCATTTCATGTCAACAAACTCAATTCTTTTGGCATTTATTTACCTTTAAAAAAATATAATTAATCGTAAACACACTTTACAAACTTTGTTTACACCTAATTTTACCATACTTTATTTTACTACGCTTTTTTGCTACAAAAACATTTACTTTTTTATTGTTTCTGTTCCTAAAAAAACTTTTTTTCCTATGTCAATTAATTTCATAACCTTCTTCTTTCTTTTTAAAAACACTGATGTACTCTTCTTTCTTTAAAAACACATTTTTTCTCAACCATTTTATTCTTTGGTTGATTATATTTTATTTTTTTCTGGGTTCAAAAGCGTAAAGTTAATTTATATAAAAAAAATCGAGAACGGAACTGATACATAAAAAAGATGCGTGTGTTTTTTTGCAGTTTTTTCGTAAAACTTCTTTTTTTAAAAATGAATGGGGCAGTTTTTCTTTTAATTTTTAGATGGACTGATTTTGCACCTTATGTGTGAAAAAAATATGTATTTAGAGGGAGGAGGAGATGTTCATGATGATGATCTTTATGTTAATGAAAAAAAAGAATAAGAATGATTAGGACGCACACCATCGTTTTTTTAAGCTCCCAAAAACATATTCATTTTTTGCTGTCTTTTTCTATTTTCGGTTATGTATGAACGCGCGCTGCAACGCGCGCGGCAGCAAAAATGATATAAGTCAGCTGTTTGTTTTTATTTTTTATTGAAAAAACTTTTAAATGGAAAAAATAATATTCTATCTGTAAAAAAACACCATCTTCTTTTTTCACAAAATTTTTTTTCGGCGGACATTGCACCTCATTTTTACAGACGCATATAAATATTATTCTCAAAAAAATAAGGAAATTTTATGTTATTTTAAGCATATTGCTTTTTGTTTCTCATGATTTTTTTGAGTAAAAATTACAGCAAAAAAGCAAAACCATATTTTTGGGTCAAAGTTCAAATTTCAAAATCAGTCTGGAAGAAAAAAACCCGGAAGTTTTTGTCTTTAATTGTTTTTATAGTATCTTTTATGTTAGCTCATAACTTTTATTGTGTCTTGCTTCAATGAACTTCCCTAAACTTTTAAGACTTCATTGAACCTTCAAAAAAGGAAAACTTTGCAAAAATCAATTTTTCGTGCAAATTTTTTATCATTTTTTTGTCCATCAAAATTTTTTCAACACTTATAATCACCGATATTTTCGGGGGTCTTTTTTTAAAATACTTTTCTCAATATACTTTTATTAATCAATAAAGAAAAGAAAAAAAAAAGGTTTTATACAAAACCCATTTTGAAGAAGCTCTTTTAATACGTTTTTATATGGACATAAATGAACATGTTTTTTTTGATACTTTTTTAACGACTTTTTTCTGCACTATTATCATTTTTTATCATTGTTTTTTTTTTTGTTTTAATTTCTTTTTTTGATGCAAAAACATTGACTTATTTCATTGAACTTCATAGGTCATTAACCAAATTAAATTATGAATTTCTATAGTTTTTAGAGCAAATTTTTTTTCCAGTGTAAAATAATACTGTAGCTTTTCACTTGAAATTAAAAGTTTTCACTTCAAAAATGTCAGAGCTTTATTGATTTACAATAACTTTGGTTTATTTGAACCTTTCATAACATTTTTTTGTATTTTGTAATTTTATGCAGTATTTTTGAAATCATCATAAAAAACTTCAAAAGACTTTTTTCCGTCATTTTTTTCAAACTTTTGTTTCAAGTCTAAGATTTTTGAAAAATATTTTTTTGATGTGTTTTCGTTCAATCATCATCGCTTTATTTGAGTGCCTTTAACCTCGAAGACGAGACAATTTTTCACCTTTTTTTTACCTATTAACAAAAATATTTAAGCTTTCCCATTTTTCTCTCTCATCTTCTTTTTTTTTGACGTCATAAAAAAGCTTTCCCCTTTTTTTTGCTTTTTTTCTCGAACATTTTTTTCGTGCTTTTTCTTTTTTGCGCGTTTTTCACAGTTTTTTTGACCGTTTTTATTACTTTGTATCTCTTTTTTTGCAGGGAAATTTCTACCAATTTTTAAACCGAATTCTTTTTTTTATTGAGGAATATATATTTCTATATCACCTCATAAAATCAATATCATCATTATTCATATACCTCTTTGAGAATGTCAAATTATTGATCTCTTCTTTTTTGCATACGGTTTCGTCTTTTTTCAAAAAAGTTAAATCCAAAAACAATGGCTTTAACACTTTATAAAACACATAATGAAATAATCGATAAATTAAAAAAGTTATCACCTGCAGATTCAGATGATTGGATTCTAAGATTCAATGATGGCCCAAAAAAAGATAAAAGTTGATTTTTTTTAAACTTTGAAAAATGAAACAACTTTTAATTTTATGTTTTTAGAAAAAACTTGTATTGCATGTGTCGCAAAAAAGCCTGATGATTCTGGAACGGATAATATTCAAGGCTCTGGAACATTTGTACTTTTTCTTGATCGAACAAATTTTAAAATTTGTAGATTTGAAAAACGGTTAGTCTTTTTCATTTTGGATTACAGTAATCCTAAGTATCGCAAAGGAAGATGAAATACATTTAATTACTTTTTTAGTGATGCAATTTTTCCTGGAATAAATGATATAAATTTTAATGGAAAATCTTTGCAAGAACTTTGTAAACGAAATGAATGGCCAACAATTGATTTAATATTAGAAACGGCATGCCGAATTGAACAATCTTCAGCAGAATTTACATTTTCAATAAATGGCCTTTCAATTTATGCAAAAGTTGCAACAATGAGTTCCCTTGGAAGTAATGAACCAATTCAATTATTTTGTGATATTTTAAAGTACATTCATTTCATTCATTTTTTGAGTTTTGATTTATGAACTTTTGATTAATTTTTATAGAGTTTCAACAGATACCCATCCACCATCACAAATTGCACGAACTGTTTCTTTAATGGAGCCAACACCATCAACAATAATACATCAACATCATCAACAGCAGCCATCAACTTCCGGTATCACTTGTGATATGAATGAAAATAAACTTGTAATTTTTTATTGATTGATTTTTTTATACCCTTCAATGATTCATTTCTTTCCTTTTTTTATAGAAACAATATCCACAATTAAATCGTACAATTTCTGTTCCATGTGATGCAAGTATTTCAACACAACATCGAGGTCCATCATTAACATCAACGATTTCACCATTAAAATTAAATAACCGAAAGGAAAGACTTGATTCAATTATTGATTTGGTTGCAACAAATTCAATTGAAACAACAACAACAATGTTTTGTCCTTCTCCCACATCAGCAACAACAGCAACAACTGATAATAATCATTTGTCTTCTTCTTCTTCTTCAACTTCAATCATGGGACCCCCAAAATCAATAAGCAACATAAATAATAGCCGAACAAATTCAATGTGTGAAGAAAAAGGATCTGTTTTAAAATCACTTTTACAAAATCCTTCTTCGGCTGGAACACTTGGACTTCTACCAGGATATCAAATGCCAATATCAAATAATTGGCATTTAACTTCTTCTGCAGATCCTCAAAAGCAACAACAACAACAATTAAGCCTTCAACAAAATTCTTTTGATACAAGCAATATTATGCAACAACAACAGGGATATATGGAATCCAGTGGATTTGAAATTGCAAATTTTGGCGTTTTTTCACCAAAAGAAACAACAAAAAAGAAAAGACAACGAAATCCTGGACCAAAAAAGCTTACCAAGTTAGTTTAAAAATTTTAAACATTAATTTTCAAAATTCGTATTGAGATTAATTTTCCTACTGTAATTTTAACTCTGTCTTTTCTCAAATTTCTTTTTTTTCTATTTTTATTATTCAAAAAAAGCAAATTTTAACTAAAAAATAAAAACAAAATTAGGTTCAATTTTTTTTGACAGAAAATTTTTTTTTCTTTTTTTTCAATATTTTATAAAACAACACAAGATTTCTTTTCTTGAAATGGATTATGCGCATCTAATGGCCCGCTTACAAGTGTATCCTTTCCCTTTTCTCTTTCACAATAATCAATTAAGCTAAAAAATAAAAACATGTAATAATGATTTAAATATATAATTTAGCAGCTTTTATTAATCTTTGTAAAACAAAAACTTACTCTTTTGCAACTTCCGAAACTTTCTTTCTTTGAATTGCTGCTTCATGTCGAAGTTGTTCCGTTTGAGATTTTGCTTGATCCATTTTTTAGAGTGTTTTTTTTGTACCAAATTTGTAATGAAAGATGATTGGCAGGGGCGATGAAAGTGTTACGGGTTTAAACTTAAAACTGAAAATATTAAAGTTTACAAAAAATGATTGTTTAAGTAAAAATTCTACAGAAGCAAATATTGGCTAAACAAAAAATTTTTGAGAATTTGAAAAATGCAGGAATTCTGATTTTCGATTATTTATGTTAAATTAATTTAATTAACATATGAATTCTAAAAATGTGATGCTTTCAAAAAATACAGAGCAGATCAAAGGTCAAAAAGCAAAAAAAGGTTAAAAAGATTTAAGATAGAAAATAACAATAAATCGGTCATAGCTGAAATATATCTGAGATTATCCCCTTTCTTCTGCTTCTAATCTATCTTTTACGTAATTTTTTCAAAACACGGATACAGATTTTTTAAAAACTTAAAAAGTGGAAAAATATTGTGAAATACAGTTTAAAAAATGGTGATAAAACTATTTTTGAGGAAAAAAATGTAAAATAAGTTAGAAAAAAAAGTAGCGGGAGTAAAATTTTTTTCATTATGAATTTTGATACTTTGAAAGGAATAAAAAATAATAATAATAAAATGGTTGCTGCGGGCAACCCTCTTTTTTTTGAATGTCTGAAATAAATAAGTTAGTTAACTGCCACTTCAATTTTTTTACCTAACTTTTTTCATTATTAAATGTACCTAAAATTTCTTTTCTTACAATTTTATTGAAAAAACTTTTATTAAATTTTAAACAAAAGATAGAAAATCAAAATTTTGTGGCATACACTTTCTCATGAAAAAATTCAGTATTGAAGCACAAAAACCAAAAGGCATAAAAATTATTTTCACTTTAAAATTTTTTTTGGAAGCAAAATTTTAATTTTATAACCTTAAAAAAACGAGTCATAAAACTGTCACAAATCCAATTTTTGCAAAGGTTTTCTTTTTTAAAAAACAATTCCATAGGGGTTTTTTAAAATAAAAGAATGCAAATAAAGAAATAAACCACCCAAAATTCTAATATTTTTGAGCAAAGATTTTTACGCCCTCTATCTTTCTTACTTTTTTTGAAACAAAAGAATGATTATTCTGGAATAAAAGATGAAAAAATGGATCGGCAAAAAAGTTGTTTTGTGTCTTTTGTTTTTCTTTTAACTAAAATAACAATAATTGCCCTTGTCAAATGATTTTCTTAAATTATTATCGTTGAAAATAAAAAACATTTTGTCCCTCAAAAAATTTATTTGTTTCATGTTTTAGTTTTTTAAAGTTAAGTCATACGGCATTACATTTTTCTTTTAAAAACGCAAAAGAGATAAATTGCGCACAAAAAATAATACATTTTCTTTTTTGTTTTTAGAAAAGCAAAAAATAAAATATATCGTCAGTTCCGGCATTTGTGGGATGTTTTCTTTTTTTCTGTGTATAATAAATTGAGAGTGACTATCAAAAATTTAAATGTTTTATATAAACAAATATATAATCTTTTAAAAAAGTTGTTATGTTTTCAATGACTCATTTTTCTTATTTATGTGGCAAAATTAATTTTAATTATGCTAACTTTAATTGCCGTAACTATCAACCATTTTAGAATTTGATTGTCTTGAAACAGATTTTGAACGGCAATTTTCTGGGCTAAATTTTGCCTTGGTTTTTGTGCCGTTTAAATCCATCAAATATTTCAAAAACAAAATTTATTCTTTAAAAGTTTAAAGTTTTTGCTAAATTTTGATTTCATTGTGCTTACGTTTATTTTTTACCTTTGATTTTTTTTAGTTCAAATAGTCAAATCTTTTCTTCTTTAAAAATCTGTCTCTCAAAACATTTTACATTTTTAAAAAACAAACCACAAAGGTTAAAATTTTCTCCGCCTTTGCTTTTTTCAAAAAAGCCTCAAAAAATACACGTGATTTTATAAAATAGAAAAAAGGGAAGACGAGAAGCACAAACTAAACATAAAAAATTTTTAACACACGCTAAAACAAAAGAGAAACTGCTTTTTTATAGCTGTTTTTTTCTCGCTATTAATACTCTTTTTTGAGACAAAATTCTAAAATCCCATTAGATTAAATGGCTTTTGTTTTTTTTTCAGTTTTAACTTTTGGTTTCTTTTTTTTTGCAAACAGTTTTTTGCTTTAAAAGTTTTTTTTGTCACATTTTTAAAAATTGTAAAATTTCGAAAACATACTTTAACAATTTTTGGCTTTACATTTTTCGATTTTGTCTGTAGAACGGATTTTATTTATCTTAAAAGATTGTTTTATTTTTTTCAACATCAAAATTTGTTTGTTTTTTTCTAAGCAAAATCAAATGGCACCAGGCTGAAAAATAGAAGAAAAAAGGACTTCTCAATTTTTCGTTTAACATAAAACAATGAAATTTATGAGTTTTTCCTTCTAGGTTTCAGTTTTTAAGGATACATATTTGTCTTTTGTCCAAAAAAAGACTAAAAAGATATAACCCAACGGAAGTTAAAATATTCTTCTTAAAACCCACCATTTTTATATAAAAAATACGAGAGAGGCAAAGAATATTGTTTCGAATTCGTTTTTTCTTTTTCCTTGCATTTTATGGAGAGTGTCTTTTTTTTGGAGGAATAAAAAAGTGATGACATTGAAAATGAATGTAAATTGCGGAGGTGGTTGATTGGTCTTTAGTTTTTTTTTTTTGAGAAAACATGGGCAATGTCTTCAAAAATGGAATATCACGCAAAAAAGATTAAAGAGTTCATTAATCTTTTTTAAAACATTTTTGTGTGTGTTTTGCAAGTTTAATTACTTAATTTTTGTTAAAACATATTAGAGATTTTCAGGGCTAAAAAGTAGTATTTCTAAAGATTTTTCTTGCAACGAAAACAGCGATCTATTGAACGGAATATTTAGAAATAGGTAAAGAATAAGATTACGAAATCTTTAAAATGATACAAATTGTTGCATTTACTTATGTCCCAAAACAATGCCATGGATTACTGTAGCACTTAAAACTCATCCCTCTATTTTTTTGTCACATTAGTTGATCCTTTTCCTGCCTTTTTTCTCTATTTTCCTCTACCACTTTTTTTTACAATTGCCAATGAACGTTTTTATTATTCTTTTTTTTCCTCGATCTTTCTCGATGTTTGACCCCATAGAAGAAGAAAAAAAAAGTGGACATGATAGAGAGAAAGAGTCCAAAGCAAAGTAAAAAATGAATTGCTCGTGTCCGAGACTATTTTCAAAATTTTCTTGTGCTGCGCAGAAAAAAGAAAGAGGAAAAAAACGACGGCAATGAAGAGGAAAGGAAAAAAAGTGACCGATCCCAATTTTTTTTATTTCGATATATACAATTGCAAAATGTCTATTTCTTTCTCTCTTCGTTTTTCGATCGCTTCCTTTTTAACGCTTGCTTTGTTGAATCTCAAACCCCGAAACAACTGTCACTCGGTTTCTTTTTTTACTTACTAAATATACCATAAATATATCGTAGTGCCAAAAAAAGAAAGAAAGTGAAAAATGCCAAAAAAGAAAAGCAAGAAGATTGTTTTGGCATAGAAAAAAGTGTGGACGACCTCTCTCATTTCTTTCTGCGATTTATTTTTCTCGTTTTTCTTGTTACCATTCTTCTTCCTTTTCTTCAAATATGTGTTTTTTTTTGGAAAAGAAAAAAAAGCGGTGTACTTTTTTCATTATTTGCGCGGGATAATCTGTACCATCTTTTTCCTTTTTTTCCAAATTCTTCCCTATTCTGATTGAAAACACTGTAAAAATTGAGAATGGCACACACACTCTTTGTTGGGTGCTAAAAAAAAGAAAAGGAAATAAACTAATTTTTAAAGCAAATCTTTTTTGTTTTGCGCGAATATCCATCATTTTTGGTTCATAACTTTAAAAAATGAACAATAATCTTTCATTTTTTGGCACCTTTACAACATCCCTTTTTTAAAAGTCAATGAATGTTTATAACCCTTTTTCATTTAAAAGACGAAGAAACAAATATTAAGCCAAAAATGAATAATGCCATTATCCCTGCTTTTCATTTTTACTTCCATGTTTCTCTAAGATTCTTTTTCGTACTTCCTTTTGTAAACTCTTCAATTTTATTCTGCCAACAACTCAAGTCAGCCAACTAACCAAGCTAAAGCTGGCCATCCAAGTCCATTGACGTGAGCCGCCGAACAAACAAACGAACGTTCATTGCTTGTTCTTTTATGTTTCTTGCTTCTTCTGTTGATAAAGCTCTTTTTTATTCACACGTACGCAATTTCTTTTTTTTAAACTCTGTGCTTTTTTTTGAAACTGAAGAAAGTCTTTCTTTTTCAAGTGCTTCAGTCGTTTTTTTTCCTTTTGACAAGCTTAATCCACTTTTTAAATTAAGCGGCGATTAATTACCCATTAATTTAGGGGGATTATTTAATTAATAATTATCTTCTTTGCGGGGATTTTTTTTCGTGTCATTTAAGCTTTTGTTTAACTAACTTTTTAATGATGGATTTTTTGAGGATAGCATACGACAACTTGGTATAGATAGAACTTGTAAAAAATTTTTCAAAATTTCTTTGAAGTTTTTTTTTTTGCTTAATAACCATTGTTACAGTAATCTTTGTTAAAACAAAAGATAAAAAATTATCTTTTCAAAACTTAAATAAATTACTTTGACTCTTTTTTGCTTATCCTTTTCTTTTGGCATTTCTCATGAATATTTTTTTGTCCTTGATTTTTTCTTTTTTTCTTGGTTTTTGGATTAGCCATTTTTAAAAGTAATTCATTGAAGCGCAGAGTGTAAAAACATAGAAGCAAGCACCAAAGTAAATGAAAAAATAACGGTTCTTCTTCTTTTCTATTGTCTCTTTTCTCTTTAAAAAAATCTTTTTTCCACCAATTTTTTTGCTACTACTGCTGCTTCTATTTTGCCATCAAAAGCATTTTTCTTCTGCTTTTTTTTGCCGTGTCGCTTCTTCTTTAATGGGTTAAGCTTTCACTCTTTTTTTTTTTTGGATTTTCTTCCTTTTATTTTTATTTTTCCATGTTTTGTCTCCCTTTTAAAACAGAACCTTCCTTCCAATGCCACTGGTAGAGTCCTCTAAAATGAATGAAGCACAAAAAGGAGCCCCATAACCGCTTCTTTTCTTTCAACCAACCAAACAAGAGAAGAAGAAAAAAGAAACATCATCAACTTCATCATCCATTTTCCTACAAACGAGACGACCTCTTTTTTCTCTCTTTAGCAGCTTTTTTGCTCTAACATAAAAAAAAGTGAATTTGAACAAGGATTCTTTCCATTCTTTTGTTTGAGGTTTTTCTTTTTTTTACTGGTGGCACTTTGACGCTTGCATTTTTAATATAAAAAAAATAGAAGCAGCAGCAAAAAAACGTGCGAGCACTTTTTGAGAACGAAAAAAGGGGGACTTCAATGCCTATTTTGATGGACATGTTTTTTTTTCCTTTTCTTCTTTCCTTCCTTATGGCCAATGTCGGGCATTCCCCTTTCCTTCTTTCTTCGTTTTGCAGCAACAACAAAAAAGTGAAAATTGGCCAATAAAAAAAAAGAGAAAAGAAAGAAAAATTTTAAGCATTTGAGTTTCAAAAACAACCGTTCCTTTTTTTGTAGACTTTTTAACAAAAAAGAAACAAATAAATATAGAGGCTTTTCTTTTTTAAAATTTTAAAGGAAGGAAGGCTTTTTGGAGGACAGCCAGTTAGCTATCCTGTTTGGACTTGACTTTCTATTTTCCCAAAAAAAAAAGTGTTTTTTCATGCCTTTTGGAATTGTCTTTCTTGCTTTTGCTACCGACAAAACTAAAGAAAAAGAATGGCTTTTCTTTTGTTTTAATTTTTGTTAGTCCGTATTCATTTCATTCAACGTCGCTTTTAGTTCTTTTATGTTTACTGCAGCTTTTGCAAGCTTTTTTGGGGAAGCAAAAAGCTCTTGACTCTTTAGCACCAAATTTTCTTCATCGTTTTCTTAAAAGTAAACGATGGAAAAAATGAAAGTACAGAAAAAAGAGCAACAATAAAATTATTACTTTTTTCTTTGTTTTTTTTTCATTCGTAATGTGCCAATATAAGCTTTTAGGTGAAAAACTTAAGAAACAATTACGGTATCATTCGTGTTGGGAGAATAAGATAACTTTAACTTTTGATCACAAAATTCAATTTTTTTCCTGAAAAAAAACCCGGGATATTAGCTCTTCCTCCCCCCTTTTAATAATTTTGTATTTCTTCGAAATCAAAAATTCACTCATTTGTATTTTTTTTCAAAAAATATTTTAATATCATTTTTGTATTTGACTCTTCCTTTTCTTTTCATTAATTTATAGTATCTATTTTTTAATCACCCTTTGTATTTTTTTTGCCATCTTCATTAATACCGAATTTTGGATGAGTATTTTTTGTGCTTCGAAGTGCCTCTTTTTCTTTTTACCTTTTAGTTTTTAATTTTAAAAAAGCAAAAAAGAGATTTTTGTGTTATTCACTGAAAGCAAAAAGAGAGAGGTATTTATTTTTGACTGCAAAATTATCTAAAAAAAATAAAGGATTACAAAGAATAGGTGTGAGTGAAGAGGTATGACTTTTTTTTCAAATTTTCCGTGAATAAGAGAAAAAAAAAGAGTTACTCATGTTTTTTTATTGAAAAAAGGAACTATGTTTCAATAAAAATGTGGAAAAAGATTTTGTTAGATGAGTAACAGCCTTTTATTGTTACCAAAAACCGCAAAAAACGGTTGACCAAAGTTTAAATGTATTTTTATAAAATTGGATGTTGAAACATTTAATGCGATTTATTGAAGCTTTAAGAAATTCAGATTCGTTTCACTTTGTCTTGTTTTCAAAACTTTTCTCCCATTGAAATTTACAAAAATCTAAAACTCCAGTTTTAAAGGGAGCGAATGCTTTGATATATTTTTTTTTGATTTTAACGTTTTTTTTCAAAATTGCATGAACCTGATGATCAAAGTCGTTTTCTTTTGTTTTTTTGCCTGATCGTCAGGTTCATGTCATTTCGAAAAAAAACGTTAAAATGAAAAATTTGTTAGCTTTTTCTTTAAGGAATTTATACCGCTCTTTTTTTCCAAAATGAATTTCATTTCCTTCATTTTTAATCTTTCTTTTTCAATTACCGTAATATATCCTTTCCTCCTCGGTTTTTTACAAGCCTCTCTCTTTTCTTTAATAAAACAGATTTTTTACATTCCATTTTTTTGTCCTTTCCTCATTTTTTTTCGGTTCTAAAAAAATATATGGGTAAAGTTCTTTGCTTTTGTTATTTTTCTTTCTTTCCAAAAAATATATAAGATTCTGCAAAGTGCCAAAAACCGAAACATGGCCTTACTTTCTTTCCACAAAAAAGGAGAAAAAGACAACCGTTGCTTTTTTTTATAAATACGAAAGAATATATATGCATTTTCCTTCTCCTTTTTTTTATCGTCGTGTAAATTTTAGTAGTAAGTCAGCTGAAAGAAATAAAAACGGTCTTGAAATTCTTCTCTCTTTTAAATTTAAGCATATTTTTGGAGGAGCATCAGAACCGCAGCAGCCATCGCCCGAAAACAACCTTCTCTCCTTTTTTTTTTGGAAGAAGAAGAAAACAAAAACAACAAGGAAAAATGGTTATAAAAATGCTTGCTTTGCTGCTCTTTTGCGTGCCAGGCGACTGCCAAAAACATAAGAATGAGAAAAGAAAAGAAGTCCCACTTTTTTTGTTAGTTAGTTTTCTTCGTCTTCTTAAAACATTTTCTTCTTCCATGTTTTTCAGAAGGCAGTCAAAATTGCCTAAAAGTAAATGAATGAATGAACACCACTTTTTTTAGTCCTCCTCTTTCTCTCTTTTCCCGACTTTGTCTTCTGCCTTCTTTTCTCTTTTTCATTTTAATACTTTTTTATATTGAATGATTTTAAGATAGTCTTTTTTCAACTTTTAAAGTTTTTACTTAGTTTTAAGTTAAATAAGTAATTTAATGACATTTTGTAATTTTTAAAGTAATTAGTCAATAAAAATTAAACAGTAAAAATGGTTGCTCACTTTTTTCTCTTACCACGAAAAGGAATTACCGTAATCCCCTTGGGTTGGTGTAGGCGCAACAAAAAGGCTTTAACGTTTTTTTTTAAAACAGTGTCGTTTTTCCGAGAAAATTAGTTAAATGATTTTTAAATGCTTCTTTTAATTTGTTGATTCTTTAATTTTGTAACATACAGTAATCTTATAAGTCTTACAACAGAAATTTTGTAACAACTAAAAAAAAGTTCCTTGTTTACGTTTTTTGGCAGCAAAAAAACCAGATTCATGTAAAAATAAAAAGAAGAGTTCAAAGTTAATAACCCCCTTTTTATACTTGTTTTTTTTAAATATTTTGTAAGAAAAGCTTGCTTTCCATAAACTCCTTCTCTCTCAAAAAAAGCATCGAAAAACAACACAGAAAAAAGTGTCAATAAAAACAACAAAAAATGCAGTTTTTAACTCCGATTTGGAAAAAAAAGATCTTTGATGAAGGAAAAAAACTACCTTTTTTCTTTTGCGTTTTAAAAATTGTTTCATCCCAGAAAAAAAAAGTTGCTTCAGCTGTTTCTTCCAATCACTTTTCTTTCTTTCGATATATATATGCTTGTTATTTCCTGCGGGCTTTGTACATTTATATTTTTTAACGTTTTCCGTTTGGTTGAAAAAAGTATAAAAGAAAAGAAAATTGAATTAAAAAATAGTCGAAAAGAAAAACGTTATTGCTGGCTGCTATGTGATTGCCTCCTGATCGCGGGTAGATTTTTTTGGGTTCTTTTTTTGCCTCTTCTTCTTTTTTGCAGGAAGAAAAAGAGACTGCAACAGAAGAAGAAAAAAAGGACCATCATCAGAAAAAAAATCATCACAGCTTTCTTTTCTTCTTTCTACTTTGGCTTGGGCTCTCTCCTGTCTCTGTGTTTTTTTTGTAGCTCCTCTCCCCTTCTTTTTTGCTGGTTGTGTCCGTTTGCTGCTGCCGCATCGCCCGCCTGATCGATCCCTAATAATATTGCGCCTGCTCGTTTCTTTTTTTTGCTATTCTTTTTTGTTGGTTTTGTTTGAGACAAAAAAAAATAAAAATGTGAATGAACAAAATCAAATAACGATTTTCTCCTTTGGCTTTTTTAGTTTTTTTTCTTCGTCTTCTTCTTCGACACCACCGAAAGAGACGAATGATGATGAGTTGTTGTGATTGATTTTAGTCAAAATATAAATATTTATTACTGCTATAATTAGGGATTAAGCTTGTCAGTGATCTTCTTTGATCTTTTTAAGAGGTTTAACACTTCTTTAAAAAAAGCTTTCGTTCTTTCAGTACCGTAATACTCTTTCTCTTTCTTCAAATAAATGTCGTTCACTCTTTGCACAAATGTCAAATCTGATGCAATAAAAAAATTTCCCACCGCGAAAAAACGTTCAATAAACTTTCGTGTCGAGACAGCTTCGATTACAGTAGTCATATGAAATGCTTGAAAAACAGCTTTTCCCTTTTATTTATTTTTGTCAATAAAAAAATGAAATTTGTTTTGTTGTTTTTTGTTGAAAAAAAGTAATGTTTTGAAATTACTTTGAAAAAGCTGGAATTTTGATCCCTTTTTGGGATAAAATCTTTTTTTGAGAAAAAACAATACTGTTTTTAAAAAACCTTTAAACTTCTTTTTTGCTTTTTAAAAAATGGAAAACAATAACCAAACTTTATCCATAAAAATTCGATGCAGTTTTTTTAGAAGAAGCACGAAGAAAAAGACATATGCTTTTACTTTTTTTGGTAAAAAAAGAACTAAATAGCGTCACTGTTTTTTTTCACGGACTCGATAGGATGCTCTCTTTTTTTTCTGTTACTTTGCTTTCATTTCAGTTGCTGCTTGTAACACGCGCTTCTCAACAATTCCTTTAAAAAAAAAGAAAGAAGAAAAGGAATATGACCAAAATACACGAATAATAACACCAAACAACCCAAAACTAACTATCTATATATCTCCCTACATATAAAAAAGAAGCAAAGTCAAAACCAAAAAGTAAGCGGCTTGCTGCTTACTGCTTTTGATGGTGGTGCTGACAAGAAGAAATACAGCAGTCAACAAGAAAGCAAGCCCAGCTCGCGGCTCCCCTTCTTTTTTCTTTCCTTTAGGCGCCGCCACGAGGGCTACGAAGAGGAGTAGGCGATGATTCTCACTTCTTTTCTTTACAGTTACTTTTGGAGGGCTTTTGCTTGTTTTATAACAAAAACTCCAGCGCAAGAAAAAAATTGCTTTAGACTCCTTTTCCAATTTTTACTTGCGACTCTTTATTTTTTTTGGGCGTTTAATTTTTTTTGCCTTAGTGTTTTTTTTTGTCGTTCATATTTTTGTTGTCTCTCTTCTTCAGCCTCCAAGCTTCCCTTTTTTATAAGGCAGTCATGGAGCAACACAAAAAAATAAAAGAGAAAAGAAATATAAAATATAAATTCCGTGTTTTATTTTCTTCTTTCTTTTTTCATCACTGCTGCTGCCACAATAACTTTCTTCTAATAAGAAAAAGGAAGGAAAAACTGATTGGGAGAGGAAAGAGAAGTTAGTTATAAATTTTAATGACTAAAAAAAATGAAAAAAATTTTTTGTTAATTTTTTGACAAAAGTCACTTTTTTGGTAAAAAAAAGAGGGAGGAGAAGTTTGGTGAAAAAATAAAGATGATGACATCTCAAGGATAAAAAGGTGAAAAATGGAGGTGCTGAAAAAGTGTCATTTTTGATTGAGTTTTTAATCAATTTTGGGACTTCTAAATTTTTTAAAACTTTTTTTGCATAAAAATGAATCACTTATCACTTTTTTTAATCAAACATTTATTGGATCAAGCTTGTTTAAACCTTTCTTTCTTTGAGGTTTCACGTCATCTACAAAGAAAAAATTGAGTCATGTTTAAATCGCCTACTTCTTTTTTTCTCCTCTTTTTTAACATTTTAAATTTTTATACAGGTACAAAGATTCTTCTACGGTGGTTGTTTTGTTGTCACTGTTGCTCCATTTCATTGTCGCGTTTTTTCTTTTCTCTTTTTTTCTTCAACGATCTCTGAATCATATAAACTTGATTGTGGAGCAGCAGAATCGACGGCTTTTTTTTTCTCCTCCCTCGTTCCTCTCTGATTTTTTTCTTCACCTCAAGGCTGCTTTCTTCCATCTATATATTTTTATATTCCATTTTCAATTCACATACGTTTTTCGCAATTTGGCGCAATATTTTTTATAAGAATAACTCCTACACTTTTTGCCTGTTACAAAACTTCTTTTTTCTTTCATTTTCGAAAAATTTACGTGTAAACTATTTTTTTTTAAATTTTTCTTAAAGTGAATATAAAAAATTTCTAACTATTCTTTTGTTTTCGTTGTAGGAAACAACAAAAAGAACTTGAAATTCAACAACGACAACAACAGCAGCAACAACAAAGTGATATGTTTCAAACAGCAGGATATCCACAACCTGCACAAAATGGCTTCCCTTCAGGACCTGGTGGAATGACCCCAGAACAATATGCTCAAGCCCGAGCTCAACATCAGCACCAACAACAACAAGCAGCTTTAATGCGACAACAGCAACAACAAGGAATGTTTAATCCAAATGTTCCATCATCATCTCGAGCTGGGTAAGTAATAACTTTTTTTAACATACAGTACTATTTAGCTATTTACCTCTTTCTTCATTCTTTTGCTGCACGCTTTTATTATTTTTTTGACTGTTCATAGACTAAATTATTTGCTGCTGCTTTTCACTCTCTCTTTTCTTGTTTATTTTTTATTTGTTGTATTTTTTGTTGTTGTTTTTTTTCTCTTGAATTTTGACGTTTGAGTCTGTTTTTTTTTCGTGGCGAGTAGCCAACTAACGCGTGTGGCAGCGTAAAAGAACACATTTTTTGGAACAAAAAAATGAAGCCAATGCAAATGCTTTGGTCCATTGGTCAGTTGTTGTTGTTGTTGACAAACACTGACTTGAACTGAACTGAGGGGACTTCATTCAATGTCCACTTCCTTTTCTCTCTTTTACGCATTTTTTTTAACAAAGAATAATAAATTTTGCTAAAAAATGAAGATTTATGAAATCTTTGTTTTCTGATTCAAATAAAAAGCAACAGTTAAAAAATTGGAAAATTTCAAAAAAAAGTGAGTGAGACAGCCAAAAAAACAGAAAATTTAATAAATACATTCTTTAAAAAAACCATTCAAAAAAGGGAATGTTTCATGTTCATTTTTCATGTGCTTGCCTAAAGGCAGACAAAGTTACTGCTGCTGCTGCTCCTGGTTCAGTCTTCCCTTTCAAAACCTTTTTTTATGGATTCTTGTTTTTTGTTTATATTTCTTTTTTTTCTGTTGTTTTTAAAACTCACGCAAAAATAAAAAAACGTCGGTGATTTCAAGCTTGTTTTTAAAAAACGTGAAAAAAGTGTTTACAAAATTTTTCGTCTGTTAAAAAAACGCAAGCGTCACAAAAAAAACAAATTGACGAAATTGATTATTATTTTTAGATCTCTTTAAAATAATAAATTAGGAAGGGCGTAAGTGTGCGTATATTTGTACCCTTATTTTTATTTTTAGGAACGTGAAAAACAAAAAGATTGATTGTGTTTTGATTAAGAATTGTATAGAATGTAAAAATAGAGAGAGAGAAAGAAAGAGAAATGACCAAAGCGTGATTTTTGATGGAGACTTGAAATTTGTTTTGTTTTTTTTTCTTCCGTACATGTAGTTTTTGGATAAAAATAGAAAATTCAAGTGTAACGGAAACAAAAATAGAAAATTTTTTTTATGTGACGTCTGAAAATTTGTTTTTTTTCACAGCATAGTTTTATCAGTTAAATAAAAGATTCCAAGATAAAAATACAATTTTTTTCAATGTTAAATTTTGGCTTTATAAAATCTACAAAACTTTGACCTCTTTGAACTTTTTTAATTCTAACGGAAATCAAAAGTGTCACGTATTTAAATCTCACTGAAAAAAATCTTTCAATTAAATTAAAAATGTGTTAATGATTGCATGTGTTTTCTGTTTCTAAATGTTTATTTACAACACTTTTTTTTTGCGGTTAACGGTTAATTGTAAAATTGTAAATGAATAAACGAACGCTTTTAGCATTTTTCTTTTCTTTTTTTGGAATCAATGAAACAAGATATAAAAATGCCCTAAGGGGGGATATTTTTCTTTTCATTATTTGGTTCGGTTGTCGAAGAACGTGTATGTGTTTGCGTGAAAATTCGTTCTAGATTAGAGCAGATTGAATTGGAAGAAAAAAAAGTTTTTTATGCGTCTGTAATTTTGTATTAAAAAAGAAAGGAAAATTCAATTAAATTTAAGAAGGTTCATTTTTGGGGTGATTTTGTGTAAATTGAAAAATTATGTTTTCACTTGCTAAAAATTGTTACTGTAAATTTTGTTTTTGAATAAAAATGTTTTTAATCATTGTTTTTCAGTTTTTTCATTTTTTCTTCCTTCCTTGCTTGTGATGATCCTTTTAATATCGTCCATATTGACTATTGTTGTCCTTGAAGAAAGGTGGTATAAAACGAACGAACTACTTTCTTATAACTTTTTCTTTTACGCGTGTCTTTCGTTTTGCCTTTAAATAAAACGGGAATGCAGCAGCAGCCATCATCAAACAATTGTTCATTTTTTAAGGAAAGGTTTCATTTATTTCTATTCTTTCTTTTGCTTTCATGAAAAAAAAACCGTGCCATCTGATGCCCCAACGAAAGAAGAAACAAAACTCCTTTTCTGATGGTTGCGACCTTGTTTTTTTCTCCTCGAAAGTTGATTCTATTTTTTTTCAATGTTTTAAAAAACTCGACTCATTTTTGCCTCACTTTTTATTCTTCCGTTTTTTCCATGCAAAAAAGAAAAAAGATTGGTGTCCGAACACCGATCGCGCGCAAATTTTTTTTGGGTTTGTTTTTCTTCGAATAAAAAAAGGGATGCGAAATGATTTGATGGTTGCTGTTGTTGCCACCACTGCCAAACATATATACAGAAAAAAGACTGTCGACTTTGGTGCTTTTGCAAAAAAAATAGGGTTTTTAAATGTAAATCGAAAAAAAAGAGGGAATAAGAGCGCGAAATGAACAAACACAACAACTATCCCCACCATTCTTTTCTTTTAAACCTCCTCATTTAATAACATCCAAAACAGCAGCAGCAGTAAAAATGAGCAGCAATAAAAACGAGAGAGTCATTTCTTTCTTCCATCGCTTTTTTCCGATTGGTCAAAATATAAGCAATTTATATTGTTTGTTGTTTCATTTTATTATTATTATTATATTTGAAAGAGGATAAATGAAAAGGAAATGGGATAAAAAAAAGAGGGATATATATATTGTTTGATATTTGATTTGTTAGGTGTCTCTCCTCTCTCTCAATTTATTTACAGCTTTGCTTTTTTTGAGTTTTAACTCTTTAATAAATTTTTTAACTTTTTATAAAAACTAAAAATCGACTCATTTTTGCTTCACTTTTGAATTTTCAAAAAGCAACCTTTTTTTTAAAATTAAAAATTAAATTAAAAAATTAAAGTTTTAAAATTTGTTTATTTGTTGTTTAAAACTTTGTATTTAAATTTAAATTTTTGCGTGGTAGTATCTTTTTTAGACTAAAAAACAGACATTGCTTTTTTTCATTCATTCATTGACTGTGCTCTTTTCTTGTTTTTTAGCTTTTTAGTTTTGGCATGTTTGCCTTCCTTTTTTTTCTTAAAAAGGGCAGAGTTCCACAACCAAAGACAGAAATGCCTTTTTTTTTAAAAAGTTGTTTCTTTTTTTTCTTGAGTCGATTATGGTTTTTGGTTTATCAAAAAACTTCCTCTCTTTCTTTTTTTTTACTTCATGTTTTCACTTGTTTGAAAAAAAATAGGAAGAAACGACCGGGAAAAAAATGCCGAAAGTGTCTCTCTTTTTTCTTTTTTCGTCACTATCGAATGTTTTTTTAGAGCTCTCAAATACTTACTTTTTTGGGATAAAAAAGATAGGAAAGGATGAAAAAAATGTTGTTTGTAACTGCCTTTAAAAAAGCGAGAAGAGTCAAAGGCATTTTTTTCTGTGTTTTTCCCAAATTTCACGTTTTTCTTTTTTAACGAAGCATCATAGTTTTTTCTTTGTAAGAAAATGATGTCATTCATGCTTAACTTTTATCGTAAAAAAAGTTGTTTTGTTTTTACTTATTTTAAATAAATTTGCCCAAAAATAATTGAAACTTATTTTTGCTATTCTTATTTACGAAAAACCCAACCATCTTCTTTACTCTCTATCTTTTATGACCACATTTTTGGCACAAAAATCTTTTCATTTTCCTGCGAAAAATGAAAGACGATGAGTTTTGTCTTTTTCTTGTTTTTGATGGTTTTGCTTTTGTTGTTGAACTTTTTTCCTTTCATTTCGTTCATAAAAATAGAATAAAAAGGACACTTGCTTTTTTGGCAGTTTTATATATTTGCATCTTCGTTTTTGGAGTTTTTGTTGAAGGTCTCTTTTTTTTGTAGCTGTTGTGCCAGATGGTTGCGCAAAAATAAAAAGCGCCATCATCTTCTTCTGTCTTCTAAAACGACTTATATATATTTTTGTGACACAAAAGCAACACAACAAAAATCTTTTATTTTCTCATTTTCTTTTTGTGCCAGATTAATACTTCCTTATTTTTGGATTTTGTGCTGTTCTTTAATTTAAGAATATATATTTGAGCTGCTTCAAAACAGAAAAGAAACTTCCAAAAATAACCTTTCACCTGTTTCAAAGTTTGGCTTCTTTTTTTTGGATAAACTTTGTGTTTTTTGTTTGTTTGTAAAAATCCAAAATTGTCAGCACTTTTTTCCTTCTTTAAATTTTTTCCAAAAACTAAACTCCCACTTTTTTGCCATTCAAAAAATTAACTTCAATTGCAGCTGGCTTCTGTTTTGGAGTCCGTAAAATTTTATTCAACTTTTTCTTTGTAAACGGAGCACAGAAGGCACTAAACAACTTTATGCGTGCCTTCAGAAAAATCCGCGCGTCACACGTTTTTCTTTTAACTTTCCAACTTTTTTTGATTCATGAAAAAAAGTTTTGTCATGCTTTCTCCAATGCTTTCTTCAACTAACTAAAAAAGCTTGACGTCAAATAAATGAGAGAGAGAAAAGGGTTAACAACGACACTCTCAAAAGTTTGGTCATTTTTAAATTAGACTATCCCTTTTTTCATTCATTTATTTTAGGTTAGTGTTTGTAGGATTTAAAAAGTTTCATTTTCTTTTCTTTACATTTTCGTTTGCAAAATTTTGCCTTTATTTTACTACTGCTTCTTCTTCCTTCACTTCTCTTCTTTAGGCGATGATGACAGAGACTTTGTTCAAAAAGATCTTTTTTATTTATTATTTGCACAAGCTTGCTTTGGGTTAGAAATATGAAAAAAATGGTAACAGCGATAATTCTTTTCTTTTTTGACTGCTAAAAAGCCATAAATAGATGAAAAATGTGTCCACAAAAAGAGAAGACAAATCATTTTTTGGTCAATTTTGAAAAATCATTTTCGTTACGTATTTTTTTATGATTTTATAAAAATAGTGGATTTTTTGAAAGATAAAAGCTTACATTTTTTTAACTCTTACGTAACGTCTTTTTTTTAAATTGTGTACAACTTTTAATTATTTAATACTTATTTCTTTGTTAGTTTCACTTTTTGTGATAACTCTTTTTTAACAAATTTGAGTAAAAAAGAAAGTGTATTATTTTTGTTGAGATATCTTATATCGAGTTTTTTTGGCAATGAATCTTCCAGACTCTTTTCTAAAATTTCCATTTTGGCTCTTTAAAGAGAACATAAAAGATCATCACACTTTTTTTCATAATTGAAACTGAAAAAAAAAACTAGTTGCAACTTTTCTTCTTCTTTTTTGGTCACAAACAAATTTTTTCCGTGATTTTGTGTTTTTCAGTTTTGTTGTGTTTTTTGATCATTTTCCATGTGCTTTTTTTCAAATATGTTTTCTAGTCTCTCTCTCGTTTTTGAAAAAAAGAAAAAAGTTGTTGTTTTTTTTTGTTTGTTACCATTTTTTGTGTGAATGCGTTTTTTTGCACGCGCATTTTTTTTCGGACATTTGACTTAAAAAATAAAATCCAAAGGGAAAAATCTTTCGTGTTTTTTTATTTAGTCTGCTCCTGCTCTTGCTTTTTGCTTAATACTTGGTGTCGGTGATGATTGACCAAAATGAATCCCCTCCAATATTATGATTATTTAAAAAACGCTAAACTAAAAAACCGGTCCCGTTTCTTTTTTGTTTCTTCTTCTTCTTCGCTTTTTGACGGGTCGTTTTCGAATGTTGATGATTTTTTTGAATGTTACCCACCACAGAGAATATATAAAAGTAGAAGATAGAAAGGAGAGCGCGCGCCTGCAACCAGAAAAAAAAACTCTCTTCTTCTGAAAAACGCTTGCTTCTTTTTTTTGCACACATTTTTTTGTTTCAAATAACACAAAATATTATATATTAAATATATAACCGCCAGCAGCACAAAATAAAAACCGAAGAAGAAGGTGACTTCTCTCTTTTCAAATCTCTTTTTTCATGGATGTGGAAAAAAATATGCGTGATCTCTTTTTTTCTCTCTTTCGTTTTTATTTCAAAAAAAGCTTGTATAACTTTTTGTATTCTTTTTTGCAAAAAAACTCTTTTTTGTTTCAATTTTTTGCGTTTAAAAAAAGAATTTAAACTTTTAAACATTAATCGTTTATTGCGTAAACTTTTTTCTTTTTGGCATAGAAATAAAAATGGAACAGCGAAAACAGAGTCATTGAGTTTTTTGGGGCTTACGTGATAGACGTCATTTCATGGCATTTTTTTATGATTGCTTTTAATTTTTTGTTGAATGAATGCGTGCTTGTTTTTCTTTGGATTAAAAAAAGAAAGAAAGTAATGTGTTTCCTTTTTCGAATTAGGTCATAGATTGCAGTAATTATCATTTAAGTAAGAAGCTTGGCATTTTGAAAAAAATGATGTGAGTCAGAGTTTTGTTTCATTTTTTAAAAAAAAATTTCATAAATCTCTTTTCCTTCTTTGGCAGCCAAAAATTGTATTTTAACCCTTTTTTTAAAAACTATCAAAATACATTTTCCTATTTTAAAAAAATATTTTTACTTTCCATCCCGCCAAAAACAGAAAAGAAAAACTTGAAACTTGGTCAAATTCTTTTTTTTTTGAAAAAAATAAAGAGAGCATAAAAACAACAAACAAGTATAAAGTCACTTGTTTGAGATTTGACCGAATTTTTGAATTTTTTCTTTCTGAATTTTTATTTTCCAGATGGCACTTTTAAATCTTCCTTGCTTTTGTTAAATTTGAAACAATCTTTTTTGGCTTCTGAAGGCAAGGAAGAAAGATTGTCATGACAACTATCTTTTTCTTTGTTCATTTTAAATTTTTTTTAAAAAAAGAGAGAAGAAAAGGAAAGCTTAACACTTTTTTCTTTTTGCAAAAAGGCTTTTTTTTTAATAAACGGTAACATAAATATAAATATCATTTCCGGAAAGGTGACGTTTTTTTCAGCATTTAAAAAAAGAAAGTTAAACTTGATTTTTGTAAAAATAAAGTTATTCTTACTTTAACTTTTTTCTTTTCTTGTTTTCGTTTGGTGGTCAGAAAAAAGGAGGACTTCGATTTGACTCGTTTGATTGTGTTAGTTTTTTTTCGGGCAACAGCGAAAAGAAGCAGCAGCAGCCAAAAAGGTCGTGACCCATCTCGACCCTCTATGTTTTTTTTCGCGCAGGTGCCAAACCATTGCAATCTTTCACTTTCTTTTTTTCTTTCTTTTTCGAAAGAGGGATATTTCTAAGCTATAGTCTCTTTGTTTCGTGTTTTCTTTTTTTGTTGCAAGAGTGTTCTGTTTTTTGTGTTCAAAGGTTTTTTGTGTGTTTTGAAAATTGGTGATATACCTTTTCTTTCTTCTTTGACAGCAGCTGATTGATCACTTTTAAAAAGCATGTGATAATCTTTTTTTCGTAAATTCTTTTATTGGCCAAAAATCACCTTTTCATCCTTTTTTGTTGTCTCAAATTGTACTCGTACCTCTTTTTTGGGGAATGTTAAAACAACATTGTTTCTTTTTTGATAAAATAAAAACTGTCTCATTTTAATCAATAAATTTTTCACCCACCTGATATTTAATTTTACGCTTTTTTTCAATGTTTATGTAACACGAAAAAAAAGAATAACTCGTTTTTAAATCATATACATTTTTTAGACAAATGTCATCTGCAGCAATGATGCAACAACAGCAGCAACAACAACAAATGAATCATCCACATCATCAAGGGATGCCTTCACATCCAATGTATCCAGGTGGAGGTGGTGGAGGCCCTGGTGGACAAATGACCCCCCAACAACAAATGCAAATGCACCAACAACAACAACAACAGGGACATATGATGCAACATGGAAATCATTCAGCAGGCTGGAATGGTATGTATCATCCATCCCAACAACAACACCAACAGCATCAATTTCAATATGGTAGTCAACAACCTGGTGGCCGACCACAATTCATCCCACCACCCCAACCACCCCCACCTGCAGCAACCACAACAAAAAAGACAACAAAAAGAAAGAATGCTAAAGCAAATAATCAAGAGCAACAACAACAGCAACAACAAATGATGCATGCTCAACAAGCTGCAACATCTCAACAGCATCAACCTCCATCAAAACAACAATTTTTGAATCCAATGTATGGTTCACCACAATTTTCTTCACCTACAACTCCAATGAATCATGTAAGCCCATACACACATCCAGCCGCCGCTGCTGCTGCAGCAGCCGCTCATCAACAACATCAGCAGCAGCAACAACAACAACAATTAGAATGGAATAAAAATGCAGGAATAATTCGGCCAAATTCACGAAATTCCGAACAAGTTAAAGCAGATCTTCGAGCAACAATTCAAACTCGACAAAATACTTCCCCACCACAGATGAGTGCAATAATGTCACCAAATGAAATACATCCTGCAAGATTTACGGGTCCAAATACGAGTAATTCCCCGCTAACAATGTTGTCACCACCAAGAGTGAGTCAAGGACCACATCCTGGACATGCCTCTGCAACAAGCTATGGACCAGGTTCAATCCCCCAGCCCTCTTCTGCTGCAACATCTGATCATCAAACAAATTTATTTTCACCTAAACAAAATGGATTTTATCCAAATAATTATCAAAATGGAATGCAACAATCTCAGCAGCAACATATAAATCCACAATCAGTGAATTCTCAACAACAGCAACAACAAAATTTGACTGTTGCACAAATGCAAGCTCAACAACAACAACAACTTCATCATCAACAGCAACAACAACTACAACAACAACAAGCCCATCACCTTCAACAACAGCAACAACAACATCATCAACATCAACAACAAATGCAATTATTAGAAGAATTAAAAGCTTTTCCAGCTGTAACATTGGATGATTGCAAAGAAATTTTACAAGAAGATGGATACGGGGATTTAGATGTTGTTGGATTTGATATGATGACAAAGCAAGGGGTAAGTGCTTAGCTTACATTGAAGAGATTAATATTTATCAAAGCAATTTTTAGTTTGAATTCAATTATGATGAATCTCGAGCATTGTTACAAAGAATTCTTTATTAAGAGAAATTTCTGCCGACATTTCAATGTTGATCCCGATCTCTTAATAAAACTCTGATGGTCTAGCAAAAAATATTTAAAAAATTACTCAAATTTAATGAAAGCTTTATTTAATCTTTTAAAACAAATGATGTTTAAAAATGTTCCTGTGATAATTAATTGGAGAAAAAAAATGTCACGTTTTTTTAAAATTCGAATGAAAGTAATGGGTTTCTCTTTTTTTTTACGCAGTTTTGTCTCTTTTGTTGTTTTTCTTTCTTTTTCCATATTTTTTTTTCGTTCTCTTTCGTGCACTTTTCTGTAAATCAGTCTCTTTTAAAAAATAATAATTTTCTGAACAAAAATGGTTTTTCACAGTAATATTTTCTTGTCTCTTTTATATATTTGTACAGAATAATATATATGCATATACATTGTCATTTATAGTAATATATAGTTTGTATCAAGCCGTCAGGTTTTACGGCATTTCTTTCAACCCCTTTTTTTTTATCATTCATTCATTGTTTTTTTTGTTTCTATTGTCTTTAATGGTACGTCCTTCATATTTTTTAACAAGAAATATCCAACTCTTTTTTAAACAAAGTATTAAAAATTATTATTAAAAATAGATCCGCCAAAATATTATCATCCTCTCTTCTCTTTTGTTTAAAAAAAATGTTAAATTAGAAAGTTTTTAAAGTATTTGTAAAAAAATAGATTTTAAAGCAATTGTTTTTTATTATTAAATTTGTAATATTATTATTATTATTATTGTTTGTTATTATATGTGATATATATAAAAAAAGAAATAATATGAGGCGTGCAGAAAAAATAAATAAAAATTATTCAATTATATTTGAAAAACAAATCCGCCAAGGAAATTTCATTTTATAGATTCCGAATTATTTGAAAAAAGACAATTTTAATTTGTGAAACTTTTCTTCAAGTTTTTTTAAAATCTAACTTAAAAAAATATAGAGAATTATAAATAAATGAAGTTTCATCATTTTTCTAAAACCGATAATATTTATTAATAAAATTCTATAAAAATGTTAAAATACAAAATATATAAAATATGAGAATTTCATGTAACTTTACCACAAATACAAACCATATTTAAAGCCATGTGTTGCGATCATAGAAGAAAAACTGCCAGGGTTTTGCAGGCAAAGCGCGGGAAAATGGTACAAAAAAACATTTTGAAAAAAATCAGCAAACAAATTTTTTTTTCTCTGCGAGAAATCTGGCAGTTTTTCTTCTATGATCGCAACACATGGCTTTAAACATAAAAGATTTTATGAATGATGAACTATGAAAACCATAAGCAACATTGTTGAAGGCTTTGAAGTAATTCAATTTATTCTTTGAGGATGTTATCCTTTAAGCTTTTTGCATGGGGTT
This sequence comes from Panagrolaimus sp. PS1159, assembly GCA_963922195.1. Lineage (NCBI taxonomy): Eukaryota > Metazoa > Nematoda > Chromadorea > Rhabditida > Panagrolaimidae > Panagrolaimus > Panagrolaimus sp. PS1159. Next base: position 1,146,366 of record CAWUHW010000018.1, read on the forward strand.
AATTATTTGATACCGTTTTATTGTTATCCTTTAAAGATTAAGAATCAGGCTCAAAAAATATTTTTAATATAAATTAATTTTTTGGTTTTTAAAAAAAAGCTTACGAATTTTATCTTGAAGTTTTGAAACAGCATTCCTTTGAGTTTTTGAAAAAGGTATTGGTTTAGTAGATTTCTTTTAAATTCGTCTTTATCATTCATATTTTTTTGATTTTTTAACCAATCCATAAGATTTTTGATAATTGATTTGAAGAAATTCTTTGAATCCTTTTCTTTTTCATGTTTAATCCATATTAAAATATTTCAATATGATATTAAATCTTGAATTTTTTTTAAAACCACCTATGACAATGGAACAGAATTTTAAAAAAAGGTTTATGAAGAGTATAATAAAAAAAACGTTAACGCGACGTGATTATTGTCATATATAACATCCATCAACCATGAAAAAATGGCTTTCAATTTTTTCAAAACCTTTTACCAAAAAATTGAAAAAATTGTATGTTTTATTTTTTTTGCACAGGGACATTTCTAAGACATTTGTCCAACAATTACCCGGGTAACCCCCCCCCCCCCCCCCCCCCACCCCTTGCGCGGAAATCCACCCAGTGAGCCCGTGTTGTACAGGTAAGTTTACATTCTGATATTCTTACTTTCTATACCATTTTTTACCATCATGTAAAAAAAAATCAATGACTTCATTTTAATATTTTATGAACTACAACCAGTGTTCTGCGGTGCTGGCGCGACGCGCCGCGCCGCAGTCGCGCCGGCTACTAGAAATTAAGTTTAAACTTAAAGTAATAATTCCACGTGATAGCCTTTATAGCTGAATATCTTTTACCAAAGTTGTAGGAAAATCTGTAATCTAATAGAAGTTTAAATGTAGCCGGCGCGACTGCGGCGCGGCGCGTCGCGCCAGCACCGCAGAACACTGACTACAACTGTATCGGAAAAAAAATTGGGGACACTATAAAATTAATTTATTTTGTATTGCATTTATGAAAAGTTTTTAAAAACAAAATAAACGATAACAAAATAAACATAACTTGGAAAAGAAAAAGTTTTTACAGAGCCAGATGAAATTGTGTTGGCAAGAACGGAAGGTGTTGTTGTTACATATGCAAAAGTTCTAGGTGTTTGTCTTTCCGATGGATCACAGGTAATCGGTTTGACTGTTTTTGGTGGACCGAATTTTGTACAGCAGAAAGAAGCATTAAGTGTCTCGGATTTTTCTTCACCTGCAATGAGTGTCGGAGCAATCCAACATGGATCACTTGGGGTAAATGCTTCGAAATTTTCATTTAATATAATCCCATTGACAACGCGAAACTTTGACGGAAAAACTGAATAAAAAGAAGCATCTCCAAAAAGAATTAGTTGAACATCACAGATGAGATTTCCAGGATATAAATCAATATAGCACTGGCAAGAGTTGTTTCCTTTTACGCCGCAATCATTATAATCATCATAATTTCCGCATGTAACCGCAAAGGTATAGGTGTTATAATCATGGGTATCACTATTGTAATAGCCATTGTAATAACCTGACATTTTATTTCCATCAATTTTAATCTCATAATCAATAACAGAAAAATTTGCTTCAAAAGTGAAATCAAATGATTTTGCTTTTGTTTGATATTCTTGGCAATGATCTGGAAAAAAAAATAGAAAATTGAAAAAATCCACTCACAAATATTATAAAATTAAACAATACTTATTGAAAAACCAAATTATAACTACATCACGTACTGACAAGTATTGTCAGTGTATATTCAAAAAAGGCACCTTGTTTTCAAGCTACATTCAGTTTAATAATTTAAAAAACTTACTTTCTACTGTATCTGGAGTTGTGTGATAAACATAATTATTGCAACACATTAAAAGTTAACTTGTTGTTCCGTCACGGCTTCCTAAAAACGATTTGTTTTAGCACTGAAATGACTTCAATAACTAAATTTTTGACTTCATTTTTGTTTTGAACGCCAATCCTCTTCGCTCGTTCATTGATTATTTTATTTCTTCAATGAAATGTTATAGCGTTTTTAAATACATTTTTTACAAAGTTTATGAAATGGTAATCTCTCCTCATCCGCCGTTTTAATCCAGCGGAGGGGGAAGTTTTACGATATTTCAGAAAAGTTCAAAGTCTTATTGACTTATTGGAAAGTCGCAATTGAAACAAATGCTCTTTACTTCGGTTTTCGCTTTCAGTAAACCGTACCGTACCGAAAATTTTACGATTTTTGGTTCGGTATACCCAAAAACCGTACCTTACTGTACCGAAAAACCACCAGCCTTAGTCACATTGTTTTGCTTTTTTGAATTTACAATGTCACAAAAAAAACTTTGGAAAATTGTTACCGTTAAAACATTTATCATCTGGGGGAAAAGCAAAGTAACCGTGATCAAATTGAAAAATCATTTTTTTGTCGAAAGTTAAAGTAATCCTATCATATCTCGTGTCGTTGCCGATAAAAATTTTGTTAACATAATCATATTGATGAAATAGAAATTCTTGGCTGGTCGTTGAGTTGCTTGATTGTATCCATTTTAAACAACTATCGTGACTATTAAAACCGACACAAAAAGTACTATTGGAGTAATTATATGTTGTTTCGTTAATGGAAGAATAAGTAAAGTTGGAAAAAATCAACTCATTCCTGTCAGAAAAACTTTTGTCGAGGTTAATATTAATATCTATGCTATAGTTAAAAACAATATTTCGGGAAACATTGTTCTCATAATGTATAACATTTATATTGACTCCAGTACATACAGGAAAATTTCCTGCAATGCAAATATTCCACAAAAAAATAAAAACTAACCATCCAAACATTTTCACATTGGACACTGACAATGTTGAAAAGCTATAGCTTTCTAACACCCTTGACAATTTTATCAGTCCTTTTAAAAGAAGTGTTCCCAAATTTATTAGTTTTAAAATAGACTAAATGTTGTCAGTTACTGTTGGTAATATTTCCTTATCATGTTATTTTATTAGTTATTTGACAATAAAAAGAGTCTGTTATCAACAAGGCACTCCATGTAAAACAATAAAAATTATTTAACGATGCTTAAAAGAGAGTATTGTGCAAATGGTTTTAGTTTTTATAAATTTCCTCAAACTATTATTCATAATATAATTTTAGTTCAGCTAGTGTAGTACCTTCTCCGACCGCAAATCTGAAGGGGCTGTGGAGTTGATTCCAGCATGAGTCAAAAAAGCTATGATACGTTCAAGGCCGTATACAGAAAATTTTTGTGGGGTGGGTACAACAGCAGTGAAGCTGCAGCCGCTTTAACCCTTTCACAATCTGCAGTACCAAATTTTACATCTTCAACAACCACAATTGCAGCATCTTTCAATCAGAGAGCAACTTTTACAACAATTCCTAAAAGTTTAGAACAAATTCAACCGGAAGCTTCTAAATCACTAATTGAATCAAATAATGCTGACTTTGAGAATATTTATCCATTTTTGTAATTATTTTGATGTTGGTGTTGCGGAGATATTTCACTCCTGACAACAGATAAAGTTTAAGTTGTATGTAAAGTGTCGAGAGAGAATAATAACACGTGTTTATTGCAGCATAAAAAGTATATAGAATGAGATACAAAAAGAATGCAATCTTATGCTTTTATAGAGAGAGGAAAAGAATGAATGTTAAATATGCAAATTCACGAGATTGTTTGCAATCTTCGTGACAGTTGGAGATAGTGTAGTGATTTGAAATTGAGTTCATTGAAAGCGAATATTTTGAGTCAAAAGTCGTTTTTTTTATTTATTGATGAATACCAGCTGATTTTAGCATAAATTAAACCCATGAAGCATTTTCTGACACAAAATTGATGTTGATGATGATGCTGGAGCATGCATAAACTTCAAACGGATGAAAAAATTGGCCTTACTTTTGTAAAACCGAACCCGGTGACCATTTTAAAGCTATTTAGAAGCCGAAAAAAATAAAATCAAATTATATCAAAAAACAAATACACTCTTTTTCCTAAAAAGTTGTTTCTTTTTTTGTTTTTTAAAAAATCAACAAAGCGAAATTCGTTTCGATGTGCGTACCGATTTATTTCATTTTTGCTTCCATCTTTTTGCTTTTACTTTTTTTTCAAACTTTACATTGTTATTTCTTCTTTTTTTTTGTTGTTGTCTAAATAAATCTCCATTCTTTGTTTTTTCACTTTTTTCTTTTGCTTTATCTCCGATGAATCTTTCATTCATTTCGCCTTTTTTTCAATACTTTTTCAACTTTCTTTTTTTTTCTGCTGTTGCTTTTCAGAAATATACAATTTTTTGCTTCTTTTTTAAAAATCGAGAATACGAATGTTTGATTTTTTTGCTTTAACTTTGAAAATGTTATCTTTTGTAAAGTTTCAAACATGTCGAAATTTAAAAATGTACTTGACCTTTAAAGCACATTGTTAGTGAAACAAGCACAAGCAAAAAATTATTCTTCAAAATTAAATTTTGTTTCTAACCGGCATTTGCAAATTCAAAAAAATTCTTTCCATAATTTTAAAATAAATAGCAAAAAATAATAATTTAAAAAAAGATTGAAATGCAATTTTTCATTATTTAGTCAGAAACAAAAAAAACCGCACAAGGGAAAAAAGGGAGAAAAGCAATATTTTCATAAACAATTGAAATATGACTTATTTTTTTTCTCTTTAAAATGTTTTTGGCAGCTCCACATAAACTTTTTTGAGGAAAAAAATTCAAAACCAAATCGATAAAATTTTGAAAAAACATATATTAGAAAAGAGAAAAAGTTGTTTTTTCGAGCACCCATCAAAACGTTTTTTTTATAGTTGAGTCATGGGAAAACGTTTTTAATAGAAAAAATATGAAATTTAAAAATTTTGTTTAAAAAAGGTGTTCATTTATTTGAGCTTGATAACAGTGTTTAAAAACAGGAAACTGAAAAATGCAAAAGATTGTCCAACAAAAATTATTTTAAATTGTTGGAAACCAAGCAACCTTTGTTTTAAAATGCAGCAAAAATTTGCTGTTAAACAGAAAAAATTCAGATTTATTTTTGTCGAACAAAAAAATGAAATAATTGACAAACCCATTTTGAAATATTTTTTTCAACAATCAATCAAAAAAATTAATGTAAAACTAAGAGATTGAAACAGAACCAACATTTAAAAAATAATTTAAAATTTAATTAATAACCTTGAAAAAAAATGTTTTCAAAACTATTAAACTTTTTTAGCTCTAACTGAAAAATCACAAAACTTTTAAGCCTACAAAAAACATTTTTAACTAAAGGTTCTGTTAAAAAACTACGGCTTAATTTAAAAAAAAAGATTTCAAAAATTCCGTAAAATTTGAAATAACCGCAGAATTCGCTTGGATAAAAATCGAAAACCAACATTTTTTGGATGATTTTATCAAAAAATAAAACCAATGATTTTAAAAATATAAAGTTTTATGCTGAAAAAATCAGAAAAAGTTTTTTAAGTTTTTAACCTTTGACGTTTTTATTGAATTCTTTCTATTTCTTTTTTCTCTCTCAAATTTGAAGAGAGAGAAATTATCTGACAAAAAAGAAAGACACAAAACAAAAAAATCCCAATTTTTTTTTTAAGTTTTCAATAATTTTGTTTGCAACTTTGTAAAAAATTACGGTAGCAAAATCTACCCTAATACTTTTCTTACTGTAACCGAAAATTCTAAAAGCATTCCAAAACACAGAAAAACGTACAATTTCATTTTTTGATATTTTGTGATAAGAAAAAATATAGTTTAGCAGAGTTTATGTGTGTAAAAATGCTTAAACATGTGTGTTTAAATGTTTATAACCTTTCTATGGGCAAAATTTGTTTTAAATCCAAGTTATATTTTACCTTTCTGTGTTTCTTTCTTTCCCCTTTTCATATTTCCCTGACATGACAAACGTTCGTCGTTTTATTTTGCTTACGCATTCATTCCTATTCTTTTCAGTATTTTTTGAAGTTGTTTGTTTCAAAAAAAAGCGCCCAAACAACATTTTTTGAAAAAACTGAAAATCATTTTGGAAATGTGTGTTTGTGTGTGAGTTGAAGGAAAAAAAAGACCAAGTAAAAAACTGAATTCTTTCCTCTCTTTTTTTCTTTGAAAAGAAAGAAATGCATATCTATATTTTGTTGACGACTAACACAAATGCAGCTGGTGTATATATATATTTTGTGTGTGGAAAGCAAAAGCAAAAAGACAGAAGAAGGAAAGAAAAGTCGTCATCAAATAAATGCACAAAATTTTGGAGAGAGAAAACTAACTGTAGCACACGCAATCGTGCACTTTTCCCCTATTTTAAAAAAAAGTAACATAAGATCTTAAATGCATAAATACAATGTATATAGTGTATGTGTGTATGCATATGTCAGCCTTCCCGTTTCTTCTTTCAGTCCATCCTTCTCCTCCCCTCCTGCTGGTTAAACTGCCACAACAACTTTACATTAAACATTTCGAAAAAAAGAGAAGGCAGTTGTTCATATTCGTTCCGCTGACGCGTCCATCCGAAACGAGGCCGTCCATTATATTGTTTATAGCCGGTTCTTTTTTTTTCTAAAAAAGGGGAGGTTGTGAGATGTGTCGTGTTGAATGTCGTCGTCCTTCATTCATTCGTCCCCCCTTTCATTTTCTACATCTTTCTTTTTTTATTTTAGTTCTTCTTTCAATTTTTTTTCTTTCCAACCCGACAAGTGAGTAAGCTTTTTTAGAAAAAAAAGAAAGGAAAGAAGAGCTTGCTCACTCGTATTTCTTCTGCCCCCTTGTGCGTTGTACATAGAAGCGACAACCAACCAACCAAACTATGCAAGATCTATCTAACGCAACCACCACCACCCCTACGAGCAGGCATTCATCCATCCGCGCGGCCTCCAAAAAAAAAGAGAAGGTGCGGTGTGGAAAGTTTGTAAGCAAAACGCGCGCTTCGTTTTTTTCTACTACTATTTTCTTTTGCTCGACGACGAACGCCAATGGCGTTTGTCTGTCCGTGGGTGGCAAAAGCGCATGAATAGTTTTACCATGTTTAAAACCGTATCCAAAAATATATATCTATATTCAGTTTAGGTACCATATAATTTTTTGATATCCTTTTATCCAAATTTTGAATCAAATCTTGACTTCAATGTGATGTTTTTGGCCCTTTAAAATCCCCTAAAACCTCGTCTTCACAGCCTTTTATCCCCATTTTAAATATTTTGACCCCCTTTTAAGTTTTTAAAGGCCTTTTTTGGCTTGATCAAGTCAGTTTTAAACATTTTTTGCCTTTTATCGAAAAAATTACTCCATCAATAACGTTAAATAACTTTTTTTAAAGAGCAAATGCGTTAAAAACGTCAAAGAAATTGAACCATGCTTTTTTCAATGTGCGCGTATTTGCTCGTTTTTAACCTTTTCTTTTCTTTGAACCAAAAAAGAGAAAGAAACTGTTTTAGAAGTTTGGTAAATTTTTGAAAAAATAGAAATAACTGTTCAGAAAAAAAGATAAAAATCGATTTAAAAGTAGAAAAAAAAAAGATTTTTGGCTTCAAGCTTCCTTCCGGGACGTCGTTCTTGGTTGTTATTTTGTTGGATGTTTCGTGAGCCTTTTTCCTTTATAGGCGCCTTCCCACAGAGCTTCGTTTTCCTTGTGTTTTTCGGCGTTGCGTGTATTTTAAAAAAACAAAAAAAAAGATAGAAATATTCTATGTTTTTTTTTCATATCATTTTTGAAAAAAAAATATAAAACAATAGCTTAATGTAAACGAAAAGAAGAAAGAAAAAGCCATCAAAAAAGAAATTTTTGTGATGCCTCAAAAAAGCAGCAAAAATTGAAGGAAAATAATTTTTACGCAAAAAAGATAGAAAAAAAACTGTTAAAATTTTTTATGAATTTGAAGCAAAAATCAGTGGTACACATTTTGCCAAAATGCCGCAATTATTGAAAAAAGCAATATTAATTTTTTTGAATCAAATCCATTTTTTATTTTTTGCCGTTCTTTGATTGACAGCTTTGACTTTGCTTTAGGGAATTTGAACAAAAATAAGCGTATATTCCTTAAAAGATTATTCAATAATATTAAATCAATGGCATAAAAAAATTATAATAAATCGCGATAAGAATAAAAACTTTTTTTGGATCAGCTGATTGTTCTTATTTTTTGTTTGTCCGAGTTTTATATCTCTCATTTTGCTTATCTTTTCCTTGAATTTGTCCGTCTTCTCGTATTATTTATTATTATATTTTGAATGGAATATTATAGGCCTATGGCTTCGCAATATTTGCAGCCACAGCGACAGCATGTAACTTATTCTCCAAATAAACAGACAAACGGTACACAACAAGTTCCAGCAACTTCAATGTATACAACATCTTCTGGCTTTCAAACATTTCAAACTGTAAGTCCTTTTCCTTCTTTTTCTCTATGACTGTCATATGTATGTTAATTTTTATAGGTATTAACTCCAACCTATACTGATGCAAATGGTGAACATGTTACTAAAATTGAACCACATGATGGTGAACAACATCAACAATTAAGGGTATGTCTCTTTAACTTAATACCAATTAGAATTACCTTAAAACATTATACTTTTTAGGTATTAATGCCCGTATATCAAAATGCTACAAGTTCTGGTACACAAATAAAATTTGTTGATGCAAGTGGTGCAGGAAATTCCGTAATATTTTCAACTTCTAATGGTTCATATGCCCAAAATGGTACAATTGTTCATCATCAACAGCAGCAACCACAACAATATCAAACGATACAAATTGCAAATCATCAACATGGACAAATTGGACATCAAATTGTTAATGGACAAATAATAAATGGTACAAATGGACAAGGACATTTTTCTAATCCTGTTCAATATATTGTTGTACAGTCTGCACCAAATGGAAATACCGTACCTGTTGAAATTAAAAGTGAAATTGATGCACCAATGATAATTAGTCAAGTGCAAGATGGTGTTCGAGATGTTCGTAGAGCAAAAGATGCAAATCGGAAACGCCGCCGGCGGCTTACCGAATCTGAAGAAGAGGCAATGGCTCGTAGACAAAAGAATCTTGAAGCAAAAAGGCGTCGACTTGCAAGAGAAACAGAAGATGAAAGAAGGCGTCGAAGACAGAGAGACGCTGAAGCAAAAAGAAAGCGCCGTGAACGTGAAACTGAAGAGCAAAGACTTTCAAGGCTTAAACGTGATTCAGAAAGAATGCGACGAACAAGAAGACTTAAAAAGTGATAAAATTTTTGTTTTTTGGATTAGAAAAAATAACTTTATTTAGTTTTAGGCTTCAAAATAAAGATGGTGTTCCAGCCGAAATTATTGAAGCTGAACAACAACAGCAGCAGCAATCTCAACAGCCAACACATTCAAGAAATTCTCATCAACAAAATCAGCATACTGTAACATTATCAAATTCAATGCCACCACCATCAACTCGAAGAGTTCATCATCCAAAACAAGAACCAACAAGTTATTTATCTTCAAATTCTTCAGCAGCAATTAATCAAACAATTGCATCGGTTGTTGATAATAAACTTTCAAATATGGTTGTTCTAGATCAAAAACCACTTCAACAGGGTAATACACAATATATACAAATCCCTTCAAATTCTATGGTTCAAACTGTTGCAGTTCCACAAGGAATGCTAATTCCGTCATCCCAGGGTGGACATGGGCAAGTACAACAAATTATTTTATTACCTCCATCTGGTCAACCAACAAATGCAATTACTATTCCACCTGGAACGCAAATAATTCATCAAAGACATCCAGATTCAAGTGCATCATCTGTTAGCTCATCGTTTATTACTGAAAATGTACCGCAACTACAGCATCAACAACCTCAACAACAACAACCGCGGCAACAACGACAACAGCAGCAACAAACAAGTATTATTTTACCTGATGATCCAACAGAAAGACAAAGAATTCGTAATAAAGAACGAGCTCGAAGAAGACGTGCCCTTGAAACTCCTGAACAACGTGCATTAAGAAATATGAAAACTGCTGAAAGAATGAGAAGAAGACGAGCACAACTTGCTGAGCAAAGAGCTCTTGAACATGGTCATTCACAGCCTGTTAAAGTTTTGCTTACTGATGAAGAATATAATCATCGTTTTGAAGATATTTTCCAAGTTTGTTTTTTTTGTTTTTTTTCTTTAATTACCGTATCCTATTTTAGTGTGTTCTTAAACGGGCTGATTATGAAGTTGAAAACAATGGCCCTATTGTACCAAGACCAAAATTTCCACCAGGTTATCGTCCTCCAAGTAGTCAAATGTTTGTTGATGAAGACCCACAAAACTATGTTCTTGAACATATGGAAGCATCTGAATTACAAGCTGATGAAAATGAAGAAATTGAAGAACAAGAATATAAGCCAACAATTGATGAAGATGGAAATGGAAATGATTTAGATGAATCAAATCAACATGATGAAAGTTTACATGGCTCTTCGGTATCACATGATGAATTGGATGATGATGAAGATATTAGTCAAGATCATGATGGTGTTAATCATGTTGAACAAGATGAAATGCTTCAACGATTGTGATTATTCTTTATCGTATTGTTTTATATAATTAAATTAATTTCAAACACACCATTGTATGCCTTTTTTCTATTAAAAAGATTCTTATTTGTTTGAAGCGAGGACTTGTTTTTTTGTTGTCTCTCAGGAAATTTATTTTTATTTTTTTGTTAGTGTCTTTTTTTTCCAAGTACATTTATCCAAAGATGGTTTTTTAAATATAAGTGTATTAAGTTAGTTATTATTTTTTTACTGTATTTGTTTTAAAACAAATTATTCGCAAAGATTGGATTTTTTCGACATCAGGATACGAAAAAAATTACAGTACCCATTTTAATGTTATCCAATCTTCCATCAATAATAAACGGCTCTTAATATGCTTTTTAATTTAATTCCGTTTGGCTTTTAGCGAGTCTACCTTTTTATAATTTTTTAAATATTTTAATTGTTGCCTTCTTTTTTATTTTTTTTGATAGCCTAGAAAGATTCTAACATTTTTTGCAGAGAAAAAACCAATTTCACAGCCTTTTTTTAACAATTATTTTTGCATTGGATTTCAAAATAGTTTTTTGATTAGGTTTTTTATTTACATATTTTTAATTTTTTCTTCAACCTAATCTTAAACTATTTTGTTTCTCTCTCTGATTAAATTTATTTTTTTCCGGTTTGTTGTCGGCTTTTGACAACACTCTTTTTCTTTTTTCTTTATTATTATTTTTTAAAACAAAAAGAATCTAAAAAGTTTTTGTTCATGTCCCATTTTATTTTTTTTTGTTTGTTAATAAAATTCATAAATAACAAAATAATATAGTTTTAAATTTTTTACAGTTATTGCCAATGTTGCAACTAAAGGACAATACAGAGAAGCTTAATTTTCACCACTTTGTGAACACATTTATGTCAGATGGATTAAAAAAAATCAAAAAATTAATTTGAATAAAATATATAAATTTTTTTATTTGCTTTTTCTCATGTAACAACATTAAAATTTTTAAGAGAAAATATATATTTTTTTATTGCATTTATAAACTTTCAATTGCGTTATTTTCATTTTTTTTGTTTGATCATCAGGAAAAAGGAAGAAATGAAAGATAGAAGACACCGATTCAATTTTTAAAAAAAAAAGATGCTTGCTTCAAACTTGTTTTTATTTGAGCATTTCATTTTCAAGCTTTCACTGTTATTTTCGTTTTTCAAGTTTTTGCACGATAAAAATTTTTTACATAGAACACAGTTTTGCGGATATTAATTTAAAAAATTAGTTTTTGATTTTACAGTAATTTAAATTTTTTTAAATTTGCTTTCAATTTTTTATCAATTTTAACAATTAAAAAAAATTGTCTTTGGGTGCAAAGACGACAAAAACATTGTTTTTGAAACTCCACATTTTTAAAAACATATATTTCTAATTACTTTATTCCATATTTATTTATTATAAAATTAAATTAATGTAAGTCGATTCAGATGGTAATTCATTCATATTTAACTTTTCTTTTGTGCCAATTTTTGACGTACCTCAATTAAGAGACAACCAACCTATCGTCTTTTCTCTTTCAAAAACTCAGATGACCAAATTTTTTCCATGCTTTTTTGAACATCAAAAAAAATTGCGTCAAAAACTCATTTCTCAGGATCGAAAAAGAAAATTATATGAAAAATTGCTTAATAATTATTTTTTCTTCCTTGAAATTTTTTTGAATGGAACAAACTTTTATTTCGATCCCTATATTCTATCTTAAATTCATTGTATATTTCATTCATTTTATTAGAAGCAGCGTACAGAAATGAGAAGAAGAAATAAGAAGAAGAAAATAAAATTAAAAACGGAGAAAATTGAATGTGTGAATTTTAGAATGGAAAACAGTGACCGATGATCATGATTTTGTTGATGATGATGATTCACTTTTGAAGAAAAATAGGGGATAAAAATCAAGCTTAGACTTTGATGGAAGATTTGATGAAAAACAACATGAAACTTTTTTAGATAAAAAAATAGTTATTTTTGTTTTTGGAAGTGTTTCATAGTTTTTGAAGATAAATGTCGAGAGGGCCACGATAATCATGATCATGAAAAAAAGGTGGCGATAAATGGCCTTCTTCTTTTTTTTGAAGTAAGTAAAAATGACAGACGATAATATCCATTTCATAAGTTTTTGATTACATCAAGAAAAAATTTCAAGTGTTTGAAGTGCCTCTTTTCATTTTTTTCCTCCTGCGGCGGCGGCGTTGATGATTTCCATGCAATAAATGGAATAATAACAAAATAATCCGATTCCTTTTTCTTTTGCGGGTTTTTTTGTGTTATTTCAAGATCATCAAAAAATATATATTTGGCTCTCGCTTTTTTTTCGAATAAAGAAATTGAACAACTTCTTTTTCTTTTTTTTGACCACTCATTTCCACTCTTATTTGATTCAACTTTCTTTTTTTTTGCAATTGAATCACAATTTTTTTGATCAAAAATTATTCAAAAAAAGAACTGTCCTGAAAAATGAAAAATAAAGGAATTGCCTCAAAACAAGTGTTGGTTTTTTGTTGTTCAACAAAAATTTTTCGATGCTTATGTGTTTTTAAGCAGCAGCAGGAATTGCCTTGACCGATTCCCAAAAATGAAATAAAAAAAATCGGCGCTTTTTCTATTTTGAATTAATTTGGCCCTCAAAAAAGTGAAAAATGAAAAGTTTTCAAACAAACTTCAACACTTCTTTTCTTCTTCCATCTTTTTTTTGCCTTTGACTTTTCAGACTTCAGAATTTTGCAGTTTTTTTTGATTTTTGATGATTTTGATTATTATGAAAAAAGCACGCGTGTGACCTTGTCTTCTTCCTCCTTCTCATTTTTTTACGACTTCTTTTTTGCTTCTCAATTTTTTTCTGGATTTTAGAGTTGAAGAAAAAAAATAGAAGTTTTTGCTTTGACCTGATTTTTCTTCTTTTTCTTCGTTTTACCTCACCTTTCAATAAAAGAAAGGTTCTTTTCTTTATTCTAATTTCCGGTTGCTTCTTTTGTCATGATTTTTTTATTACAGTCAACTTTTGTCAAAAAATGGCAGAAGAAGGAGCGGCTCTAAAATTTGCGTTTTTTATTGTATTTACTTTTGTACGGTTTTTAATATTTTTTTCCTTCAGTCTTCAGATACATTTGCAGATGGAATATTTTTTACAGGAAGGAAAGGAGTAGCATTTTTTTTTATGATTGCGGACAACTGAAGGCAATTATGGTTGCTCGTTTTTATGAGTACTTCGAATACTATCATTTTTAGCCATAAAAAATCATGTGTGGTTACAGTTTCAGTTTTTTCCCATTTTTTAAAATCTGTATTTTGTTCAAAGATTTGAGTTTAAACGAAAACTTAATTGAACTTAATTAATATACAGTATACAATTCTTCGTTAATTCAAATGTAGCAATTATTATGCAACTTTTACAATTCTATAAATCCGTTTATGAACTTTTAACCACCTTATTTTCACGTTATTTTATTACCCAAAATTACTACCACCAAAAAAAGAAGAATTTAATCATTGTCTTTTGTCTCCTTCTTTTCTAAAACCTATTTTTAGTCATGCAACTTTTTTTATTATATTTTTCATGGATGTCATTACCACGAAAAAAAAGCAATCAAACAAAGGCCAAATTTTTTTCCTTTTTATATTCCACGAAATTTTGAAGATGAGAGCACTTTTTTTGGTGGTTTTTTTGATGTTTGCCAGAAAGCTTATATCTTCACACTTTTTTTTTATAAGGAGAGAAGGCTCTTCTTCTTTTATATAAAAAATATATATTTTTTTCAGCAATTTTCATTCACGAAAAATGTTTGACGCATTTTTTTATGCTATTCGTTTGTTTTTTTATTTTTGTTGCAAAAAATGCACGGATTTTGTTTTTTAATAAAGGGGGATATTTGATTTAAGAAAAAGATAAAACTTCCGGTCTGTTAAAATATTAAAAAAGTATCATTGAAAATGTTTCAAACAATTCGGATTTGAAAATGATTATGAACTTAAAATTAATATTTCAAATCATGAACGAGATTGAGGAACTACATCTCTCAATAATAAGCTGAGTAGTTCTCAAAAGCTTACCGATATTTGATTTAAATTTCGATGATAAACTTCGATCTGTCTTTTCTTATCCATGTGTTATATAAAGTTCTAAAGTCTGTTTCAGAAAAATAATTCCCACAAAAGCTTTTTCAAATTTATCTGTTTTCAAAATTTGATCTTTCCTCCTTTTTTGCTCTTGCTTTTTCTTTCCCAACAAACAATCCTTTACCTTGACTTAACCACTTTTTTGTTATTCATATTTATATTTGAACTTGTTAGCCCTTTTTCTTTTTTTTTGCTCGTGTCCCTTAAACAAAAACCTCTCCCACAAAAAAAAGAAGGCAGAAACCAATATTCCAAAATTGCTCAATAAACACAAATATACATTCAATACCCGTGTTTTTCTCTTTTCACCCTCTCTTTTTTTGAAGCTTTTTTGCGCACCGTTAAAAGCTTTCTTTTTTATTGTTTGAAGCAACCGGAAGCTTGCTTACTTGCTTGCTTGGTGACCGCCGGCTGGTCACACTTGTACAGGGAGGGGGTCACCGCTTGCTTCTTGCTTATTTTCAAATTTATATTCATTTTTTTTGTGTTGTTTTTGGCAACTGAAGCTTATTACTGAAAAAGTCGTCATGACAATGGTGAGATTGTTTTTTTATTTTTTGTATTTTTTTGATTAAAGCATAATTTATATTTTTGCTTTTGAAATGAAAAAAGGTGGCCATAGTTCGAGACAGGTGGCTTTTTTTCGATCGGGTACTTCTTTTTTTGTTTCTGGTTTATTTACAGTTTTTTGCAAGTTTTTTTCGTTCGAACTTTGATCGAAGTTTTTCTTTTTTTAAAAAGGCAGAAGCCGGTAATCATTTGTTTAAAAAAGCTTTTTGCAAGCTGCAAATGCTGCAAAACTTTTTTGTTGTGCAACATTTGCAGCTGATTAAAACTTGACAGGGAAAATCATGATCAGTCATTTCGTGTTTGATTATTAAAGAATGTTGATTTCCTATAATGTTGCATTTTTGAAGCTTTTTTTAAAGAATTTTTACCTAAAAGATTTGAAATTAATTTTTTTAGTTTGACAAAGTTGTGCTTTTTGATAATTATAAACTCACCAATTTACTCTTTTGAGAAGTTTCAGTGACGTTATTTATACATTTTTATTAATTTTCGTGCTTATTTTTTGATAATTTTTTTAAATTTTACGTGCTTTTAATTACCATAAATAATGTCATATTTCTATTTTCAATTCTGCTAATCTATTTGAATTAAAATTCTGTTAATACCTCTTTAAAAAATTTTAAAGTTTCCCATTCCATTGAAAGTGACCATTTACACTTTTATTTATGGCAATCCGCTGCTTTTGCAAAAGTGTTTCAATTTTCATTTTCCTCTTCCATTTAAACCCCGTTTTTAAACACATTGTTTTTGCGCTTTCTCCTTCGTGTCTTCATCTTTATTTTTGAACACTAATTTTGGCTCTTTCTTTTTTTCCTTTCACATGTTTAAGCTTTCATTATTTTCAATTGCAGATTGCAATTTTTCAATAAACGACTCCCATCCATTTCCGTTCTTTAAACATCATCTTGCAATTTTTTTTGCCATTCTCAGATATATTCAATTTCACTTTATAACAAATTGAAATAAAAGAAATGTAAAATTTGTCAAAAAAGAGATTATTACAAAAATATGACTGTCAATGAAGAGTCAATTTATGAATCTTTTGAATCAACAAAAAATATATCTCCAAAAAGTATTACTTCAATTAAATCTTTAAAACGATCACCTCGAAGTGGAAATAATGGAAGTGTAAAAAGTGAACATTGTAAATATGAAGGTTGGCTTCGAGTTTTTGGTAAGTTTTTGAAATTTTCTCACGGTACTTAAAGCTTGAGAAATATGAAAAAGAGAGATAAGTGAATTAATTAATTTTAAAAAAGCATCCGATTGGCTTTAATTTGATTTTTCTCTTTTTCTCACAGTATTGTTTGTTTGTTTGTGATTGAAAATGTGCGAATTTTTAGAAGGTTTAACTTTAAATGACAAAGATGAAAATGTTGAATGGCACAATGGATTTATTGTTTGCCGAAGTGATGAGCAATCACTTATTTGTTATCCAACTGAAGGGGTAAGTTTTAAATTTATTTAATCTTTTTTTAACCAAATCATATACTTAATTATGTAATACGTACAAAAAGTTTTTCGTTGGTTTCACCGCGAACGAATATATTTTCGCTTCGAGACCATAAAATCAGTAATTAAAGCCGAAAAAATTATAGACTGCAAAAACGTTTGCTCGATTTTTGCCATCCATAAGATTGGATGATCCAATACCATTGGATACCTTTCAACTTCCAACTGCAAGCAATTATTCTTCTCCAATAAATGCCTATGAACAACTTCCACCCCTTCCACCTTTGCAAAAAAAGTCATCTAGAATTTTGCCAGGACTTTCAGCAACAATCGATCGAGTAACCGAAAGAAAACGAAATCGAAATATTTCATCATCAACTTCAAGCTATGGAAATTATGCATCCCGATCTGCAACAGTTTCAAGATATTATGGCTCTGAAATTACTGTACTTGAAAATCAACAACAGCCAAAAGCATCAACAATACGATCAAAATCCGCAAAAACATTTGCACAAAAATTTTATTATTCAACTTTAAGAACAATTCGGGGTTGGTTTTGATTATATAAAAAACTTTTTAAAAAATTTATACTTGTTTGGTCAAAAATGAATCTTTGCTTTCTTTCTTTCTTTTGCCCGGATACCACTCACTTAAATCCGAAATTCAATTCAACTTTTTTTTTATTTTTCACTTTTTGTCACTTATCTTTGCTTTCTTTCATTATTATTCTTATATATATTTTTGTAAAGTACCTTCCGACAACTTACCATATTTTTCTCTTATTTTCGGATCTCATCACTTAAAGCTATTTTTTTCTCACCACGGAAGTTTTTACTATTCATCATCGATGGTGGTCATTTTTTGATTTCGTTATTGGACACAATTAATCCGTTTTCTTTCACTGTTTTAAGTCCAGCTTGTGTCCGGAACATTTTCATTGTTTCGTTAATCAACTTATATTTTTTGTCCTCGTTGTTCTTCCTTCCAGGAAGTATCATTCAACAGCTCTTTTTTTCTGATAACAAAAAAAGCAAGACTTCTAAAAGTTTTTTTTCGCTGAACGCTTATATGTTTTTTACTCGATTTTGATCGGGATTGAGTAAAAAAATGAAGGTAAAAAAGGCGGAGTGCTTGTTTCCTTCTTACCTTCGAAAAAAAACTCAAACTCAAAGTCTGCTTTTTTTGTGGACGGAAAAAACCGAAGGACTTTTTTTTTCAAGAAAGGAGAGAAAGAGAGTTTTGTTGCTACCGACTATATTTTTGCGCGAGATCAAGAAAGAATACTCTTTTTCGTTTATGAATTTTTTTACTTGATTTTTGGATAATTTTTTGGCTACTTTTTTTTGAAGAAGTTTGTTCCCGAAAATCGTCATCCTTCAACAACATTGAATTTTTTACGCTTCTTTTTTTGATTGTTTGAAATTTTTTGACCTTCATTCACTTTTTATTTCAAGGTGTTTAAATTTGATTTGAAAGTGAATTGGAAAGAAAGATGGTGTTAAATCGACATCCTGGAAATAATTCTTCAAATTATTATTATAATCCATCACTCCCTCCACCAGCACCACCATCAATTCCATCATCATCATTGATATCAACAATTCCAAGCGGTGGAAGTAATAGTTCACAATTTTCAATTGCATCAGCATGGGAAATTTCAGCCAGAAATCGAAATGGTGGATTTTTATTTCGAAATAATCGACTTTTAAAATCCTCAAATGAAGATCATCGAAGATTTTCACGTTCTTGTGATGAGCTTGATAATTTGGAAAATAGCAATAATAATTGTAATTATTCAAATTCCTCTGAATATTCTTCTTCTTCATCAAAGTATATTCCTTCAACGCCATTTGGTGGAAGAAGAAAGCCACGAATAATTGCAAGATCTCCGCTTGTTGCTTCACCAATGCTATTTCGACAATCACCACGAAATTTGAGATCAAAATCAAATGCTGCACATGGTCTTCGAAATAATAATAATGGTGGTGGTGGTGGTGGAAATGGACTTCATCGATCATTACAATATTCTGTTACTTTAACTCCAACAGTTAATTCTATTCATATTGCACACCAGCAACAACAATCAAAGCAAAAAGAAAATCGAAATTACGGTTAGTTTCAAAGTATTTCAATATCAAATTTCGATTTCGATAAAATTTTGAAATTATTAATATTCATGATTTTTTTCCCTTTCTTTTTTTCGTAAGATTCTGAAAGTCACTTTTATTTTACGAGTTTATTTAAATTTCTGTTTTTCTCTTTGTCATTTTTGATATTTTCATTTTTCTGTCACGTTTTTATGTCTTTCATTTCATTTTTTGTTGAAACCTTTGCCAAAACTTTTTTTTCAATTTTGATCAACTCTTTTTAATCTCTTTTTTTATATAAATTTTTAAAAAATATCGGATTTTCCTTTTTGTATTGTATTCTTTGTTCCTTTTTTCAATCTTTTCTTCCACAAAAAAGTTTTTAAACAATTACACTTTCTTTTTTTTGGACCTCTTTTTTCTTTATTTTTCATTCCTCGAAAAATGCAGATAATCTTATTTAACTCCCAAAAAAAGTATCAAACAATATTCTTTGCTTTAAACTCATATAACAAAAAAAAAGTAGGGGGGTTAGGTTTTATATAATACAAAAGCTTTTGTTTTGTTTTTAAAAGAAAAAATAATCGAGGAATTGAATCTTCTGCTTTTTTGTTGAAAGAAAAAAAGTATTGGTCAGTTATGAAAGTTAGTTTTGAACAATAGAAATAAGGACACAAATCTTTTCTCTTTTTTTTTTAAAAAAACTCAAAAATCACAGTTACAATCATTGTTTGCATTTCACTTTTTGAAGAAAAGAGAAAAACGTTTAGAAACAAAGCATGCTTCTAATTTTCAGGTTTCAATTTCGAGTTTTAAAAATTGTTCTTTTTCAATTTTTTTCTTCAAGTGGCCGACCAAAAAAGTGAAGTTTTTGTAAAAACAAACGAACGCATGATTCTTTTGTTTTATCATTTTTGAACAGAAAATCGAGTTGCAAAAATAAAACCAAAAATTTGCAGAAAAACAATCGTTTTTATCAAAGAAAAAATAAACTTTTTGTTCCAAAAAAAATAAGAGAAATATCAAAAAAAATGAATCATTAAAAAAAAAGTACACGCATACAAAAAAGGGGAATAATAAAAACTAAAAAGGTCTTGAAAATGTTTTTTTATTGGTAATAAATCCCATTTTTTCTTAGTTTTAATTAATTACCTTTTTTTCTTAAATTCTTCTAGTTCTTGGTTATATTTGTCATTTTTATCTAAAAAATTACACACGGTTTTACTAATTTTTTTCATTAAAAAAAGTTTTATTTGTTTGACCTAGAAAGTACAGTATATTTTAATGACCGTAAAATAGGGGTACTGTAGTTAATGAAATAAACTTTTAATAGTATTAATTTAAACCATATTTGTTATTTTTATTTTGTTGAGATTTTTAAGATTTCAAACAGAGCAAAAAAAGTGCTTTAAAAATTTAATAAATTAAATTGCTTTTTCAAACACCTTTTTTGAATTTTAGATCAATTTTTTGCCGATTTAAAATCTTAGGAACACTTTTTTTCCTCTTTTTGTTTTTTTGTTTTTTTGTTGCCATTTGTTTTTTTTTCTCAAAACGTAGACTTTAATATTTTAAAAAAATGAATGAATCAATTGTTTCCATTTTTTGAAGTGTTACAGTATACTTTAATTTCCATTAATAACCTTCAAAAAAGCCTTTTTTTCTCAAAACTATGAAACATTGTTTTTTAAATTTTCTGAAGAGCAACAAAAAAAATCTCTCAGATATATTTTTGAATCACGTATTTTTTATATTTAAAAAAAAACATTGTAAAATAAACGGCCTCCAACTTGGGTCGAGTATGCGGGCGTAAATCGAAACTGCTATTTTTATAACAACAAAAAAAAGTGATGTGAAAAGTATGCAAATGGCGCTTTTTTGGAAATTTCGTCTCTGCCAATAACCCTTAAAATTTAATTGCATTTGTTGTCAAAAAAGAAAGTTTTCATTAGTGTTTCAAAATTATGCAGCAAAAGGTTTTTGATAAAACATTAAACTTTAAATTCTTTGTTTCGAAATTATAGATTTATGAATGCTTGTAGTAGTGCTTGGGGTACTGTATAATTGATATTTGGAAAAATTTAAAGTCACAAAAAATTTTATTCATTAAAAAGAAGATTTATTACAATAAATTCCAAAGATTCTGGAGCATTTTTTAAATCAAAAACAACAAAAGTTTTGAAAAAAGGCGCAATTTTTATTTTGTTTTATGCTTCCGGTTCCCTCAAGATTTCTTGTATTAAATTTCTTTTTATTATCATTTTTGTCTTTCTTTGCTTCTCCAAGGTCAGAACTTCAGGGGGTCGATTCCAACAAAAAGGGGGGAGGAGGAACTTTAAGGGTTATCACCTTCACCTTCAGATTCCTTAAAACTTTTTTTTAACGACTATAAAAAGTGTGATTTTCGCCGTTTTTCATTCAAGCGTGAAAGTATTTTTTCCCTCTCCATTTTTTTCGTTCTTCAATTTTCCGCATTCCTCCTTCGTTTATTGTACCACCAACAAAAAAATGAATATAGATATAAATGTGAAAACGATATGTTTTTTTTATTGTTTTGTTATAAAAAATCAAAAATATACGAATTTTTTCAAGTTAGAAATGACTTTTGCGGCACATTTTTTTTTGTTGTTTTACTTTTTTTGGATCCATGTTTTTGATGAAATAAAAACAGAAGGCAAAAACAATTTGCGCGTTTCAGAAAGTTGCAATAATTTTTTAATGTATGTATTCTCTTTTTTTGATTGCGTGATTTTTCAAGACATTTTGAAAAAATGGGAAAACAGAAAAGTATGAGTGAGATTTTTAGAATATTTTTGGCCCCCATCTGTCGTTTAACTTTTAGATGCAGCTGTCTTCAGCAAAAGTGCCATCAGCGATGTTTCCAAATTCTTCGTTTTTGTTCTTGAATTTTGAAAAATCCGCCCATTTTATGTGACAGATTTTTTACGATTTTTTATTACAAAATTCAGTTTGTCATTTTGCAATGATTCAATATATTTTAGACTTAAAATTTCTGCCTCAAAATTTTTAAAGAAAAAGACTCTAAAAATCTAATATAAACGGAATAACCGTTTTAAACTTTAGATTTGGATGAGAATTTTTGTAGCTATTCTTTTTTATAACCAAAAAAAACACAGCCAAAAAATTTCTATCAGATTAAATATTGTTGCAGTAATTATTAGATAATTCAATCCTGAAAATTCTAGCTTAAAGTTTTATCACTGTTTACAATAAAGATTTTATATTTGCATAAGCTTTACACTTTCCACCCTCCCATTCTCTCCCTTCAAAAAACAATACACATATAAATATCAAAGTTCAACACACTCTATTACTTTGACATTATTATTGTATTATATAAATATCTTTTTTTTGCAAAAAAGAAATTAACAAAGCCAGCAGCAAAAAATTCTTTCATCGGCGTTTTTGACAGCTGCTATTTTCTTTTTTTGACGGAAAAAAATTTATTTTTGCGCAAAAATTTTGGTTTAAAAATTCGTTTGAGGCAAATTTTTGATTCGTTTTTTTTGAAATTAAATGCAATAAAAGTTTAAATATAATTTTATTACTTTTTATTGTTTTATTTATTTTATTATATAATGATTTTTTCGATGCTTTTAAAGTGCCAAAAAAATGGCAGCTGCTTTTTTAGGCACTTTTGACTTTTGTCCTTCTTTGGCGACTTTAACTTCTGAAGGAGAAGAAGATTTTATGAAGCATGAGGGCTGCTTTTTTCTGCTGAAAAAACTCCAACGTAAACAGATCCCTTCCGTTTGTTTCTTTTTTCTCTCAAAAAAGTAAACAATTATTATTACTATTGTTTCTTGTGCCTTTAGTTTTTTGTTTTGTTTGATGTATGTGGATTTTGCTTGAAGGTGGTAGAAAGAGATATATGTATGTAGGGGGAAGTAATTGTTTTTAAATTTTGTAATGCCAAGGTTATTTATTTGCAAAATTACATTTTTTTTGGATTATTAGCGCTATTTTCGGTGAACAAATTGTAAACACATTAATTGCCGGCTATCTTTCATTTTAACAGAACACTAACTTTAGCTAATTTGGATTGTTTTCGTTTTTTATAAAAAATTTTATTTTTCAAAAAAAAAGTGAGAATATATTTCATTTTTCGATAAAACTCTTATTTTTTGGTTTCATTTTACAGTCTTTTATCTCTTCGTTTTCATTCAAAAAAATTAAATTGATTGCATTTTTGTTTGGCGAGAAAATCCGATTAAAATTACGTAATCGATCGTTCGCCGTTCTCCCCTTTTTTCTTTTAATATTTTTACGCAAATTCAGTTTAATTCATTTTTTACCCTCAAAAAAACGCCCTAAAATTTTTTATGTGCAAATTTTTTCATTAAAAAACGTTATTTTCTTGAGGGCAAAAAAGATGGCCTTCACGCTTCAAAAATCTCTATTTTTTCCTCTCTTTTTTTTTGAAAATAGCCATTCCTGTTCAAGAATTTTGATTAAAACTTGTTGCATATCATTTACTATTACTCTTTGGCTGCAGATGCTTGAATTAAAACTAAATCAAAAAAACTGGTTTTTAATCTGGCCAAATAAAAAACAATGCTGCAGAAAAAAAACCCGCAATACTCAAAAAATGTAATTTCTCTTTCAGTCTTTCGCGTGTTTTGCAACAATACATTTTTTGCTTTTTTGAGTGATTTTTTTTACGAAGAAAATGTTTTAATTGAAGAAAATTGAATGATATAAGCTTATGAGAGAGATCATCAACACCGGAAGAAGATGGAGGAAAAAAACTAGATCTTCTTCTTTTTTATTAAAATTTTAAGGAGACGAAGTGAAAAAAATACAGGAAAAAGCCCTATTTTCACACAAAATAAAAAACTTTTTGTATGCGCGAGAATTATTATTATTGAATTACTTTTTATCTCCCATCATCGCTTGTAATTTGATCTTCTTTTCCGTTACTTTCCATTCCCTTCTTCTTCCGGTGAATGTGAGACTATTATTTTTTATGTCTACAAATCCCAATCAAAATCTTAAACAACCAAGCAAATAATATATATCTGAGAGGATGAGAGATTTTCTTGCTGCAATTGGACACCGCCACATTTTATTGTGTGATGATTCGATTTAAAGACGGATTATCGCATTTCTTTATTTTTTTTCAGTTAACAGCTTCAGGGAAAGCAAGAGAACAGAAGTTTTTCGGTTGTCTTCCGCAAATTTTATTTTGTACAAAAAAATGTTTTAATTCTTTAATTTGCAAAAAAATGCTCTAATCTTTTAATTTGATTTTAATGAGCTTTAATTTTTGCAAAGAAACTGTCATGATTTTTTTCGTCAAGTTTTGTTTTGTTTTGCTGTAAAACTTATTTAGGATTTAAAATTCAGATTTTTGAAATTTTAGTCTAAAACAAAAATATTTTTTTATTTTTGTAATGCTAGTTTTCACTCGAGTCACTGTTTAAGTAATTTTTTTAATGAAGAACCTATTTACAGTTTGAGTCAAATATGGTAATCCAAAATTAAACACAAAAAGTCATGACAGTTTTTCTTTTTCAAGTAGCACCTGTAAGCTTTACCATTTTTGCAAACAAACAAAACTTACAAAAGGAGAAAATTTTGTGTGTTTGAGTTTGAGTCATTTCTTTAAGCAAAAAAAGAGAGAATTCTTTGTATTCCAAAAAGAATCTCAAAAATCGTTTATTTTTTTAGCATTCAAATATTTGCCTTGTTTCAGCCTCTCTTTTTTATTCTTTAAAAAACCCATTAGTTTTAGCTTTAAAAATAAATTCTTTTTTAAAAAGCGTGTTTAGCTTTAAATATTTATTACGGTCGTGTTTTTACGTTTTTTATTTAAACTCATTTCATTGTTATTTATAGCTTTTTTTCTGTCTTCAGTGTTCAGTGTTTTGAAGAATACTTGGCAAAAGTCAAGATTTCCTGATTTTCTTTATCCCCTCCATCTTTATCTGAGAGAGAGACACCCTCTTTCTTATTCAAGGACATCCATTTTTAAATGATATTTTAAAACATGGAATTAATTGATTACAATAATGAGCCACGTTCAAGATTTTCAACTGTTCGAGGTTTGGAACAACTTTTTTTATACCCCTATTTTAATAAATGACTATTACTTTTTTTTACTGTCTTTGTCTTTCTTCTCTTTTTCAATGTCTTGAAACGAATTCGATATATTTCATTTTCTCACCCTAATTATTTTTTTCTATCATTAAAAATGATTCATTTTTTGAAGAACAATAAAAAACAACACAGTCTTTTATCCATTTTTGTGTTATACTTTTTTTTGATTCATTTAATCTATTTTCTATTAAAAAAAAGGAGAGAAAAACTTGAAAAATGACAATCTCTTTCTTTTATTCGGGGCCATCTTTTTAGAAGTCAAAAGGCGAAAGGGTGATGACTGATGATTTTCGATGACACATTATGATTCGGTTTTTTTCATGTTTTTTTCCAAAATATCTGAATTCTAAGAAATTACACAAATATTATTTGTTAAAAGTAAAAGTATAATAATCAAAAACAAGCAAGAACAAAGTTGTTATCAAAATGTTAACAGGATTACTGTATCCTTTTAAAAAATAATAAAATTCAAAGATTCTTAAATGGATTTCATCAATTTTGTTTTCATTTTCTTCTTTTATGATTAAACATGTTTTTAATTCATAATGAATTTTTAAGAGTCTTTTACGGATAGGGATTCTCCGATTGAAAGGAAAAGTGATCAATGTGGAAAAATATTTTAAATCATTAAGAGCTCAAGTAACCGAAAAAAGAGAAAAGGGATTTCACGTTTATCGAGAAAAAAACTTCCGATCTCTCTCAATTTTTTAATTGCTCCGAAAAAAGAAAAAGAGAAACATACTTTTATTTTTGGAGTGAAATCCGCAAAAAGAATAAAGAGGAAAGAGAGAATATCAACTGAATTGAATTGAATTGTTTGTGATGTTGCGGGGGGATGAGATTCTCAAAAAAGAATATTGTTGTTGTCACCGAACGTCCGATGAGACACTCGAAAAACTTCTCTTTTTGCTCGCGTACCAGAGAAAAAAGAGAGATATATATTCTTCCTGTACTGCGCAGAAGTTTGTTGAAATAGAAGTGGTAATAGTAAGTGCGTCGTCCCCCTGGCAGTTCTTCTTCTCATTTAAAAAAAAGAAGGAATCAAAATTCGAGGTGAACAAGAAAAAAAAAATCAACGGGGTTGGGTGGTTGTCGCTGCAGCCACCCCGAAAACGCCTGCTTTTCTCTCTCTTCTCTTTTCTTTTCCTTTCGTTTTTCGCTGTTGGTCGACAACGTAAATTTATATTTTTTTCCCAAAAAGCGCGTTTGCTTTTTCACTCCTTTTTTTTGCCGCAGCCGCTGTCTTTTTTTTGCTGATTCCTACAGTGTTCCTTTCTTCATTTCTTCCTTCCTTCTTCCGAATAATTTTTATTTGAACTTCTGAAAACATATGTTTTTACATTCATGGATTCTTTGATTCAAAAAAGTTGAAATGCATCTATGGCTGCTGCTGCTTCATCACAACAATTTCATCATCATCGTTCATCGTCTTCAACAACAATACAATTAATTCTACATCAAATATGGAAATATATATTAATTATTTGGGATTTTATTAAAAAATTGTTTTGTTGTGGATTTTGTCGAAATTCGGGAAGATCAAATCCTCAAAGATTAATTGCTGCAAGAGGGGTTAAAATTGTTAGATTACCAGATGCTCGAAGGCTGGGATGTGATGAAAAAGATGTCGAAAATTTATTAGGTCCAGATTTTTCGCCATTTTTTAAAAGGAAATATTTAAATGGTCAAAAACGGAATAATGAAACAAAAATTAGCGTTGAATCAGATTCGGATGGAAGTGAAGAAGGTAAGCATTAAAAAGGGGTTTTGGAGAAACATTCGTGGTGGAACTTGAAATTCGAAATTATATTTTTATCAATAAAATTTTAAAAATATATAGTCACCATAAAAAAAATGAGTAATTAAATATCTTTCAATTTTTTTTATTGCCACGTTCCAGACAACTTTCTTTCTCGTTTTTCTTTTTCACATCTTTCATGAAACGTAAAAGTTCTTATCAAAACTTTTTTTCATTCTCTCTGGCTTCAATCCAAATATATATAAGTTTTTCATTGATTTAATTTTTTTGCACATTTTATTACATTTTTGTACTTTGTTTTTACCGAACATACTTTTTTAAGTACTACTTTTTTACAAACAACTTTTTACCGGTTTTCTTTTTTTTACCGCAAAAAGTTTTTTTTTGTCAACTTTCATTTTTCTTTGAAGTCTTAAATCTTTTTTCAATGTTTTTTTGATAAAAAAAGCATCGACGAAATACAAGAAAAAAACACAGTTCACCGCCTTCTTTTTTTGTGTTTGTTTTTCCACAAAAATTTTATTTTAAAAAGTTTTAAAAATGAGAAAATTATTGATTTTTATTCAATGAAAAAAGTTTTTAATAAAAAAATGAGGAAAAAGAGGGAAGCATGTGAAAATTTTGAAATTGAAATGAATCAGATTCGAACACTTTTCTCTTTTTTCCTGATTTTTTTGAAGGCCATGTGAAAAAATTTATTTTTATTGCAATTTGCAAAAATGAATTCAATTCCATTCATGCTGGTTTTTCGGGCCTTCAAAAAGTAAAAGAACTTTTGCATCCAAAATAAATTTGAATAAAATCAATCAATCTTCAATTTTATTAGATATCATTAAAAAAATAGAAGGAAGCAAAAAATGAAGGAATTAGTTTTATCTTAAATTATAATCTCTTTTTAATTTTTCTTTTTCTTTTAATAAAGAGGGTGGAAAAGAAAACTGTTAAAAACAATGTTTCGCTGCTGCTCTTTACTTTTTCATTTTTTGGTGTTGACTTAAACCTTTAAAACTCTCTTGAAAAAAAATTTAATTAGTGTTTTAAAAGCAAGGAAAAGGGGATAGGAAAAATGGGACTTTGTTTAAACAGTCAAATGAGAGAGATTGAATTGGTTGTTATTATTATTTTTGGTTGTACGTAAGTCCGTAAATAAATTGAAAAAAGCAAGAATTATTGTTATTATTTAATTTTGAATTTAAAAAAAGTGTTATTTATGTGACACAAAATGGCAGAACCAAAAAAAGATATTTATGGGTTCGAAGTAAAACATTATTTTTAACGATTAATAAAATAGCAAATATTATTTTTGGACAGTCGATGAAAGTTCATTTATGGGTTTTTTAAAAAAGCATTAAAAAAGCAAATAAATTAAAATATTAAAGAATTGTAACAAATTTAAAGATTATAAGAATTTTGAAATATAAATTGTTATTACAGTAAGCTCACGTCTGAAAATAATCTGAAAAAAAAATCAAGTTCACCTCAACAAAAATAATTTTTTCCCTCTTCTCATATTTTCAAAGTCTTTTTTTTTTAGAAAAAACAATATCTCTATAAAATTAGCTATTCAACATTCAATTTAAGAATATGTAGATTCTATATCTGTCTCACATAAAAAACATCAATATTTATTTTCTTCTTCATTTTCTATAAAATATCAATATCCAGTTTGAAACCTTCTTTTTTATCCATTTTTTCAAACAAAGTCTTCTTTTTTAAAATATAAAATTTATATACTGAAATTTGAGTATACCAAATTTTTTTGAAAAAACAGTTCGGATAAGAAGTTTTTGATCGAAAGAAACTAACTTGAACCGGTTTCAAACACATTCTTCTTTAGAATTTCTGGCAAGGTTGCAACATTTTCTTCTTCTTTATTCCATGTTCGGGTTTTTTTTAAACAATATTTTCCCATTCATTCATTACTCATTTTTCTTTGTACCACTCTATTTTTATACTTTCGATACAAACAACGATTGAGAATTATAATAATAATAAGTAGTTTGAGAGAGATGTAACTTTAACTCAAAATTCTCTCATTCTATAACGGTCCATTACACGCCAATCTTCTTTCTTTTTCCCAGTTTCTTTTTCTTTTTCAACGGTGATCGTTATCGCTTTTTCTTTTACTTTTTCACGCAAAATAGAAACAGCAGCAATCCAAACATAAAGGAAGGGCTGCAAAAAAAAAAAGAATGCCATTTTTGATTTTGAACGATTTCTATTCTTACTTTACTATTTTTTTTCCTACAAAAAATCTTAGTGTTTGTGGTTTTTTCAAAGACGTTTTTTTCTATTTTGAAACTAAAAAGTTGTAAATTTTGACCTTTAAAGTTTTAAGTAAAGATAAGCTTTTTAAAACCTTTAAAACCTAAATAATTAAAGCATATTTATTGGGGATAATAATTAAAAACCGATCAAAAATTAGATCATCAAAAAAAAAGAATAGAGGGGATTAACAAAATCTAAAATCCCCTAAGGCATTTTTAAAACACTTTTTTTTGGTTTGCTACCCTCTTTTTTTTATGCACGACCATGGGGTTTGCTAGCTCATTGTCACATTTTTTACGTTTTTTTGCTGACCAAGAAAAAGTTTTTTTTAACAATTATCTCTAAAAATGGCAAACATTTTTCATTTCATCGGAAGCCACTTCAAAAAAGGCCGCTTAACTTCCACCCCCATAATTGAATCAAAACTTTTTTTGCAAATTTTATTTTTTTGGATGCAGCATTTTTCCGCTTTCTTTTTTTTATCAAGTTTTTACAACAAAAAATCCTGCAAAAAATGTTTAAATTTTAATCCGACAAAAATATGTAAAAATCCTAAGATTTTTTGCATCCTTTTTTTCAAGTTTTTACAAAAAATTCATTTTAGAGGACATATTTTATCGGTGAGCCCTCTTATTTTTTAAGGAGAAAAATGTTAAAATTAAGAGAGAGAGGGTACTTAAAAAAATCTAAAAATATGAAATAGTTTCCTCACGTACGTACCTGGTAGTCCTCCTCTCTCTTTATTTTATCGGTTGGGCTTGCTTACTTTACCTCTTTTTTCATTGACCGCGAAAAACTAAAAAGAGATCTTAGTTCAAAATTAAGTTTAAAAGAATGAAGAGGGTTTTTAACCCTCTTTCTTTTCATTTTTTTATAATCATTACCCAAATATGAAGATTTAACTCAACCTTTTTTAAAAATATAATTTTATTGCGTGTTTTATTAATCCCCTCTCTCTTTTTTTTGTCCATTGTCGCCAAAAGTAGCAGCAGCATTATTACCACCGAAATCGTCGATGAAAAACATCGGCGTCAAAGAAGGAGAAGAAATTGAGGTTATTTCGATGCTACCCCAAAATAGAGAAAAGAGACCCTCTTTGTTTTTGATCTGATTCCTTTTTAAGTTCATTTTTAAAGTAATGATTTGTTATCGTTGTTGTTTTTCTTTCATCTTTTTTTGAAATTTGATCAAAAAAAAGTAGCTTATTACTTTTTTTCATTATAGAAAACTGTGATACTTTTTTTTTCTTCTCTCCTTTAAAGGACGATTCCCTTTTTGATCTCTTCTGTTTTTTGATCCGATAAAAAAATTTTTGTGGGAGAAAAAATATGCATCGATCAATGTCTTCAACATTATCAACAGCAAATTGGCATCCATTTTGCAGCAGTAATTATTCTTTAAATGTTATACCAGAAGAAAATATTTATACTCCAATTGATGGAGAATCTGCAGAAGGTTTGATACAAATATTTTAACAATATTTTGTTTTTAAAACATTGCTCTTAAATAAAATTTTGATTTCGTTTCAAGACATTCTTCTCTTTTTTATTGTCTTTTTTTTATCACCTTTTTTATCTCTCTCTCTCTCTTTCAAAGATTTGACCATTCAAAAGAAAAAAAAAGTTGTTGATTATAAAGTATCCAATTATTTGGATAATTTATAGCTGCAATGACTCAGCTTTTTTAAATCTATTTTTTATAAAAAAGTCCAAAAATTTCGTAATACTTTTTTTAATCATTTATTTTTTTTAGAAAATGGCATTGAATCAGTTGATGAAGGAATAACAGAATCTTTGGATCGTCGATATGGATGGCAACAAAAGCCATTAATTCGTGGACATGCAAGTAGTACAAATGATGTAATGATTGCATCAGCTCCAAGTGGACAATATCTTCATGTAAGTCTTTCATGAATTTAATTTACATGAATTTTGAAAGGCTGTGTTTTTTCAACAAAAGCTATGTCCCTCCCTCAGGATATTAACTTTCATTATACTTAAATTTCCGGTCTTTCATGAAAAAAAATGCAATATCCAAGAAAATACGAAAGTAGGCAAAAAAAAACGAAAATTGACTAAAGCTCTTTTTTTCTTGAACCAACTTCGATAACAAAAAAGAAAAAGAAAAAAGGACCCCAGCTTGCATATCTCTTTTAAAAAAACAATTTGTTCATATCCAATTTATTTTTTTTTAAAAAAGCTCCCCTCAATATTCTTCATTACCACCACCAGCGGCAGCAGTGAAAAAAAGTGGCTTTTAAAAAATGAGCTAAAGTTTTTTTCCTTCAAAAAAAACCTTTTCCCAAAAAGCTTCAATTACCCTCTTTTCCCCCTTATTTCTTTAGGGGCGGTAATCAATTGTTTATATACTTTTTTGTTAATTTAAAAACAATTGTTATTTATTTTGTGTTTTTTTAAAAATCGGTCAAAAAATTTTATTCCAAATTAATCCATCTCTTTGTCTTATAAAAAGGCAGCCGCGCTAAAAAAATGATAAATGAGCGCGCGACATCTCGTTATCGACTTTGCCATCATCATTTTTCATCTTCATCGCAAATTTATCCATCCCAACAACCGCAATCCTCTTTGTTCCAACAACAACAAAGTCAACAAATAAAACAACAAGAATGTTTTCGATTTTCTTGGATAAATGCAACTTCATGCTTTAATTTATCCCCACCTCCTCCACCACGTCCACCTCCAGCAATTGAATATCCATATAATTGTAATTCATTAAAACATTTCCAGGACGGCCCATCTGTTTCTTTGCTGGATACTGAACCAACAACGCCACAAAAACTTGCTGTAAGTTTTTTTTAAATAAAAAGTTTTGGAAGAGGTTTTTGAACAATCGTTGATGAGATAAAACTTTCACGAAATTTGCACAATTTTCGATTTATGCAAATTTTCATTAATATTGAAAATTTGCCCAACCCGTAAAATTAATCCCATGTTAGATATTTTCTAAAAAAACCTATTTAAAGAAAACAAATAAATCCTAAATCTGACATGTTCAAAAACGGATATGCCAAAATAGATGGATTTCATAAATCCTTGACATGAGACAATGACATCATAAGTTCAAAAACCCCCCAAAACATTTTTTTTGCAAACCCAAAACTAAATTCTTTGTGTTTTTTTTTTGCAGAACTTCCTTTCGAGGCCATTTCGTTCAAATCCATTAAAGCGAACAAAAAGCGTTTCAAAATTGGATCGGAAGCGCGACTCTTTTATGTAAGTTTATTCTTTTATTTTTTTTTGTTTTTTTCATTCCTCTCTTATTTTTTTGCTGGTTTGGCAAAAAAAATATGACAAATTTAAATTGTTTTGTTGAAAAATTATTCTTTTGGGAGAATCAAGCTTTACAAATATTTATCAAACATTCACGCAGAGAAGAAAAAAAATGTTTTTTTAACGTTTTTTTTGTGGTGACCGTTTTTTTCTTTCGTTTACTTTTGCCTTTTTAGGATTTTATAAAAATTTGAGTGACAAAAATCCATGACAGTTTTTTTAAATATAAAAAAAATCAGGAGCGAGTTTTAAAATATTCTTATTTAAATCTTTTTTATACCGTTTTTTTGTGCCGCCGAATTTAAGGGTTTTAATTCCCTGTGGCGAGGGTCGTTTCTTTCGGTTTTTTTTACGGAAGTAACTTTCTTTTTTTTATACTTAAAAAGTTTTTTTTGGGTTTGTGTTTGAAAAAAGACAGAAAGAAATCAAACAATTGAAACGGAAAAAAGACCAAAAAAGTTTAGAGTTTAGTTTAAAATAGTCTTTCATTTTTATTTTTCATGTTTAACTTTTTGTTTTCTTTTTTAACGTTTTTAAAAAACTTCTTTATTTGATATGACAATGATAGTTTTATCTATCAGCTCTAATTATATCAGTTGAAGATTTTTTGAAAATTATTCCATACTTAAAACTTCTCAAACATATTTTTTGATAATTTAAGTTTCGTAAATTTTGAAGTGACACAAAATTTTAAATAATTTGTTTACTTTTTGGGCATTTAAAAAATGACCAATGTCTTCCAGTTTAGGCGGGAAAACATTGTTTCAAAAACCAATCTCTTTCTTTCTCTTAAGGTGGTCCGTCTTCTTCTTTCTATTTTTTTGCCAGCCATCTGTCAATTCCATATATATCATTCAAAAAAACTTTTTCTTTTTAAAAAACTAACGCTTTTTTTTCCTGTTTAAAAAAACAAAAACTGTTTAAAAAATCGCCAAAAGTTTATATAAATTTAAAATTTAATCCGTAAAACATCCCCACATTTTCCTTTTCTTTATTCTTATATTTCTCCGTTCTCAATGCCTTTTTAAAATCCCATTTATCTCTTTTTTACTGTTTTTCTTTCGAAATTTTATATATTTATAAATGCCTTTAGGGCAATCATCACAATCACATTATACTTTTGTGATCATCATCTTCACTATCAAAATAGGATCTTCTTCTTTTTCGCTAATAAATCTCTATAATTTTTTTTACAAAAGATTATTTGTTTATCAAAGAAAAAAGTTCCAATTAAACAAATTCCCCCCATCTTTTTTCTTTTGTTGATTTACAAAAGCTTTCGTTCTTTTTGTTTTTAATGAATGAACACAAAAACACGGGAGATAAAAAGATACATTTTCATTTAAGGCAATTTTTTTTTATTTAAACAAAAATTAGAAATTGGACCCCCTAAAAAGTAATAAAAAAAATTAAAAGGTCACCGGCAAAAAGAGCCTTCTTTTCTTTCTTTAAGAGACTGGGGGTTCAAGGGTGACGGGGACTAAACTGAACGCTGCCTGCGCAATTCAATATCGATAGACTCAATGAAAAAAAAAGTTTCTAATCGTTTTATCGAGATTTTCCTTTTTTTTCTTTCTCGACTTTTTGCCCGCCAAAAAATTTTTTGAGGTTTTATTTCTCTTCAATTTTTTTAATTAACTAAAACCACAGTATTCCATTCTTTGAAGCGTTTAAAAAATCTAAAATTGATTAATTCTAAAAATATTTTGTTTTTCTATTGTGAAAAATGAATCCAAAATAAAAAATAATCTTCATCATTTTTTTTCTTCAATTTCATTTTTGCCTTCCGAAAAAATTAATCACAAAAAATAATTTTCCCTCAAAAAACGAAATTTTTTATGTCTGATCACGTTTTTGTTATCCCTCCTTTTCAATTTGATTCAAAAGCAATGTATTATTTATCACTTAAAAAATCAAAAAATAATAAGATTTTTATCTCAAAAAGTCATTCCCCTGTTTTTTTTTACCTTAAAAAAAGTGATGTACCTTTTATTTCAATCTTAAAGACAAAATTCTTTAAAAGAAAAAATGTTTTTCATGGATGTTTTTTTAAAAACAGTTAATTGCCTTCATTTTTTCTTTCATTGTTGAAATATTTCTTTTAAAAAAATAAACAAAAAAAATACGAATTCGCTCTTATATTTTCAATATTTGAATATTTTCTTAAAAGACAAGTTTGTAAACAAAAATCTTTTATATTTTATTCAAAAATTAAACCGTGAATCAATGATTGATAGTAAAGTGACCAATCGGCCATTTTCAATCCATGTTTCTTTCTCCTTTTTTTCAAATACTTTTTTTACACGTTTTTTTTGAATTCATGAAAAAACTTCTTATTTATTTTTCTCGAGGACATATTTTTTTTAAATGATTGCTACTTTAACATTTTTTTGAATGTTTTGCCAAAAAATTGATTGATTGATTTTTTTCGTATCATTTTTAAAACTTTTTCACATAATTTTGATTTCGTTTTTCTCCCTAAAAAAGTAGCCCATTGTCGCTTTTACATTGATTTGGTGTGAAAATGTTTTAATTCGAATTAATATTTTTCTTATTGTATCCAACTTTTCATTTTTTTCTAGTTTCAACATTTTTGTACTTTCGTCTTTTCCGTTTAAATGGTCTTTGAAAGATTTTAAAATTTCGACATAAAAAAATAAAAAAGTTATGGTAAAAGAAGCAATTTCACCAATGATGAAAGAAGCGGTTGCATCGATTGCAACAACGGTCGCTTCATCAATTTTAATGCCATCTGATGTCTTTCTTCCTCCTGAAAAAGAAGAAGAAGAAAATGATTCTGATGAAAAGCCACGATTTAAGCCAAGGCTTGTTCGAGGTCGTCGAGTTTTTCGAATTAAAAAAAGACAAATTGAATCTTGCCTGTTAGTTTTTTTTCTTCTTTAAAAAATTATGGGTGTTTGATAAAAAAAAGCTTGATTTTTCCAAAAAATAGATAAAAGTATTTTTGCAACAACAATACACAAAAATCTTTTTTTTAAATATAAATTACTTCCGGGTTTTTTATAACAAACAGAAAAAAAGCTTGCCTCTAATGTTGTTTGTATAAACTATAATCAATTATCCTATTTCTTTTTTTTTGATTTATTTTGTGTTTGAAAAAATTATATATAGCTGCTTTCATGCAAGTTGATTTGTGTTTTAAAGCTATATAACACAAATCAACTTTTTTTTCAAAAAGAAATGATTGATGGCAATACTTTTTCGTTATTTAATTATATCAAAAAAGAAGCATTTTTGCAACTTTTTTTTTGTTACTGTCACTTTTTTGGGTACAAAAAAAGTACAAAAATGACCGATCCTTAAAACAATGAAAAACTAATCTGTAAAAACGCAAACACAGACTTTGACTCAGTTTTTTAAAGACTGTCAATTTTTGCACACTTAAACGTAAATTTTTTTGTTACCCCGAAAAAAAATAACAGATATTTTCTTGTTCATTCAAAAAAATCAGATTTTAAGTAACCATTTTTGTTGATCCTCTTTGCTGCTGCTATTCCCCCTTTTTTAGCCTTTTTTACCTCCTTCAAAAAATATAAATATAACGAACATCTTTCTTTATTTTTTTTGTTTACTACCGCAAAAAAAGAGAAGAAAGAAGGAAAAAAAGTAACATAAGTTTTGCGTCAAAAGCATCTGTTTTTGCGGTCTGTGTTTTCATAAAAAAAAGAAAGAAGTGATCGACAAAGATGCTTCTTCTTTTTTTTTGATGAATGAATGAAGCAAGCACCCATATGGACCTTTAATTTTTTTTTGTTACTTTTGATATATTTTTTGCGCAAATATATTTTTTTTACCTCCAAAATTTGTTGGAAGATTTAAGAAATTTTTTAAAACAAAAATATTTAAAATTATTAAAAATTATGAGATTTTTGTGTGTTGTTGGTGTCAGGTAAGTTCGTTCGTCATATTTATCCCCCTTCTTTCTTTTGAAGAAGAAGACATGGGGCGATAATATTAAGGGGATATTAAAATTTTCACAAATGAAAAAATTATCTTTCGCTCTAATTCCTTTTTTTCCACCCCCTTTTTTCTTTGTTCAATCCATTTTAATATTTTTAATAAAAGAATGTTCTCCACGTTTAGACCCGAGCTTGAAAGATCACAAGAAAATTTATTTCATCAACATTCAAATTCAAATGGTGGTGGAAATGGAATAAATTTGAAATCTTCAAGTGTATATTATGATCCAAGAAATCATCGATTTGGTGTAACTGCAAATCCTGCAGGGCCATCATCAATTTCTGTATCCGAGAAAAATCCATTAAGATCTTCAAGATCACATGAAAGTTTACTATCAAATTATTCAACAACAACACATATGCATGATTTAGGTTTGTATCATTTATTTTCGTGGTAATATCAAAGAAATTGATAGTAACAAATTTTGGTTTAAAAACTAAAATTTTGATTGCTATCTTTTGGTAACGCATCAATATTAGATTACTATGAGATTTTTACAACAACTTTTGAAAAAGTCAATTTATCAATTTCAGGATCCCCCGATACCCGCATCCATCCCGTTCATCCATCTGTTTTGGATGTACCAAATTGTTTTAAAGTTGCAAATACATATTATGCTTGTAAATCACAACAAGAATATGCAAGATGGATGGAAAAGTAAGTTTATACTTTAAAAGTTATTTTGGCATCAAATAAACTTCCATTTTTTATATTTTTTGTTTGCTTTCAGTTTTGTCCCCCGTTAAACCGGTATTAGTTCTCTCTCTAAAAAGATCTTTTTCATTCCTTTTTAAAAAAGATTCCTACCTTTTTTTGTTTGTTTCTATGAAAGGGCTACTTTTTTTGGTCTTCAAACAAAAAAAAGATTGTTTAACAATAAATTTTTTAAAATTTGAAGCCATTTAAAAAAGTCATCTCCGATTTCTTTTTTTGTGAACAAAAAAAACTTTTTCCGGCTTTTATTGAACAAAAAAGAAATGAATATTTATGTTTTTTTTGGAAATCTTTTTTTCCTTCCGTTTCCGATAAACTTTTTTTGCTGCAAAAAAACAGTTTTAAAATAATTATTCTTTTTTGAGGACTTGTCTCTGAGATTCTTTGATTCAATTAAAATAATATAAACAATTTTTCACGTTTTTTTTTTATTCTGTAATTTTTTCGAGTTAGAAATGTTTGATTGTATTCTTTTTTTGCAGTTCCATGAAAGCTGTAAAAAAAGAATATAATCAAAGCTGTTCCCTCCCAAAAAAATTTTTATGACATTAAAAAAATTTCTTTTATTATTTTTGCTTTTTAAAAACTTTTTTTTGATTTTATTGTCTCAAAAAAGGAGGGCCTCTTTGAAAAAAGACAGAAAAAATATTCCTTTAAATCATTGACGCGTGTCATCTGCTTCTTCTTCTTTTTCGGTCCATGAAATCTCTTGAGGGCTCATGTTTTTTTGCTTGAAAATTTTTAAAAAAAATATCTGTCACGATGCATTTTGCCGAATTGACAAAACATAAAATTGGCAGTAAAAATAAGTTTTTGAAATTTTTTAGGATTGTTTTCTGTTAAGCTACAGTAATCCATACCATTTAAGGATAAAAATGTTCCAAATTACAATTTGTTTTTATTTTGTCTTTTTAGCAGTAAATATTAGCGGTTAAATAAAGCTAGCAAAAAAAGAATATAGGTGACCATTTTTTCTCCCAAAACATATAACATATTATGCATATTATTTGGCGCCATATCGGCACCAGCTGTGAGCAAGAAAAAAAGTGACAGGTCAATTTTTCTTTCACTTTTTTTAATATTTATATTTTTTGCCATTTTGTGTCGATTGCGCGGGACAGTTTTTTTATATATAGGCGTCAATCTGGTTCGTTTGTGGCAGATCAGAGATTTTTGTGCCTTTTTAAAAAAGAAAGAGAAAGATTGACGCGATTAATCGTAGTCTTTTTTATTTCATTTCATTGTCTGCCAGTTTTTTGGAACACTTCCGGTGGTTTTTTTTGGGAGGGCCATGGCAATAATTTTTCCTGTTTTTTCTATTCTTTTTGTTACATCAAAAATTGAACAATTCGAAAATTTAAAGAATTTTACCAAAATCCTAATTGTTCGGAATTTGATTGCCAAAACCTTCGGTAAAAAAAGCCCTAAGGGTTTCTTAAAAATTTTTTTTGACAAGAGAGATGACAATGGCTGATTTACCCTAGAAAATATTAATAATTTCTTATCATCTTTTTTTTCGGTGAACACATTCTTCTGCCTTTGTCTTCTTCTTTTGTAACAATTTATTTTCAAAAATGGGAGATAAAAAGAAATCCATGAAACACAGAAAAATATAAATAAAGAGAGAAGTGACAATTATGACCAACGAAGAAACAAAAAGTTACGCGAACCGTGTGATTCTCTCTTCTTTCTTTTTTCCAATCATCAAAAAAAGAGTGTTCTATATTTTTAAATAATAACAAAAAAGAGAGGAAAAAAAGAGAGAATTCACGATTCTTTTTTATTTGTTGCAAAATTTAGACCGTTTTTGGTGGTTACTTTTTTTCAACATTCGTTTTTGAGAACGAACTCGAACAGCAGGAAATAAAAGTGAGATTTTGTTTGGGAGGATAAGACTGAAAAATGGAAAATCGGATGTTAATTTGCATTTTTTGAGGAGGAAAAAACTACTTTTACTTTTTTTCCGTTTTTAGCGCAAAATCTTGTTTTTTGGTAGACTTTCTTTTAAAGAGAGATATTTTTGGGATGATAATTTTACTTTCTTTTTCAATTACTCTCACTTTTATAAAAATTTACGACTATTTGTAACCTTTAAAAAAAGTAAGTCGGTTTTATTGAAAAAGAACTTTTTTCAGTTAGTTTTTCTGTTTTTATTCAAAAATTATAATTCTCTTCTCTCTCTTCCATTATCTTCTTTTAAACCATATTTAGTTTTTGTTCTCTCTTTTTTTAAAACATGCTCCTGTTGCACGAGTTCTTTTTTTATTCAACTGAAAATATATAATAATAAAAACGAGTATTATTTTAGTTTAGAATCTCTCTCCCCTCTCTTTTTGATGACTGACAAAAAAAGAAAGAACAAAAAAGAAAGAGAATGATATCTTCTTTTTTTCTGTTATGACTCGTTTATAGTATTTATTTACACAATCGCCCTGCCTTTGCTTTTAAGTTGCCTCAGAGAAAAAATTATTATTTTAATGTTTCCTCCGAAAATAAAATATGAAAAAATTTTTTGGTATCATTTTTTTTTCAGGAGACTTTTTTATTTTTGGAATCCTATGATCTTTTTTTCTTTTTTTTAAACAAAAATATAATAAAATGAATAACAATATTTTTTGGGATTATTTTTTTGTTTCAAAATTATGAATTTAAATCTTTTTGTTTTCCACGTTTTGAAAATTGTTTAAAACTATTTTTTGACTAATTTTTCTAATTTTGTATTCCAAAAATTTTGAATATAAAAGTTTTAAAAGACTGGAATTATCAATCGTAAAAAAGTTTTTGTGTTGGAGTGTTCTAGCATAAGAAATTTAAAAAACTTTTTTCTGCTATGAAAAATTAAGATTTTGTGACATGAATTATTTTCTTTGAACAAAAAATCACTCACTCATTTAACCACTTCAATCCCATTTCCCGGCAGATCCCATTTCAATTCAATCGCTTTCAAAATAAAAGCGGTTTCCAGCTTTGAAATATCCTCCGACCCAATCCAAAATCCAAAAAAGTCATTAAATCATTTTCGGCATGTTTTTTTGTCAATGATCCATTTCTAATTTTTTTCCACTTCTGAAACCCATTATTTTATTTATTTGTTGCTGCTGCTTGACTCTTTGCAATAAAAACGGGAAAAAACCAGCGAAACCGGGACATCAAAAAAAGAATGAAATTGTTTTTCCTCAATTATCTCTCTTCTTTCATTCAAAATTTAAGGCATTCGCGCGTATTTATATAAAATTGCATGTTCTTTCATTTTAGTTTAAAAAATTTGTTTGTTTTTACTATTTTTGACGGATCCCCAAGGCCGCCTTCGATGCCCCCAACCTCTTTCTCTCTCTTTTGTAATAACCCTCTTTCAACAAGGAAGAGGAAAGAAAAAATGACCACCATTAATTTTCTACTTTTTTTTGCTGTATTATTTAATGCTCAATTCAAAAACGCTTGTTTACAACCTTTTTTCCTACTTTCCTCCTTTTCCTTTATCCAAATCTATCGCCTCCTTTTTGAACCCTAAAAATGGAATATTTTTTTCATTGATTTTTCTCTAAAATCTTTTTCTCTCAATTTTTTACAGTTTTCTCTCTTTTTCCCTCAAAGGGATATATATTTTTTTTAAATTTGGGATGGGATTAAATATTGATCCGTCATCAAAATCACTGACCCATTCATGTCTCTTTTCTCATCTTCATTTTTTTTATTTCTCAAAGAAACATTGAGTTTAAAACTTTGTTATAAGTTTTAATGCATCTTCCACCAACTCCATCTCCAGCATTTATGGCAGTTTTAAATGAATATCATCGTAAAAGCTTTCGAAAATCCACTCCTTCATTTTCAACATTTTCACCATATTCTTCAACTTCATGTTCTTATTCTCCAATTTATTCTTCTCCTCTTGCAAATTCTGATTTAAGCTTTAATGAATCAAATAATGATTCTGAATCATTAGATATTTTAAA
Organism: Panagrolaimus sp. PS1159; assembly: GCA_963922195.1. Lineage (NCBI taxonomy): Eukaryota > Metazoa > Nematoda > Chromadorea > Rhabditida > Panagrolaimidae > Panagrolaimus > Panagrolaimus sp. PS1159. Next base: position 1,187,229 of record CAWUHW010000018.1, read on the forward strand.
CAAAAAATTCTTATGTAAACATTTTAAAGGATTTCATCATCTTCGGTATGTCTCCTTTGTCTTATAGCGATTGTTTTCTTTTATTTGTTCTTGAATGGAAATTTATTTGATGCCCAATTTTTAATTGTCGAAGTTACTTTAAAATAATTTTATTGTTGTTTTTTTTAGTCTTCGACGGGTAATGAATCCACAACGAGATTTACAGCGTCGAAAAGAATATTCCATGCAAATTTGGATATTAGAAGCAAAAGGGATACCAGCAAAAAGGAAATATTATTGTGAATTATGTTTTGATAATACTTTATATGCAAAAACTTCACCAAAACCTCGTGGAGAAATTTGCTTTTGGGGTGAACATTTCTTTTTTGAGTAAGTTTTTTTAACCTCAGTTCTATTGTACATTATTTATTTATTTAATAAGCATTTTTACAATAAATGATAATTTTTAGTGATATTGCTGAAATAAAAGATGTTATGATAAATCTTTATCGAGATGCAGATCCAAAAAAGAAGAAAGATCGGCCACAAATTATTGGATATGTAAATATTAATACATCCCAAATTTTATCTCGACATCCCGTTGAAAGATGGTTCGTTTATATTTTATATTATTTTTAAATCATTTTTTGAAAGACTCCATTGATTCCAAATATCTTCAAAAGAAAAAATTTATTAGAGCAAAAACGATTTATTTCATTTTTCGTCATAAAAAAATTTTCAAAACTGAAATAACTTTGTTTTTAAAAATAGCGCCAAATTCCACCTTCTCTCCTTTTGCTGCTGTGGTGGTCATTAATTTTTTAAAACTTCTTTAAAAAAAAATTTAATTTATTATGGGTGCAAATAAACAAAAGAAAAGAAGGAAAAAATGTGGCGATCACTTTTTGACAAATTGCATTTCAAAAAAGTACTTGACACTTTTTTTTGAAAGAGAAAAAATTTGAAAAAAGAGAAAAGCATAGAGAATTGGGAAGATGAAAAAAATAAAATTAAGTCATCAACATGTGAAAAAAATGAAGTTTCAATCAAGTGATTTTTTTGTCGGATTTGAATCATCACTAAAACAACTTTTGGCGTTACAATGTTCGAATGCCAATTTCGTTGTTAGACAAAAATTTGAAATTGGGATAATTGCAGATTTTTATTAATTTATATCAAAACACAGAAAATAATTACTACTCTTTTTTTGTTCATTCATTTTTTGTTTCTGTTTCGGAGAGAGATAATTATTTTGTTTAAAAAAGAAAAAAACTCTTGAATGTCCTTTTCCGCTTTGCTTTTATTATATGGGATTCAAAACCAAAGAGAATAATATTTTTTCCTCTCTAAAAAATCAACAAAAAAACCCATTAGTTTTGTCTCTCTTATTTTTTTCAACCTTTCAAGTTTATTCCAAAAAAAATCTTCCATTAAAGATTCAACTTTTTTTTCTTCAGTGTTTTTTAGTAAAAAAAACAAACATGTCTTTTTTACGTTAAAGGCTTTATATATAATTTTTATAAATGAATCAGAATCCGCTTTTCTGTCTTTCTCTTTTATTATTCTGTAATTTGTGTGTAAGATTAGAGTTTTTTGAGTTGAAAGTTTGCTTAAAAATACGTGTCTTGAAAGAAATACGTTTTTTTAACGACCTCTACTGCAAATGTATAAATGTTTGGCCCAGGGTCATTGAAATTTATTCCTTCCACCATCATTTTTGTATTTAAAGAAAAACTTTAAAAAACGCTATTTAAATGAAACCCCACAAAAAATAATGAAATGAAAAAAAAGAAGTTTAGAACTTTTGACGTTACTTTTTTACTAATTTCAAGGTTAAAAAATTTTTGTAAAAAATTGTATTCTTCTCTTTTTTTAATTTTCCAACAATTTTTCATTTTCATTGACTCTCTTTTTTTTGTTGGGATTAATTTTTTTTGGAATTATTTAAACATATCTGTTTTTGGATATTATTCGAGGATATAAAAGTCAGATGGAAAAAATTTGCATAAATATTCCATTCGGATATAAATCTTTTTTTCCTGTCAAAAAAGGCATGAAAAATGGGCATAGATGCGCGAGAAAAGATAGAAAAGAATAGAGAGTTTAGTGTTGAATTATCCTCCATCATTTTCATTTTTATCCTCAAAAAAAATGGCCTCATTTTTATATTTTTCTGAACTTTTTTTCATTCATTTTAGTTCTATTCAAAAAACGGGAGGATTAGCCGAGAGAGAAAAGATCACTCATTTATTTGATATTTAACCATCAAACTTTTACCCTTCGTTTTTATTATCCCCTACTTTTTTAGTTTAGTTTTAAATAGGTAAAAAAAATTTTTTTACGATTTTTTGGCAACTTTGCAATTATATTTATTTCCAAAAAAACACGGAAGGGAAATTTTTCAATTTATGATAAATTACTTTTTGGTCTTTTTTTAAAACTGATTGCACGTATCTTTTTTATCACTTCAATGAATTGTTAATTGGCCACCCGCTGCTGCTGCTTCCGATTTTGTTGCTTCAATGATTTTTCCATTTTTATCTTTTTTTTAAAAACTTTGAGCAAAACTGAAAACTACAGTATTTAAAAAAACAACGATGAAAAAAAATATCATTCCGGCTCATTTCAAATAAAATTAATCATTTTTTCCAGCATTTTTTTTCGTTCCCAAATCGGACAACTTTTTTTTCGTTTTTTCCAGTTTACTTTTTCTTTTTGCAATTTTAGTCAAGTTTTAGAAAACGTCAAAAAAAACACACTCTTTTCTTTTTTGCGCATTGTTAGAATTATTTTGAAAGCAACAGCAAAAAAGGCATATTTATATATTTGAATCGTTTACTTTTTTGATTCTGATTCTCATTGTAATTATCAGCGCCTTTTTTCCTTTTTTCCCATTTATTTCGCGCAAGCAGAAATGAAAAAATATTGCACGCGATCCCGTTTTACGTAATCGGAGGCTGCTTTTTCACAAAAACCAAAAAAAAGAAAAATGATAGGAACTTGTTTGAAATTTTCTGAAAAATAGAAAAATAAGTTATTTATGCTTTTTTGCTTTTAAGTGAATTTTATTTTGTTTTTCTCTCCAAAATTGAATGGCACTTGATCACTTGATATATAGATTTGTATAAGCGAGAAAAAGGGAGAGACAGAATTACATCATTTCCATTAATTTCAAAAAGAAATACAAAACTTGAATTTAAATTTGAATCTATAGATCCATGTTTTCTTTTTTTTTGAGGTCGAGTATTATTATTATTTCTTACGCGAAATTTTCCTCTCTTCTTTAATCGTCTTCAAAATCACTCTAGTTTTCTATAATTTATAGTAAATTAAAAAAATATGAAACGAAGACGAAAGCAAATAACTTCTACTTTTATTCCCCCAACTGCATGTTGCCCAGGACATTACTTGGAAAATTTAAAACTTGAAGATCAACGAAAACAACTTCTTCGAGCTCAACGTTCAATGAGTGTTGCGGCATTTGGGGAGCTTGATGATGATTTTGAATTTTTAAAAGATTATCCCAATAATCAACAAGCTTCAAGGGATGACTCTTTAATTCTGACATCATCTCAGAAGCAGCGTTCATTTAGTCAAGGATTAAAAAGTTTTTTGGGTGTTTCATTTCGATTTGATAAAAATTATTTAAAATTTAATTCTGCTTTTGGTCATTATGAAAGGTTTGTATCATCTAAAAAGGGATAAGATTTTGGAATTTTTTGGAGTCAGAGTCTTTCAAAAGTATTAAATATTACATAATCCTGGTTAAACAATCTTCTTACAATATCTTTTTCCAGGTATACAATTACTCCTGGAACTGAGCCATCTGTTCGAGATCGGCTAAGTCTTGGCTCACGAAATAATAATGATCCACCTGCAATGAGAATAAAAGCCCGTTTTCAAGCTGTTGATATTTTACCATTAAATAATTACAATAAATTATTAGATTTTATTAAAGAATTTTATCTTCCACTATGTTTACATTTGGAACCAATTTTGGGCGTTAAAGCAAAAGAAGATTTGGCGACAAGTCTTGTGCGAATTCTGCACAAACAACAACTTGCTGAATCATTCCTTTGCAATTTAATTATGTCTGAAGTTGAAGTATTAGGTAAACTACAATATCTTATATTATATCTTGAAATGTATTTTTTTTAGATAATGAACATTTAATGTTCCGTGGAAATTCACTTGCAACAAAATCAATGGAAGCATATATGAAACTTGTGGCATCTGAATACCTTAAATGCACTTTAAATGAATTTATTAAAACAATTCTTGAAAAGAATATCGATTGTGAAGTGGATCCAACAAAACTTTCAAATCAATCAAATCTTGAAAAGAATCGTTCAATGCTAATGGCATTTGTTCGAATGGCATGGGCTTCAATTCAGGATAAGGCACATCTATTTCCAGAAGAACTTCGAAAAGTTTTTAAATCAATTCGTGAAAGACTTTCTGATGCTGGAAGATCAGAACTTGCAGATAATCTTATTTCATCTTCCATATTTCTAAGATTTTTATGCCCTGCAATTTTATCACCATCTTTATTCAATTTAGTTTTGGAATATCCAACTGGGCAAGCATCACGAAGTTTAACGCTTATTGCAAAAACGTTACAAACTTTGGCAAATTTTACAAAATTTGGAGGAAAAGAATCATATATGGAATTTATGAATGAATTTATTCGTCGAGAATGGGATAATATGCATGATTTTCTTGTATGTATTTCAACGAAAAAATCTGATTCCACCACTCCAAATACACCATCAGGAGATTGTTCAAATGTTGATCTTGGAAAAGAGTTATCACTTTTACATTCATATCTTGAAGAAGTTTGGACTCCAGAAATTCATGAATCTGCATGTCGAAATAATAAAGAAGATCTTGCACAACTTTCATTGATATTAAAAGATATTCGATCAAGATATCATCGATCTCCAACACCATCAAATCTTTCAACAACAACAAGTGGAACTCCATCTGATTATGAAAATAATTCTGGAAGGCCAACATCTTCTTCACGGCATTCAACAATTTCAACATCAAATTCAAATAATCAAAATCAAAATCAACGAATTCAAGCTGCACCATCTTTAAATACAAATGATGATTATGTGCTACAATCTGCAGTTGATACAAGTTTATCAGAAAATGTTTTAAAAACAGGTTATCATGTACAACAGATGAGAAAAATGAGAGCAACAGCAGCAACTTCAATTCCAAAGGCTCCACTTCATGCTGTTCAACCACATCCAAATTTAGGAGTATATCATCGACAACAATCTGATTCAAGAGGAGCATATATTTCAACATATGATGAAAATTATGGTGCTCACACCCCAATAACAACAACAACCACAACAATACCACCAACAGCAACAGCTGCAGCAAATCGATACATTGTAAAGCATGATCCTGTAAGAGTACAAAATCCTAAAACTCGTGAATATATGATTTATGATGATAGTTGTTCACCATCCACCTTTCAAACCCATCTCTATGATGCTGTACCAATTCGATCAACGGTTGGAAGTAATGGCATTCGAGTTCATACTGGACATGAAAGTGATTCAGATGATTCACTTGAAAATAATCAAAGACGACCACCCCCACAACGACGAAATAAACGTCGATCTGAATCTGTTTCAACCCAGCTTCCATCATCAATGACAACACCGATTGTTGGGGGTGTTGGTGCAAGAATTGCATCAAGTAGTGGATATCAATCACAAAATAATTCTTCTTCAAACTCTTCTTCCCCAATTGATAATTCAACTCCAAGAGCTTTAACAATTTCAAATCCTCGATATTTAGCTGCCTCAACTTCTACAACATCTTCATCATCATCATCATCATCAACTTCACCACCAAATAATAATAATAATAATTGTATTATTTCAAAACCTTCAATTTCAACAACGAATGAAGTTTTTGATGATTTATTACATAAACGTCCATCTTCCCCATATCATACATATTTAACTTCAAGTAGTGGCGTTGAATCTGCATCTGCAACAATGCGAACAACAAGTTCAGAATCTTCACAATCAAGTTTTGAAAGAATTCCAGGCAATCAACATCGACTTCCAAGAATGGGAATAAATCAAAATGCCCAAAGACATCCAAAACTTCAAACAGTTGTGAATGTTTTAGAAGATGATGATGAACAACAACCTCCATCACCACCACAAAGAAGATTAACTGGATCAATGAGTACTGGAAGATCGGTTGAAAATTTAATGTTAACAAATAAGGTAAGCAGTTGTCACAAAATCTCATGTGGGAAAATTTTTGACATTGAAATTTCGGTTTTTGATCAGCTGAAAATATTTGTACTGAAAAAAGCTATTTAAAAAACATTCAAAATCAAAATTTCGGTTTCAAAGCTTTTGGATTTGTAAGGATTTCGTAATAAAAATTCTGATTTAAATCAAATTATTTTGATAAAAATTCATCATAGCCCTGAAAATTTTCAATGTCTAATAATAATATTTTTTTAGGAATTAGAAGACCAAGTTCGGAAGTTAACACACGAAAATGAAAAACTTCGACAACAACTTGCTGCTGGTGTTTCACTTCAAAATCTCGCCCATTAGGTTTTTATAATATCAAAATTTCTGTCTTTCTTTTTTTCATCATCACTTTTTTTCAATAAAACATAAAATATTCTTTTTTTAAATAAAAAATATGTCTTCTTTTTTCTCTTCTTCTTTTTCCTTCAACGGTGCCTCCTCAACAAAAAAAAAAGAAACAAAAAATATAAATGATTCGCTTCTTTTTTTCACTTTTTTTAAGTATCAAATTTTAATATTGTGCCTTTTTTTGTCACACAATTCTTTTTTCATAATATTTATAAAAATTTCTTTATTTTTTTTTTGTTTTGTAAATAATATTTTCGCTTTGAAATTGTATTTTTTTAAACAAATCGCAATAATATTTTTTATATCCCTGTTTTTTCTTTTTTTTGAATGAAATGTTTTTAATATACTGTTTTTAATTGTGCAGAAATGACTAAAAAAGAAAAGAAATAAAAACAATATTTAATTCACCTGTTTTTTTATAGTCTGGCAATTTTTTGTGCATAGTTGAACAAAGACAAATACAAAGAAATTAAACAAATGTAATAAAAATGTGAAAGAAAGCTTTTATATTGAAATAAAAAAATGTTATCTGTAAAAATCCAAAGACACATTTATTTTTGGTGATGAGAAAAAAAAGATATGAAAAAAGAATTCTCATGGGATTTCCTATTTTTTTATTTTCACTTTCCTGGCTTTCAGCCAATCTCTTCTTTCCTTTTTTCGATGCTTATAAAGGTTGTTTCAAAAATGTTCAATAAAAATAAATTTTCACATCGTCTCCTTTTTTTACTTTGGTTGAATTGAAAAGCAGCCGTTATATTATTGCTATTACAGATATTCAAAAATTTTTCTTTTTTTCAAAACAAACCTCTTCAAAAAAATGGCACACGTAAAAAGTCGAAAGTAAAAAAGTAAAATAAAATGCCAAATGTTTTTCTTTCCCTATCATTTACTTTCTGTCGATTTTCGAAATTGAAGCATTAAATTACAAAAAAAACAAAAGTTAAACTTCTCTTTTTCATTCTAAAAAAATTCCCATTTCATTTATTTTTATGCATTTCAAAAAAAACAATTGAACTTTTTTAAAAAAACTTTCGACTGTTCCATTTTTTCTGCAGCAAAAAACGAGTTTTTTATCCATTTTTCAAGGACTTTAAAAAAACTTTTTTCCCATCCCATTTTTCTCTCCCTTTTTTCGATAGTTTATAAACTTGTTCAATATTTCTTTTTTCCATTTCTTATCAAATTTTCTTCAAATTAGCTTATATAGTTTTCTACACAAAAATAAATATTGCACTTTTTTCTTCTGTTTTCTTTATTTCTTTGCTTCAGGCGCCACAGAAAAAAGAAAGAGAGTCTTCGAGTCATTGTAGAAAATGGCCCTGCCTCCGTCTTTGCTCTGCTCTGCCCTCTCGGCTTCCTTTTCTTTTTTTTTCTTTCAAGATTTTTTCTTCTCATATCTTTTTCCTTCCTTTCTTTTTTGGGCCCTCATTTGTGGCAAAAATAAAAAAAAGTTTTTACGTCTTTCTTTTTTTTAGCCGCAGCTCATCTTCTTTTTTTGCATTGTTTTTAATGTCATTTTTTTAAAAATAAAAAAACGAAAATTGGCAGCATTTTTTGACAAAGTTTTTTGCTTTGTTTTTGTGTGTTTTAAATATATCCTCAATGTTTTCAGAAAAGCATCGGCTGACCCGGGTGATAAAAATGTTTCGAATAAAATTTTGTTATTTTTTATTTCTTATTATTTGTTTTTGTTTAATTTTTTTGGGAATTCATTCGACGGCAGAACATGGTATGTGCCTTTTTTTAATTGATCAAAATTTTATGTTGCAAAAATATTATTTTCTGAACTGAAATTAGTTATACCTTAATAAAAAAAGTTTCCACCACTTTCTTTGCACCAGCTAAATCGGTCATTTATTACGGAGTTTATTAGTGACAGCCGCTTATTTATTAACACATTTTCCCTCAGGGTTTTTCTTCATTTTTTAAACAAAAAAAAAACCAATTTTCACACTTTTTTTATTCGTTCATAAGCTTCATTTTTCAAGTACCAAAAACATACAATTTTAAACTTTGAAACTTCAGCTAATTTCTTTTTTGGGCTAAAAATAAGTTTACATTTTTTGGTCGGCTGCTTTGTTGCTTCTTTTCAAAAACAAATGCGTTCCTGCTTTTCCTCTCTAATTTGTCCAAAAACAATGCCGTTCCAAAAAAAAAACTTTTTATGTTCATTTTTTTGAAGAGATGTTAAACATTTCCAAAACGCACATAATTTATAAACAAATTTGGAATCACGCATTCCCCTAAAAATGGAAGCTGAAATTCCTTCCGTTCCCTTTCTCATTCATTTTAAAAAGCTAATTTGTCAAACGCCAAAACTTTTTTTTAAAGCGCAAGACTTTTACAAATTTTTATAAAAACAAACAAAAGAAAAAATTTGTCGTTTTTCAATCTTTTTTGCAGTTTTTCTTTGAAGGCAGAAAAGTACGTTTCGGTTGCTTGTTTTTCAGTCAGCGATTTAAAAAATTAACGGCTGCTTTTTTAATCTATGTTTTTTTGAAGGAAGAAGAAGATCACATTTCAAAAAGTTATTTTAGAAGATTGTTTTAAACCTGAAAAATTGATTAAGTTTTTTGAAATTTTGGAGAATGCCAAACTTCAATACATAAATTTGACAACAACTTTTTACATATGCCATCGATTTTCCAATACTTTCAATCTTTGAAACACCCGATGTGTTCTTTTCCCTTTAAAAAAATCAGGTGTTAAAAAAGAGATGATCAAAGCAGTCATTAATTAAAATTGCAATTTTAACACCCCCCGAAAATGTATTTAATTCATTTTGAAGGACATTTGAATTTTTCCCGTTTGATTATAAAATTCAATTTCTGAAATGTCACTCAATATTTTCACTCACACAAAAATCATTGTTTCGTCATTTTTTTCTGCAACTTTTTTAAAACAAAAAAACTATAAAAAAGTTTTTCGATGATGACAATTGACAGCCGTCGATGAAATTGAGTGAAAAGATTTTTGAGTATTTTTAAACTTTTTTTAAAAAAGGCATAATAAAAGTTGGCCACTTTATTAAATGTACTTGAAAAAAACCGGATAAAAATAAAAGGACTCTAAAATGTGTATTTTTAAAAAAAGTCAAAAATGTTGTCGTTTTAATTTTACAGAATTAAAACTTGCTTTTAAGGATTTCATAAAATTAGTGAACCATGGTAATCCTTAAAAGAGTTCCCACATTAAGTTTTAATTCTGCAACTTCAGTTTTTCAAGGTATTATCCCTCTTTGAAGTTTATTGCCTTAGGGGAAATGAAACAAAAACAATTTTTTTCATGTTTCTTCCAAAATAAATAAACAAAAATAATACACACACATTTATTATTATACAAATTCAATGAAGCAAACGATAATTTCATCAGGACTTCTTTTTCAAAGGTTTTTCATCATCTTTTCTTTTTTTGTCGGTGAAAAATTGCAAAAGAAAGAGAGACTGTTTTGCCGGAACCAATTTTAGCACAAAAAAAATTTGCAACCGATGCAAACCGCAAAACAGAAGTAGCGAAAATCCGGAAAAGTACTCTCTTTTTTGAAGCTAAAAACCTTTTTTTTGTGGGAAGCTTTTTTGTCGCATTCGTTTTTAAACCAAAATTACTTTTTTCCATTTAAAAACTGACCGCACAAAAACAAAAGGCAGCTAATTTGGCAAAATTTTTAAAAGTAAAGTATTTTTAAAACTTAAAACTGAGATTTTTTCAGAAGACAGCAGAGTTGTATGGGTTCCGGTGATGGAACGACGAAATGAAATGAGTGCCGCAATTGGGGATGCCTTAAAATCAGAAACAGAAAAAACTCAAAGAATTAGTAAAATGCTCAACGTTAGTTTTTTTTTAAATTTTGAAAGTTTTTTGAAAAATCAAAATTCAAACAAAAAATTTTTGTTTCTATGTTATCTGAATTTGAATAATACCTTTTTCTACAGAAATCAATTTCAACCCAAGAAGAAGAAGTTGCACAAGGTTCAAAGAAGCTTCACGTTTTACAAAAATCTTCTTCTTCAAATACAAAACATTCTTCTTCATATTCAACAAATTCTGCCAAAGCTTTTAAAACTTTAATCTTTTTGCCTTTTTGTTTGCTCAATTTTGGTCAAATATTTATTAAAGCTCTGATATGAGATTACATAATTTTATAATGTAAATAATAAAAAAATAAATATATTTACAAATAATATAACGGGGCGCCAAACAGATGTCTTGACAAAAAAGAAAAACTTTTTTTGTTAAGGAATTTTACCCGAGAAAAAATAGAAGAAAAACTTTTCGTGTTAAGAGAATTTGCTTGAGTAGGGAAAAAATTCCTTAACAAAAAAAGTTTTTCTTTTTTGTTAAGACATCTGTTTGGCGCCCCGTTATATGTACACTTTTTTGGAAAAACAATAATAATTACAAATAAAAAATAATGGCACTTAAAAAATGATAGAAAAAATATATTTAATAAATTAAAGCATAACTTGAGTTTCTTCAGAATCTGAAGTTCTTGAATCCATATAAACTGTTGTAGCCTTTTCAGAGATTGATGGAATAATTAAATTGCTTTTGCTTGATGATTTTTTACTATAACAAAAATTATTTATAAAACATTTAAATATATTTGTATTTTAAGCTTACGGTAAATCTTCAACTGGAGTACAAAGTTTTGTAATTGATGGTGAAGAAGAATGTGGAGGAGCAACAGATCGACTGAATGCTGAATGTGTAAATGCATGTCTTTTATGTCTGGAATCTTTTTCATTCAAGCATAAAATTTTATCAACAGCAATTGCCAATCCAGTTCGAAATCTTTCAGAAAGAATTCCATAAAGGATTGGATTAATGCATGAATTTGAATATGCCAAAATTTGTGCCATTGATTGCATTAAAACTAAGATTTCAGTATTATGCTCCCAAAATGACATTCCTGGATAATTATATCCACGTAAAAAGAATCGAAGATTTTGTGGAAACCAACAAATTCCAAATGTTAAAATTACTGCAAAAACCATTCGAGTTGCATGTCGCTTCATTCTTAAAAAAGAGGAGTTTAATTAGGTTAATTCATTCGTGTTGAGAAAAGTTTTCGCGGATTACTGTATTCGTTCCAAGAGAAAAGTTTTGAGTATTCGTGTCAAGACAAAAAAAGACTTACTTTTGTGAAGTTTTTGATGTAACATTTTTTTGTTTCCAAATTTTTTTAACAAGCAATAAATAAAATATTATACACAAGGATAAAGGAAGCAAATATGCAAAAACATTAAAACCCCAATAAAAAATTCTTGCACTTGCAACCGTTGAAGATTCGGTTGCAATTGTTAAAGAATCAACACAAACCATTCCATATTTACCCTATAAAATTTGTTTGTTTTATTACTTGTTTGGATAAATTTAAAAAAAAAACTTACATCATATTCAAATTCCAAAACTCCAACATTTCGCATTTGTGGAAGATTAATTAAAAATGGTAAAATCCATGAACACGCACATGCATAAAGAACATTGCATCGACGGCGTAAACTTTTTGCAACTGTTGGAGAACTGATTGACTAAAATAAAACATGGATAAGTTACAGTATCTCAAAAATTTTAATTTAAATAAAATTACACCCCCTTAATAAAAAATTCGCACTTAAACTTATTACACATTTTTTTAGAGAAAAACAAATAAACACAAAAGAATTGTAAATAAAGTACGTGTGAAAAAAATCTTTAGAGGAAACAAAAAATATTTAATGAGTTTAAAGAAAAGTTTGACTCACCAAATATCTGTCATATGCTAATATTGCTAATGTCCAAATTGATACATAGCAAGTAACATACTGTAAACTGACAGTTATATAACAAAGTGTTGCAGAGAATTGCCAACCATATATATATGCATATGCACTAATTGGTGGACAAAGTGTAAGAAATAAAAAATCAGCTAATGCAAGATTTGCAATTAATATATTTGTGCTAAAATGTAATTATGGTAATTAATTTTGTTGCAAAAGGATTACAGTATCTTTTAGGTACTTAAAGGATTATTACCGGTCAGATTTAAAAAACACTTACTTATCATGAAGTTGTTTATTAATTGCAATAACAAATAAAACAATTATATTTCCAATTATTCCAATAAATGAAATTAGCATAAAAATTATACCAATTACAACTGTAAA